>JBCNJP010000010.1:62370202-62559063 GCA_039602395.1 Deinandra increscens subsp. villosa | reverse complement strand
CATGCATAAAAGGAAGTGACCTTTCCGCAACCTTTGACACAAATCTTTGCAAAGCAACCATCCTACCATTCAATATCTGCACATCCTTTACTGTTGATGGTGACCCCATTTGCAGGATTGCATCTACCTTTTCTGGACAAGCCTTAATTCCCTCATCATTTACTATCATACCTAAAAAAATTTCCAACACTCATCCCAAATGAACATTTCTTTGGGTTCAGTCGCATGTTAATTTCTTTCAATTTCATAAATGTTTCTTCTATATCCCTAAACATATCCTCTTCACTCCTACTCTTGATAACAATGTCATCCACATATGCTTCCAAATTTCTACCAACTTGTCCTTGAAAAGCCCAATCAATAAAACGTTGATAGGTTGCTCCCGCATTTTTAAGACCAAAAGGCATCTTTTTATAACAAAACATACCTTTCCGAGTAATAAACGAGGTTTTATCTTCATCTTGTTCTGCTATTCGGATCTGATGGTACCCCTTATATGCATCAATAAAACATTTCCAATGAAATCCTACCACAGCATCCACATTTAGATCTATTTCTGGAAGTGGATAGCAGTATTTAGGACATGCGTTATTAACATCTTTGAAATCTATACACATCCTCCAGGACCCATCCGGCTTTTTTACTAACACCTGGTTCGACACCCACTCTGTATATTGAATTTCCCTCAGAATTCTAGCTTCCACCAACTTTTTTACTTCCTCATTTACCACAGCCACTCTCTCATTATCCATACCCCTCTATCTCTGCTGTACCGGCTTACTTCCAGGATACAATGCTAGTTTATGTTCTGATAATGACCTTGGAAACCCGGTCATATCCGACGGTTCCCAAGCAAACACATCGACATTTTTCTTTAAAAGAGCGTATAATTTCCCTCTAGCTTCTAACGACAAACCTTCCCCAATCTGCAATTTCTGATCCGGGAATTTTTTATTAATAACCCACTTATCACCTTCCCATTCTTTTGCTTTATCCAAATTCGAATGATCCTGCATACTCACGTCACACACTTGCAAACTCGGTTTAGACGACAAAGTAGCAATCCCTACCGGTGTTGGAAATCTTATCATTCCATACATTACTGAGATAACTGCTCCCAACCTTCTCAAAAATGGTCTCCCCAAAATAATATTATGTACCGATGATGTCGCAACAACTAAAGAACACGATACCATCTAAGTTACCTAGGCTTACTTCCACGCAAAACCAATTAAAGGAACCGACGTTGGACGTAACTGTGAACATATGTTGGATCCCATCTGCCTAAAACATTGCTCATACATGATCTCTGTTGCACTTCCACAATCAATATGTATTCTCTTAACCATGAATCCGCCTATTTTCGCAGATACAACAACCGGTTCTTCAGTAGCCATCTGTTCTAAAATTGGCGGAAACGTTATTTCTTTATATTTCCAATCAACTTGGCTATTATTTTTATTTCTAACATTCCTATGTTGATCTGTTAAGCGCAACTGCACCATGTTAATTACAGGTGCATCTCCCTGCACATTGTTCCGAATCACCTTTACCAAATGCGCTAACTTTCCCGACTTCACTGCCTTATCAAGCTCTCTCTTCAGGGTCCAACAGGCATCAGTGGTATAACCCCTGTCCTTATGATACTCACAATATTTGTCTAAATTTCTTGTAGGAGCATTTCGCATTTTAGGCGGTGCAGGTAGATCTACTTTCTCTGTTGCCAAAATTTGAGTTGGCGTTTTAACCAATTCCACAAACCTTGCTCCTCAATAATCAACACTCGTATTCCTCGATGACCTCCCAAAATTTTTACTTTTAGGAACAAAACCTCTTACCCACTTATTCTGCGGAACCGACCCAACACCTCTCATAGGACCAGCATTACCCCGGCCAAAAGATCCTGAGCTCGATCGCATCTGACCACTCCTAACGTCATTCCCGGTCAAATAGGCACATGCATTTTTCCCTCGAACAAATTCCCTTGCTTTATCCATCAGTACATCCATTGTCCTCGGAAGAATCTCATGCAACTTCTTAACTAACTGAGCACATTTCACCCCATGACAGAAACCTGAAATCCGCAACTGATCTCCAGCTCCTTCAACCCCCATACTTTCTTTGTTAAACTGCGTAATAAAATCCTCAATGGATTCATTATCTCGCCTTCTAATATTATGCACCTCAGTTGGATCTTTCATACACCGCTTCTGCTGACTAAATTGCCGAAGAAACTTGTTTTTCAGATCTTCAAAACTATCAATTTGCGCTGCCGGTAATGAATCGAACCATACTCGTGCCACACCAGTAAAAGTTTGTACAAACATATGGCACTAAATTTCTTCAGTCCATTGTTCTAAACGAGCAGCAGAATAAAATTCAAATATATGATCATCCGGATCAGCTAGTCCAGAATACTTCCTTACTACTGTCGGGAATTTCAACTTCTTTGGAAAAGTAGCTTCGGATATCCATAACGAAAAATGGTACTATTACATCTGTGCATGTCAAAATTTTCCACAAAACATATACAAAAACCTCTTAACAAAATTTATTTAACATAATCATATACTCATCTCATCATGCATTTTTAATTTTAAACATATAGAATATTTATCATATCATACTAATCAACATATTCGTATGCTTAATTAATGAGTTTATCTGTTAATTAAATGTGTACCTTTCACCGTATAACTTTTCTCAACATTACGCCTTTCTGGAATGTGATTGTCCTTATCACAATCATATTCCTTTTGACTTCCTTGATTGGTCTAATGTCGCAACAACTCCTCATCACGCTGTTGATCATGCCTCTTTTCTTCATTTTCCTTGCTTCGCTGCTCATCCTCCTTCATCTGCCGTCTCTTTAACTGTACCAGCAAACTTTTATTTCTGATGAAAAAAATCGACATCGAGCTTGTTCAACTCATCACATTCTGACACACGCAAGTCTTTACCATCGGTGTCATGATTTACCAAAACAAACCGCTTCAATGAACCAAAATCACTACCATCGTCTTCCTGTGTCTGCCTACCAGACGACTTTAGTTCTGTAAATGTCTTAGAATTTGGCGTAACAACATTCTGTTCCTTCTGTAACATCCCCGACTGCTTTGATTTCGACGAAGAGGATAAATCCACAAACACTTCTGGTTTAGACAGGTTTTCCTCTTTATTCTTCTCTCCCGATGAAGAATTGACGAATGATTTCTTCAAATCATCAAACGACTCCATTACTCAATGTTCGTGTCAACTATTAGATGGCGCCACTGAAAAAGCAAGTAATCACCGGATTCGATAGATCGCTAAATCAGGATTAAGAGTAATAGAAAAGCTAGAATGATCGAGGTAGAAGAAGTAATTTTATTGATATTTGTGAAGAAAGAGTGTACAGACGCATATGTAAAATATGAGATTTACAAGTGAATCCGAAGTCCCTAAACTACACCACTCGCCGGGTATTTATAGGCCTCGCTCGTGATCCCTTGACCCGCATCTACTTAATCGCACCTGTTTAAGGCCTGCACAAACACTTCCGACAGACATTATATTCGGAGGACTTGGAAGTGAACGATCGGATGTGTAAAACATATCCGATGCATCGTTTACTTCATCATCGTCCAAGGCAAAAAGCCTAAACGGAAACTGGTCAAATTGGGATTTTCTCTTACGCTGTGTTCCCGAGTTTACTTAAAGAGGGAAAAGAATAGAAGAGAAAAGAAAGGAAGAGAAAGGAAAAGAAGAGAAAGGAAGAGAAAGGGAGTGATTACTTTCCTTCCAAATCCTTCCGATTTGGAAGGAAAGAAAAACAATAGAAAATGAACTAACTTTCCCTCTCTTTCCCTCACTTTCTCTCCTTTAATGAAACTCTGGAACATAATTTATTTTTTTTGTTTCCTTCCCTTTCCCTCCTTAAGTGAAACTCAGGAACACGAAATTTTTTAGACTTGCTTCCCTTTCCTTTCATTTCCCTCCTAAAATAAACTCGGGAACACAGTGTTAGGGAGGAACCTTCATTTTAGGGGGAGTCATTAGAAGCAGATGTACCTTCCCCATCTGAACATCTTTCACCCCTACAACCCCTGTCACCTGGGAGTGACAGTGCTCTCAATCTTGGCTTAGATGAAGGTGTTATTAACTCACCTACCTCATTATATGAGAACATCCTGATAGGCCAGGACCCTGTAGCACTGAACCCCCACTCCTCACCGGAGGTGAATCTCAGGAGTCATGAAGAGATTCATGCAAAAAGGGCTGCTGCTGCACAAGGATCCTCACTGGATCTTGGTGTTAGCAGTAACATCAATAAGACCCAATCAGCGGCAATCTTCTCTGAATCAGCACATAGAAGTCCTTTATTGGAACCAAGGGTTGCTGAAACAGATGAAGAGAATCCCAGGTGCCAAGAAGCCATGGGTACCACTGCTGATCAATCTAGGATTGATAGCTTGGTAAAAAGCCAGTTGAGGACAGTTATACACTACCTGAATTGACGAAACTGTACCTCTCTCTCCAAGCACGGGTTGATACTTTGAATGCAATTGTTGCTCGTTTGGTGCAAGCTGATCCAATTCAAAACTGAAGCAGGTCCTTCAAACCCTATCAGAGAAGCTGATGAAGCTGTTATTGTTGATGAAGCTTAAAGGAGATATTGCTGCTGTCAATCCTAACTTGGTGATGCCTTCACCTTCAGAGCTCATCTCAGGTACAACAACTGTAAATGTTAAACCTGAATTTAATGATATTGCATATGTACCACCTCCACCTTCTTTCACTTACAACCCAAACCCAATGCCTACAACAGTTCCATCTATCTTACAGTCACTTGCCATCACACCCTACAAACCTCCCTCCATCTCTAAGAAAGTTTCCACCAAACTTGCCAATCCCAAGTACAGAACATATAACTTTACACCCATAGTTCCCCTCAGGAAGACGCCTCCACGTACCATGGATTTCTCTAATATCTTCCCACCTACTCCACCTTCAAGCCCTACACCAGAAGCTGATAGACCACCAACACAAACTTCCCTACCCAAGCTGGCCCTTCTTCATCTGACAAAGGCAAGAGACCTGTTGTGCCAGAATCTACAATTGATTCTGATGAAGAAAGGTTGATAAGAAAAAGGAAAATGATGCATGCCAAGAACAAAAGTGATCAAAGGTAGAAAAGAAAAGCTCCACCCAGAAAGAGACAAATTGTGGGATGGACAGTGGATGAAGCCACCTTTGATTTCACTTTCAAAATGGCAAATGGCACAACTCAAATGGTAAACGTTCACAAGGCCACTACATATCTTACTTTGCTGCAAATGACAGACATCATTCAGAAGCTTCGAGAAATTCTGAGTCCCTCAAGAGCTGAGCACATGTTGAGGCTTGTCATTGAGCCAACTGTGCTGGAATGCGGAGTGTACTACAGAAGCAGCTTAGATGATGATTCAGCAGAAGAAGAAGAAGAAGAGCCTGCAAGTGAAATAAAGTTTATCATTTGGGAAGAGGAGGAGAAGCTCTTTTATGTTCACAGAGCCGATGGCACCTTCACAATTCATGAGTTCATTTCTGTTCAAAAATAATGGATCGAAATGGACTGGGAATCTTTAAAGCATGTGAAGGTGACCAAAACAAACTCAAAAGAGCTGTCTTAAAACCTTGATGCCAACATCAGAACCACGGACAAGTAGGGTAAGGAGAAGAAGATTTTTGGGTACAAGTCAATTTTTGAAGATAAACATTGGAATTTGACAGCATCAGCTTAGGGGGAGATTGTAAGGAATATTGCGCTTGGAAGATTTCCGGCTGAATGCCAATTTTGTTATGTTCTGACTGAAGTTGAAGCAGAATTCTCACTTCAAGCGGAACTGGCAGTTCAAGCGGAAAAAAGCAGTTTTGTCCTTTAGCGAATACTCCGGGTGAACTCGATTATCCACCAGAATATGAGTTCAACCGGACTTTTCCTGAGAAGTCTTTTCAGCAAGTCCAATCCTGCAAAAGCTTCTAGTATGCTTCTATATTTGATTCAAGCCGCTCTCCAAAAGTAGTATGTTGCTGCAAACACGCAAGATATTCCAATTACCGATGTTTATTCTTTTGGTAGCTTGTATTTGACTTTTTAGTTTACGGTCTAGATTAGATCGTATGAGATCAATGGCTGTCATTGATCTCATCAGCACTATATATAGCACAGTTAGCTCTTAGTTTACATATCATTCCATTATCATTGTTGTTATCAGTTCTTGAACAACCTGTAATAGTGTAGCTTTGAATTAATGCAAATAGTGCCGAGTATTTGATACTTTGTTGTTACTATCTTTATGCAAATCAAGCTTTTACATTATACACAAGAACTAGTTATCTCTTAAGTAAAGTGAAATATAACTTTAATTCCGCAGGGTTATATTTGCAAGTAAAGGGTTTTGTTTTAGTTTAACTCTAACTAATAACGATCATACAAGGGTTGGCACAAGGAAAATCCCTTAACGGTCAAACGGGTCGAGTGGACCCGGAGTTGGTTATTGTATTGTAACCATGACTAAGTAATGTATTATTCCTCATAAACATGCTTAATAGTGTTTTGAAGGCCTGGAATGGCTGGGAGAAGTTCTCTATGAACATGGATGAATTTGGCAAAAGTTATGAAAACTGTCAAATATATTCTAAGTATAGAACTGGACAAATTCGGCCAAATACCTGGAAATGTGGCTCCAAGTGTATCGCTTGGAGCAAGACAATTAGTAGGCGATACACCTAAAATTCAAGGCCTGTCGCTTAGAAATTTTGGAGATCTAGGCGATACGCCTAGGAACCCTTTTCTGAATTTAATTGTTGTTTATCATTGTTAATGATGTATATATATGTTTATGAAATAGAAACTCACTATTGAAAGTGAGTGAATTGCAAGTAAAGAGAAGCTTGAAGGAGGCTAATCAAGACTTCGAAGAAACGATCACGTCAAGAACGAACCACTCGTCATGTATCTTGGTAAAGAGAACTTATGTAACAAGTTCATGATCATTTTTGTATGTCAAACTCAATATGATTGTATTTTGTAAATGTAAAACCACCATGATGGTGGTACATAGTTAGCAAAAAACACGTTTTGTTTATTAAAAAAATTTCTGGGACCAGTTTTAAATGATATATATGGCTATGTTTGACATCAAAGTGTATACGGGTGTTACAACTAAAGAAGTAAAATTTATCCGGTTTATAAATCATCACATCCCACCATATCAAAATGCCAACATATACTAACATAACATATGAATATATACTTCATGTAAGATCACAGTTATGAGTAAAATGGAGTCTGTTGTGATTCATTGAAAATGTGTATGTTATTATAGATAAAACTGGTTAAACATCCTGGAGAACTTTAGAACTTTAGTTTATCCGGTTCATCCTGAAGAACTCTAGTTCATCTTCTCTCAATCCTCATGAACTCTTCTTTCTGAGTAAATGTAGTTCATCCGGTTTTGTCTTCTTACAATTTACTGAAGAAGTAAAATTTATCCTGTTTATAAATCACCTCATCCCACCATATCAAAATGCCAACATATACTAACATAGCATATGAATATATACTTCATATAAGATCACGGTTATGAGTGAAATGGAGGTTTGATATGATTCATTGAAAATGTGTATGTTATTTTAGATGAAAAGTGTATGAATAAAACTGTAACAACTTATGTTATCATACAAACTGGAACAACTTATGCAATTGTACAAAAATATAGGGATTAACTCTTCTTCTAGCCAAGTTCATCCGGTTCCCATCATGATCTCCTCTTCAATAGCTTGTAACCGAAATTTGGCCCTGTGAAATAGGAGACTTTCATGATAGGTCCGGGTCACTATTTTGCTCTCAGTATCACCAATCCTGACAATATCTCGTATCTCATATTCGGAAATCCCATTTAGAGCATCTTCTAAGCTTCTAATTGTCTTGCCATGTTCACTGGTGAAAATGTGATACATGTCTGTTTCTTTCTTATACTCCCAGTTGGTCACCTGTTTTCTCTTAACCACATGAAGCCTGTTAGTTATCATTATTAAATGGATTCGGTCTTTGTCAGCCTAGCTCCCTTCTGGATCTGGAACTGTACTATGCCTTGTGCATGACCCATCAGCTCTATAGAATACAAACTTTCCATCCTTATCAACTTCAAGCGTCGAAACATGATTGTCAATGCTACATTATGTGGCTTCATCTACTTCCTCGTATAAGTCATCCAAATACATCTTTATCCTCAGCATTAAGGAGTCATCTTGTGAACACGTACCCTTCATATCACCACGTAACTGTCTAACATCACCCAACTCATGGTCAGTGAGGTTATACATAGCTTCTTCAGCTGTAAACTTTATTACCTCATCCGAACTGGTTGTGAATAGGTATAATTTTGCTTGATCATCATACCTCCAGGAGATGATTCTTCTCCTTTCAGCATGGACATCTCTGTATTCATCCTCCTCACTAATCACTTTTCCTTTTCCCTTCTTAGCCACTGAATTCATTCGCTTGGTGGGTGGTTTTTCTGGTGCTATGGGTGGAGATGAGGGTTTTTAGGGTTTGTTTAGGTGAGGATATGGAGATGGAAGATTATGACCACTTCCTTGTGCAATAAAGGGTGTGAAGTTGTCTATTCTAAACTTTGGTGGAAGAGGGTTTAATGTTACAGGTTTAGGCTTTTTTTCTGGTCTACTAGTTCTAGGAGGGTTTCTTCAGGGTTGCTGTGAGACAGGAGTTCTGTTCAGATCAGAAAATGCACCTGGTGGTATTGGTTCACCTGTAACCTTTGAGATTTTGTTCTGTTCATGTATGGTATTTGAATATCTGATTCTCAAGCTATTAGTACCAGAAGGATTGATCTTTTTTGGGTCCTCCCACCTCATATTTATGAAAAAGCATTTGAGAAGCTTGAGTTCTTCTTCCTCAGTCATAGGGTTTTCTAGGATTATCTGAATCTCTTCTTCCCTTTTTATCTTCTCATGCCTTTCATCAGCAACTATCTTTTCCTTCAGTTTTAATTCACCATCCTCTTGAACAACCCTGGACATCATATCGCGTAATTGAATAGCAGTCATTAAATTTGCTTGTTCAATAGTTGCCTATCCTCTGGCTATGATAATATCTGTGAACTTCATAAGGAGTTTGGCATTGTGAAGGTTATCTGACAGTCTGATCTTTTCTTGTTCAGCTTTGATCTCCTTGTCAGATTCTGTGGCCATTCTTCTTTTTCTTGTCTCCTTGTCAGAGTCTATTGTTGCTATTTTCTCATCAATAGACCTTCTCTTTATTTCGTTTATCAGACCCATTATTACGTTATCATTTGAATAACGCATCATGTCTCCTTATAGTTTGAATGCCAAGGCCATGTCTACATCCCTTTTTATTTGTTTAGCTTTCTCAGCATCTGCAAGTGCCTGTTTTATCATGTTTACCTCATCTTCTGGGAGAGATACCTGTTGATCATAAATGAATGTTGGGGGCTTTGTCTTCTTAACAGCTGCAAACACCTTGTCAGAATCTGATTGGTACTAGGGCATCACCATTTTTCCTTTCCTGAATCTGATTGCTTCAGCAGAAAAATCATTCTCATCAGTAGGTTCAGTCTTTGGCTCCACAGGCTTTGTCTCTTTAATAGCTGCAAACACCTTGTCTTTGACTCCATCTTCTTCAACATCATCTTCAACAACCTTTTCTGTTTCAGGAGTATCAGGGGGAGCACTAGGCTTTAAAAGAGGAATGATGGGCAGAGATGGAGCACTAGGCTTTAAAACAAGAATGATGGGCAGAGATAGAGCACTAGGCTTTAAAACAAGAATGATGGGCAGAGATGGAGCACTAGGCTTTAAAACAGGATTGATGGGCAGAGATGGAGCACCTCTTAACCAAGTGCAGTTAAGAGTATTCCTAATCATCATTTTTCTCATGAAAGATAGAGCTTCAGGAGCTATCTCCACATTTGCGGTTTGCAGATCACTCATCACACTTGTGATAATCTGATTATCAGCAGTCACTTGCACCCGATGAAGTTGTTCAACCGGATCAACTAGTTCAACTGGATCAATTAGTTCAACCCGATGAAGTTGTTCAACCGGATCAACTAGTTCAACCCGATGAAGTTGTTCAACCGGATCAACATGGCCTTCTTCCTCCGGATGAAGTTGTTCAACCGATTCAACTTGTTCAACTAGATCAACATGGCCTTCTTCCTCCGGATGAAGTTGTTCAACCGGATCAACTTGTTCAACCGGATCAACTTGTTCAACTTCATCAACATCTGAGGAAGACACCCTGTGCAAGATCCTATTTTGAATTAAATCTAGTTTGACATGTGAATTTTATTTCAACGTATGGTTGACAACCTTACCTATCAGTGGCTTTCATAGATTTTCCTGCCTTCAACCATTCAATTTCTTCTCATTGTGCTCTCACAATTGCATGAAGAGCTGCTAATTCATTTTCAAGTTTTGTCATCGAACCGATAATTCAGTATGTGTCATGTTGCTCTCAACTGGTGTGTTGCCAGTATCTTTGAGTAAAGAAAAGCAAACAAGCCGACCTTGTTTATGCTCAGCACCCATGGTTTCTTGGCACCTGGGATTCCTGTTGTCAATCAAAGGTTCCTGAATAGGTTCCCTGACAGAAACAGTTGTTGTAGATTGGGTCTTAATGATGTTGGCACTGTCCTCAGGGTCCAGTGGGACTTCATGAGTAGTGTCAGCCCTTTCCACCTGACTTGCTTCATCACTACTACAAGTCACCTTATCAGCAGAATGTGGGTTGGGTGATTGAACCAAGTCCAGCAGTAATTCCCTGCAATAAGGGTTGGGGAATCTACTTCATGTGGCCTAGGTGATATATCACCCTCATTCTGAGGTAGTCTTGTGGAGGGTCTAGGTAAAGGAGACCTAGTCCTCTTCCTTTGGGTGATTGTAGAGTGCGTGTGGTATTTTTGGGTGTGGTTTTTGATGTGGACATCCTCTATCTTTTCGTGGGAATTTGTATATTAGTGGAAGAGGATGGTCGGTCTGGTGTGGGCTCAACACTTGTTGGTGTAACAATGTTGTCACCAGAAGCAGTTTGCTCAAGAGCAGTCCTGGCCTTAGGCATAGGGTGTGATGTGTCTTTACCAACAAAAACAGTTTTGTTCACTTGCATGTTAGAAAATGTTTTACTTGTAAAAGATTTTAGTTGAAGATGTTGATCAGAGATATGCAGATTTAGAAATTCACAATTGAGAATGTGTTGGATGACTCTGGGTTACATGTAAATGATCCTTTTAGGTTTTAGATTTTCCAGCATTCCATCAAATATCATTTTGAAAAGTTAAAGTTGAGCCCATTTACCATGTAAGGAATATCGCTTTGGAGATTTCCGGCTGAAAGCCAGTTTTGATGTTTTCCGGCTGAAGTTGAAGTTCAAGAAGAAGTCTCAACTTCAAGCGGAACCGATAGTTCAAGCGGAAGAAGCATTTTTTTGTCTGATAGCGAATATTCCAGGTGAACTCGATTATCCATTAGATAATGAGTTCAACCAGACTTTTCCTGAGATGTCTTTTCAGTAGTCCAATCCTGCAAAAGCTTCTCGGTTGCTTCTAAATCTATAAAAGCCGCTCTCCAAAAATAGGTTGTTGCTGTTAACACTCAAGATATTTCGTTCGTCTAAGTTTATTCTTTTGGTAGTTTGTATTTGACTTTGTAATTAACGGTTTAGATTAAATCGTTCGAGATCAATGGCTGTCATTGATCTCATCTGCACTATATATAGCATTAGTTAGCTCTAGTTTTACACACGGTTCTTGATCACCTTGTAATAGTGTAACTTTGAGTTAATGAAAATAGTGTCGAGTATTTCTTACTTTGTTGTTACTATACTTATGCAAATCAAAAACTACCTAATACAAGAGAACTAAAATTTGCTCAAGTAAAGTGAAATATAAGTTTAATTCCACAAGGTTACATTTACAAGTAAATGGTTCTTTTTTAGTTAAAGTCTAACTAATTTTCGATCCTACAAGTGGTATCAGAGCTTTGGCTAAAACTTTGAAGACATCTAGTGCTTCAAAGTTGATACTTTACTCGTTTACTTTACAAGCTTTGTTATTTTTGTCTTTCAAAAGTTTTTCAAAATGAATGAACTCGGTTTCAGATGTTCAAACGGTAGTGCTAACAAACCGCCAATGTTCACTCCTGATGACTTTGGTACCTGGAAACTCAGGATGGAAGGTTTTGTTAGGATCTTAGATCGCCATATATGAAGCTCTTTAACTGAAGGTCCTTATTCACCCACAGTTCCATCTGCTGATGACGCTGAAGTCAGGATACCAAAACCTTTAGATAAATATGTTGACTCTGACTATGCTACTCTCAAATTTGACTATAAGGCATATTGGACTCTTCAGGTTGCACTTCCCAACTCCATTTTAAGTGGGTTTAAGGGTTATAAAACTGCACATAGCCTATGAAATGTATGAAGGAACCAGTGAGGTTAAAGAAAACAAGAAAGATGTTTTAAAATAGAAACATGAGAACTTTACCTACAAATTTAGTGAATCTATGACTAACCAGTGCCTGAGATTTGTTTCCTTACTTGATGAACTGCAAAAAGTAGATGTAAAACTAGATCAGGTCGATGTAAACAGAAAATTTTTAGGTTCTTTGCCTTCTGTGTGGACAGTTTACACTGTAAGCATCAGAGAATGTTAAAATTTGAAAAAGATGAGGCTTAGTGAACTTCATGGCATACTCAGTGCTTATGAAATGGAACTAGATCTTAAGCAAAACTCATCTTCTGAGTAACTCAGCTGTTTTCAATTGCTCTAGTAACCACTGATTTTCAAAACCAGAGATCTTCAAACTCTTCTACATATCAGTCACCTATAGTCAGTTTCCTTGAGACACCAAGGTGTCAAGAGAGTTTTTCAAATTCCTTTGATAACTCTCACAATACTTGTTGATACATGGTCCTAATCGTCATGTGAAGTTCGAATACAAGACGAAGACATGTAAGATTACATCTGGCCGAACCTTGGCCAAACCTGGAGTTCGGACAGGGCCGGACAGGTCTGAACCTGAGGTTCGGACCAGCGGGTTTCAATGTCTATAAATAGTAGTCTTGTAATAGAATTGTTAAGCTTCCGAGTCACATCTTCTCTGTGTACTCTGTGGTCATGTCAGTGGTTAATACAAGTCATTTGTATTTACTCTTTGTGTTCTGGCTCGTATTACATTGATTTCATAACGATTAAGTAGATGATCCACACGCTCAAGCAATTTCAAGTGGTATCAGAGCATTTGGTTTGCTCTACTGATCAGGAAATCATTGTTTTTCGGAGTTTTGACTTAAAATTCACGTTTTTACGAAAATATTATTCAATATTTAGTTCGTTTGATCTTCTCGAGTGTACTTCACGTCAAAAATTCACTCCTAGTTCGTTTCTATCGAGTTTGTTTGAATTCTTGTCGAAAATTCCAATCTAAAACACTGAAAATCGAAAAAATGGTGTCGAGTGAGCTTGGTCTCGTCTGAGGTTCGGACAACTTCGGAGTAACCGCTCCGAACTCGAGGTTCGGATAGAGTTCGGACTTATTCCTGTTTCGGTGAGAGTTCGGTGAGGTTCGGTGAGAGTTCGGTCCAAGTTCTGACTAAGTTCGGTGATCTTTCGGCACTAGTTCGGTCTACTTATGTTTGTTCATCCGAAGGTTCAGTTCGGAGAGAGTTCGGCGAAGCTTTCGGAGGTGCAGATTCGGAGTGAACAGTAACCAGCCTTTTCAAAATGTATGATTTTCAAGCGTTCGCGGCTATTCAAAATTCTGTTCAGACTACGATGCAAACGATGATGAACTATGATAATGAAATCGGAACAAGTCAGAATGTTCCTAAATTGCTCAAATTAGAAGATTATCATAGTTGGATTACACGGTTTGAAGCATATGTTTCTGCAAATGATATTGATATGTGGTTGTCATATTCTGAGCCATATGTTTATCCTAAAGGTGAAGAAGGTGAACCAATTCTTCAAAGAAAGCTTTCAGGAAAACAAAAGAAAGCGTATCAAAAGGTGTTGAAAAAGGAATTTGATAGTTTCAAGCATTATCAAAATGAATCAATTCCAAATTTGATTGCAAGATTTGCTCATTTAATGAGTGAAATGAAGTTGGTGAATCTTACAAAAGATGAAGCTGATAAGAAAGAAAAGAGGAAAATTATGTGATGATGGTCAATCATGATAAAGATTTTTCGAAATTGTCATTTTAATGATCTGAGTCAAAGAATCCAAGCAAGGGATATGGAGTTAAAGGTGAATAAGTCACTGCCTGAGCAAGTTCAAAATCCCGCAGTGTATTATGGTAATAATGATTCAACCTTGAATGCTGGGAAATCTAATATTCTTAGTTATGCACCCCCTACAGCGTTTCTGGCAGGTAAATCTGAAACTCCAAGTTATTCTTCTGCTGGTTGTACTGTTTCGATTCGTAGTTCTTTGACTCAAAGTGCATTGTCTGTTTAAACTATCGATGATTATAATGCTTTGATGTCTACATTAGTATCTTCATATTTTGGTGTTATCACTGGTGTTGTGAGTAATGCTGAATTGGCAAATGAAGATTACGATCAAATTGATTATAATCATTTGGAAGAAATGCATCTGAATTGGTAGTATGCTATGTTGGTTCGAAGAACGAATAAATTTTTTAATAGAACTAGTAAGAAGAGATTGAATCAGGAGGGTAAGATTGGTTTGGACAAGTCAAAGGTGAAATGTCATAAGTGTTCCGTCTATGGTCACTTTGCACGAGAATGTCCAAGTTCTGCTGATAGTAAGTTGAAACCTGGTCAACGTGCACATTTAGTTTTTCATCCATCAAATGAAGCTGATAAGGTTGAGAAGAAAACTGTTACTTTTGCTAATAATTTGACAGAAACATTTTGGAATCCAGATGAATTTTCCTAGGAATGCAGACTCATCAGCTAAAAAGAATCATTCTCCATTTATTCAAGTGAATCCTTGGTACAAGAAGGTTTACCAAAAGGTGCTGATAGTTCAAAGGTTGAAGAATCTAAATGTCTTACATGTGTAGACTTACACAAGGAGATTGAATGGTTTGAGCAGAGTTCTAAAACATCAACTGAAGAAATTGTTGTGCTCAAGAAGGAGTTGGAATATTTTCAAAAGAAGTATTACAACTTGGTTCATGTTCATGAAGATGCTTTGAAGGAAACGGCTCAATTGGCTAAAGAGTGTGAGAAAGACAAAGCTGAAGCTTTAGACGCAGCTCAAGATTTTGAGAATTTATTTGAGAAAAGCTATCCAGTTCAGCAAAAGTATGAGGAAGCTACTGCTCTTATTACTAAAACTATTGTTACTGTTAAAAAGCTTCAAAACAAAATTTCTATGCTTCATGATGAGATTACCCTTTATCGTTACAAGAATGAGGTATTGACTAAGGATGTTGAGATCTATAAGCAAAAGAGAGAAATGCTCTTGAAGAATTATTTGTTGAATGTGAGATCCGAAAGCTACAAACGTATGAATATGATGATCTTAATGCAAAATTCATCAAGTCACAGAAAGAGGTGTTTGAAGCTCAACAAAAGATTAATGCTTTGAAATTGGAAATTTTGGAGTTGAAACGGCAAGTGAAGAACTGCAATTTGTCACCGACATTGCTAAACTTCTTATACAAGCAGGATCAGAGTACGGAGAGTTCTAAGAAGGAGGATGCTCACTTGGTTCCTCAACCAGTGGATTTACTTGAAATTACTTCTACTCCGCTTGATTCTAAAGCGTAAGTGCATGATTATTCAAAAATTGCCACTCCGCCCAAGAAGAAGAAATCTAAGTCTAAAAAGAAAGAGAAAGCTTTGGGTGAAGTTCCATGATTTGTGTCAAAGTCTGTTTTGTTGGAAAATGAAAATGTCTTTGACAAGGTTGCTTCGAGTTCTTCTTCTGCAACCAAAGAAGAAAAAGTTTTGATTGAGAAGAACAACCTGAAGGATATCAAAGCCAAATTCACTAGTGAAGCTAAGACAAGAGAAAATTCGGGTTCTTTTTCAACTTCTTCAAAGAATCAAGGACTCAAACACAAAGGTTTGGGTTATCAAGTGATGGAAGAACCGATTCAAGCAAAGAAACCAGTGAAAGCTGCAAAGGTTCCTAAAGCAAAAGTTGCAAAGAAATCATCACTTCAGATGAAATTTTCTTATTATTCTGGAGGATCGTCATCTTCAAGGAGTCCATCTCCTAGGTATGATTCTTCCGATGTTTTCTTTGATAACTTTGATTCTAAACATTCATCTGGTTTTCAAAATTCAACACAAAATTTTCAAACATTTTTAGAGAACGACTTTGTTATGTTGTCGTCAACCAGGACATCTAGCTACTGATTGTCCGACGACTGCATATATCCACAAAACTGCAAAATATGTGGATAACAAAGGTCAAAATTTTTATGAACCCTGGTCTCCAAAGATTAAATCAATCAGTAAATCATCTTGGTCTAAACCAAGTACATCGGTTGAATCTTATTCAGGTTCTGATGAAAAATTAAAACTTTTACAAATTTGGAAACCCAAAGTTGTTACCACGGCCAACAAAGACTATGTGGAAGACACCGGGCGACCCGACGCTATTGAATCGGGTCGATCCCAGAGCGACTAATGATTTATTTGGTGTCAAGTAGGTGTTTCAAGAAGACCTATCGGTGATTGAAAAATTACTGATCGTGAAATATCTGTTCTAATTAAATTGCATTTCAAACTCATTTCGTTTTCAAAAGGCTAAAACTGCAAGTTTTCGTGTTGGTTGATCAATTTCTTGTTTTTGTTTACCTCCGTCTCATTCTGAGGGGGAGTTTGTTTTTGCAAAAATTCAAAGATAGTGTGTTGTTTTTCAAATCGTAAAAATGAAAATCTATAAATAGCGTTGTCATTTTTAGGGGGAGAAATTTGGAACAGACAAAAACATTGAAAAATGCAAAAAGCCAAAAACATTGAAAAATGAGAAATTGTATCCGACATGATTGGGAAATGATGGTACATAGGCCGGATCACAAATGATGGTACATAGGCCGGATCACATATTGTAACCAAAAATGAGAAATTGTATCCGACTGTTAGAGCATATTCCTATGCTAACGTGTGTCTCGTGTATTGTATCTTATCTAGAGCATCTGTGTGAGTCAGTTAGTCATCTGGCCGGATCACATGATCCGCCGGACCAGTTGATACGACGGACCAGATGGTCTGCTGGTGATCCGCTGGCTTATGACTAAGTAACTATAAATAGTTCGTGTTAGAGAGAGTTAGTTAGCTCTGTCATTTCATATCTCTTAACTGTGTGTTCTTAAGGTGTTTTCTCTCTCTACTTGTATTCTCTAAGTGAATCAATAAAGCAAAGCTTTATTTACCTTTTCGTTGCTATCCGATTACCGAATCATGCTGTAGTAAGATCGTATCATGGTTTATCAAGTGGTATCAGAGCATTCCAGGTTGCTCTACTGCTGTGATTTGGTAAGTTTTCTATTTCTAGAGAGAGAAAGTTTGGGTTTTCTACATTTTTTCATCAATTTTTCGCGATTCTGAGTGATTCCGAGGTTAAAAATGATTTCTGAATGTTTCTGGAGTGTTTTCGCATCATACTGATTCAGTTACTAGCTTCAATTGTTAAAATATGTGAAAATTAGTCGATTTTGGTGTTTTCTGCAACTGATCCGCCCAACGAACTGTCTGATCCGCCGTTTGATCCGCCAGTCAATCTTCATCAGTCTGATCCGCGGCAGTTATAGCGTATCAGTGTGGTCCGCTGAAACATCTGATCCGCCGTACCAGTTTTGATCCGCCGTATCAGTTTTGGTCCGCCGTATCACATCTGAGCCGCTAGTACAAATCTGATCCGTCTGGCTAATTTGATCCGGAACTGGTCCGCTGGTAGTATTTTGATCCGCCAATTTGTGTTGGTCCGCTGGCAGAATAGTGACCTTCACTAAAACTGACGTAACTTGCAAACCGTTTGGAGTTACAGAACCCAATACCAGCCAAAACGTTCGTCTTTCCGAGATCTAGGACTTGTACCCGCCTACGGCCAGTACCGTCAAGTTTTGACCCCCAAAATCCGCTTGGAAGACGCTCGTTTTTCAGTTTTTAGTTTTCGCGTTTGATATTGAAATTTCAAAATGAGTGATTTCTATGCAATGACTGCTGCTCAAACATCAATGCAAGCCATGTTGAACTATGATAACGAGATAGGAACAACTCAAAAGGTTCCTAAATTTCTAAGGCTTGAAGATTATCACAATTGGAGAAGTCGGTTTGAATCTTACATTTATTCGCAAGATATTGAGAGTTGGATTCCAATTGAGAAAGAATATGAATATCCGATGATAAGTCCCAACAAACCAAAGATGATTAGTAGTTTCGATGCTGATGAACGGAAATTGTTTGCTCGAGAAAAGAAAACATATAGTTATCTTACAATGGCCTTGCCATTGTAAGAGAAAAGAAAGATAGCGATGAATTGAAAGAGAAAATTCTGGAAGCATTACCAGAAAAATGGGAAAATTATGTGATGATGTTGACAAATGATCCAAATTATTCAACTTGGACATTCAATCAAATAACGAGCAAATTACAAGCTCGTGAGATGGAATTACTGGTGAACAAATCTGCACATCCTACAGTTCAAAATCCTGAATTGTACTTTGGAGAAAATAATGCTACAGTTCATGCTAAGGCAAAGTCACATTCTATTTCAAGCAGTAATCCACCGGTAACAGCTTATTTTGCTGGACATTCTGAAACTTCTGGTTATTCTTCAGGATGTCATTTTACCATTCCTAATAAATCATCAAACAATTCTCATCCTGCTCAATCAACTGAAGAATTGGCTGCACTGTTATATGCCTTTATATCTTCATCGTCTGGATCGATTTTCGGTCAAGTTAGTGATGCTGGTTTAAGTGGCACTGAGTTAGAACAGCTGGATGATGATCAATTAGCTGAATTAGATCTGCATTGGCAATTTGCAATGATGGTTGAAAAAGGAAGACGATTTATCAAGAAACATGGAAAGAATTCTTTTGTTCCAGGAAATAGAAAATTGGGTTTGGATAAATCTAAAGTAAAGTGTTACAATTGTTCCAAGGTTGGACATTTTGCTCGTGAGTGTTCTCAATCATCATCTGATAAGAGTAAATCTGATAAGACTGACGCAAAAGCTATGATGGCTCAAGCTCAAGCAGATAAAGAATTTGATGAATGGTCAAACCAATTTGACAAATCACCTATTGCTTTGACTGCTATTCAAGATACGTGTGCCGACTCAGACGAATGTTGTTATATCAATGGTCAACATGTGGCTTTAATGGAAAATGTCAAAGTTGAATCGAGTGGGTATACATCTGAAACAAGTGAGTCTGAAATTAGTGGGTATGAGTCAACTTGTAAGTTTTGTGCTGAAAAGGATAGAAAAATTCGTGAATTGGTTCAAGAAAAGGAAGGTTTAATGGTTGAGAGAACACTGAAGGAAACATAATTAGAGAGTTTCAAGAAGAAAGTTAAAAATTCTGATGAGATTTGCAAGATAAGTGAGAAATTAATCGTTGAAAAGAATGTTTTGAAGGAAGAGTTGATGGCAGTTCAAGATAAATTGAATGAGTTCATTAGTGCCGATAAAGAACAAATTTTGAAGTTGCAAAGTGAGAATGAAGAGTTGGTTAAAAATGTTGAGAGATGGGAAAGTGAAGCAAAAGATGCGATTAATGATTTTGATAATTTGTTTGAGACGTCAACTTCAAGAGTAGATTCGCTGAAGAAAGCTTATGATGATCTCAAGAAAGCGTTTGATGAAATTACTGCTACGGAAAGTGATCGTCAAATGGAACATTCCATATTACTTGATAAAGTCACAACCTTGACACATGATAATCAGTTGTTGAAACGAAATATTGCGATTCATGAAGGCCGTGTCAAGAAAATTACTCAAGAAGTGTGTGATGCTCATGATCAGATGCGACAAGAAAAGTTTCGGTTTAATACAGCTTCAGAGCAATTAATTGATTCTGAAACAGCATTGGGTGAAGCTCAAAAGAAAATATCTGATCTGAATGTTGAAGTGTTGGATCTTAAGAGGCAGTTGAATAATTTGAAGAATTCACATTCTTTTACCAGTTACTTATGCAAAGACGAGAATTTCAAAAAGGTTTTTGGAAGCGAGGAGTATAATCAGATTCCGCATCCAGTTATTGAATCTGATGTTCTTGCTGATATTCAAATTTCTGGCATAACTGGTGATTATTCTGAATTTGTTGCAAAGAAGTCTGACTTGAAGAAATCACAGATATCAAAGAAGAAAGAGGAGAAAGAGAAAAATGGGGTTGGTGTATCTCCATTAAAATTTGTTTCTAGTGGGTTTATGGGAGATGCGAGTGTTGGTTCTAACGACAAACATAGTGAGGAAGATAAGAAGAAAGTGAGTGAAGAAACGGCTGCTGCTAAGTTGGTTGAAGCAAACAAGTTGAAGGATATTAAAGCTTCTTTCAATCAGGTTGCTAAAGCAGGTCTCTCAAGTTCTTCGATTGATTTAACTAAGCTACCGGGTTACAAACATTGTGGTTTGGGTAGTGATGGTAAGAAGGGTGCACGGAATATCAAGAAAAATATGCCCAAGAAAGATCTGAAGGTAAAGAAAGACACAAGCTTGGAACAAATTTATTATTTGGCTCAAGTCTTCATGTCTACAATGGAAAAGGGATTAGGAGGAAATATCCAAAAGAAGGCTTCATCTACAAGTTCTTCTGGTGAAGTTCAAACAATGAAAGTTTCGTCTTCATCTGGATCAAATTCTACTCCTCGAAGTCCTACATCAAAATGGGTACATTCTAATCGATTTCAAATTTTTGATGATATTTTTGATGATTCTGAGCCCGTTGAGAGGTGTTCATCAGTTCAGGGCAAATCACAATCTAAACGATCATATCGTTTGTGCTATCAATGTCGCCGACAAGGACACGTGGCACAGGATTGTCCTGAAACTGGTAAAAGATCATTTTCAAACAAATCTGCCACATTTATCGATGAATCAGGCAGAATTTTTACTGAGTCCACACCGTCTAACACTAAGTCTAAAACGAAACAATTTTTTAAATTTGATTCAAGTGTTGAAGGTTCATCACAGGATGATGTCTCAGTAAAAACAGAAAAGGTCAAAATGCAGTGGCGACCTAAAGTGGTCAGCAAAGCTGCAAATGATTTTGTGGAAGACACTGGTCAACCAGAAGCTGTGTGCTTCAGGTCATTTGAGTACTAATCTTTATAACAAGTGTGCAGGTATTTCTAGAAGACCCATTGGTGATTGCAGAATTGCTGATGGAGGAGTATTCTGCATTCTTAACTTAAAATTGAATGCTTCATATTTCTAAACTGAAAGTTTTTCTAAAAGCTTAAACTGAAAAGGTATCAGTATCGATTGGTCAATTTTTCTTTCTTTTCTGCATTTTGTGTGTAGTTTAGAGAGAGAAAATTGGAAAATCAAAAATAGCGTCTTTGTGTTTTTGTTTGTATTAAAATGAAAATAAAAAAAATAGAGTTTTCATTTTAAGGGGGAGAAAATGAAAAATACAAAAACATCGAAAAAAAATGGAAAAATACAAAAACAGTTAAAAATGAGAAATTGTATCCGACATGATTGGGAAATGATGGTACATTGGCTTACGTGTCTGACTCATGGATAAAATAGATGAAAAAACCATAAGATCATTGTTTGATGTACTTGGTAGGCTCGGCATTAAATCAGAAAGTATTCAGATGTGATAAACACATTAAATACTAATGCTTGACCAAGTGGATAACATCTTGATGCATATCTCATGATATCAAAGAAAAGATATGTGAAAAAGAAAATGAGAAGTCACTGTGTATACATGTGTTCATTTTGCAAAGATTTAAACTTGTTTGATTTTCTTTATTTTGTCAATCGATCGGACTTTCTTTGCGTATCTAAAGATCGACCTGATTGTTGTTCGTTTGACGTTCTGCTTTATTTTCTTTGGTGTTTCGTATAACTCATCGGACTTTCTCTGCGTGTACGGGAGTACCGACCTGATTGTTGTTGGGTTATACAATTTCAACTTGTTTTATTTTCTTATTTTGTTAAATCCGAGGCCTTATCTGCGTATCGAAACATCGACCTTAAGGTAGACGATTTAATGTTCTTATTTCTTTTTGCATGGAACACAGTTGACTGAATCATGAATACAATCATTATGTGATTAAATCACAAATGAAATCACAAAGTGTGATATAAAAAGCAAAAACATATCTGAGTATGGTTGATAGTGTGGGATACACTGGTCAATGCAAATCTAATCAATACAATAACATATCCGGATGGTATGAGTATGATTGTGCCTGATTTTAGAATGGACAAATTATACCAGTAATCGACATGACTTATGTGCTGAAGTAATTGAAATTGAAGTGTAGTTCAGCATGTTATGACCAATATGATCCCAAGTTGTGATCTTTCTCGCAAAAGACAAAAATAGTGTGTGATTCAGTATTTCATTTCTGTATTGCATTTATGTTTCATATCTGAAAATTCAAAAAGATTTTAGGTGTGTTTTGATTTAAAGTTTCAAAAGGTCAAAAAGATTTTATTTCTTATTTGTTTTCGACCGATCGATACATGATACAAAATTCAAAATTTCAAAACTATATCTTGGATTCTCGAAGAGAAGTTTTGCGCCAAGATTAAATTAATTTTTCAAAAGAAAAAGGAAACCGCGTTTCTGTCTTCTGAAATTGCAGGTTATCTGAGTGAGTAGACTCAAGCATGGTGAAAGGGGGAGTATGTTATATCTTTCACAAGTGGATCTTGAAGTTCAAAGATTTTTCAAAATTGATCCAGCCATGCAAGCTCTAATTCTGACAAGATTTCAAGTTGAAGATCAAATGCAGTCATGCTGAAGATTGAAGACTGAAGTTGAGTTAGAATATAGATATACTACACGTTAAGGGGGAGTTTGTTAGAGCATATTCCTATGCTAACGTGTGTCTCGTGTATTGTATCTTATCTAGAGCATCTGTGTGAGTCAGTTAGTCATCTGGCCGGATCACATGATCCGCCGGACCAGTTGATACGGCGGACCAGATGGTCTGCTGGTGATCCGCTGGCTTATGACTAAGTAACTATAAATAGTTCGTGTTAGAGAGAGTTAGTTAGCTCTGTCATTTCATATCTCTTAACTGTGTGTTCTTAAGGTGTTTTCTCTCTCTACTTGTATTCTCTAAGTGAATCAATAAAGCAAAGCTTTATTTACCTTTTCGTTGCTATCCGATTACCGAATCATGCTGTAGTAAGATCGTATCATGGTTTATCACTGACTCATGGATAAAGTAAGTGAAAAAGCCATAAGACCATTTGATCGATGTGTAATGTAGGCTTGGCAAATCAGAAAGTATTCAAATATGATATACACTAAATCTGATGCTTGATCTAGTGGATGACATCTTGATGCGTATCTCATGATATATCAAGAAAAATATATGTGAAAAATAAAATGAGAAGCCAATGTGTATACATGTGTTCATATTGCAAAGATTTAAACTTGTTTGATTTTCTTTATTTTGTCAAACGATCGGACTTTCTCTGCGTGTCCACAAGACTGACCTGATCATTGTTCGTTTGACATTCTGCTTTATTTTATTTGGTGTTTCGTATAACTCATCGAACTTTCTCTGCGTGTACGGGAGTACCCTTTCTCTACGTGTACGGGAGTACCCTTTCTCTACGTGTACGGGAGTACCGACCTGATTGTTGTTAGGTTATACAATTTCAACTTGTTTTATTTTCTTATTTTGTTAAATCCGAGGCCTTATTTATGTATCGAAAGATCGACCTTAAGGTAGACGATTTAACGTTCTTATTTCTTTTTTAATGGAACACAGTTGACTATATGGTGGTTACAATCATTATATGATTAAAATCACAAATGAAATCACAAAATGTGATAACAAATACATATCTGAGTATGTCTGATAGTGTGGGGTACACTGGTCAATGAAAATCTAAATCAATATCTTAACATATACAGATGTTATGAGTATGATTGTGCCAGAGTTTAAAGTTGGACAAATTATATCTACAATCGGCATGGCTTATGTGCTTCAATAATCGAAATTGAAGTATAGTTCAGCATGTTATGACCAATATGATCCCAAGTTTTGATCTTTCTCGCAAAAGACAAAAATAGTGTCTGATTTTGTAATGCATTTACTTTTCTTATTAGAAAATACCAAAAAGATTTTAGGTGTGTTTTGATATAAAGTTTCTAAAAGTCAAAAGGATTTTGTTTCTGTTTTGTTTTCGATTGATCAACACGATATACAAAATCAATTTTCAAAATCAAAATATCTTGGAGTCTCGAAGAGACGTTTTGCGCCAAGATTATTTATGTTGGCAGGTTTCTAAGTGGAGAGAGAACATCACAACTTCAAGTCTTCTGAAGATTATTGATAAAGAGATTTCACATGATGCAATATCAAGTATTCAAGATTGAACTCATCGTCAAGATCGAGGAAGAGTTTGATTGAAGATACAAGATACAAGTTTTAATAGAGGAGATGATATTGCACATGCCGAGGGGGAGTTTGTTGATACATGGTCATGATCGTCATGTGAAGTATCGAATATAAGACGAAGACATGCAAGATTAGGTCTGGCCGAACCTTGGCCGAACCTGGAGTTCGGACAGGTCCGACCTTAGGTTCCGACCAGCGGGTTTCAATGTCTATAAATAGTAGTCTTGTAATAGAATTGTTAAGCTTCCGAGTCATATCTTCTCTGTGTACTCTGTGTTCATCTCAGTGGTTAATACAAGTCATTTGTATTTACTCTTTGTGTTCTAGCTCGTATTACATTGATTTCATAATGATTAAGTAGACGATCCACACGCTCAAGCAATTTCAATGCTTATGTAGCAACTGACTCATACCAAGGCTTCATTCCTGATGACTAAGATAGTATAGGTGCTGATGATTTAGAAGAAATGGATATTTTGACCCAACTTGCTATGGTGTCTGTGAGAGCTCAAAGATTTTACAAAAGAACAGGTAGATCTTATAAAGGAGCAAAAGGTGCTCACATTAGCCTTGACAAAAGCAAGGTAAAATGCTACAACTGTCACCAACTGGGTCACTTTGCAAGAGAATGCTCCCAGCCAAAAAGGGAAGGACGGAATCAGGGTCAAACTCAGATGAAGAATCATGGTGGAAACAATCATAACAACTCAAGCAAAAATGCCGCTCATAGTTCAGGACAACAACCCACCCAACCATGTGACACCTCGTCCGAAAACCTAGGTCAAACCTCTTTACTTTGACTTTTAATTAAGTATTAATGTGCATTAACCAATCTGATTATTGTTTAAACATTTAATTACTATGCCTGACTGTTAACCAGATGACGTAAACCTAATCCCGCGTTGGTACTTGAAGCGTATACCCGTAATATGCATCGAGATTCCATGGATTAATCATGAAATTTCAATAACAAGAAAAATAAATATAAAACCTATTTTTATATTGTATTTGGAACTGGAACTGGTGTCGTACGTTTATAACCAACACGGAAAAACTGATAAGCGATCATACGTTTAAAACTATTCGGTTTTAAACAATCTGGACGGTCGATCTTAAAACTGTTACGAACTGACAAAACTAAAAACGTTAACAGCAACCTGTGCAAAAACTAAAAATTGTAACTGATTTCTGAAAAACTCATGTAACCGACTCAAACAATTGTTGTTACGAAATAAAAACATCACAAACCAAAATCTTTGTCAAGACTCAAGCCAAAGCCTCAACCGTTCACCCAATTGGGCTCAACTAGGCCCAATAGACCCAATAAGCCTAAAACAATTAAACCGAGCCCGAAACCTTAACCCCGTTGCATAATCTTGATAAATCGATTGATCGTGGTGATATGTAAACGCAACTGATACACAACTGGCCCGGGCCTCGAACCGGTGCCCCGTGTTGTACCCGTACGGCCCAAACCGACAAACGGACCTAATTTCATTTTTCTTTAAACAAGTAAGCCCAATATATAGAGTCCAAGCCCAATGGATTAATTTTAAATATATTGGTCCGTCAACTTTGCATTTTTATAAAAGTTGACCCCACCTTTAATTTTTATAAAAATTTGTTATAAACTTGTATAATTTTTATACATTATTTATTTACAAAAATTATGGATTATTTCATTTCTAATCTTTATAGGTTTTTATAAAATTTTATAATACTTAAAAAAAATTTATTCAACATAACAACTTTTGTATAAAAATGTCACCTAAACTTTATAAAAACTAAGTTAGAGATTTTTGCTAGTTGAATTGTGATGATCAAAAAGGCCACATCACACACCTCCTAACCACAAACCTAACCTACCAACTCACCTTCACCAACTTAACTTACCCTCCCCCTCTTCTCTTTTTCTGCCAAAAGCAACATGCAACCACCACCATTTCCTTTTTTTCTTCTTTTGTGGTCAACAACAAGAAACCACCAACCACCACCTTTCCTAATCTTTTTTTTTTCGAGAGCAACAAGAAACCGCCACCATCTACCATAACCCCACCACCTCCTCTAGCTTCTGTCACCCTTCCTGTTGCTGATGCCGGCAGCGCTGCTGCTGTGCAACAGCTACTACTGCAGTGACCACCACCAACAGCCACCATCACCCCTCCTCTTCTCTTCTTTTTCCCGGCCGAAGACCCCCCCCCCCCCTCGTCACCCTCTTTCTTCTTTTTCTTTTTCATGGCACACACCACCATCATCACCGCTAGAGGCCACCACCCTCTGCCATTGTCAACCTGCTACTGCCTCCCACTGCCGTCGCTGGAGCAGCTGCTGTGCAGCCCTCCTGTCGCCGGAGATGCTACAGGGGAGCTGCTAATGTCCAGCCACAAGCCGCCTCCTCCCTTTTTTTTCTCGGCAGCCCAGCAACCACCCAGTCGCACCACCCTTCCTTCTTCCTTCTCCTTTTCCCTTGTGCGTGACAGTCCCAACTACGTCGCCACCCTGCCTAGCGGCTGCCACCGCTGAGGCTGTTGCTGCTGTCCGCCGCAGCCTTGCTGTTGCTGCCTGTTCCTGTTTTCTTAAACCTTAATGTTGTAAGGTTTAAAAATGTGAAATATTATGTCGTGGACCATCGAGCACCACCGAGCTACCACTGTCACCTTCCTTTTGATCGGTTTCTAAATCCTCTCCATTGTGAGTCGTTTTAATCCTTTCATTTACGTTTTAATACGTTACTAAACGTTCCCAAGGAATACCTCGAGTCTTGACAATCGAACTGGTAAAAATCTAAGTTTTCTAACGTAAAAAACATCTAACTATATTTTCAAATCTTTTTCTTTGTTTTCTTAAACCTTAATGTTGTAAGGTTTGAAAATGTGAAATATTATGTGTTTCTTAATGTTTTAAATCTATAGAAATTAAGTTTTATAACTTGTATATTTAACTATGATCATCTATAAGTGTTTAACATATGTTGCATGTTTAGAAATTGCTAATGTCACGTGTTAATATAATCTAACTTACTAGAATTATAGTCGTTTTAATGGTTAATAATCTCATTTATAAATTAATCTATGCTAATGATGATCATCATGGACAAATTATAGAGCTTAGAGACATACATGGAACCAATATGGATGTTAGATGTGTTCACTAAATTTTTTGGACATAAAATCATGGCTTGAAACCTTTAAATAAATTTTATGGTTAAATAACAAAGATTAGAAATTTTATAAAAAATTCTTGGATAATTTAAACCATAAAATGACATCATAGAATTTATTATATAAAATGGTCACATTTTATAAAAATATAAAATCTAAAAACACATGTTGATACACGATGTGGCAACGAGCTGGATTAGACAAAGCGTCAAAGACACGAAGATTACAACATAATGTTCTGGTGGCCGAACTCCGGCCGAACCTTGGCCGATCCTTGGCCGAACCTCAAGTTCGGACAAGCTAAGGAGTTCGGCCGACCTAAGACTTATATATAGGTTATGTTTGTGTCTTTTTAACTAGCTTTTGAGAGTGAGCGAACTTTTGTAAGAGTGTGTGTGTTTGTACTCTGAGTATCTTGTAATCAAGTTGTTAATGAGAGATTGAGTTATTTACACCGTTTGTCTACATTCTTATTCACGCAATTGTTATCGAACTAGACCGATCCCACACTCCAGCGTTTTCAAGTGGTATCAGAGTTTTCTGGTATCGTTTGGTTCGATTTGGTGCAATTGTGTTGTTTTAAAGTTCGTTTTCAAGTTCATCTCTGAAAAATTTTGTGAAAAACGTCATGTTTTACGTCACAATTCCTTGTTTCTGTCCATTTTTGTTCATCTGAGCGTTCTGAGCTTGGTTGAGTGTGTTTTCTGGTGAGATCCAAAAACTTCTGAAAATTTTTGTTCGGCCGAACATCCAGTTCGATGTAACTGCTCTGAGTTTTGAGTTCGAAGTGAAGTTCGATCATATTCTTCGTTCGTTGAGAGTTTGGCGGGTCTATGAAATATTTGATCAAATGTTGTTCGTTTACGCAAACGACAATGATTTGACGAAATCAATGATTGTATCTGTTAATAACATTGAATTTAATGAATGTTTTATTTTGTGTGTTTTCAGATATGGCCAACGACCTGAAAATCGGTGACAAACATAACATTTGTGCGCATATCGGTGTTACACGAGGCAAACTTGACAAATTTGGAGGATCCGGGATATTTGAGTTTCTAAGGCGGTCCAGAATCCATTATGCCATTACTCAACAATGTGATGTGTATCGAGACATTATTCTGGAGTTTTGGAATATAGCACGAACAATTATTGATGCTCCTATCAGAATTGTTGCTAATATTCAAGGTAAAGAAGTTGAAGTTACTGAAGCTGATATTCCTCGGGTATTAAAGTTAGACTCTGATACAACAACAACACGGATTGAATTTCCTCATGAAGATAATGTGGCGTTCTTGAAACGAATATGGTATACTGATGATCCGAGTAAAGAATGGGTCTACAAATCGTCGCTGAGTGTTCCGTACAAGTACTTGGCGCACATGTTGTTGGTTTGCTAGGGGCATAGAATATCTTGGCATGATGAAGTTCAACAGATTATAATATCCCTGATGAATGCTTTAGTGATGAATAGGCCGTATAATGTTGTTGGGATGATTTTTCATTACATGAGAGATAATCTCACTCAAAGGCAGAAGAAATCGGCAATCTATCCCAGATTCCTTCAGATGGTTTTCAATGACCGGTATCCTGATTTGATAAAGCATGTAGCTCAGAAGATGGAACAGAAACATATGACGGAGGCAAGTGTTGGTGCTCTGGCGTCTTATCAAAAGAAGGCACCAGAGTTTCACCCGAAATTGAAGCATTTGATTGGTCATTTAGCCGATGTCAATTACGTGGCACCAGCACGGGGTGCACCTCGTCATGAAGATGGTAGTGATTCAGCGGAACTCGATTACAGCTGGATTGAGGAACTGAATCAGATTCCATAATGAGGTCGCGTAAAAAGACCTAAAAGATAAGTACCGGTGGTCCAGGAACCACTGAATCAAGGACCTGAACAAGTTGTATCTCAACCACCAACTACTGAACCGGTGGTCTCAGCACAGGAAGTTCATGTATCTGTCAACGTGACTGAGACACCGGCAGTAAATACCCTAGAAGATGAATCTGATGAAGATGATGAGGATCTAAATGTTGGGGCTGATTCTGAAGACTTCTCTGACACAAACAATCCGTTTGTGAGAGTCTTGATCAACTCAAAGTATGTTAAACTCAGGAAAGGTAGCGATGAACATTTCGCTTACCGAATCAGCAAGAACAAGAGCAATGATCGTTCCAAAGATCGTGTGTACGATGTGGTGGTCTCATCTGAGTCTGATAAAGACTATAATCCTGATGGTGATGTGGTTTCCGGCAAAGGTAAACAGCAAGCTACTGGTTCTTCATCTGTTACTTCAGCAAAAAGAAGGAAAAAGTCGATTGCTGGAGGAAGAACTAAGAAGAAGAAAGGAGTACAACAGGTCATTCTGCAACCTCGTTCTGGTGTTTCTTCTTCAGCAACTCCTGCTATGTCTGTGCCTGAAGTGTCTACAACAGTTCAGACTTCAGTTTCTGATGTTCAGGCTGATTTCTTACAAGATCTTATGAATGCCAATCGATCGACAACTGTTAGCACAGCACCTTCAGCAAGTGCTGGTGCGTAGTTTGTGAATCAGCCTATGGGTTCGACACCCACAACTCTGGTGTTTTCTACTGCAACTGCTACTGCTTCAACACATTCCACACCTGAAGTGAATTTCAATTTTGAACAATCTCAAATTGATGCCTTGAAGGCTAAGAATGAGGAACAAGAGAAGATGATTACTGTGCTACGCTTAGATAATGAAGAATTGAGGGAAGAGTCTCGAGCACAGAGTCAACAGATCACAACTTTGTAGAGTCAGGACGTAGCCAAAGATCAAGAGATTCTAAGATTAAATAGGGTTAGTCAGACTCAAAGTTGCATGCTTCTTGAAATGGGTGAGCAAATAAAATTCTTGATGGAGAAGTTTAAAGCTCAGGGGGAGATTGGAGATAATTCAGGTTGTAATGAAGATCCGATGAGATTTCTGCGATGATCCTGATCAAGATGATCCTCATGGGAACGTTGGTGGAGGACCAGGCCCGTCTGGAACCGCTGGTTCGGGTGCTGGGACATCTACTTCTCAGGGAGAGAAAGATTCTCGAGAATCTATGTCGATTACGTCAATTCCTCAAATCAAGCGGCAACAAGTTTGAGTGATTTTGAATAGATGTTGCAGACACTTGAAGGAGGGGAATTTGTTGGTGATTTGACAGCTGAACAGTTGCAAAGGGTGTTTGATTTGAATGATGAAGTGATGAGACAAGCGTCTGAGAAACCTCCAAAGAAATATGAATCATCTGAACCAGAGTCTGATGAAGACGAAGAAGGTATGTTTGAAGAAGAGATTGAGATAGAGGATATCACAGAAGAAGAATATCCAGATTTATACTCCAACTTCAACAACAATCAATCTGGTGATGATTTTGAGGTATTTCCTAAGGAAAAAGATGCTGAAGTTGAGGAAAGATTGAGAAAGAAAGAATCAGAAAAACCTGAAGACCTAGTGGTTAAGGAGGCTAAAGTTCAGAAACAGCGTAAGACATTTGACGAGTTCATGAAAACTTTTCACGCCAATTATGTTCCGCCTCCGAAGCCAATCAAGCAGAGATCATTCTTCAAATTCAAGGGTCAATCTTTAGGTGAAATAATCAGTTGGATGTATGCTTCGAGTTTGAAGTGCTACGAGATTAAACAAGAACATGGAATCCAGTACTTCAAATGTGCCAAAGATTTTAGCAGTCTGCCGGTTTGGGATATTCGTGAGTTGGTCAGAAAGCCATTTTGCAATTATGGCAATGATTGGATGTGTTTTCCCTTCAAGAAGACACTTGAGAGGGAATGTCGAGAAGGATTTCAATTCTTGGATCCTCAGAAGCCAAAAAGACGTCGATCCCGAATAGGAATCCACGAAAGAACTGGTAAGAAGCTGATAATCTTGGTGTTTCCGAAGAAACCGGATGTGATGAAGAAGATTCCTTTGATGAAGATGAAACTTGAATTCATCAAGGATCTAAGGTGGTGGTACTACAACGAAAAGACTGGTGAAGCAGTTATTGTGTTGAAGGATAACAATCAGGTTGTGAGGATCTACGATCCAATGTGGCTGAACAATTTGTCGAAGGCTGATATAGACGAGCTTTATCACAATCCAATCCTGTATCATCCTGATTACATGGATCAAGCGCTGAAGTTTCAGAGGGTGATAAGGGTTTGTTTTGCGTTCAATATCTATGCTGGAAATAATCATGATTTGGTCAGGAAGGGTGATGAGGCTGCTGCAGATGTTCAAGGCTGAGAAGAACGGTCTAGCTGTTGCCAAGGGGGAGTTTGTTGATACACGATGTGGCAACGAGCTGGATCAGACAAAGCGTCAAAGACACAAAGATTACAACATAATGTTCTGGTGGTCGAACTCCGGCCGAACCTTGGCCGAGCCTTGGCCGAACCTCAAGTTCGGACAAGCTAAGGAGTTCGGCCGGCCGAAGACTTATATATAGGTTATGTTTGTTTCTTTGTAACTAGTTTTTGAGTAATTTACACCGTTTTTCTACATTCTTATTCACGCAATTGCTATCGAACTAGACCGATCCCACGCTCCCGCGTTTTCAACACAACACTGAAATGACTTGTTTTAGATTTTATGAAAATAAAATGGATAAAAATATATATAAATATATTTTATATCAAAAATGATAAAAGAACATATTTATGTCACTTGACATAAAAAGTATAAATCTTGAATTTTATACAAAAAGTGGAAAATGTTTTATGTTGGAAATTTTCTAAAAAAAAGTCTTTAATTTAAAACCTTAGCTTTATTTGATAAATAAAGTTATTTAAAAATGATTTTATAAAGATAAAATCAAAAGACTTATATAAATTATGAAAAACATATTTTTAACATTTTTTATTATTTTAAATAAATCAAAATAATCAAAACGTTTTAACCGGATCAAATGTTTTATTTTTAAACGTTTGAAATTGAAACGAAATCTTTAAATGATTTAAAAACGTTTACGATGTAACGAACTGTAAATAATTATTTTCAACAAATGATTATCCTTATGAATTTTAGAAACCCTAATTTGAGTTAAAATCATTTTGGTTTGTTAATATAATTATTTTATTAATAATTATATTTATATTAACTCAAAACCCTAATTTTCATTACATGAGTTTAAATATTAAAATGACCTTTAATATTTACCTACTTGTATTAAATCATTTACCTTGTAATAATTTAATAAAATTATTTCGACAAGTAAGAATAATTATTTTTGATAATAATTAGCAACCCTAGTAATATATATTATAACTTAACACGATTAATTATTCAATCTATCGAGCGAACTTAAAATAATAATAAATATTATTATTTAAAACGATGTTTATGTCAGGACCGATTTTCACATCAAGAATCCTGATCTTGAGCAAGAACGAGGTTCAGATTCTAAAACCCAAAATGAGATAGAAAAAGATGAAGATGATGATGAATCATAGATAATCAAACAATAGAAAGATGATAAACAAAGTCAAATGATTTCATTAATCGAATGATTACAATCAAGAAATCATGACAACACTCTCTCTCTAGAAATCCATGACTTACTCTCTCTGTCTAGAATGGAAATCTCACACTCTACAAGAAAATCATCATCTCCACACTCAGAGACTCTTTATTGTAATGGGCACCCTCACTATATATATAGTGAGGGTGACTAACAACAGAAACATAAATGAACAAAATTACAAGTAAATCAAATAACATGAAATATTAATTAAATCAAAGTTGATTTAATTAATCCGAAGCTTGACTCGCTCGAGCCGATCTTCCGTTGACTTTTACGTTGACCGTTGACCTGAACGGTTGACTTTTCCAGAAAACGGTCTTCGGTCCAAACTGCAAGCCTCGAGCATCACATCCTGTGTCTCTGAATCAATTCACATGGATTCTTCAGTCGAATGCTTCGGTAAACAGATTTGATGGCGTCAGTCACATAGATTTTAAGTTCCAACAAAGGTGGATTGCATACGGACCTAATACAAACGTATTGAGCTACGAAATGTGTGACATCAACGGGTTTACATTTCGTACAAAATCGCGCGATGGTAAAGTCCACCAGAACAGTGGGGTTAGTGTTGTAGCAGATGACACGCATATTTCTAAAACTGGAGTTAAAAGCTACACCAAAACATCTTATTACAGGGTTTTACAAGAGATATGGGTACTTGATTATCATTTTAGAAGTATCCCGTTGTTCAAGTGTGACTGGGTTGACAATAGAAAAGGGGTAAAGAAAGACAGTCTTGGGTACACGATGGTTGAGCTTAGTAGATTAGGTCATAAGGATGATCCTTTCATATTGGACTCACATGCACAATAAGTTTTTTACGTGGTAGGCCAGCTCGATAAAAAACGATCAATTGTAATCAACAAGCCTCCTAAAATATATACGGACGCGTGTGAAAATGAGGAATTTAGTACCATGACTAGTTATGATAATGAAAAAATATTGCCACCTATAGAAAAAAAAGATTTGCGTATGAACGAATCCCCCGATGATTAGTATCGCAAAGAGGGGCCTGGTATAACTATACATACTAAGGTATGCATTTCTTTCTTCATAATCTTTTGCTATAGTTATTGATAATTAATATTTAATCTTAACTTGCTTACTTGATGTAAACTTGTACAAGTCTAGCTGATTCTTACATTTTATCATATCAGGCACAAGTGGACCCTGTAGCATAACATCAGCTCGCATATAGTAAAACGTTTAATCAATTTCTTGTTGTGATATCATATAAAATTTGGATTAATCCGGGCGTCGAAGCAGCAATCTACCCAGTTTAATAAGTCTGGAAATACAAGTCGGGTTATATCATTCATACCGGATCCAGATAAAGATCCGTGTGTTTATCCGAGACACAAAATTCATGACAAGAGTCAAGGGTCTGCGTGCTTCTTATACGGGTCGAATAACCCGGTTAGATGCTTGTCTTCTCGGAATAACACGCATATCTTTAACCAGATCTGGTACAAATGTTATAACCCAAGTTCTAGGATAAACACGCGGATCTTTATCCGGATATGGTATGAATGTTATAACCCGACTTCTCTGATAAACTCGCGGATCTTTATCCGTATCCGGTATTAATGATATAACCCGAAATGTATTTGCTTATGTCTTTTGAATGTGTGTTATCCAATATTTATATAATCACACTTATAGCTGATAAATTCCATCTTGATTAATTTAAGATGTTAATTGGTTATGTCTTTTAGGGTGTGTCATATGTGGCTGACTATGTGACCAAAAAAAACCAAAAACAACAATTTACATTAAACTTAAACAATTTACATAAAAGTCTTGATACAAACAAACCAAAAAACAACAAATATACAAATCTGCATTTGGTATGTTTAATTTTTAAAATGTATTTTCAACTTTTTAATTAATGTATCGTATATGGTTATAATTACATTTTTAACACCATAAACTTTTTATTTATCTTAAGTGCCAATTACTCCCCTTAGTGATGCTGACATAAAAATTGTTTTAATGAACAGCCTATTCATTTGAATGCAAGACTGCTGATCAGTCCCCTTAGCCACAATGATGTTCAAGTTGTTAACATTGTGCCACCTGATGAAATATCTATATTCGTCAATCTTGAACGCATCAATGGTTCATTGTGCTTCACGAAAGGATGGCAATATGTGATTCAAGCTTGCAATCTCAATGTTTCAGCTTTTCTGTTTTTCACTAGCGTTGACGACAGTTATTTGAAGCTTACATTCAAAAACGTGTTGCAGTCAGGACTCGTTCTACGTTGCTTTTTCAAAATCTTACTCTAGTCAACTTGTAATCTTTTTTTTTTAATTGCATCTTATATATTTGGTTATTATTTTTTGATAATAATATCAATAATGACCCAAACTTCTATATTCTCATAGCTGTTGCCGAATTTATTTTTCCCTGAGAGGTTTCAAACTCTAGAGACGAAGAATAGGGCGACCATTATTGGTTTTGAGGGTCGTGAGTGGGAGGTTGAACTTGCCGAATCATACGGAAGGTTGTTTTTTCAAAGAGGTTGGAGAAAAATGGTTAAAAATGTCCCGCTATTTGAAGGAGACATTGTGGTGTTTCAAGAGTCTCCAGCTGACTCTCTGTTTTACATTGCTGTGTATAAGCGGAATGGGTTGAAAGTTTCTAAAACTTTAAGCTAGGTACCTTTCGGAAATTTAACGTTTGTATGTTCACTGACCATGACAATAACATATAATTTGTCACACATCCAAATTGAAAGATGACCATTTGTTTACTCTACTCATATGTTGTTTACAATTTTAGTGATCATTAGTTATCAGTAGTGACACATCGAACTTGGAACTTTGATCATAAACTTAAACATTGGGTAACACACATAATTAGTGTGACTAATTGACTTAAAGAGTATAATGATTCAATTAATTGTGTGTCACTAAAACAACACAATACTCACATATAAAAAAAAAAGAACAATCACAATGTTGCAAATGGTCACATGGTTTTTTACATTTACCGTGACTAACACATATAAATGGTCACATACTAGATTTGAAAAGGTGACACTAAAGGTTCCTTAACAGTCTCATTTAATAAATTTAACAGTCACCATATGTTACTTCTCGTCAGATGTTTTTCTTAATTTACCATGACAATAATATATAACTTGTCACACACACACATTAAAAGATGACAACTTGTTACTTCTAATCACATGTTGTGTAAATGCCACGGAACGGATCTTACTACCGCATGATTTTGTCAAACAAGTAACACGAGAAGTAAATAAAGCTTTGCTTTATTGATTTCACAAAGAAATGTTACAAGATCTAGAGAGAGAGAGAACACACTCTGTTTGCACGATGAAACTCTCAGAACTAAACAACTCTCTCTAACACGATCTATTTATACCCTTCACTAAGACTGGCGTACCAAGTGACATACCAATTGGTACGTGCGTACCAATTGGTACGGCGTATCATATGGTACGGCCACTAAGGTATTTAGCCACTAAGACTCACTCCAATGCTCTGAACTAGATACAATACACGAGAGACACTGTAGCATAGGAATATGCTCTAACAAACTCCCCCTTAACGTGTAGTGTATCTATGTATCTATCTGTCTAACTAAACTTCAGTCTTCAATCTTTAGAATCGCTGCATCTGATCTTCAACTTGAACTCTTATCAGAATAGAGCTTGCATGGGTGGATAAATCTTGAACAATCTTTGAACTTCAAGATCCACTTGTGAAAGATATAACAAACTCCCCCTTTCACCATGCTTGAGTCTTGTCACACAGAATAACCTGCAATTTCAGAAGACAGAAACGCGGCTTTCTTTTTCTTTTGAAAAAATAATTTAATCTTGGCGCAAAACTTCTCTTCGAGAATCCAAGATATAGTTTTGAAAAATTGATTTTGTATCGTGTATCGATCAGTTGAAAACAAATAAGAAACAATTTTTTTTGGCTTTTTGAAAATTTGTATCAAAAGACACCGAAAATCTTTTTGATTTTTCTAAATTTATGCTAAAACACACCGAAAATCTTTTTGAATTTTATCAGATATGAAACATTAATGCAATACAGAATCAGACACTATTTATGTCTTTTGTGAGAAAGATCACAACTTAGGATCATATTGATCATGACATGCTGAACTACACTTCAATTTCAATTACTTCAGCACACAAGTCATGTCGATTGCTGGTATACTTTGTCCAAATTAAACTCAGACACAATCATACTCATAACATCTGGATATGTTATTGTATTGATTAGATTGCTTTGACCAGTGTACCCCACACTATCAGACATTCTCCGATATGTATTTGCTTATCACACTTTGTGATTTCAATTCTGATTTAATTACATAATGATTGAATTCATGATATCATCAACTGTGTTCCATGAAAAAAGAAATAAGAACGTTAAATCGTCTATCTTAAGGTCGATCTTTCAATACGCTGATAAGGCCTCGGATTTAACAAAATAAGAAAATAAAAACAAGTTGAAATTGTATAACCCAACAACAATCAGGTCGGTACTTCCGTACACGCAGAGAAAGTCCGACGAGTTATACGAAACACCTAAGAAAATAAAGCAGAACGTCAAACGAACAACAATCAGGTCGGTCTTGTGGACACGCAGAGAAAACCCGATCGTTTGACAAAATAAAGAAAATCAAACAAGTTTAAATTTTTGCAAAATGAACACATGTTTACACAGTGACTTCCCATTTTTCTTTTCCACATATCTTTTCTTTAATATCTAGAGATATGCATCAAGATGTTGTCCACTTGGTCAAGCATTTGTATTTAATGTGTTTATCACATCTGAATACTTTCAGATTTAATGCCGAGGCTACAAGCACATCGAGCAATGATCTTATGGCTTTTTCATCTATTTTATCCATGAATCAGACACATAAGCCAATGTACCATCATTTCCTAAATATGTCGTATACAATTTCTCATTTTTTCAATGTTTTTGTATTTTTCTGTTTTTCAATGTTTTTGTATGTTTCAGTTTTCTCTCCCTAAAATGAAAACTCTATTTTTGGATTTTCATTTTAACAAAACTACAAAGACACTATTTTTGGTTTTTCAATTTTCTCCCCCTAAACTACATACGGAATGTAAAATAAAGAAAATTTACCAATTGATACTGATACCTTGTAGTTTAAGCTTTCAGAAAAACTTTCAGATATTGTAAGATGAATCATTTAATTTAAGTTACATAGGAGACTCCACTATCAGTAACTGCTTGAAGCTTTGAACTTCACAATCACCAACATGTCTTCTTGAAGTAACCTGCACACTGGATTTAAAGATTAGTATTCAAATGACCCGAAGCACATAGCTTCTGGTCAACCAGTGTCTTTCATAAAATCATTTGCAGCCTTGCTGACCACACTTTAGGTTGCCACTGCTTTTTAACATTTTCAGTTTGAAAGAATCATCATCCTGTGATGATCCACCAACACTCGAATCGAATTTGAATAATTGTTTCGTTTTTTATTTAAAGTGTGAAGGTATGGATTCAGTAAAAACGCTGCCTGATTCATCGATGAATGTGGCAGATTTTCCAGAAAAAAAAATTTGTGTGACTTCAGGACAATCGTGTGCTATGCGGCCACGTTGATGATAATGATAGCACAAGCGATATGATCGCTTAGACTTTCGGGTTTCCTGAAATACACAATCAGAATCAAAGTCATCACTAAAATCAGAAGAAGAATATTTGCTGATCTTTTGACCATCTTGTCAGGACCGATTTTCGCATCAAGAATCTCGATCTTGAGCGAGTAAGAAGATCGGATTCAAAAACCCCTGAGACGATGATGATGGAGAAGAATCTAGGTGATCATACAAGAAGATGATGAACTTAGTCGAATTATTTCATTAGTCGAATGATTACAACAACGAAATCATGACAACACTCTCTCTCTAGAAATCCATGACTCAATCTCTCGCTAGAATGGAAGCTCACACCACTCTACAAGAAAATCATCATCTCCACACTCAGAGACTCTTTTTCTTGTAATGGGCACCCTCACTATATATATAGTGAGGGTGACTAACAAGTGAAAAACATAATAACTAAACAAAATACAGATAAATGAAATAAACATAAATATTAATTAAATCAAAGTTGATTTAATTAATCCGAAGTTTGACTCGCTCGAACCGATCTTCCGTTGACTTTTACGTTGACCGTTGACCCGAACGATTGACTTTTCCAGAGAACGGTCTTCGGTCCAATCTCGCAAGCCTCGATCATCACAACACGTGTCTCTGAATCAATTCATGATGGATTCTTCAGTCGAAAGATTCGGTAAACAGATTTGATGGCGTCAGTCACATAGATTTTAGTTCCAACATATTCCCCTTTGACTGATGCTTTCAAATCTGTTCAACAGTTGAAGAATCGCTCTGCCGTACATCTTCAATGAGAAACTGATAAACCTGAGACAATTGTTGTAGAGATTCCCCCTCTAAATAAGCTTCTTCTGTTCTTGTTTCTCCAGTCGAGAGCCAAGTGTTCCGCTTACTCGGTTCACACGGTCGGGTACAATACTGAGAAAATGCTGAAAATTAGAGTCACAATCGCAACAAACTGACTCAAATAAACCAATCAATCATCTAACATTCTCCAACTTTAGATAATCGACCCGATAATCTAGTTCCATAATAAATTCGTCCTATTTCTTTAAATCTCTCAAAAAATATCCAGTTGGAAGCGTAAAAATCAGATGCGGAGAGTCGAACCGTCGAGATCGGTTGCCTAGAGAAACCAGATAAACAATCTTGAAATTGGACAATCTTACGACAAACCGGAAGCCGGATGCTGGTAGTTGTGAATGATCTGCGTGACTGAGGTTGGATGCGAAAATAAAGATAAGTGTCAAATCTGGGAAAATTTGAGATCCCGACCAAAAATCTCTGAAACGGCCTCGAACAAAAAAGCCAAAATCAAGTCCGCTAACCTTTGATGTTCGCTAAAGCTATAAGAAGTTCGCTAATACAAACATGAAGTTCGCTAAGGTCTCAAGTTCGCTAAAACGAGCTTCAAGTTCGCTAAAACGAGCTTCAAGTTCGCTAACATATGAGAAGTTCGCTAAGGCCAGATTAAGTTCGCTAAGCGACGTCAAGTTCGCTAAGAACTGAAACAAGTTCGCTAGGACAATCTTCAAAGCTTCAAACAGTGAAGAACAAATCTTGAAAATGAAGAACACAAGTGAAGAACACATACCCTTCGATTCTCGAAACAGTCTCGAAAATGAATGGAAACGAGTGATTCATAACACAAATCTATTGTAGAACGTGTTATGGCCACTCACACATCCAAAACAGCAGCAAAAACCAATCGACTCAACCCCTAAAATCTGGAAATCTTCAAGAACATGAAGAACACCATGAAACACACACTAGTATGTGTTTTTCCAGATATGCCCAAACTGTTGAGATTTAGATGAAACAGATGCTTCCAATGGATCCGGAATGCGTTTTCCACTGAGAATCATACCTCATTTCATCCAAATCCATGAAGAAAAACCCATAAAACTCGAAATCTTCAAAAAAAAAACCCAAAAATGGGAAAACCCAACTGTTACGTTTTTTCCTCTCGGATATTCAATTTTCTCACAGATTTGAAGATGTAGAAGATAAACAATAATCAAGATAGACTCCATGAACAATAACCTAACATGTAACAACATCAGATCTCTCCAGAATCCATCAATAATGAAGAAAAAATAGAAAAAGTCTCCAAACTGAGTTTTCTCATCTTCAGTCAATTCAAGCTCAAAATCCAGATTCGAGTGACTAGATTCATCGTCAGATGAAATCTGATCGGTTACCTTGCTCTGATACCATTTGTCAGGACCAGTTTTCACATCAAGAATCCTGATCGTGAGCGAGAACGAGGGTCGGATTTGAAAACCGAGACGTAGATGAAGACGCAGATGAATCTAGGATAATCAAACAAAAAAGATGATGAACAAAGTCGAATGATTTCATTAGTCCAATGATTACAACATAGAAATCATGACAAACACTCTCTAATAGAAATCCATGACTTTCTCTCTCTCTAGAATGTGTAGCTCACACCACTCTACAAGTTTTCCTCATCTCCACACTCAGAGACTCTGCTTGTATTGGGGCACCCTCACTACATATATAGTGAGGGTGACTAACAAGTGAAAACAATAACTGAACAAAATAGAAATAAACTTAAATAACATAAATACTAATTAAATCAAAGTTGATTTAATTAATCTGAAGCTTGACTCGCTCGAACCGATCTTCCGTTGACCCGAACGGTTGACTTTTCCAGCAAACGGTCTTCGGTCCAATCTGCAAGCCTCAAGCATCACAACATGCGTCTCTGAATCAATTCACATGGATTCTTCAGTCGAATGCTTCAATAAACAGATTTGATGGCGTCAGTCACATAGATTTTAGTTCCAACACATCTCTTGAAGAACTTGCAGATGAATTCTTCTTATGTTGCTTTCCCCTGAAACCTTTTTTCATTGTTGAGATGAACACCTAGGCGAGATGATAAATTTGATTTAAACTGGTATCCTTCTTTTCCTTTTGAAAATTCTTTGAGACATTTTTCTGATTCTGCTTCTTAAATTATTTTATTCTTGTTTCCCAACCCGGAACGTTTGAAACCAGATTTTGACGATTCAACTTGAGAACCAGAAACACCATCATTAGCCATTTGAGAAAATAAAGCTTTGATATCCTTCAACTTGTTGGCTTCAACCAACTTAGCATCAGCTTTTTCTTCACTCACTTTCTTCTCATATTTTTCACTATGTTTTTTCTATAGAAAGAACACTCGTATCTGCTATAAACCCACTAGAAACAAACTTTGATGTGGATATATCAACCGCACTTTCCTCTTTCTCCCCTTTCTTCTTTTCAGAATTCTCAGAAACAAATTCAGAATAATCTCCAGTTACATCAGAAAAATGAACATCAGCTAAAGCATCAGATTGAATCACAGGATGTGGAACTTGATTGAATTCTTTTCCTCCAAACACCCTTTTGAAGTTGTCATCCTGACATAAATAACTTGCAAATGAATGTGAATTTTTTAAGTTGTTCGCCTTTCGATTAAGATCCAATGCTTCAACTTTCAAATCTAATATCTTCTTTTGAGCTTCTCCCAACGCCTTTTCTGAGTCAATTAACTGTTCCAAAACTTGGTTAGACAGACACTTTGCGTGTCTCATCTGATCATGTGCATCATACACTTCTTGTGTAATTTTCTTTACCCGCTCTTCATGAATTTCAATATTTCTTGTCAAAAATTTGTTTTCATGCGTCAAGCTTGCAACTCTATCCAGTAATTTTGAATGTTCCTCCTGACGATTACTTTCCAAAAAAGTAACTTCATCAAGAGCTTTCTGAAGTTCATCATTTGTCTTTGTAAGAGATTCTACCCTGGCTATTGACTTCTAAAACAGATTATCAAAAATCTTCAATTACATCCTTTGCTTCAGTTTCCCGTTTTTGAGCATTTTGAACCAACTCTGCATTTATTTTGCAACTTCAAAATTTTCCTTGATCTTCACTAACAATCTCATCCAACTTTTTCTTAAGTTCTACAAACTCTTCCAAAATGCACTGTTTTCTTTTACCAACTTTTCATTTTCCTTAACAATCTCATCAGAAGCTAACACTTTCTTTTGTAATTATCTAAAACTTCTTCCTTCTTCTTCTTTTCAGCAATCAACCCTTCTTTTTCTTGAACCAATTCTCGAATTTTTCTATCATTTTGAGCACAAAATTCACAAGTTGACTCATAACTATTAACTTCAGAATCACTTGTCTCAGATTTACTGGTCTCTGATGCATACCCACTAGATTTAACCTCAATATTTGCCATCAATCCATAATTTTTTGGAGAGTGGACTAAAAATGCAGATTCATCCGGAAAATCTGCAGCCTAATCATAACCTTCTTCAGCCACTAGAGCCTTTGCATCTTTATTGTGACCATGCTTATCCGAATTAGACTTTTCTGATGATGATTGATTGCATTCTCAAGCAAAATGTCCAAATTTGGAACATTTGAAACATTTAAGCTTCGACTTATCTAGACCAAGTTTTTCTCCCTGAAAAAATAGATGACTTACCATGTTTCTTCATAAATCTTCTGCCTCTTTCAACTAGCATAGTCATCTGCCACTCCAAATCTAATTTATGCAGCTGATCATCATCTATATGTTTTATGTCATTCGGATGCAAGCCAGTTTCACTAATTTAACCAAAGATAGAACCAGACGAAGATGATATGAAAGCAGAAATCATAGCAGCCAATTCTTCAAATGATTGAGCAGGACGAGAACTATTCTTTATATTGTCACGAATTGTAAAAGTACATCCCGAAGAATAATCAGAATGATCACATTTACCAGCCAGAAAAGCAGTTGTAGGCGGATTAAAACTCGAATTATACTTCGATTTTTCTTTGGCATTCATAGTAGCAGAATTCTCACCAAAATAAAACTCAGGATTTTGAACCGAAGGGCCTGCTGACTTTTTCACAATCATTTCCATTTCTCGAGCTTGTAACTTGCTTGTCAACTGATTGAATGTCGAGCTCAAATAACTTGGATCATTAGTCAACATCATCAAAAAATTCTCCCACTTTTCGGATAAAGCTTCCAGAAACTTTTCTTTCAATTCATCATTCTCTTTCTTGACACCCACAACATCAAGTTCATTTATCAAATGTGAAAACCTTGCAATCAAGTCTAGAATTTTCTCATTCTCGAAGTGCCTGAAATTATAAAACTCCTTCTTTGAAACTTTCTTTCGAGTGTTTTTATATTGATCATTACCCTCACACCTTTCTACAATCGCATCCCATAATTCCTTAGCCATTGTATATCGCTTAAATTGATGCATAAGATCCTTTGGTAAGGCCATTGTAAGATAACTATATGTTTTCTACTCTCTGGCAAAGAATTTTCCTTCGTCCGCATCAAAACTACTAATCATCTTCGGCTTGTTGGGACCTATCATTGGATACTCATATTCTTTCTCAATCGGAATCCAACTATCAATATCTTATGAATAAATGTAGGATTCAAACCGACTTTTCCAGTTGTGATAATCTTCCAATCGAAGCAACTTAGGAACCTTCTGAATTGTTCCGATCTCGTTATCATAGTTCATCATGGCTTGCACCGATGTTTGAGCTGCTGAAAATGCTTGAAAATCGCTCATTTTGTAACTACGATACCGAACGTAAAAACTTCAAACTCAAAAACAGAGATCTTCCAAGCGGATTTTGGGGGTCAAACCAGAGGGTACAGGCCCTTAGGCGAGTAAAAGTATAGATCTCGTCAAGACGAATGTTTTGGATGGTATTAGCTCCCGTAACTCTTAACGGAACTCAAGTTACGTCAGTTTTAGTGATGACCACTTTTCTGCCAGCGTACCAAAACCTTTGTAAGGATCCGATCTATCCCTCACGTGGTACTAATCCTAATGATTACGTGCGGAATCCGTAATCAAGAGGTGATTCGATAAAGCAAACCAATAACGAACAAGTAACAATGCAAGAAACAATTAAAGGTTACCGAATGATGATCACAAGAACACAAGAGCACTTGAAAACACCGAATTCTAGAGGCTAGAATTCGTAAACACTTGATAAACTTCGAGATTAACCAACAACCCTAAAACCAATGAAAGACAAATTATTTATAGGCCAAGGTTTGAGTGGAGAACAAGTCTCCTAAAACCCTAAAGGGTTCGGCCTACATGGGAGCCCACTCGAAACCTTTTAGCCCATCAAAACAAAACATAAGTGTTAACACAACCCTTTACAATGTACCCAAAAACCTATAACTAACTAATGCAAAAGCCTTAATAAAATCTAGGTCTTTACAATCTTCCCCTAGGCTTTAGCATTAGTTGCTTCCAATCACATCCTGAAATGTCTTGAATGATTCACCGTAAGCGGTGAATACCAGAGTTTTTCTTCAATTATCCGAGCTACACCCTTGGTGTAGACCTTGGCCAGCTCCTCCTCCTCTGCAGTATGAGCAATCTGATGCTTGCTAAGCACCCGAATATCAACTTCATAAAACCTCAACAGATCATGTACCTCCATCACTGTCATTGTGGTAGATTCACGCATTATCTTAGCAGTTCCAGAATAGCTACAATAAGCCCAAGATTTGAAATCAGAAAGGCAACCCTCAGGATGCTTCATTGGCAGTGGGATTTGCTTGGTCTTATTGGTAGGTGGATATCTCTTGTGACAATATATCTTCTTGTCAGGGCCCCATACTCCCCTGAAATGCTTCATCTTTGCATACTGATGTGGAAAATCTGTAAACACCTTGAATCCACTCTTCACAGCTTTATCTAATTTCTTCCAGAAATGATCAGCATACTCATTGTTGGATGGATTAAAGAATGGTGCATTGTGCAGAGAAATTAGATCCACATTGGTCCAAGAGTAGAATTGGGTCCAGTCTTTATAATACTCTAGAGGATTAGCACCCGCTCTTCTGACCACGTACATGTGCTTCTCATCATCATACATCCAGCTTTTCACAGGTTGAGTAATTCCTCGTTTATCATGGAAATGTTTACCCAGCTGGATGAGATATCGTTCAGGAGGATAAGCAAAAGTAGATGCTTCCCATAAATGGTCTCTGGTAGCAGCGGGAGTAGTCATGAAATCTACTTCTCTAGCATCTATCTTAGCCTCTTCTTCGACAGGTGGGTTGCTATCAGTAGGAGCCCCAGAACTGTCTCCTTTACCTTTTTCACCACCTGATCCTCCTTGTGGACCTTGATCTTTTCTTGTTGAACTCTTCTTGGAGCTGCTTGGCCTATTCCCTCTCAGTTCAGCAACTTGTTTCTGCAATTCTCCAATTAAGATAGTGAAGTCATCATTCACTTTCTTCTGATTCTTCAATGCAGCTTCATGCTCCTTCTGTGTGTCAACAAGTTGTGAAATCACTTCTGATTGATGTACTGTAGTAGCTGTCAACCTCTTGATTTCTGCTTTTAGTTCTTTCTCCAATCTATACTCTGGAGTTTCAATTGCCTTTCCCTTGTCAGCATGGGAAGGCTCAGATGAAGACTGTTCTTGAGAAAAGGACTGTCTTGAGGGAATTCTTGGAGGTAGATAGGTTCTTGGCTCTCTTCTTCTTGTCACAGGGTTGGTTGGGTCACTTATAAAAGCATCTTTCATCAGTTGGGCTGCATGAACAGCCTGTGAAGTCAAATCTTCATTCAGAAAGGTACTCAGGGGAGGTTCCTCAGTAGTCTTCTGTTTCTTGGATACATGGACTTCAGGCTCTTCCATTCCTTCATCAACAGGCATATCATCAAGATAGCTACCATAGTCCAGTTGCTCTTCATCTTCTTCGAATCTAAGAGCATCAATCCTGATATCATCAGTTGGCAACTCATCAGCCCAAGAGTTACTATCATCAGGAATATCAGTCACCACCCTTTGTGTTGGAGGGGCTGAGTGTTCTTCCTCCACAAATGCATTGACTGAAGGTGGAACTTCTGAAAAATTTCCAAACTTTTCTCCAAACACATATCCTGGCTCATCAATCTTCTTCTTGGGGTTTATCAGAGAGAATACATCTGGACCCATGGGCTTCAGATCTAGAATTTCACCATGCTTCCTCAGTTGAGGATATCTTGAATCCAAGATCAGTTGAATGAATCTTGGAACAGCAGCAAACTTCTCATCTTCTCTGACTATAACATTCTTGACATCTTCAAACACTGCCTTTGACCAGTTAAATCTCCATCCTCTGATCAAAGCAACCATAGCATGGGTATGCAATCTATTCAGCTGGTCACTTGAACTCTTCTTGGCAATCAAGCATTTCTGCAAGTAATGAATGAGCATCTTCCAATACGGTGGGACTGAATTCTTCCAAGTTGGTGGAGTGTTCAGAAGATATCCCATCTGCCTGAGACATATCAGTACTTGGTCATCCTTGAATTCAGTAGGATCTTCAGCTTTATCCACAAACCTCAGTGCTTGCCTGAACACTTCTTCAGTCAGGACAATATTGTGACCTTGAATCTTTGCATGGATTGCTTTACCATCTTCTGACACAGCAGCAGTCTTCCAGAACTCGAGCACTATTTCTTTGTATACAGATACCTGAGCTGTTAAGGCATACTTCAAACAGCATCGGTTCAAGCCATCAATCAGAGACTGATAGTTTGCCTTGTGAATAGACGGAAGCTCACCAAGATATGCCACTTGATTGTGGCCTTTCGCAAACTCTATGACCCTGCAATCATAAACACCAGACACAAAACCAAACACAACAAACATTGCACCACAGTTAGTCATAATTAAATTCTCACAAAACTCTCAAACACACATTTTCTTAAAAATTGGGCAGCATAATGGCTTGAAAATGTGAGTTTACCACATTTTGGGGTTGACCGAAATCCTGGTCGAAAACCCTTATGGGTAATCGAAAACCTCAGATTTTCGGTGTACCTGGACTGGTTCGATCGAAATCCAAGATGTGCCTGATCGAAATCCCTGGAAGCTGATCGAAAACCATAGGTTTTGATCGAAAACCCAGAAAACTCGATCGAAAAACACATCTATACTAAAGAAAACCTCAAGTAATGGCTGAAAACCAAGTTTTATGATCGAAAACCATAAAGGTTTGATCGAAAACCTTGGATCCCAGTCGAAAACCCAGATTTTCATTAGAATTTCGATCGAATACCTCTAGATCATCTCCGAAAAGCCTTTCGGCGTAACCGAAAACAATCAAAAGGTGTCCAATCATCGATCACAGGTATGCAGGCATCGAAAGGTAAGAATACCAGCCGAAAACCCCCTATACCTTGATCGAAAACCCTCTTTTTAACAAATTTCAACCTGCAAATACTTCAAACAACAATCAATCTCAGAAAAACTTCTTATTCTACCTTAGTCGCACCATGTAGCATCTATTCCAACCATTCCCGAGTCCCAAAACTTAAAGAAAAATTCACATACCTCTTGACCACTTTAGGTTGTTTAGCAACATGTTTGATTCGAGGACCCATGGATGCAATGCACACGAAATCAACACTTGGAACGGCTTTAGGATGAAAATCCGAACAGAGAGGTGGTCTCCGATCGAACTGAGATGGCCGGAATCGCCGGCGAGGGTGGCGACAGCGGCGGAGATGGCGGAGAGGATGGCGGAGGTGGTTGCCGGCGGCGATTGGGGCTGAGAACACAGTGGCTAGGTCGGTTTTTCACAAGGAACAAGGTGGCGGTGGCGGATTGCCGTGAAGGTGGTCGGAAGGGTGGTGTACGGTGGTGACGGTGAGAAGAGGGAGAGGGAGTTAGGGTTTGGATTAAGATGCGTGGAGAGAGAAAGAGGGGAAGGGGGAGGGCCGGTTTTTTCTTAAAAAATTTAAAAAAAAAATTACATTTAGGCCCCTCAAGATTCTATTTGATTTAAAAACACATCACCAAACTTTAGAATGGAAAACCTTAACCCTTTTCGGTTAACAATAAGCTTTTCGGTTAAAACCAAAATAAAATTTCATGCTTCCCCTAAGATTAAGCCCGAGAGATTTAACCCGACACCTCAAATATTTAGAAAATAAATAACTCATACTTAAAGAAATAGCAGAAATAAAACATAACTTACTTATTTACAAACCTGGCTTTAAGTGATAGGTGTTTAGGGATCAAACCAGACTGTCTGAGGCTGAAGAACCCTTTTCAGCTTTAGCTACTCTACATGCTCCGGTGATTGCTGGTATAGTTATCCATTTTAAACTCATGCCGCTTTCTCTTACTCGAGCAGACTGTCACTTTATTATCTTTTGGGTTCAATTATTTATGAGTACCATTAAATCCACACACATACGTCCTAGGTATATTTTGTACGTTTCATCAAGTTTATCAAGTTTCCCATGACATTTTTCACGACACCTTTCCTAAGCCTAACACCATGCTCCAGACTAGGTTGAGAAAAGAAAGAATAGATCACGGGGAATTTTTGGGGATAATATACAGTGTCAACTGAATTTTTAAGACATTCTTATTAACGCTCTCATCAGTGACAGGGCTTACAGGGTTTTGGACACTTGAGGGTCTCTTTTGATTTGTGCGCTTTGGCATCTTTTTGGTTTTAAAATATTATACAATGTGATCTAAGAGGTACGTGGATCAGGGAGGCTCCAGGTCTCAGCCATCGCCGAACAGAGGAGGCCTGACTCATGTACAACATCCCCAGGTCATTGCTCACGCAAAGCAGAGGGGATGGGATCTTTTGAGCATAGCATCAGTACCCAGTACTCGGGCATGTGTCTCAGGACTCCTAACAAACAGTCAAATGAAAACAGTACTAACCTAAGTGCGTGCTTCCTATCAGGCATCATACGTTATCTTCAAGTGTAGTGACTAGACATACCTTTTATCAATTGCAGCTGAGCCTACCGAGCACATCAACCAAGAGACGCTGCTTTTCGCATCCACCTTACACGTGTCAGCCACCAAACACCTGGAAGTTTATTTCATTTCCAACCTGATCAAACAAAGCCAAAAACACATGAAAAAATTTAAAAGCACATATTATTTGGGGGACATCATATGATGTTGCTCATTTTCCTTCCCCTTGCTTTTTAATTTTCTCATTCCATTATACAGAAATTGACACTATTTTTGTATATATATATTATATATATATATATATATTTATAATATTTTTTAAACATAAACAATGTTCAAAAAGGTGAAGTGTCAGATTTACTCTTCAAAGGCAATCATACGAAGGCCTTTTAAACACATTTCAAAGCTAGCTCTGGGAAGGGGTTTGGTGAACATGTCAGCCACATTCTCGTCCGACGAAACCTGTTCCAAGTGTATCAATCTGCGATCATGGCAGTCCCGAATAAAATGAATTTTGATGTCGATATGTTTTGTTTTAGAAAACTGGACAGGGTTTTTGACAATTTGTAAAGCAGCAGAATTATCACAATAAATAGTAGTGTCAAAGAAATTCAAACCATAGTCATGCAGCTGATGTTGCAACCAAACCACCTGAGAGCAACAAGCAGATGCCGCAACATACTCAGCCTCAGCTGTGCTTGTAGACACAGTGTGCTGCTTCTTGCTTTGCCATGACACCAATCTGTCACCTAAAAATTGTGCACCTGCTGAAGTGGATTTCCTGTCAAGTTCACATCCTCCATAATCACTGTCAGAAAAAGCATACAATTTAAAACCAGAATCTTTAGGATACCAAAGTCCAAGCCGAGGCTTGCCCTTTAGGTACCTAAAGATTCGTTTAACAGCGGAAAGATGTGAGAGTTTTGGGTTAGCCTGGTAACGTGCACATTGGCACACTGCAAACATTATATCGGGACGACTTGCTGTGAGGTACATCAAAGACCCGATCATCGAACGATAATTGTGTTCATTGACCGATTGCCCTTCTGGATCTTTAGTGAGAAGTGGACGAGCTGCCATTGGAGTGTCTGCTGGTTTGGACTCATGCATCTTGTATTTTTCCAAAATTTCAGTCACGTACTTTGCTTGATGTACGAGAATGCCGGAGTCACTCTGCTTTACTTGCAATGCCAAGAAGAATTCCATCTCTCCCATTTGACTCATCTCAAACTTAGTTCTCATCACCTGCTCAAAATCTTTACACAAATCTTCATTTGTGGACCCGAATATGATGTCGTCCACGTATACTTGCACCATGATTATGTCACTGCCAACCTCTTTTCTGAACAACGTTTGATCAACAATCCCTCTGATGTACCCGTGTGCTAGGAGGTGATCAGTCAGAGTTTTGTACCAGGACCTTGGTGCTTGATGTAGTCCGTACAATGCTCTGTCTAACTTGTACACATGGTAGGGATGTTCTTCGTCAATGAACCCTGGAGGTTGATGAACATAAACTTCTTCATCCATGTCAGCATAAAGGAATGCTGTTTTGACATCCAACTGGTATACTGTGAAGTTCATGTATGAGGCATACGCCAAGAACACTCGAATTGCCTCCAACCTGGCAACTGGAGCATACACCTCATCATAATCTATTCCCTCGATCTGCTTATGCCCTTGAACCACCAGTCGAGCCTTGTTTCTGACAATCACCCCATTGTCATCTTTCTTATTTTTGTACAGCCACCGTGTTGTGATGACCTTCTTGTCGACTGGCCTCACCACTAATCTCCACACTTGTAACTTGGAGAATTGATTTAATTCCTCGTGCATTGCTTCAACCCAGTTTGGATCTTGCATAGCCATTGTAATATTAGATGGTTCGATTTGAGAAATGAAACAGGAATACATACAGTGGTTAATGTTTCCTGATGTACTCCTGGTTATTACTCCGGATGCAAGAGGTCCAATGATATTCTCCAGTGGATGATACTTGTGAATTCTTGTCTCTGCTGTTGCTGGAACTGGGATTTCTATGGGTAGCTCTGTTAGCACTGGTTCTTCATCATCACTCTGATTTGCTACAAGTTCTTGTGCAGCTTCTATTGCTACAGGGTCTGGTTCACTTGAATTCAGTTCAGAATTCTTAGTTAGTTGTTCAGTTTGCTGAGTAGCTTGAACTGGTTCATCTCTTGGTACTTCTTCAGCAACCACTGGTATAGGGGTTATGGTTACTGAAGGTCCTGTAACAGCATCTTCAAAGAGTTCTTCTGCAAGTACAGGATCCAGCCTGAATGGTATGAAAAATTGGTTATAGTCAAAGGCTTGAGCTGGACCAGTTCCTCCATCGGATGGATTTTCTTCAAGCCAATCTACATTGTTTGACTCCATCACCAATGCAGTTCTCTTATTGTATACCCTGTACGCTGAACTAGCAGAATATCCTACAAAATAACATTCATCTGATTTAGCAGCAAATTTAGGCACGTCAGAGTTAATTAAAACGGTACAAAGACATCCAAAAGCCCTAAGGTGCCCTATCTTAGGCTTGTCATGAAAAACAATCTCATAGGGAGTCTTCTGATGTCGTTTGTTGATGAGGACCCTGTTTTGTACATAACAGGCTGTGTTGATAGCTTCGGCCCAAAACATTGTGGGAAGCTTTGAATCACACAACATCGTACGTGCAGCTTCTATGAGTGTCCGATTACGTCGTTCTGCGACACCGTTCTGCTGTGGAGTATATGGTGCACTGTACTGATGCTCAATTCCCTTTGCCCTGCAGAATTCATCTAACACCTGATTCTTGAATTCTGTACCGTTGTCACTTCGAATAGTTTTGATTCTCAGATTCAGCTTGTTTTCGATCACATTAATAAATGCTTTCAAGATCTCTGGTACTTCACTTTTCCTGGCTAAGAAAAATACCCAAGTGAAACGAGAAAAATCATCAGTTATAACAAGACAAAATGCACAACGGTTTAGGCTTAACATACTGACTGGACCAAATAGGTCCATGTGAAGCAATTCGAGCACAGAGGCAATTCTGGAGAAGAGTTTAGGCTTGTGGGGTCGTTTGTGTTGCTTCCCCTTAGCACATGCCATACATTTGTCTTTAACTACAAACTCTCTGATTGGGAGATCTTTGACAAGTCCTCCCCTTGCAAGTCTGTTCAAGTTCTTCAAGTTTGTATGGCCCAAACGACGATGCCACAAGTGGGCTTGATCTTCAGCAGTCTTTGAGAGCAGGCATGCCATCTCATGTGTTGGTGGTTTTGACATGTTCAACACATATGAGTCACCGTGGCGGGGTGTGCGTATTAATACCCAATCATCTGGAATAGAATACCCAGGTTTAAGAATTAAACATTCTTTATTGTTGAAATACACTGGGTATTCTTTGTCACAGATTTGTGATACACTGAGCAAGTTGTGCTTCAATTCTGGAACATAATTGACATTATGAAATGTCAGGTAGCCGTTCTTGACAGTGCCTCTTTGACAAATGTTTCCACCTTTTCCTCCCGCAAACGACACATGACCGCCATTATAGTTTTCTAGTTCCTGTAGGATGGATATGTCGCCTGTCATATGCCTGGAACAACCACTGTCAACATACCATAGGTTATTAACAGGCCTCCTTGGCTGTTCCTGCATACATAGAAGGATTAGTTGGATTTGGGAACCCAGACTTGAGTGTGACTGGGTGATTTGGGGTCTTTCATTTTGGGTTCACTTCTGTCCTCCTCACATTTGGGAACCTGTTTTCGTTTTTGTGGAATTTGGTAAACATTTGATTTATTTGGTTTGGTATTTTTTGCTTCATCAAAACTCTTTGAGTGTTTATTGTACACTCCTTTGGGTTTATACCCTTGGTTTACCATTTTTTTCACATTCCACTTTTCAAAATCCTGAAACTTTTCTTTATGAACAGATTCACTATTTTTGACTGATTTTGTGAAAGGTTGATTCTCTTTGTTAGCATAAAAATCAGTTTTGTGAGTGGAGGGTGACTTGGTTTTTGGACTGCTTCCGTGTCCCTTTGGTTGTGAAGGGACAGGTTTTTGGTCATTGGGTTTTGATGGTGCAGTCTGTTGTTTAGTACCCTGTGCCTTTGGTCTAAAAGGCTGTCTGTGCTGCACCTTCTGTTTTGAGGGTGCAGCCACTTTGGTTACTTTTGTTGCCAAAGGTCTAGTTGGCACACAATTCTGTGCCTTCTGTTTTGAAGGCACAGGTTGTTTGAGCTTTGGAGGTGCCTTTGGGTTTGAGGACACCTTTTGTTTTGGATTCACCTTTTGAGGAACAGGTGACTTGCTTGTGCCACCATATGATTGCCCTGATTTATTTTTAAGACATTCTTTAGGGTAAAAGGGTTCATATGGCCTGTGTAAACAGTTCTTTGCCACGTGTCCAGGATTTCCACACACATGACATGACTGTTTTTTAGGATAGGCGGGAGTCTGTTCTTGTTTATAAATTCTTCCTGTTGAAATCCAGGAAGGTTTATCACTTTTACGTATCCAGACAACTTTGCCCTTAGGCCTAGTGGTCAGTACATACTCCCGCTCTATTGGCACTTTTTGATCATATACCGAGTTTACCTCAGGATATGGTATCAAATTTAGTGGTCTCTCCACCTGTACCTGCTTCACATTCACATTCTTAAAAACATTCACTTTATCATGCACATCTGAACTCACAGAAACATTGGATGAATTATCAGACACACTAGAAAAAGTTGGTTCGGGACCAGCAACCTGTGGTCCTTTACCTCTCTTCAAAATCCTAACCCTTCTCAAGGGTTTTGACTCAGTTTTATCACCACTACCAAAACTAAAATTACTGTTCAATGAAATATTATCAAAACCAGCAGATTCAGCAAAACCAGGTTTAGGACTCGAAGCAGAAAAACAGTTATTCCAATCAAATTTTGCAAACGACTCTTGACTCTTTAAACTTGAGGTTTCAGCTTTTTGACTTCCATTATTCCTATCTAAATCTGCACAAGAAGTAGAAGAATTAGTGTCTGAGTTAGCAGAAGGGTATGAAATCTTAATTGGGCACTCAGCTAATTTTCTATCAATGTCTTTCAACCCATCCCTAGTTCCTTCCTTCATCTCAGGATCAGGGATCATCTTGTGCAGATGAGGTGCGGGAACTGTGTGTAGGGACGAAGCATCTTTAGCTTCAGGTTCATCATCATAAGATTCTCCATAACCCAGACCCCCATTGATTTTTATGTGCTTTATTCTAGTGTCTGAATTATAAAATTTGAGGCTTGCATCCAGCATCTTCTTATTGGTCAAATTAGTTTTCTCTAATGTTTGGTTAGTGGAAGCAAGTTGGGTTCTAAGGCTCTCAAGTTCTTTTGTTTGTTCCTCAACCTTTTCATTAGCAACTCTTAGATATGTCTGGGAATCACTAAGTTTTCTTTCAAGGTTAGAAATATCAATTTTGGCAGCCTCATATTTTTCTTTCCAGGTTTTTGCTTTATCTTTAAAATTATTTAATTCTAGTTGAGTTCGTGAATGATAAAGATTTGCATTCTGAAGTTTAGATTCAAAATCTTTCATGCAATTATAAATATCAACACAGTGAGAATTTGAACAATTACTTACCTCTTTTGAGTTTGCTCCTGAACCTGGAGTGATGTTGACCATGAAGGCATGATGCTCCTTCTTCATTGCTTCCTTTTCTGCCTCTTCCTCTGCAAGCTGTGCAATGTAGGCATGACTCAGACTTAGATCTTCAATCTGAGTAGACCAGTCATATCCACCTGGTGTGCTTTGAACAACTAAAGCCTTATCATCTGCAGCAGTATCCCTTTTCTGTTTCTGCTTGTCATCAGTCTTAGTATCCCTTTCAATCCTTGGTTTGGGACACTCCCTTGCATAGTGCCCATACTCACTGCAGTTGTAGCACCTCAGATTTGATTTGTTGAATGTGAGCTTGACTCCTTTGCCATCATTCCAATCTTGCATTCCCTTTCTAGCCATGTATTGCTTGGCCCTCAAAGCACCCATACCCATTTGATATGATATGTCCATTTTTTCTATATCATCCGGGTGCACTTGATTCACATCTTCATGAGTTAAGTCGTCTGGAAGCAAAGAACCAGCCACTAGTGCTTGATAGCAGCTCATTATCCCAACTCCTAAGGCAAAGCTGGAGTCTTTGACCAAGGAGTTAGCATCAAATGAAATCACATTAGCCCCTGTAGATGCAGATGCTCCACCAGCAGCTTGAGAAATGAATGCCAATGGGCTTGAATGTGCCTCAGCATTTTGAGAAGTTGAAGCACCTGGTTGAGAAATGAATGCTTGATTCACCTTGCTTTGAGCAGCTCCAATTCCCAACTTTCTTGCCCGTTTTACCTTCTTCTCTTCATATGCCCTAATAGTTGCCATGAGGGAGCTAAGTGTTGCAGTGTTCAGGTCAAGAATCCCTTCTATGACTTCAATTGTGCTATCCCAGTTTGGTGGGAGAGAGTGAATCAGCTTCTTATTCACCTCCTTCTGAGTGTAAGTTACATCAGCTTCTTTCATAGCAGTTACAATCTTCACAAATCTCTGAAGCTGTGTTTCAATGTTCTCCCCATGCACATAGTTGAAGTCATTAAATTGTTCCCTCAGGTTTTCTTTTCTCGACTCTTTCATTTCAGTGTTTCCTTCATAGGCTTCAACAAGTGAATCCCATAAAGTCTTTGCAGATTTGAATTCTTTAAAGGCTTCAGCAACCTCCGGGGATAAAGCCATAGTGAGGGCAGCAAGGGCCTTTCTGTCTCTTTCCACTTTGTCCCAATCTCCGTCTAACCATTGATCTTTGGTCTTTGGTATAGCTGGTTGAGTAGCGGTAGGTTCAGTCATTGGAATAAAGTCTCCGGCTTCAATAGAACGCATAATCTTTGGATCATGGTAATTAGCATAGTTAACGAACCTATACTTCCAACTCATAAAATCCTTTCCCGAGGTTAAACGGGGTGGACGAGTAGAAGTTCCAATTTGAGTGTCCATTTCCAAGGTAGCAGATGAAAGAGAAGACATATCGAAAGCCATAGTCAGATTACTAGGTTTTCGATCAGGAGAAAAACAAAGTTTTCGATCAGGTGGATCGAAATGAAAACCGAAAATCAGGTCAAAAACCTGCTGACAAAAGGTATTCGATCAGTCAAATGGTTTTCGGTCGAAACCGAAATCAATGACCAGTCGAAAACCACAGGAATCAACCGAAATGGGGTTTTCGATCAGGCAGAACCCGACCGAAAAGCAATCGATGACTCGAAAACGAGTGTTTTCGATTGAACCGCGGGCCGAAAAGGTAATGACTCGAAACCTAGGCTCGAAAACCCGAAGAATGAGTCGAAAACCTACTCGAAAACCCACAGAATGGATCGAAAACTAGGTACTTTGAACGCTGACTGAAAAATCAGTCAACGAGCACCCTTTTTCTTGGCAGAAAACCAGAAACTTGGACCGAAAAGTGTCAGGAAACCCTAGAAAACCTCCTGAGCACGCACGAAAACCCTCTGTAATGCTCGAAAACCTCCTGAAACTCAGAAGGCAGCCGTCGAATGCTTGAACACCTGCAAAACACGAAAGAATACCGAACGAAAACCACACAAAACACAGAAACACAGCCCGTTAGTCAATGAAATCTCGAATCTAGTACCACGAGAGCCGCGAAACACGTGTTTCTTGGCTCTGATACCAATTGTAAGGATCCGATCTATCCCTCACGTGGTACTAATCCTAATGATTACGTGCGGAATCCGTAATCAAGAGGTGATTCGATAAAGCAAACCAATAACGAACAAGTAACAATGCAAGAAACAATTAAAGGTTACCGAATGAGGATCACAAGAACACAAGAGCACTTGAAAACACCGAATTCTAGAGGCTAGAATTCGTAAACACTTGATAAACTTCGAGATTAACCAACAACCCTAAAACCAATGAAAGACAAAGTATTTATAGGCCAAGGTTTGAGTGGAGAACAAGTCTCCTAAAACCCTAAAGGGTTCGGCCTACATGGGAGCCCACTCGAAACCTTTTAGCCCATCAAAACAAAACATAAGTGTTAACACAACCCTTTACAATGTACCCAAAAACCTATAACTAACTAATGCAAAAGCCTTAATAAAATCTAGGTCTTTACAACCTTCCTACGTACCAATCTACGTACTAGACCAAATCAGCAGATCAAACCAAATCAACGTACCAGTTGCGGACCAGATGACTTAAGCGTACCAGACCAACCACAGCGTACCAGTTTGGTACGGAGTAACCGTTAGCGTACCAACCAGTAACCGTCGCGTACCATGGTTGAAGATTGCCTTGCGTACCAAAAACCAGCGTACCAGAATCTTTGAAGATTGCCTTGCGTACCACAGAGCGTACCAAAGGCGTAACACGCTGAAATCGATTGATTTTTCGAATTTTGGACGTTTTGAGTGAAATATGCAATAATAAGGTGCGAAAACACTCTAGGAACACTCAGAAATCATTTGTTAACTCAGAATCACTCAGAATTAAGAAAAAATGATGAAAAAATGACCAACCCAACTATCTCATTCTAGAATCCAAAAATTGACTAAATCGCAGCAGTAGAGCAACCAAATTCTCTGATACCACTTGTAAATGTCACGGAACGGATCTTACTACCGCATGATTTAGTCAAACAAGTAACACAAGAAGTAAATAAAGCTTTACTTTATTGATTTCACAAAGAAAGGTTGCAAGAACTAGAGAGAGAGAGAATACACTATGTTCGCACACACTTAAGAAGATGAAACTCTCAGAACTAAACAACTCTCTCTAACACAATCTATTTATACCCTTCACTAAGACTGGCATACCAAATGACATACCAATTGTTACGTGCGTACCAATTGGTACGGCATATCATATGGTACAGCCACTAAGGTATTTAGCCACTAAGACTCACTCCAACGCTCTGAACTAAATCCAATACACGAGAGACACTCTAGCATAGGAATATGCTCTAACATGTTGTTTACAATTCTCATGACCATTAGTTATCATTAGTGACACATGGAATTTGGAACTGTGATCGTAAGCTTTAACATATGGTGACACACATATTTACTGTGACTAAGTAACATAAGCTACATTCACACAAAACAAATGTTTAATGTTACTATGTTTTACATTTAGATACATGTTTTTTATGTCACTAATGTGCTCCATTATATAGTCACATAAACAATAAATATACGTGACCATATTGCTATCTATAGTCTTATATAAGTAGTATATAATTAATCACACACGATATGTTGTGACCGAATGGTTACTTGTGGTCACGTTACTTGAAACTGTGACTAATCTTTGTCACATACCATATGTTTAGTGTCACCAAAGGATCAGATCATCAAAGCAATGGTGACATAAAACTCTATAAGCGTCACAGTAACACACCCAAATTTTTGACACGTACATACGGTCACACAATACTAAAACAGTGTCAGACGAATATGACGACCTGTGAGTCACCGTAGCCCATTTTTGTACTAGTGTTATGGAAAAATCAGAAAGCAACAGAAAATCATTTGAATAATGGAATTGGGTATAATCAAGTCACTTATCCTGATTCATACACTGAATGTGTGAAAAAAGGTTAAGAATGAAGAAATTAAGGTTCAAATTACACCTGATCCAATTATTAACACTGGGGAAGAAATTTCAAAATCCAGTGACATGTCTTAGTCAAAAACTGAAAAGGTGTCATCTGTAGCTACTGTCTCAATTGAACCTCAGATTCACAACAACCTTGTTAAAAATAGGAGAACTCTTTGGAAATTGAAAGACACCAAAGAAACTGAATCTTGCTCCAAGGAAAATTCTTCAAATGAGAAAACACCTTCAGTCTCAAAATTTTCTAAATTTAAAATGATAAAGAAATGTTTGATATGTGGAAAAATTGGTCAAATTGCTATCAACTGTTTTCACAATCCTTTTTTTTTTAAATTTAGTCAAGCTGTCAAAAGTCAAACTGCTAAAAAGGGGGAACAAAATCTGAATTTATTTGTAAAAGTTTTGAAAAAGTCAGTTCTGAATATACAAAAAGTCAAAATGAATATTGTTCAGAACGGACAAAATCAAACAAACATAGATTTGAAAAATTCAGTAGTCATGATTTTGAAAAGTCCAAACAGCTTCATGTTACTAAAACTCAGAGAAAACAAGAACCTAGGAGCATTTATGCTCCTAAAGAAAGAAAATTTGATTCCGAGATAAAGTTATCTCGGAAGGCAAAATTCTCGATCCCGAGGTAAAAATTACCTCGGAGGGACCAAAACACTCTGGAAAGCAACAAAATGAAAGAAAAGGAGCACCCGAGATAAAAGTTATCTCAGGAGGCAAAACTTTTTCACCCGATAAAAGTTATCTCAGGAGGCAAAACTTTTTCACCCGAAGTAAAACTTACCTCGGACAACAAAAGTTACTCCAGCAAGAACTCCAGGAAAGTAAACAACAGTTTTTGTCCTAATCAAACCAAATTTGTTTCTAGAAATCAAAAGAAACAAATGTTTCGGAGAAAATCTTCAAATTCAGATTCAATAAGTAGTGATCCTACAAATTTCAAATTGAAACTCTCTGAAACATCAAAAGAAATGAAACAAAAGGAATATAAATCACGAAAGGATGTAACAAAACAAAAAGCCAAAGACTTTCAGTCTAAAATAAACTCGTGTTCTATTTCCCAAAATAGTCAAAATTCTTCATCAAATGATCAGTCAAAAGCAGAGTCTTCAAAAACTGAAGAATTGACTCAAACACTTGTGCTGAGAGAGTACAAGTACAATAAAACAATTGTAAGACCCAAGACCACAAAGGATTGGGTCTCCGTTAGAAATTAACTCATACTGTGTCTTAACATGTGCAGAACACATCCAATAAATCTCATAACAACACCTGGGTTGTAGATAGTGGGTGTTCTTGCCACATGACACGAAATAAAGAATTATTGAAAAATACAAAAAAGAGTTAATGGAGGACCAGTTGCTTTTGGAAGCACTGAGGGAAAAGTTTCTGGACAAGGTACAGTTACCAATGGGAAGCTTACCTTTGATAAGGTAAATTTTGTTAATGTTCAAGAAATGAAACAAAAGGAATATAGTTCACGAAAGGATGTAACAAAACAAAAAGCCAAAGACTTTCAGTCTAAAATAAACTCGTGTTCTATTTCCCAAAATAGTCAAAATTCTTCATCAAATGATCAGTCAAAAGCAGAGTCTTCAAAAACTGAAGAATTGACTCAAACACTTGTGTTGAGAGAGTACAAGTACAATAACACAATGGTAAGACCCAAGACCACAAAGGATTGGGTCTCCGTTAGAATTTAACTCATACTTTGTCTTAACATGTGCAGAACACATCCAATAAATCTCATAACAGCACCTGGGTTGTAGATAGTGGGTGTTCTTACCACATGACACGAAATAAAGAATTATTGAAAAATACAAAAAAGAGTTAATGGAGGACCAGTTGCTTTTGGAAGCACTGAGGGAAAAGTTTCTGGACAAGGTACAGTTACCAATGGGAAGCTTACCTTTGATAAGGTAAATTTTGTTAATGTTCTCAACTTCAATCTTCTAAGTGTCTCACAAATGTGTGAGAAGAAGTTGAATGTTCTGTTTGATGAAAAAGAGGCTATTATCCTTAAACCAGGTATACAATTTTCTGATGAAATGATCTTGAATAAAGCACCTTGAAAGGATGGTCTATATTCTGGATATGGCACATACAACATCTAAGGATGGTATCATCTACCTTATATCCAAAGCCTCTATAGATGAATCAAATTAATGGCATAGAAGATTAGGTCATGTGAATTTCAAAACTATGAACAAATTGGTAAAACTTGATTTAGTCAAAGGTTTACAAAATAAAACATTCACATGTACTGAACAATGTATTGATTATCCAAAAGGAAAGCAACACAAATCTTCTCACAGGCCTAAATTGGAAAGCTCTATCTCAAGTCCTTTAGAATTGCTACATATTGGACTTATTTGGTCCCACAAGAGTAAAGAGCTTAGGGAAAAAGTCTTACTGTTTTGTAATAACTGATGATTTTTCAAGATACACCTGGGTATTCTTTCTTGCAACCAAAGATGAAACCTTAGAGAATTTAATAGCACTAATCACTTAACTTAAAAATCAGTCTAATTTAAAAGTCAAAACAATAAGAAGTGACAATGGCATAGAGTTTAAAAATCATGTGTTAAACTCTTTCTGTGAAGAGAAAGGAATTGCTAGACAATTCAGTGCAGCTAGAACTCCTCAGCAAAATGGTGTTGCTGAGAGTAGAAATAGAACCTTAGTTGAGGTTGCAAGATCTATGTTGGCTGAATCAAAATTACCTGTACCATTTTGGGCTGAAGCAGTAAACACTGCATGTTATGTACAAAAAAGGATTTTGATTATAAAATATCATAACAAGACATCTTATGATATTTGGAGAAAAAGAAAACCAAACATACATTTTCCAAATCATTTGGCTGTCCTGTAACAATACTGATAACCAATGCACAACTGTCAAAATTTGCTGAAATAGATGGTTATTTTCTGGGATACTCTGGTGTCTCTAAGACATACAGAGTATATAACACCAGTTCTAAAATTATTGAAGAAACCATAAATGTGGTATTTAATGAAAAGTCAAAGAACAATTTTAGAACTGAGCCCTCATGGTTATTTGATATTGACTCACTAACCACTGCTTTCAATGTAACTATTGATAAGCCTCTTAGTGAAAATGTGAAGACAAAAGATCTTCAAAATATAACAAATGGTAGGTTCAAAGGTGTTGATCCTCCATTCTTCTCATCTGTCAGCACAAAACCTTATGTCTCAGCAACCAGTTTCAAGCTAACTCTAGGAGTTGTTATTCAATTAAATACTGATGGAATAACTATTCCTCATCTTGCAATTGAATCAGAACAACCAGCTGTAAATCATCCGGTAACTCATCAAGACACTACTGTAAGTATTGGAAACTCAAGAAACAAAAGTGATTTGAACAAACAATCACAGGCTTCAATAGAAAATCAGATAGGATGTAGCAACTCAGCCTCCATTTTACCTGAAGGCTTGAGTTCACCTACTCCTACTGATGACATTGATGAAGAAATTAATGAGCCTGTTGTCTCACAAATTCAAGATGTTCAAGAATCACCTTCTTCAACAGAAATACCAGAATTAGTGCTTATGAATGAGTTTACTCCATTAAACCTTTCTGAGCCTAATTGTCATCATGAATTCCCACCTACTTACAACTCTAGACTTTTGAAAAATCATCCTCTAGAGAATGTTATAAGATAAGTGGAAGGACCTGTACTCATAAGAAGCAAATCAATGATGCAAACATCTGTCCACATGCATGCTTCTTGTCACAAGAGCAACCAAAGATAATAAATGGAGCTTTAAAAGAAAACAGTTGGATTGAAGCCATGCAAAAAGAACTGCTTCAAATCAACAAACAAAGAGTATGGGAATTGGTGGATCTACCAAAGAATGCACCACCACCAATTGGAACTAAATGGGTTTTTAAAAACAAGAAGGGTGAAAGGGGCATTGGAGTAAAAAAACAAGGCAAGGTTAGTGGTTCAAGCCTTTGCACAAGAAGAAAGAATAGACTATGATGATGTTTTTGCATCAATAGCAAGATTAGAAGCAATTAGGATATTTTTAGCCTATGTTGCTTACAAAAACATCCATGTCTACCAAATGGATGTCAAAAGTGCTTTTTTGTATGGATTACTAAATGAAGAAGTATATGTGTGTCAACCACCTGGGTTTGAAGATCCTCATCATCAAAACAAGGTGTGCAAACTGATAAAAGCTCTGTATGGTCTTAAACAGGCACCAAGAACCTGGTATGAGACTCTCTCTTGTTATCTAACCAAACATGGATACAAAAGAGGAGCTATCGACAAAACTCTCTTCATTAGAACAGTTGGAAAGGATCTCTTAATGGTCCAAATTTATGTGGATGATATCATCTTTGGTTCAACAAAAGATGCTATCTGTAAGGAGTTTGAAGCCCTAATGCAAGCAAAATTTGAAATGAGCTCAATGGGTGAACTCACTTTCTTTCTAGGTCTTCAAGTAAGGTAAACAAAAGAAGACATTTTTCTGAATCAATCAAAATATTTTCAGGATATGCTAAAGAGGTTTGACATGCAATCATCCTCCACTACCAAAACTCCCATATCAACATCACACAAGTTAACATCTGATGTAACTGGTGAACCTGTTGATGAGCACACATATAGGGCCATGATCGGTTCCCTTATGTATCATACAATAAGCATACCTGATATCATGTTTAGTGTTTGCTTATGTGCGTGATATCAGGCTGGACCAAAGGAATCACACTTAAATGCTGTGAAAAGAATTTTTAGTTACCTCAAAGGACAACCAAAGCTTAGGTTATGGTATTCTAAAAATAAAGACTTCAATTTGAAGGCTTTCACAAGCAGTGACTATGGAGGATGCAATCTTGACAAAAAGTCAACATTTGGTGGATGTCAATTTTTGGAGATAGACTTGTATCATGGTAATGCAAAAAGAAGACATGTGTCTCAACTTCTACAGCAGAAGCAAAATACATTGCAGCTTCAGCATGCTATGGCCAGGTACTTTGGATACAAAATCAGATGATGGACTATGGCATCAACTTCATGGAAACTCCTATGTAGCTGACAACACAAGTGCCATCAGCATCACCAATAATCCTGTCAAACATTAAAAAACAAAGCACATTGAGATCAGGTATAATTTTATTAGAGATTGTGTTAAAAAGAAATTAATCAAACTTCATCATGTTCTAACTGAAAATCAATTGGCTGACTTATTCACAAAAGCATTTGATGAGGCCAGATTTTGCTACCTCATCACAGCCATAGGAATGATGAATTTTGATTAAAGTTTCGAATCTGATAAAATAAATTTCTCTTCTCTTGAAATAAAAGGAATCACAAATTTTTGTCAAAGTACTACCGAGATAATCTCACTCGAGACAACCTCTTCCGAGATAACTAAAATTACCAAGGAAAAATTATCTCACCCGAGAAAACTACACCCGAGGTAACTTTATTTATATCGGATGACAAAATCTCACCCGAGATAACTTTAACCAAAATAACTAAAATTACCAAGGAAATATTATCTCACCCGAGGTAACTTCACCCGAGGTAACTTTACTTATGTCGGATGACGTCATCTTTCCGAGATAATCTCACCAGGTCACTCAAAAGATATTAAAAGAGTTATCTCTGATGAATACCTCGTCCTAGGTAACTACACCCGAGATAAAAAAAATTACCTAGGTCATTGGTAAAAGTTATCTTCCGAGATAATATTTTACTGGTTACTTAAGAAAAGGGTAATCTTCTTAAAATATATGTCTTAAGTTGTCCGATGGGACAACCGTAGGTCCAACAAGAAGATGCCACGTCAACCCACCTTTTTCTCTTTTACCAGACCCACTTGTGCTTTTTACAATAACCGTCCCTTCCACATCCCCAATTTAAGGCAACAAGCGATAACCTAGAACCCACGATCCAACAAATTAACTGCAGCAGTTACTCACCTTTACTCCCATATACTTCCAAGCTTTCACTTTTCTCCACTACCTGCTCATACTTCTCTGATTCTGTTAATCTTTAAACAAACATCAAACACATGGAACCGAAAGCTAAGAAGGGGGAATCATCGTCTGATGCAAATGCCCTCTTCCATGCTGACCACAATACAGTTGCTCTACTGTCGAAAACAGAGAAGAGCATTGTGTTTCATGAAATGATTGATTTTCTGAAAGCATCACACATATGCTACGCACTTACAGTTTACCCAAATATTTGCGAAGTTGTGATTACAGAATTTTGGCAAAATGCCTCAAGAACAAAAACTGCTGAAGGAGTGTATGAAGTACACTTAAAAATTCAATGTCACGTGGTAATAATTACTGAAGAAGTCATCCGAAAACATCTGAAGTTCAATGACCAAGGAGGATACAAAGAAGTGCCCTACTCTGAATATCTTGCAACCCTAAGGGCTGTAGGGTATGGGGGATCAGACAAAAAGTTAAAGAAATCGCAACTGCCATTCAAATGGAGATTTCTAGCACATGTGATCTTGGTAAATTTATCCTCAAAGAAAAGTGTTGATGAACTCTCTTCAGTTCAGGCCTCAGCTTTTCATGCTTTGGTACAAAATCAAAATTTTAATTTTTCTAGAATGGTGCTGGATGTGATGGTAGATTATTTAAGACCTAACAATGCTCACTTTTTCATATGTATCCCAGGTTTTTGCAGCACATTCTAAGGTGTTTGATACCCAACTTAAAAATATCAGATAAAATTTATCAATTAAGGGTACCAAACGAAAAATTATTTTCATATCTATTAAGCAATGAAAAGAACAAAGGGTATACAGGTGTGGACACTGACCATCCTATGCATGTGCCAAGACCTGCAGTGGGTGCACTAGTAATGCAACCATAGGAAAATCCTGAGCTTATTGCTCCAGTTGATAACCCTGTGTTACCAACAGTGGTTCAACCCCCCAACTACCAATCCTTCCTCTTCCAAATAAGTCCCACATAAAAAGAGGAAGAGACTCTCAGAATTTGTCAATATTCCAACCATTTCATCCACTCCCAAAGATCCGGAAAATCCTGAAACTGAGGGTGCAAGGTCTACTCCACCTGTGCAACCCATAGCCACCCAAGCTGTAAGCCCTGTCAAAGACAAAGTCCCTAGACAGAAAACAACCAAAAGGGATAGCCAAGAAACAAGTGATTCTCCTAAAGGAGATGAACCTATAGGGTTGAATGTACTTCCCTCATTCACTAGCAAAACTCCAACAAGACCAAGCCAATTTACACCTCAAAGTGAAGGTAATGTCATTTTTGTACTTCTTATGATACACTATCACCAGAAACCATATTTGCAGGAGATGTGTTGAAGAGTCTCAAAGAAAAATCACCCAACCACACTTTGGTAAGGACTTCAGCCATAGGAGTAAAGACATGGCTGATGTGAAAAGGGCTGCCACTACGCTTGAATCCCGACTGGATCTAGTAGACAGTGGTAAAATAGATATGACCCAATTCATGGCAACTAGACCATTCTCTGACCCAAAGGCACCTTTAGTGGCACCCGAGGTAAATGAGGATGAGACTAGGAATCCTAGGAGCCAAGACAACTAGGGTGAGGGACATGATCAAGCAAGGCTTGATGGTCCTTCTTTGCTCAAGGATATTGGTGTCAAACCAATGGAGAGCAAGCTTTCACTAAATGAATTAACGGTTTTGTACCAATACTTACAAACACAGTTCACTTTGCTTTCACACACTGTGAAATTGCAGGGTGAAGAATTGAAGCAAATCAAGCATCAACAGGTTCCTTATGCAGAGGAAGTTGTCACCAATACCTCATTCTCAAAAATCAAAAGCCAGCACTCCACCACAAGAACTTGGTACAGATAAAGATGATGCTACCAAAATGGAGGGTATATGACCTATAGAGAAGAAGATTTTACTGAATTTGACTCGTATACAAGAGTACCCAAGGAGGTTAGTTTGAAGTTGTTTCAATCTATGGGAAGAGGGCCATTTACAATTGAAGAAGCATGGAAAGCAGTCTCAATAGATGACATTCTTGCTATGGCCCCACACAAAGACAACCTAAAGGGAATGTTTCTCTTTACTATGATAGCTGCAGGAGCACTTCCTGCTTCTATCAGAGAAATTCAGCAGATTATTGAAAAAGAATTTATTAACCCTGAAATGAGGGCAATTGCTGAAGAAGAAGGAGTCGATCTTGATGTGTAACATCCCGAAATTTGAGAAATACGTGATTAATATGATTAATACACATGATATATGTGTTAGAAAGCTAAACGTGTTAAAACGTTTGAAGAATGCATGTTTACCCATTACCGGGTAATAAATCGATAAAAGATAATGTTGCGTGAATAATACGCGTGTTGATTGATAAAATGAATTAAGGAAATGAAATAATATGTGTTTTATATCAAAGATAATTGATATATATAATGTTAGCATGAAAAACGTAGCTAAACGTTTATATGATGGAAATAAATAATAACCGGGAGAAAATGCCTCTACGTGATTACATTATATCAAATACATGTGTAAAATATGTTTGAATAGCATAGATACATGTGAAATATTCATTTGATGAATATATATGTGGAAATACGTGTTTAGATAGTTATACGTGTGAAAAATGCATGCTTAATAGTTAACAAGAAAATAGAAGGGTGGAAAGTGTAAATTATGTAAATACACAACTATATATATGTATATATATTGTTATATATGACCCGAACCTTCAAGAATGTTAGAAATATGTTTAGGAAGGTTGTTAGATGTAAAATGATAGTTACATCAAAAGATTAGGGTTTAATATGCATAAGATAAAAGTTAAAGGGCTAAAAGTGTAATTTATTTAAAGTTATGAATACTTACGGATATTATACGTATCTATAACTTTTATAAGTACCCCGAGGCTTATAATATATTATAATAATATCCTAAAATGATTCGGTACATAAAATGACGTGTATTATAAAGTTTGAGGGGCCAAATGTGTAAATAGTGAAAAATATATATAAATATATATAAAAATATATACGTATGTATACGTATATCATCGAGAGTGTCCCGAGCCTTAGAAACTTTATTCAACATGTTTTATAATAGTTCGGTACATAAAATGACAGTTTGGTAGAAGTTAGGGGCTTAAAATGTAAATATAAAGTGGAGGGACCAAAACTGTCATTTTGTCAAAGTACCAGGCGGTACGCGAGCCACCTCTCCTCCCCTAGGCGATACGCGAGCCGGTGACAGTCGCGATATTGGCCGTGGCTCGACCGTGCAGCCAACGTTTGACCCCAAAACGTGTCGTTTTTCTTCGAATTACGTCATCACAACACGTGGAGGGACCATGAGGCGACCTCGACTGCTATATAATGGACCTCAGATCATCCATAACAACTCGCCAATTCACGAGATTTATCTCCTAAAAACCCTAACCTCGTCCGCGATCTTCTTCTGCAAAATTCGAGCAATCGGTGAGGAGTTAGAAGGCCATCTTCTGCAGTTCTACATACTTTGGTATGATCTACAATAGCCCTCAATCAATTTCAGTTAATATTGTTGTTATGATCGAGTTCTAAATCTAGGTTAAAATTAGGGTTCTTGGATATAAATCATCAAATTCGGGTGATCGGGTGGGAGTTAGGCTCTGAATTTTTGTAGGTACTCTTAAAATGATGTTATATAAGAAAGCCCTAAGTTTTTTTCAGACTTGGTAAAGGTTTGGTATGGGTTTTGTAAACGGGTCAAAAATTAGGGTTTTCGTGTCGTTATTCTGCCCAAATCGAGTAAACGGTTTTGAATTAAGCTTTGCCATTTTAAAGGATATTATAAAATGTTATAATGGATAATACCCTAAGACGGTTTTGAATAAAAATGAGTTTTGCTATAGAAACGAGAAAAATGGGAAATTAGGGTTTTGGAATATGGATATTTAATATAAAATAATCCGGAGGGTATGGGGACTTGAATTTTGGTATGGTAACATGTTTATATATATAATAAACATATATGGGTTTAATATGGAGAAATAATAAAGTATTAAAGATACCGAGTTAATCGGATATTTAGAAGTTCGTGCGGACCGGAAGGGTAAGCGCCTGTACTCTGGGGTTTCTGGCAAAAGCGGGGGTGTCGCCATCCCATCTGGGCAATGGCATCCCAACACTGGGCGATCCCGGAGTGAGCGTTTACTTATAGGAATGCGCGTCTTCATATTATCATTAAAAGAAAAGGATAACTGCCTAAAGGGCATTTTGGTCATTTTGACCTTTAAAAAGGGATAAACTTAATAATTGAATATTATTAAGATAATAAGATGTTAAAATAAACATAGGAAGTGTTTATTGTATAAAACCTTGCGTTAACGCCATACGATACGCAAATTAGGTTAAATCGGGAATCGTTGCGGAAGTTCTGTTCGTGTAACGAGTTAAAGACATAAGGTGAGTTCTATGAGCCCACTCTTAAATGTTTTAAATATTTTAAATGTTTTCGGGCTGATATACATACAGATGTTATAAAATGCTTTTAAATGAATTATGACTGAAATGTTGCCTATCTGAACTGTTGGAGTATTAAACTGTTGATTTGCCTTTAAATGAATATATATATCAAACCGCTAGGTGCTAATTGTTAATGGATATGTTGAACTGTTAAATTGTTATTGAATTGATATATATACGTGGACTGTTGTGGGAATGCATATACGTGAAATATCTTGAATTGATAAACTGTTAAAAGGCTTTTGGGATAATATATATATATATATATAGATAAATATATATATGATATGCTATGAAAATGATATTAAATCATTTATACGTGTTATAACGTAATTATAATAACTGTGATATGATATGTGCTATGCTTATTTTTAAATAGTCAAGTGATGAAGGAATTATTAGTAAACGTTATAGTGAATATGTATGATTATATGAGAACAGGTGATGCATTCACTTTATTATTATGTGGTGGATACGCCGCTGGTACTTCCTATATATAAGCATAATGATATTAGTTACCCGGTATATCAGAAGTGTGGAGGATACGCCCTGTATACATACACCAACGGTAAATTGGGGGATGTCCACTTGTTGCAGTATATGAAGACCTTATCACTGTTTACTAATAATCTTAAGTCACTTGGGTATTTAACTAGGAGCGGGTAGTAGTACATGAGGAGTTAAGAAGTAGTGTTACTCAATGGGGTTAAGGGCACTACAAATAGAAAAAGGGGAAAGCTACTGACCGTTACAGGGAATGCTCTAAAAGGGTAAACTCGGCAGTTAGCAAATAGGGAAAGGCGATGCAACTGTCCGTTACAGGGAATGCTCTAGAAGGGTAAACTCGGCAGTTAGCAGATAAGGGAAGCGGGGCGACTGACCGTTATAGGGAATACCCTAGAAGGGTAAACTCGGCAGTCAGCAATAATGATATCTCTGTCTATTATTAGCAGGGTTTACACTGGCAATAGATGTTGGGGTTGTAGAAAGGGATAGTGGGATAAATGGTTATAGGGGGTGTTTCCTGTTAAGGAATATTACTTGTTGTATAATTGTGATATATATTATACTTGATAAATGTTTGTCTGTAAAAAAAGGGATCTTGCAGGTCCAAGGGTTTTAAACCTCACGTCGAGGTAAAGCTTTTAAAATATAGAACTCACCAGCGTAAGCTGACCTTTTCCAAAAATGTATGTATGTCAGGTCAGGGTGAGGCTTCGACTAGTTATGAGAAGGCCCTGGTGATAAGGGATTAGACGGGCAAGCTATCGGACGGAAGGAGGGTGTTGGCAAGCTGGCATAGTTATAGCAATAAAACGTAGTGACAGATAGTATTTCCTTATGTAAATTATCTCTTACTTTGTAGTACTTGGCAAATAAATAAAAGTTTCAAATTTCCGCTGCTTAGTAATCTCTGTTATTACCTTGTGTTCATGAGTAAATCCGATTAGTGACCCCTTCTGGAGCCAAGTCTGGAAGTGGGCGTCACAAGTTGGTATCAGAGCCTTGGTTTAAGAGATTTAGGTACTAATGCAGTATCTAGACTTAAACTAGGACTCTGGGAAGACAAAGTAGGATGAGATAAGGAATATAGATGCCAGCCAGGATAGCTTGTGCCCGTAGAAACGAGAATGCATTAGGGACATAGTAAGTAGCATCTAGAGTATGTGAAGTGTGGAAAAGACCGGATTGCAATTAGCTACTGCAATTTGGTATTAGCCACATAAACAAACCCTAGGTCCTAACTATTGTATGTCCAAGTGCAGAGAAATTATGAGACGGTATAATTAGGGAGCGAGATGACTTGAAGAACCGGTTTTAACTTAGAGTTACCGGTAGAAGGATAAAGAGAAGAATGGACATTTAGAAGGATTGTGATATAAGTAACTGGGTTTTTGAACACATCATAACTATATAATTGCTTTGGTACCGGTACTTATCTGGTTATCATGTATTCAAAAGTTCAAGGACTTTACGTCACATAAATTCTAAGTTGTCATTCACCTGGAATGTAGGATGATGATGATAAGAGGCGGACGTGGTAGAGGTAGGGGTGCCGGTAGAGCAACCGGTACAGGAAGGCGTGCGCGTGCGAATCCCGAACGAGAGAATAACGCGAGAGCTAACGTCTTTACTAACGAGCAAAGGGAAGCTATGGCGGCAGAGGTGAATCAAATGTTTCAGGCGGCCTTGCCTAATCTAATCGCTCAACTTCATGGAGCTGCTGGTGGAGGTGCAAACGGAGCTGGAGCCGGAGGAGCCAATGGTGATGCTGCTGAAGGTGCGGGAAATGCCAATCACGGATGTTCCTTCAAATCCTTTAGTGGATGTAAGCCTCCGACATTCGAAGGGCAGAGAGATGCAGGTTCGACTGTTCGTTGGATTCGAGAGATGGAAGCTGTGATAGGTATTAGTGAGTGTCGTCCTGATCAAGCGGTGAAGTACGCAGCCCATTCCTTCAAAGGAGAAGCATTATTTTGGTGGGACTCGATTCTACAATCCCGAGACGAGCAAGCTGTTGCTGCTATGAGGTGGAATGACTTAAAGACGCTAGTGATGAACAAGTTTTGCCCGAGACACGAGCTGGAGAGGATCGAGGTTAACTTTCTGAAGTTAGAAGCGGGTACTATGACTCATCAAGAGTTCACGAGCAAGTTTGACGAAATGGCAAGGTTAGTACCAAGATTGGTGACACCCGAGGAAGAAAAAGTGAAGAGATACGTTCAGGCCCTTCCTGCTGCTGTAAGGAAGATAGTTAGGCCTCATGTTCCAAAGACGTACCAGGAAGCAATCGACATCAGTGCTATGGTTTACGAAGAAGAATATGGCGACAACGGGAGACCGGGAGAAGTTAAAAGGAAGATATCTGAGACTGGAGAAAGTTCAAAGAAGAATGACCGAGATTTTCACAAGAAGAAGAAAGATTCAAAAGGCGACAAGCCTAAGTGTCGTAAGTGTGACAAGTATCATCACGGAGAGTGTTGGGTAAAACCAACGAGTTGCTTTAGGTGTGGAAAGGAAGGACACTACTCTAACAGTTGTCCGGAAGCTAAGAAATGCTACGAGTGTGGGAGCCCGGGGCATGTTAAAGCAAATTGCCCTAAGATAGTAAGAAACCCAGTCCCGCTAAGGGCAGTTCCAGCTGCAGGAGCCAAAGGCAAAGTTTTTACTCTAACTACTATCGAAGGACCTGATGTGACCTCAGGTACATTTCTCGATAAATAGGTTGCTTGAATTCATGTTATGACTTTAACGCTATTATGAGTTCTATCGATTGGTTTTACGAATTGCTTGATAGGCCGTTAGTTAGGATTGAGAATCCTTTCGATCGTAACTGCCTTAGAAAAAAATGAACGTTATGTGTTAGAAGATTTTCTGAGGAATTTTCTAGAATGAGACGGCCTTAGATAACGAACGTTAAACGTTAGAAATCGTCCGAAGACTTTAAAGCTTGCAGCAGATAGTGTTTACACTCGAGGAAATGAAAGCATTATTCAAGATTATACACAAGAATGTCCAACTAGCTCATTGAAAGTAAGTGATAAATGGTCATAAATTATACTGACTTTGTTGTGGTTAGAATAGTAATGTCATCCTACACTAGGCTAGGACTAGTACACCTCTGGTTGTATCAAAGGTGTGGTAGATACGCCGCTGGTACATCTTATATATATACACCTGAGATACAACGAGAAGTGGACTAGAGTTAGTCTCGTGTAAGTAGATAGTACGGGCCACTGTGGAAAACAAATCAGTAGAATTTATGGATATAGATCACTTATTAGTAAGCAAGTGAGGGATTGTTGGAATTCAAGAATGAAGACCAATGCATGCAAGTGTAGATAAACGTTCAACGTACGCAAAGGGTAAGAATGGAGCATTAGAAAGACTCACGGAGACGCGTTCTTCCAAGAGTTAGCTGAAATGTCATCTGAAGAATCGTTGCGGTTTTGAAGCAAACGAGTTAGAAATAACATCTTTCGATAGAATCGTACTAAATGACGGGTTATCGTATATAGAAATACGTATTGCGATTCTACATCGCAATTAGAAGGAAGGGTTAGGAGCAAGATAGTTCCTATAGTAAAGTGTTATGAATGCCTAGGTTAGATTCTTAAATCAACCTAGAAAAGAAAAGGGGTAAGTTAAGGATATCTCGCTGATGAGATATTCGTAAACGGAGCAGGTTTCGGGACGAAACCTTATTTAAGGGGGGTAGAGTTGTAACATCCCGAAATTTGAGAAATACGTGATTAATATGATTAATACACATGATATATGTGTTAGAAAGCTAAACGTGTTAAAACGTTTGAAAAATGCATGTTTACCCATTACCGGGTAATAAATCGATAAAAGATAATGTTGCATGAATAATACGCGTGTTGATTGATAAAATGAATTAAGGAAATGAAATAATATGTGTTTTATATCAAAGATAATTGATATATATAATGTTAGCATGAAAAACGTAGCTAAACGTTTATATGATGGAAATAAATAATAACCGGGAGAAAATGCCTCTACGTGATTACATTATATCGAAATACATGTGTAAAATATGTTTGAATAGCATAGATACATGTGAAATATTCATTTGATGAATATATATGTGGAAATACGTGTTTAGATAGTTATACGTGTGAAAAATGCATGCTTAATAGTTAACAAGAAAATAGAAGGGTGGAAAGTGTAAATTATGTAAATACACAACTATATATATGTATATATATTGTTATATATGACCCGAACCTTCAAGAATGTTAGAAATATGTTTAGGAAGGTTGTTAGATGTAAAATGATAGTTACATCAAAAGATTAGGGTTTAATATACATAAGATAAAAGTTAAAGGGCTAAAAGTGTAATTAATTTAAAGTTATGAATACTTACGGATATTATACGTATCTATAACTTTTATAAGTACCCCGAGGCTTATAATATATTATAATAATGTCCTAAAATGATTCGGTACATAAAATGACGTGTATTATAAAGTTTGAGGGGCCAAATGTGTAAATAGTGAAAAATATATATAAATATATATAAAAATATATACGTATGTATACGTATATCATCGAGAGTGTCTCGAGCCTTAGAAACTTTATTCAACATGTTTTATAATAGTTCGGTACATAAAATGACAGTTTGGTAGAAGTTAGGGGCTTAAAATGTAAATATAAAGTGGAGGGACCAAAACTGTCATTTTGTCAAAGTACCAGGCGGTACGCGAGCCACCTCTCCTCCCCTTGGCGATACGCGAGCCGGTGACAGTCGCGAATTGGCTTGGCTCGACCGTGCAGCCAACGTTTGACCCCAAAACGTGTCGTTTTTCTTCGAATTCGTCATCACAACACCTGGAGGGACCAGAGGCGACCTCGACTGCTATATAATGGACCTCAGATCATCCATAACAACTCGCCAATTCACGAGATTTATCTCCTAAAAACCCTAACCTCGTCCGCGATCTTCTTCTGCAAAATTCGAGCAATCGGTGAGGAGTTAGAAGGCCATCTTCTGCAGTTCTACATACTTTGGTATGATCTACAATAGCCCTCAATCAATTTCAGTTAATGTTGTTGTTATGATCGAGTTCTAAATCTAGGTTAAAATTAGGGTTCTTGGATATAAATCATCAAATTCGGGTGATCGGGTGGGAGTTAGGCTCTGAATTTTTGTAGGTACTCTTAAAATGATGTTATATAAGAAAGCCCTAAGTTTTTTTCAGACTTGGTAAAGGTTTGGTATGGGTTTTGTAAACGGGTCAAAAATTAGGGTTTTCGTGTCGTTATTCTGCCCAAATCGAGTAAACGGTTTTGAATTAAGCTTTGCGCATTTTAAAGGATATTATAAAATGTTATAATGGATAATACCCTAAGACGGTTTTGAATAAAAATGAGTTTTGCTATAGAAACGAGAAAAATGGGAAATTAGGGTTTTGGAATATGAATATTTAATATAAAATAATCCGGAGGGTATGGGGACTTGAATTTTGGTATGGTAACATGTTTATATATATAATAAACATATATGGGTTTAATATGGAGAAATAATAAAGTATTAAAGATACCGAGTTAATCGGATATTTAGAAGTTCGTGCGGACCGGAAGGGTAAGCGCCTGTACTCTGGGGTTTCTGGCAAAAGCGGGGGTGTCGCCATCCCATCTGGGCAATGGCATCCCAACACTGGGCGATCCCGGAGTGAGCGTTTACTTATAGGAATGCGCGTCTTCATATTATCATTAAAAGAAAAGGATAACTGCCTAAAGGGCATTTTGGTCATTTTGACCTTTAAAAGGGATAAACTTAATAATTGAATATTATTAAGATAATAAGATGTTAAAATAAACATAGGAAGTGTTTATTGTATAAAACCTTGCGTTAACGCCATACGATACGCAAATTAGGTTAAATCGGGAATCGTTGCGGAAGTTCTGTTCGTATAACGAGTTAAAGACATAAGGTGAGTTCTATGAGCCCACTCTTAAATGTTTTAAATGTTTTAAATGTTTTCGGGCTGATATACATACAGATGTTATAAAATGCTTTTAAATGAATTATGACTGAAATGTTGCCTATCTGAACTGTTGGAGTATTAAACTGTTGATTTGCCTTTAAATGAATATATATATCAAACCGCTAGGTGCTAATTGTTAATGGATATGTTGAACTGTTAAATTGTTATTGAATTGATATATATACGTGGACTGTTGTGGGAATGCATATACGTGAAATATCTTGAATTGATAAACTGTTAAAAGGCTTTTGGGATAATATATATATATATATATATATATATATATATATAGATAAATATATGATATGCTATGAAAATGATATTAAATCATTTATACGTGTTATAACGTAATTATAATAACTGTGATATGATATGTGCTATGCTTATTTTTAAATAGTCAAGTGATGAAGGAATTATTAGTAAACGTTATAGTGAATATGTATGATTATATGAGAACAGGTGATGCATTCACTTTATTATTATGTGGTGGATACGCCGCTGGTACTTCCTATATATAAGCATAATGATATTAGTTACCCGGTATATCAGAAGTGTGGAGGATACGCCCTGTATACATACACCAACGGTAAATTGGGGGATGTCCACTTGTTGCAGTATATGAAGACCTTATCACTGTTTACTAATAATCTTAAGTCACTTGGGTATTTAACTAGGAGCGGGTAGTAGTACATGAGGAGTTAAGAAGTAGTGTTACTCAATGGGGTTAAGGGCACTACAAATAGAAAAAGGGGAAAGCTACTGACCGTTACAGGGAATGCTCTAAAAGGGTAAACTCGGCAGTTAGCAAATAGGGAAAGGCGATGCAACTGTCCGTTACAGGGAATGCTCTAGAAGGGTAAACTCGGCAGTTAGCAGATAAGGGAAGCGGGGCGACTGACCGTTATAGGGAATACCCTAGAAGGGTAAACTCGGCAGTCAGCAATAATGATATCTCTGTCTATTATTAGCAGGGTTTACACTGGCAATAGATGTTGGGGTTATAGAAAGGGATAGTGGGATAAATGGTTATAGGGGGTGTTTCCTGTTAAGGAATATTACTTGTTGTATAATTGTGATATATATTATACTTGATAAATGTTTGTCTGTGAAAAAGGGATCTTGCAGGTCCAAGGGTTTTAAACCTCACGTCGAGGTAAAGCTTTTAAAATATAGAACTCACCAGCGTAAGCTGACCTTTTCCAAAAATGTATGTATGTCAGGTCAGGGTGAGGCTTCGACTAGTTATGAGAAGGCCCTGGTGATAAGGGATTAGACGGGCAAGCTATCGGACGGAAGGAGGGTGTTAGCAAGCTGGCATAGTTATAACAATAAAACGTAGTGACAGATAGTATTTTCTTATGTAAATTATCTCTTACTTTGTAGTACTTGGCAAATAAATAAAAGTTTCAAATTTCCGCTGCTTAGTAATCTCTGTTATTACCTTGTGTTCATGAGTAAATCCGATTAGTGACCCCTTCTGGAGCCAAGTCTGGAAGTGGGCGTCACATGATGCTGAGACAGAAGTGATGGGTGAAGATGATGATGATAACAATGGTGATAATGGAAATGAAAAGAAAGATGATGAATAAGTTCAAAGTGTGTTGAAAGAAGATACTGTTGACAAAGATCAGAATATCCAACGAAAATGTGTACAAAATTGATATGGATATTGCTGATGAACAAATAGAAGATGTTTTGAAGGATTATAGAGATCTGATTGATCCCGAGGTAAATGATCAAGTTACCTCGGAAGCTAAAGATGTTATCTTGAGAAAACATATTACCCCGGGTGAACAATTTACCTCGGGAGAAAATGTTATCTCAGGCGATCAGATTATCTCAGAACTGGCTATTGTTACTGCTGCTGATCAAGTTACCGCAGAGCAATCAGTTACTCCAGAGGATGAAACTAACACTCTCATGTTCTTTGAAGCTGATGTGCTCGGGACGTACCTAAAAATAACTATTAAAACCTAGACCTAAGCTAGACCTAGACACACCTAAATTTTTACCGAAACTACCTAAAACCGAACCGAACCCTAAGGCAGTGAACCTATCGAATTATAGTAAAGCTAAGGTAAGACCGGATATCGAACCTAGGACACTACGAAAACAAGAATTAACCTAGACCTAAGAAATGGAAATACTGAGTAATTTCGGTTTTTGATTTGAGGAATTAAATTTACTAACTTAACTAACTACGCAACTATGAAACAGACAGCAGGAAAACTTAGGAAACAATCAGACACGAGAAAGACACCACCTAGAAGCTAACTACAACTCTGATGGAAGTTAATTCACCTTTTAAGTCCTTCTTAGCAAATGTTCCTAACGTTCGGACAGGAGTTCACCTTATGGGTACATCCAACCTCAACTAGACCTAACCACCCTTGAAACAATCTAAGGCACCCTAGGCTAGCAGAACTACCACTAATCAATACAACTGACATGGAATAGCAGATTAACTAATATCCTAGGGCATCCCTCTCCCGATGGCGATGTGATCCTATTCCACTAATCAACCCAACTACCTGACCTAGTTATCACCTCCCGGCTTTTCTAACTAGAGCAGCACACAAGTTTCAGGGAAATCACTAAAATACTAAACTATGATTAACCAAATAGCTAACCAAATCAACTACAAACACGCAGTCACACAATCGATTACCCAACCCAAACCGAAAGACATTCGCAGGCTAAGCAGTTTAGTAAGTTAATTCAAACCCTAATTCTAGTGGTCATATGCGTACAATCATGTCAATCAACGGAATTGAATAGAAACATAACATCAATCAAGTTGTCGGAAACCAAATAAAGTCATAAATACTAGTTGTTCATCATAAACGGTCTAGGCGGAAAAAACGCCTAGCCTACAATCATGTCTAAATCAGAAAACGCAATAAAAATCATGTCTTGAACAAATAGCATAACTACGTCTAGAAGTCAAAACAAGAATCAAGAAAAACCGGATGAATCGATGATCATTTAATGATTGATTCTTGATCCTCCGATGATTCTCCTTGTTCTCAGCTCTCTCTTGTCTCTAAAAATCGCCTCTGGTCGCCCCTCTGCCATCTGGAAGTCGAGATATCCCGAATGGAACCCTAAAATCGACTTTTAAATGCCGTTTGCTTATTTTGCGGGTTTCGGACCTCCAAGCGTATCGCTTGGAGGTATCTTAACTCTAGGCGATACGCCTACCACACATGTCGCGAAAAAATAGTCGGGTTTCACCGACTCTGACTTTCTTTGACCAGCCTTTCCTCGCGTATCGCTTAGCAATCATCAAGTCCCAGGCGATACGCCTGGGACATCTTGTTTAACACTTCTTAGTTATTTTCTCGTTAAATCTTGTCCGCTTCGCTCTAACTATCTTGTGGCCACAGGGTTTTATTAGAAACCTATAAAAACATATAAAAAACATAAATAAAGACTAAAGGATCCAAATTAAACAATAACAACTAAAACTAATAAAAACTGACTCAAATTGACTCAAATACTATATAAAAGACCTCGGAAAGGAGATGTGTTTGCAACACATCAGCAGCAGACACAGAGCCGCCAATCAGGTTTGAGTTCACTCAAGCAAACATTTAGGAAGAATAAGAAATATTGCAATGCTACATGCAAAAAGAGTTTATCAAGGATTCAGCTTTTCTTGGTTAACTTCTGCTCCTTCACCTCCTGTTGAACCTGAACAAAGACTGATAATTGAAGCTCCTCTAGTAGACTTGGGAGAGGTTAGATATGAAAGAGGATTCCTCATGGAATTTGGACCTTACTTCCCACCAACAAAAGACTATTCAGAAGATGTTCCTGTGGCTCCTTCAACACCTGTGGAAGATATAATAAGCGATATTTTGGCCAACTACTGGGCCAAATACAAGTCAGGAACAGGTGAAGTCAAGATCAATCCACTGCCACCATTTATCAAAAGAGCTGCCATCAGTGACAAAGTCATAACCTACCCTACTGACAATCCAAATCTTGGGAAGGGTAAGTAGAAAATGACTGATGATGAACTCCTGTAGGAAGTGTTGGGATTTGGGCAGTGGTATTCGGGTCGCCCGGTGACATATTTTAAAAATTACGTGACCGATAGATTAATAGTTTATAAAAGAGTTTACCGAATTAATTCATAATTAATTCTGTAACGCAGCGGAATAAGATTGTATATATATAAATATATATATACATATATAACAAAGTATATATATTAAAAACTATTTAATCAATTAACACAAATACCAGTACGCAACAGGATCCGATTACCGAACACGCAAACACAGAAATATAAATAAATAATCTAAACTAATAACGAGTTTAGATATACCTTGGCGGTGTTGAACAAACGTTCGAGACACCGAGTTTCAACGAACGAGCGCTAGGTTGAAACGGAACGAACCACTTTCGGTCTCAGACGGTTGTCGCGTATCGCGATTATTCTCGTGGTCCGGTGTCGCGTACCCCTACGGGACGGCGTTTATGACACGTGGTCATTACGCATCGCGAGAGTACACTTTGACTTACGTCGCGTCTCGCGAGACTACGAGATCAATCAGATTCAGATCTGATTGCAACCGGAGACGGCTCACTGCGAAAGGCGTCGGGCTCGCGTCGACAGTCGACGGTCCAGCGACGGCAGGCGAGCGGCGGTAGTGGTGGCGGGTGACGACGGTGACGACGGCGAACGGCGGCGGCGGCGGCGTCGAGTATCACGGTGGTGATCGGCGGGTTTTGCGGCGGCGATTGGCGGCGAACCGAGCAGCGGATCTGGGCGTACGAGGCGGCGATCTGTAGACCGTAAGGCGGTCTACGGGCGTTGACTGACGGAACACCCTAACTTGCAACCATCACCAAGTTATGGTGGTGCGAAGATGGGCACCGGACGAGCGGTGACGGCGATCGACGCGGAACGGCGAAACGGCTTCGGCCGTTTTTCTTGCTTTACGTCCGAGAGAGGAAAAAGGAGATTTCGAAACTCCTTTTTTCTTTTCTGCTGCCGTCGAATAGTATGAGGTGATTAGGGTTAATCCCCTAATCATCTAATATTTATTAGATGATCACTAATTTGCGACGGGCCCCTCTCGAATATAAAGCCCAACTCGTACGCGAGCCCACGAGCCAACGTTAGAAAATATTTCAATAACGAATAGCTCGACCGTGAATTTTAAAATAAAACTACTTTTATTTAAATATCGTTCACCCTTTATTATTAATCCGGTAATAATAATATTATTGATTATAAATTATTTATAACTATTATAAATAATATATATAATCAAACGTTTCCGTTTCTTTTACCGGTTAACTCTTAAGCGGGTTTAGAGTTCGTTGCACCCGGTGTAACTCTTACGGGTCGTAACCGGGTCGGGTTCAAGACTTGTCGGGTCAGGACACATAATATCCAACAGTCTCCCACTTGGATTGATCGCGACAAGATCTAGGAAACAGACAGAGGTGCTCTAGCTACACATGACTGTCCCAACCAGTTATGACACTTCAAGTCAACAACCAAGGCATATCTGTTGTGAAGCAACTGATATTAGACTTGTGGTAATTCGAAGTCATTGTATCCCTTCCGTATATGACATCAATTGAACGATGGACATGGATTTAATTCATTCTCATCTAATGTTCAATCATTATGTTTCTCGATATAGATTCGAAGTGGTCCAAAACAAACACACAGTAGGTTTGGGTAAGGCCTTACACTTTACACTTGGAATCAACGAGGGCGCCACGATGTCTAGCTGTTGCATGATTAGTGCAAGAGTACAGAATCCCATGTCGACTACATACAGCTCCCGCTGAACTTCAGATCCATTCCCAAAAGTAGCCGTTATGACTGGCAGTTACGCGACAGCGTTAAGCTACAATCAAAGAACAGTCTTTGGTAAAGGGGAGGTCGCTCATGTATCTCAGGTCTAAGGATACTAATGAGTATACCATTAATCAAATCCATCTTATGATTGAATCCATGAAGATGGTTTGATGCGAGTTACGTCCAACGTCATTCCCCAATGAGGTCTGTGAGTCTGGATTGTCAACCATTGAGTCCAAAGTCAGAATAGTCTTACTTCAGATTCGTTCCCACGAGTCTGAACGACTACGGACAGTTTAGAATAATACATCTATTCCTCAGCATCATTATGAAATAATGCATGTGAGTTTGGATTGTCAAACTCTTGAGTCCAAACTCATAAGTAGTCTCACTTCAGATTCGTGTCCACGATTCTGATTGACTGTGAGGAATAATATGCATTTATTCATGGATTTAAACGTATTAAAATCGAACACAGTTATAGAATCTAGCTTTACATCTAATCCTTTAGAGGAAGCCGGATGATAATGTATAACTGTTAGAGTTCGTACATCCAAATACTAGTTCAAAACATACATGTAGCGTATATTGGTCGAACATCATTAGTAAGAGGTTAATGAGTCTTGCAATTCATTGTTTTACCGACCAGGTTTTGAAATGTGCTATCATTTTGGTTATCCAATATTTCATTGTTCCAGTATTTCTCTGAATAGTGGAATTTCCTCAAAGTGTGCTGGTTTTGTGATCATAGTGGTCCTTGGTATTCACCACAGTTACTGTGTGATCACAATGTCTTGTTTGGTTAAAACTCTAACCATGTCAAGAATCCTTCTGAACCTTTCAGACAACCAGCAGTTTAATGTCACTTGAGTTGGCTAATTAATTTAGATTTAGTTGTGGAATCTGCCACAATGTAAAATCTTTATTATGAGCAAGAGGTGTCTTGGTCAATCATGAAAACTTGTAGTAGTGTATTTCTACATGGTGAATGTTAATACCAATGCAACTTAGTGTATTGAGTTCAACAATTCACGATATCAATATAACTTGCGTACATTGATTTTCCCCTTTTTGGTGTCCATAGTGTAACCCTGTACAGTGACAACCTTAGTGTAACTCTGTACAGCGATCTCTCCCTTTCGATGTCATTAATGTAGCTCTGTACAATGACATCTTTGTTTAATCACATATTCAAGGTGTGATTATATTGCCCCATAAGTTTCTTATAGCTGTGGATCTCTATCCATTAAGAAACTTCTTTTAAATTCTTTGTACCATAAAATCCACATTATGTATAATCACATAAGGATTTTATTCTATCTTTCAGTATATCATCGTCATACGGGTGAGGATTGAAAGAGTGCTCCCACTAGCCTTTATGTAAACACATCAAATTATGGCATTAAGCCATTCTCAGATTCAAGATCTGATATTGCAATTTTGAATTTGCAAGTGTGTTTAAATATGTATTTCCTGTTTAATGCAACAGACTTTTGTTGGTCAGGAAATATGCGAACAATGGATTTGTGACTCTTGAACCACTTCAAGATCACCGTCCTTTACTTCTAGTTCCAGTTAAATAACTTGGGAACTTAACCTTCCATTTCAGAAGCTAGAACACAACTTTCTATCTTCTGTGTGGAATTAGAATTCCATATGGATGGTGGAAGTAGTATCCATTGTTATATGTAGTATCTAACGAGAATAAATTCTCATTGTCAAAAGACATTCGATACTAGATCTATCAAGCGAGTGGTGATGAAGAGAGTGATACTCAATAAGGGCGTGTATGGCAAATACTTCCTATATATCATCTTTCAAGCGTTGACAAGCATCGTTTGATTCCTATCATGTGCTCAGGCCAAGGCTGAGCACGTAGGACCAGATTAGTGAAAAATCTTTCACATATCTTAAGATGATTTTAGGGTTCGTCAAGCTTAGGTATTCTTTATTACAATCAGACTTAGAATTGTGATCGTATTTGTAAAGCTGGTTCTTTGACTTCATTTTGAAATGTTCTTGTACAACTCAAGAATTTTCATTGATGCTTATAACCATAAGCATATTTACTATGACTACCGTCATAGTTATGAAGTAACTTTTATGATTCTTGTTATATGGTTCTTTTAGGTTTGCCAACACAAGAGTGTCTAAGCCTAGAAAGAACATTTAACAGTTCACTCGAATGAGTGAAGGATTTGGTTGTGAGTTTGTGAAAGCACGACACGTATCAGGAAACTTAATCCCATGGTGGATCATAGGGTCCAGTTGGGGCGTATCCTTTTACGCATGTCTTGCTTACACGAATAAGTCACAAACAAGAATCATTAGAACCAGGTATGTTTCATAAAGAAACTTAAACTTATGTTATTAGTCTGATATAAAACCAGTGAAAAGCAAAGTATTAATCCCAGACGATCTAGGTCAAAACAACCACTTGTTTTGAATACTACCAAGGAGTGAAAGACATGATTGAAAGCAAATGGCCTAAAAGGGTAATTCGAATCATGTGTCCCTCGATTTAAGCTTTTCTTATTTTCACGTTCCTACAAGGCATGCATGCATGCGTTGGGGAATACTCGTGAAAATCTAATAACATTAGTTTGAATACCAACGGAGAAGTCTAACGTTCTCCATTTTTTTTTTTTTTTTTGAGCTTAACGGGGTAGTGTATAGTACCCGATTTGTTGTTCATGGAGCATTGGTGCTTGTCATGATGATGCAGCAATGATCGTACAAATCTTTTGCCATGGGCGTTGATGCCAAATGATCACAGCCTTTTATTGCCCTTAGAGTCGATACTCTTTTCTTGGTACGAGGCATTTTAACACGGTAGCAATCACCTATGACACACGAAGTGTCATTTGAGCATAATGCTATCAACTGGTTGAACTTTTCACTAAAGCACACAGTATAACTGGTTCTATAGTAGTGAAAAGGTATAAGCCCAGACACTCATGGGGTAACCAAGTTGAATCAGGTGATACTGGTACCCTTTCATCTTAATGACATGGTCCTATGGAGAAGAGCCTTGCATGGAGCTCTTTTCCATCGAGAAACGAAAACATGCAGTTAAGCTTGTTTGTTATGTCATTGATACTCAAGTCTTGCATTTTGCTGACTATCAGGAAATATGCGAGCCTGCATAATATTATCTACCTTAAAGGTGTTAGTATTATGCTGTTTAATCCAGGCGCGTCGTATTCCTATAAGGAACACAACAACGGCGATTGGGCTCTTCAAGACATAGAGTTTATGAAAGAATGTCAGAACATCTTCTGAGTTTGTTTCAATAAGATGAAAGTTGGTGTTATTTGATTTGTCCTACTGGAGGACTGATTTAAAAAGGGAGAAGGGATTTGTTTTCATTAGCCATTATGAAATGATAAGCAAAGCACAATACATTAGTATTTTCGATGTAAAGTATTTTCTTATTATAAATTGGTAAGATTTATTTTATAAGAAAATTGAGAATTCGATTAGACAAGTTTACTTGAGACCGCCAAATGAGCCTCAGGAGCAAATTTGTGTAACCAAACTGACAGCGGGTGTCAATTGCGAAATCACAGTCACAATTCTCGATATGAGGCCGCTATATACATACTTGTATATTTTGCGATACGTTTAGCCTCATCCGTGCCCACTCTAGCAATACACATCCGTGGCGCGGTGTTGAAATACTCCAACGCCACGAACATATACGTCTAAAGCGATAGTAATCCTAAATGGTCGATGCGACGGACACGGTGTTGAAATACTCCAATGTCCTCGCCTCAGAAGGTACCCTCGGCACCAAGTGCGGTGTTGAAATACTCCAACACTGATGCTCCGGTAAATACGTTCCAAGTTCGACTTGAGATAGGATGGCACAAACTATCAGTTTGTTTTATTACTAGATAGGGATATTAAAATCAATTTTAATATGTGTGATCGTTGGACACAAACGATAAACCCTATCATCACTCGGGACTCATATTTTAAATAACCTATTATGTAAAAATACAACTAGGTTGTCGCGAGTTATGTAACCAGTCAAAAGTTAATAAACGACTTATTAAGTTTGATTGAGTTTTATAAAGTTTGAAAATTTTCAAAGAAAAACTCATTAAGGTGGTTACATTAAAATTTAGGTCAAGTTGTAAAGGCTTTTAGAACTTGTAACCTATAGATTGTATTCTCAGTTTTAAAACCATTTTAAAAGGATTTCGGTGTTTTAGTTGGTGTGTAATACGACTTTAAACCAAGCAACCAAAACAAGCAAAACGAATATGTATTCGGCCATAAGGGTTTTGGTCTTGCTAGAGCCTTTTAGCGAGACCAAATGGGTCACGGGACAAAAGTACAAAACAACCACAAGGCAGACATCTTCATGTAGCGTGCAGGTTCTGTAAGCTCCCACTGACCTTAAGACGCCTCTTGACATCGATTGGATCTTCGGGTCTTCTTGATGACAACTTTTGCCAAAGTAGAAGATATCGTAAAAGGAAAAACCTAATTACAATTTTGAACCCAAAAATGTGGGCCAACCCAAAGTCTAAACTATTATAACAATGGGCCAAAACATGGGCCAAACCATAACAGTAAAATAATCAAGCAACAGTCAAACAAGGGTCGGGCCGAATACATATAAAACACAATCAAAACAAATTGCAATTTTAATTGGTCAAAATAAAGTTGACCAAAATGCAATTTAATTATGCAATACAAATAAAATCTGATTCGCAACTTTCGGGCGTTTAACCCCAGTTTGCGAATCCACCGGTTTAAAATCGACCGGTTCCGATTTGCGCGTGGTAATCAAGGCTCTGATACCACTGTTGGGATTTGGGCAGTGGTATTCGGGTCGCCCGGTGACATATTTTAAAAATTACGTGACCGATAGATTAATAGTTTATAAAAGAGTTTACCGAATTAATTCATAATTAATTCTGTAACGCAGCGGAATAAGATTGTATATATATAAATATATATATACATATATAACAAAGTATATATATTAAAAACTATTTAATCAATTAACACAAATACCAGTACGCAACAGGATCCGATTACCGAACACGCAAACACAGAAATATAAATAAATAATCTAAACTAATAACGAGTTTAGATATACCTTGGCGGTGTTGAACAAACGTTCGAGACACCGAGTTTCAACGAACGAGCGCTAGGTTGAAACGGAACGAACCACTTTCGGTCTCAGACGGTTGTCGCGTATCGCGATTATTCTCGTGGTCCGGTGTCGCGTACCCCTACGGGACGGCGTTTATGACACGTGGTCATTACGCATCGCGAGAGTACACTTTGACTTACGTCGCGTCTCGCGAGACTACGAGATCAATCAGATTCAGATCTGATTGCAACCGGAGACGGCTCACTGCGAAAGGCGTCGGGCTCGCGTCGACAGTCGACGGTCCAGCGACGGCAGGCGAGCGGCGGTAGTGGTGGCGGGTGACGACGGTGACGACGGCGAACGGCGGCGGCGGCGGCGTCGAGTATCACGGTGGTGATCGGCGGGTTTTGCGGCGGCGATTGGCGGCGAACCGAGCAGCGGATCTGGGCGTACGAGGCGGCGATCTGTAGACCGTAAGGCGGTCTACGGGCGTTGACTGACGGAACACCCTAACTTGCAACCATCACCAAGTTATGGTGGTGCGAAGATGGGCACCGGACGAGCGGTGACGGCGATCGACGCGGAACGGCGAAACGGCTTCGGCCGTTTTTCTTGCTTTACGTCCGAGAGAGGAAAAAGGAGATTTCGAAACTCCTTTTTTCTTTTCTGCTGCCGTCGAATAGTATGAGGTGATTAGGGTTAATCCCCTAATCATCTAATATTTATTAGATGATCACTAATTTGCGACGGGCCCCTCTCGAATATAAAGCCCAACTCGTACGCGAGCCCACGAGCCAACGTTAGAAAATATTTCAATAACGAATAGCTCGACCGTGAATTTTAAAATAAAACTACTTTTATTTAAATATCGTTCACCCTTTATTATTAATCCGGTAATAATAATATTATTGATTATAAATTATTTATAACTATTATAAATAATATATATAATCAAACGTTTCCGTTTCTTTTACCGGTTAACTCTTAAGCGGGTTTAGAGTTCGTTGCACCCGGTGTAACTCTTACGGGTCGTAACCGGGTCGGGTTCAAGACTTGTCGGGTCAGGACACATAATATCCAACAGGAAGACCATGAGAAGAAGTTCAAACCTGCCTACAAGAATGTGTCAACTCCTGGAAACAAAATTGACTGTTCAAGAACAGTATTCATTCCTATTCTTGACATGCATGGTGAAGATCGTGATGAGAGAAGAGAATGTGACAACGCATTATCCAGAGAATTCAATGAAAGAATGACGAGTCACATGGCTCAACTAGAGAAATTCAGTGAATTGAAAAGAAGAAGCAGAAAAGGTGTAAAGATTCCTATAAAGCTATATGAATCAGAGAAAGCAAAGGCCACAGAACCTACAATCCTTCTGTATGGGCAAAAAACCACCCTACCTGATAGTGATGTAAGTATGATAAACTTTGTACTTACAGCTGACGTACTGGAAAGAATGGAATAGGAAAGACTGGATAGAGATATGGCTGAAGCTTTTGCACTTTAAGACAGCCTACAAACTTATTAAAACAATGAAGTTGTTTTTGATTTGATAAAAGAAGCTAAAAGACGGTCTATGGAAGAAAGAAAGAATAAATTAGACCAAGCCAAGGAAAAGAGGCATCAATCATTTGCCAAAGAAGCTGACCTTGAAGTAAATAAGGAAAAGGAAAAGATCAGGATAGCTGCAAATAATGCCAACTGGGAATTACTTAAAAGATGGAGAGACATAATCTTAGCCAGAGGATGGGTCACACCTGAAGCAATTATCTTAACCTCTGTTAATGACTTATGTGGATTAATGTCAATGGTAGTAGAAGAAGAAGGAGATCTCAGGCTCACTCAAAGACTTGAAGCAGACAATGCCATCCATGAGCAATTAAAAACTGTTGAAACACAAAAAGTTGCTAAAGCTCCTCTTACCAAAGCAGAGGAGACAAGAGCACTCAAGAGATATTTCATTGAGATCTTAGGAGAAGAAAAGAAATCAATAAATCCATGTTCTTTGAACACTATAAGAGATAGGTATGATGAGATAAGAAAGGAGCAGTCAAGGACATTAGAAAGAACAAGAATTCTAGACCTCCAGGAGCTTTCTCAGGTACACCTTCTCTTCCTCCTAAACCTATGAGTCTCATAGACTCACTTCTTGGCGATACACCCTTTACTCCACCTACTACTACACAAATCCCCACGATTCCTACCAAAAGAAACCCTCCCAGGGCCAGCAGACCTCAATTCTCAAAACCACCAGCCAAAAGATCAAAACCTAGCAAACCCATTCCACCAAAATTCAGAGCTGATAACTTCAACCCCATTGAACCTCTCATCCAACCCAAACCAAAACCCATAACATCCCATATTCCTTCAATCCAAAAATCAACTCACCATTTCACACAACCACCTTCTGCACAACCAACCTCAACACCCACTAAAGCAACCAACCCAGTGAACCCACCAGAATCCACTATAGGTATATCAAGAAGGAATCAATGGAAAAATAAAGAGGTCTCAAGTCATTTCCTCTAGTTCTGAGTCATCTTTAGAAAAGAAAGAACCTGAGGATATGCATACTAAGAGAAGAAGAATTCTTTCTTGGAGATTTAATGAAGACTCAAGTCTCTACCTGTTCACTACAACCACCAATGAAGTTCTAAGACTCAGCAGCAATGAAGTGCTTACTACTTTATCTGACTTAGAACTTGGTGATGTAAGAAATTCCACCGGCGATGGCAAATGATTAAGTGCTTAAGAGCAGGCCCTCATGATGAAGATAAGGATTCACTTTGACACAACAACAAGGGAAACTTCATCTGTTGCACCCATCAGAACTGACTGTCATGTTACTCATGTTGAATTGGATCTAGCTACTAACAAATACATTATATACAGAGCTGATGGATCATTCACACGACACGGAGAGATAAATCCAGGTGAATGGAACTTTAATGATCAGAAAACCATAGTGGATTGTATGCTCACAAATAGGCTGTTCAGATTTGACATGACAAAAGATCAGTAGAAGAAGTCAGTTTTTGCTGAAGATGTTAGTTGTTTTTTGGTTCATGATAGTAAGGAACAATTTCTCCTGAAGAAATGATGATGATTAGCTAAACATGTTATATAGGAAGAATAGAAGGCCCGAGATAAGTTACCTCGGAAGAACAGACTGCCCAAGATAACTTAAAGTTATCTCGGAAGGTTATTTTACCTTGGAAGCCTATTTTACCTCGGGTGCACAATTTTATCTCAGACAGTGGATACGCCCGAGATAACTCAAGTTACCTCGGTAAGGCGAGTTATCTCGGACATCAACTTGACCTGCTCCACTTGTCTCTGACATATCTGATCCAGTTTCCCACAATTCTCCTAACATAAAGCTGACACGATTATCTTCTAGACTAGTGTAAGGAATATATTGCTTTGAAGATTTCCGGCTGAAAGCCACTTTTGATAAGTTCCGGCTGAAGTTGAAGTTGAAGCGGAATTCATAACTTCAAACGGACTTGGCAGTTCAAGCGGAAGAAGCATTTTGTCAGCTAGCGAATATTCCGGGTGAACTCGATTATCCACCAGATAATGAGTTCAACCGGACTTTTCCTGAGATGTCTTTTCAGCAAGTCCAATCCTGCAAAAGCTTCTCGTTTGCTTCTAAATCTGTCAAAGCCGCTCTCCTAATATAGTATGGTGCTGTCCACATGCAAGATATTCTAATTGTCGAAGTTTATGCTTTTGGTAGTTTATATTTGACTTTGTATCAAACGGTTTAGATTAGATCGTTTGAGATCAATGGCTGCCATTGATCTTATCTGCACTATATATAGCATTAGTTAGCTCACTGTTTCACACGGTTCTTGATCACCTTGTAATAGTGTAACTTTGAATTAATGCAAATAGTGTCGAGTATTTCTTACTTCGTTGTTACTATTCTTATGCAAATCAAACACTACCTAATACAAGAGAACTAAATCTGCTCGAGTAAAGTGAAGTATAACTTTAATTCCACAAGGTTATATTTACAAGTAGAGGGTTCTTGTTTTAGTTTAATCGTAACTAATACCTATCCTACAAGTGGTTTTAGAGCTTGGCTCCCACTTTGAAGACTTTCAGTGCTTCAAAGTTGATACTCTACTTGCCTACTTTACAAGCTTTGTTGTTTTTCTCTTTCAAAAGTTTTCAAAATGAGTGATCTAAGTTTAGGATCTTCAAACGGCAGTGCTAACAAACCACCAATGTTCACTCCTGATGACTTTGGTACCTTGAAACTCAGGATGGAAGGTCACTACGTCAAAATTCACCTTTGGCCACGGAAAAAAACCGTGACCAAAGATGTTTGGTCACGTTTTTTTTCCATTCCAATCGACACCAAAGGTCCCGTCACCTTATGTACCATACGACCACGTTACAATATCAGTGGCTGAAGCCACCTATAAGCGTGACTAAAGGGTACCAATATTTATTGTTGTAATCAAACAATTCTTCTAGAAAGCGTGGACAAAGGATCCCAACGGCCACATGTGTTTCTTTAACGTGGCCTTTGGTATTATATGGTCACATATATTTGTGTTTTAGCCACATACATTATAAAAATACATGGCCAAAGGGTTGCCGAAATCATACATTTTGTCACAATAGCGTGGCCAAAGGGTGGCAACGGCCACGTTAAAATATCAAAAGCGTGGCCTTTGGTATTATATGGTCACGTATATTTGTGTTTTAGCCACATATGTTATAAAAAACATGGTCAAATGGGTTGCTGAAATTATAATTTTTGTCCCAATACGCGTGGCCAAAGGGTGGCAACCGCCATGTTAAAATATGAATAGCGTGGCCTTTGGTATTATATGGTCACGTATATTTGTGTTTTAGCCACATATGATATGGAAAAACATGGCCAAATGGATTGCTGAAATCATACATTTTGTCCCAATACGCGTGGCCAAAGGGTGGCAACGGCCACATTAATATATAAAAAGCGTGGCCTTTTCTATTATACGGTCACGTATATTTGTGTTTTAGCCACATATATTTGAAAAAAAAAGTGGCCAAAGGGTAGTTGAAATCAGATATTTTGTCCCAATACGCGTGGCCAAATGGTGGCAACGGCCACGTTAAAATATAAAAAGCGTGACCTTTGGTATTATATGGTCACGTATATTTGTGTTTTAGCCACATATATTTAGAAAAAAAAAGTAGCCAAATGGTAGTTGAAATCAGATAATTTGTCCAAATACGCGTGACCTAATGGTGGCAACGGCCGCGTTTAAATATAAAAAGTGTGGCCTTTGGTATTATATGGTCACGTATATTTGTGTTTTAGCCACTTATATTTGGAAAAAGAAAGTGGCCAAAGGGTAGTTGAAATCAGATATTTTGTCCCAATACGTGTGGCCAAAGGGTGGCAACGGCCACGTTAAAATATCAAAAGTGTGGCCTTTGGTATTATATATTTTCTTAATTACAATTAATTAAACTTCAAATTAATTAATATAGAGAAACCTTAAAAATAATATTATAATTAAAAATTAATGTACATACACTAATCAAATGCCGTTCAAAAAATAACATACACTAATCAAAGTTTAATTTGTATAATAATTAATTATAATTTATTTCCGTGCTCATCAGCTGCTTCTGCTGGATCCGTGTACTATGTTTTATGTTTATCAGATCTTGAGTCAGCTGGTTTGGTGTTATGTACACTTTCGGCATCTTTTTCCGATCATTATTTACCTGGAAAATGACAAATAAAACTGATCAGATATATATATATATATATATATATATATATATATATATATGTATATATATATATATATATATAGTTAATTAATTGTAGCGGATACGATTAACTAATGTAGTAATGTAGGACCGTTGATTACTCAGAGGAATAATCAAAACAAGAACTCTTTACTTGAAGATCACAACCATGCGGAATAAAGTTGTATCATACTTGTTTTTACTTAAGCTTTGTTTTACTTATACTTGTAGTTTGATTGTATTGATTGCATAAACTAGTGAACACAAGATAATAAATTTCTCGATACTATTTGCATTAACTCAAGTTCAAACTGTTACAAGTGTAAGCACTGAAACGGGTACATGTGAATGAACTAGCTAACAACTATAAATAGTACTAAGGAGATCAACTACAGCCGTTGATCTCATACGGGCTAATCTAACCGTACATGAAAGTCAAACAATAAACTTACTAAGAGAACATTAGTAAACATACAAAAGAGGAAATGTGCAAAATGCATTTATCTATAAGTAGGAGACGGCTAGGATGTGACATTGGAAGAATAGAAGCAGTTGCAGGTCTGAATTCTGTAAAAGTAATCTTTCAGTACTTTTCCGGTTGAACTCTTTATACTGTTGGATAAAAGAGTTCACCCGGAAATGTTCTTCCGGTTGATCTTCCAGTTGACAAATCTTCCGCTTGAGAGTCTTCCGCTTGAACATGTCTTCAACCGAAAATCTTCATCTTGAACCGGTTGACTCAGAAATTCATTTCCTTACAATCTCCCCCTAAGATGATGCTGCCAAAATTTATCCTCTGTATGTTGTTCTTCTAAAATTGACTATCTCCAAGAGCTTCACTCTTCTGGAGATTGCGGCCTTTCAAATTAAACTCTTGTTTTGTTCAATTGTCTCATGATCCTTCTGGTTTAAAAATTGAAGGTTGAAAGAAGAGGTCCTTTAGCAATGGACTTCTTTCTTTCAGGTGAAGCACCAGTAACAGGATCAGCAGATGATTTATCAGTTTCAATTGGGACTTTTTCTTTCCCTTTATCTGCTTGAGACGATGCTTGAACAGAACTGGTTGCGGCTATCTCAGTGGGTTCAGAAGGCTTTGTTGGTGATATGGTGGGTGGTTTCATGGCTTGTGGCTGTGGAGTTGAAGAGGTGGAGTTTTTAGGTGGAGATGAAGGTTGATTATACGTCCAAATAGATGGACAGGGTTTAGGCTTGGCAGGGGTGATATCAGTCCAGTTATCTATCCTAAATTTTGGATGAATATATTTAGGCTTGGTAGATCTGGATCCCCTGGGCCTTGGGTTCATTCCCCTGGGTCTATGGGAGTAAAATCTGGAAGATGGAGTGGGAACATGGGAGGCTGGTTGCTTGAGTCTTTCCAACAAGTTGGAAGGGAGAGACTCAGCAAGTATGTCAGAGGCATCAAAAGGTTCAGGTTTAATGTATGTAGATGAGGGGTTACCTGTGACTGTCTCAGATGGCAAAGGCATTTGAAGACTTGGAATCACAGCAAACTCTGCTCCTTTCACTTGTTTGAGCAGCTCATCTACAATTTTGCAAGTATCTTTTGCCTTCATCTTCTCTACTTCAGCAGCAGGCTTGAGACATCTAATGATAGCACATCTCTTGATCCTTTCCAATAGCTCCAGGTTGTCTAAACTTTTGTTCAAGACAGTTGGCATTCTGGAAGCTATGTTGATCAGCCTGTTTTTCTCCTGTTCACTTAATTTAACAAGGTCATAGACCTGCATTCTCCATTCAATCGATCTCTTCCTTGCTTCTTCTACCAATCCTTCAACCACAAAGTCATTTGATAGAAGATCCAGGTCTGCCAAAAATTGTTTGTATTGCAAATTTGATTGGCTTCCTCTGATCTTATCCTGGCTTGATTATCTTCCCAGTCATGGATGAATTCTTCTTCATTCAGGTCATCCATAGTCTCCTGTTCTTCTGACTGGTCAGAATCAACCATAGTATCTATTACCCTTGGTTGAGGAGTTATGCAATCTTCACTCTCCTTCAGTCTGATCATCCTCCTAGGTTTGGTTTGTTTCTTTCTTTTGAAGTTCAAAGGAGGCTCTGAATCGGAGGTGGAGAGCAGTTGGATCAATGTTTCAGCAATCTCAGCTTCCGTTGGGTTTTCCGGTTGAGTCTCTTCTGGTTGGGCTTTTTCCGGTTGAGTCTCTTCCGGTTGAACTTCAGCCGGAGATTTTGTACTTAGATCTTTCAGTACAGTGCTGATATCCTCTCCTTCTTTTTCACCTTCAACTTCTTCAGTCTGAGTGACTGAAGCATCATCATCCACATCTTCATGAACCACATCAACAACTGGTTCAGAGACAATGTTAGTTGTGACCTCATCCACTTTAGATTTGGCAAATGCCTCCTCTTGTGGGATAATCACATTGGTCAAGAAGTGCTTGACCTGCAGAATGCTCTCTGGCTGAGCACCTGCAACTAACATTGTTGCTTCAATCATTCCCATCAGGCTTGGATCCTGTGGAAATACCTTCATGAGTGAGCTCATCTTCACCTTGATTAACCCATCAGCAACTGAAAATGGATCAACTTTAGCCAATTTGAAGGTTGTATGCCTTACATCTTCAGATAAAGGCACTGTTTGATCAAGTTCTTCTTCTTCAGTTGTGGTTGCAGCAGTAGCAGTAACAGGTGTTGGAGGATTAGTCTTCTCCCCCTTTTTGGCAGCATCAACTTCTACAGCCTGACCTCCAAAAGGAAATGGGTTCAAAGAACTAACCTCAGCAGTATGCTGTGCAACCGGTTGAAACTTTGGTGCAGGGGAAGTTTCTGGTTGAGCAGTTGAGGCTTCAACAGGAACTTCTTGAGCTTGAGCAGCAGCAGGAGTGGTCATTACAAGGCTGGCAACAGTCGAATTGAGACTGGTTACCTGAGCCTGTAGAGATTTGTACAATGCCGTCAATTCTGTAAGTGATAAACTATCCTCAACTGGAGTTTTACCAGTATCATAGGAAAAAGATGGACCATCAACCCTATGTTGATCAAGTCCACCACCCTGGTTTTCTTGGCGCCTGGGATTCCCCGTAACTACAGTTTTCCCTTTAGGATCCACTAGGGGATCTTCCGGTTGAACTATAGTATGGGTTGCCATGGATTGGGTCTTATGAATGTTACTACCATCATCAAAGTTCAATGAGAAGCTCTGAGTGGCAACAGCCCTTTCCACATGAATCTCATCTAAAATCCTGAGATTCATCTCCTGGGGTGAATGTGGGTTAGATGTAGCAGTGTGAGTCTCACTCAGAATGTTCCCATGTAATGTGGTGGGTGGGTTAATAACACCATCATCTGTGACATCTCTTTCTACATCATCATTCACAGGTGAGAAGTGTGAAGTGTAGGATGAGAAAGTGGATGGGGATTGTACATCCATATGAAATGACTCCCCCTCAGAAGAAGGTTCATCAACAAGTTTAAATCCCAATTTGGCTGACCCAGTTGGCTTTGTGCCAAGGGTTGGTTCAGGGCTGGAGGCAATGGGTTGCAAGAGAGGAGTAGGCTCTTGCACAACCTTTTTGAGCCTTTTGAGCTTTGTAGGCTTTGGGGAAGGGGGGATGGTGGGAATGGATGGTGGGTCTGAAGCTCTTCTCCTTTTTCTTTTGAAAAATATGGTTGAAGTATCAGAAGGAGAAGGTGGTTGATCAGTGGTGGGTTCAACTACTGTGGATGGTACAGTGTTGTCCACTGGAGCAAGTTGCTCTTCAGAAGCATGTGTTTCCGGTTGAGAACTAGGTTCTCCTTGTTCAACCGGAATCACCCTTTGGATTGGCATGGGATGGTCAGTGTCCCTCCCAAGGAATGGCTTCTTGTTGGTGGTTAATTTGGAAAATGAGTTTTCAGATAATGCTCTAGGAACCAGCATCATGTTTCCATCCAAATTAATTTTGGGGTATTTTTCTTGCAAAATTTAAGTTAGAAATCTAGGGTACATGTAAAAAGCAAAGTTCTTTGCATTACCCTTTAAAGCATTAAAAATTACAGCAGAAAAATTGTATACCTCCCCTTTCACCACAGCATAGAAGGCAGAATCTTGCTCAACATCTATTTCATCAAATCCTGATTTCTTTGGCGACAGGCATACCATGATGGTGTGAGCCAGAAATCTCCATTTGTAGGGCAGTTGACCCTTGTTAACAGTGGCAGTTCCTTCAGTAGCACCACCATAGCCAATTGCTTTGAGCAGAGCCATGTACTGCTTGGGGGTTCTGCGAACATACCCATTCTTGTCGTTCAATTTCAGCAATTCCCTAATCATCGATTCAGTAATGAGAACCGTTTCCCCTTTTACAGTTGACTTCAGCGTATCTTCCTCTACATCGTCTACATCCTTCTCGAGCAGTTGGATGTTCTTCCAGAATTCAGAGAGAATTTCCTCATATAAATAAACCACAACAGTGAGTGCGTGATTCAGATATGAAGTTTTGAGGAAATTGATCATCTCTGTGAAGGTTTCAGCATGTGTAGAGTTCACTGGTTCGTCAAGAAACGCAACTAGGTTGTGTTCAAGTGGGAAAGGATCATTCTTCACTGATTGTTTTCCCTTTGCTTTGGACTTTGGTGACATTGTTGATTTACAATGAGAGAATTTTGAGAGTAGAAAGAAATGGTTCTGAAAATTTTTAGGTTTTCGGATTTTGAACGATTTCTTGCTTTTGGATTATGTGGAGTGTTGAAGGGGTTGTGGGTATTTAACTGGTGGGTTTAAAGATGGGTGACAGTTATCAGCGATGGGATAAAGTACGCTGAGTCACAGGAGAGAGAAAGAAAAAGTGCAAGTGGGTCCGCAAAAAGTGTGCTTCAGGTGGTTGTACAAGACAACTCCCTGTTGCGTGTCTTTAGAATTTAATTCGGACAATAAATTGAGACACTTTAAATGCACAATCCGCTTAAAAATATGTGCCTCAACCGGTGAATTAAATGATTCATTTAAGACAAAAGAGTTTTCCGGTTGAGATTCAAGCGGAGAGTTTTTTTCTCTCCAAACAACAAAATTTCTTTCCGTTTGAAAGTTGAACCGGACAGATTTTGCCGGTTGAAAATTTTTCCGGTTGAGGTTGTCAACAGGAAATAAAATTTCCGTTTTGAAAAATTTTAAATTTTAATCTGAACTTTCTAATAAAGAATTGTTGTTCCTTTTACCAGTTTCAGAAATTTGGATGGTGTGATCAAAAATTGAGTTTCCGGTTGAAGATGACTTTCCGGTTGAGATTCAACCGGATGTGTTGAACTGGAAAGTTCAACCGGAAGACAGAAAAACACTTGATTTTGAAAATTACATGTATCAGTTATCATAGTTTAACAGTATGACCTGACTATGATTGAAAAGGTGTCTAACTGATACAGAAACTTTTCTTTTTCTTTTTCTTTTTGTATCAAGAGACGGGCTCTTTGACACAAAATGGTCTCTTTTATTAAGTTTGTGAAAACAGTTTAATCAGTCAAAGTTCATCATACCAATGGCACTAATGAGATAGAAAAATCTAGCTTCATCAAATGCTTTGGTAAAAAATCAGCCAATTGTTGATTTGTATGAACTTTAACCATTCTAATTAAATGTTTCTCAGCACAATCTCTAATAAAATGGTACCTGATATCAATGTGTTTTGCTTTTGAGTGTTGAACAGGATTGTTTGTGATTGATATAGCACTGTTGTTGTCTGCTAGAATTGGAGTCTCCATGAACTTGATGCCGTAATCCAACATTTGATTCTGAATCCATAAGACTTGACTGCAGCAGCTTGATGCAGCAATATATTCAGCCTCAGCAGTAGAAGTAGATACGCAGGTTTGCTTCTTGCATTGCCAAGACACAAGTCTTTCTCCCAAAAATTGGCATCCTCCAGTAGTAGACTTTTTATCCAAGTTGCAGCCAGCATAATCACTATCAGTGTAAGCTTTGAAGGAGAAATCTGAATTCTTTGGATACCACAACCCAAGCTTTGGTTGTCCTTTAAGATATCTAAAGATTCTCTTCACTGCTAACATGTGTGATTCCTTTGGTTGACACTGGTATCTAGCACATAAACAGACACTAAACATGATGTCAGGTCTGCTAGCTGTGAGATAGAGCAGTGATCCAATCATTGCCCTGTAGAGATGAACATCCACTGGTTTTCCACTTAAGTCACTGTTTAACTTGTGGGAAGTGGAGATAGGAGTTCTTGAGGTTGAAACTGACTGCATATCAAACCTTTTTAGCATATCTTGAATATATTTTGACTGATTCAAGAAAATTCCATTTGCAGTTTGTTTCACTTGTAGGCCTAAGAAAAAATTCAGTTCACCCATTGAACTCATTTCAAACTTAGATTGCATCAATCCCTCAAACTCTTTGCATAAGGCAGCATTGGATGAACCAAAGATGATGTCATCAACGTAGATTTGTACCATCAAAGTATCTTTGCCATCAGATTTCACAAACAATGTTTTGTCAATAGCTCCTCTCTTGTAGCCATTCTCTAGGAGATAGTTTGAAAGAGTTTCATACCATGTCCTAGGAGCTTGCTTGAGACCATATAAAGCCTTAATTAGCTTGCATACCTTGTTGGGGTGATGAGGGTCTTCAAAGCCAGGAGGTTGCTTGACATACACATCTTGTTCCAAAAGACCATACAGAAAAGCACATTTGACATCCATTTGAAATACCGGAAAGTTTTTGAATGCAGCATAGGCAAGAAATATTCTGATTGCTTCAAGCCTGGCCACAGGAGCAAAAACTTCATCATAATCAATGCCTTCTTCCTGTGTGTAGCCTTGAGCTACAAGTCTGGCTTTGTTTTTTATCACAATTCCTCTATCATCCTTCTTGTTTCTGAATACCCATTTGGTTCCAATTGGTTCTTCACCTTCGGGTAGGTCTACCAATTACCAAACCTTCTGTTTATTGATCTGAAACAATTCTTCTTGCATTGCCTCTACCCAGCTTTCATCTTCCAATGCATCATTGATCTTTGTGGGTACTTCTTGAGACAGAAATGCAGCATGAAGGCAAATGTTTGCATCAATAGACTTGCTTCTTGTCAGTACAGGAGCTGACAAGTCTCCTATAATATTCTCCCTTGGATGATTCTTACTGACTCTTCTATCAGTAAACATTGGAAATTCATGGCTTCTTCCATTGTGAGGAATATTGAGTTGAGGTAATAACTAAATATTGTTGGCTTGTGAAACAGGTTCTGAAACTTCAGTTGGTTCTTGAGAACTAGGGACTGAATCTGAGATTAGATGCTCAAAGCTGTACTCATTTGAACCAGCATCAGTTGAATCATTGGATTCATTGTTCTCAAAATTTTCTGAAAAATTGTTTTCCGGTTGAGTCTCAACCGGAGATTCTATTGCTACAGGATCCGCTTGAACTTCAACCGGAAGTTCGACCGGATCAACTTCTGCATCAGCAAGAACAATTTCAGAGGCTTTCTTTGAATTGTTGGATTTCACAGGCTTGGTGCTGATGGATGAAAAGAAGGTAGGTTGCATTTGCAGTCCTTTGGTGTTCATCTGCCAGATATTATCAGCTGACCTCATGTGATTCTGCTTAAGTTCCTGTTCCTGCACTGTTGAAATCAATGGCTTCTCAATGGTAAAATTGAAAGCAGTGGTTAGTGCATCTATATCAAATAACCAATCTGGTTGAGATACAAAATTGTTAAGAGATTTCTCATTAAAAGTTACATTAATGGTTTCTCAACAATTTTAGTACTTTTATTGTATACCCTGAACACTTTTGACACACCAGAATATCCAACAAAATATCCTTCATCTGCTTTTTCAGCAAACTTAGGCAACAACCTATTAGTTATCAAAATAGTAACAGGACAGCCAAATGATTTAAAGAAGTAAATGTTAGGTTTTCTACCTCTCCAAAGCTCATAAGCAGTTTTATTTTTACCCTTAACAATCAAAGTCCTGTTTTGGACATAGCAAGCAGTGTTTACTGCTTCTGCCCAAAATATCACAGGTAACTTAGAATCTGCTAGCATTGCTCTAGCAGCCTCAATTAATGTCCTATTTCTCCTTTCAGCAACACCATTTTGCTGTGGAGTTCTAGGAGCACTGAATTGTCTAAGAATTCCCTTTTCCTCACAAAATGAGTTCAAAACATGATTTTTAAACTCAGTGCCATTGTCACTTCTGATTGTCTTAACTTTCAATTTTGCTTCATTTTCTAAAGATACAATTAGTGTTTTTAACAGTTCAGCAGTTTCATCTTTTGTTTTTAAGAAAAGCACCCAAGTATATCTTGTGAAATCATCAATAATGACAAAACAGTATGACCTTTTTCCTAAGCTCATTACTCTAGTTGGACCAAACAAATCCTTATGCAAGAGTTCTAGAGGTTGAGTGATAGAAGACTCAGTTTTTGGCTTGAAGGAGGTCTTGTGTTGCTTACCCTTGAGGCAAGAAACACAGTGTTCAGAACAATTGAACTGCTTGTTAGGAAGACCATTAACCAAGCCAAGATTCACTATCCTGTTCATGTTCTTGTAGTTAACATGACATAACCTCCTATGCCATAAATCAGATTCATCCACTGAGGCTTTGGATATAAAGCATGCAATTCCACTTGCTGGAGTGGCAGCAGATAAATCCAAAATATATAGTCCTTCTCTCCTAGGTGCTCTGAGCAATACAAGTTCCTCAGGGATGTTAACACCAGGTTTTAAGACTATGGCCTCTCTCTCAGTGAACATTAAATTCAAATTCTTGTCACACATTTGTGAGACACTAAGTAAATTGAAATTTAATGTATCAACAAAATTTACCTTATCAAAGGTAAGCTTCCCATTACTAACAGCACCTTGTGCAGTAATGTGTCCTTTAGCACTCCCAAAGGCTACAGGACCTCCGTTTATATTTTTGGGGTTTTCCAATACATGCTTATTTCCTGTCATGTGGCAAGTGCATCCACTGTCAACAACCCATAGGCTTTGTTGGCCTTTATTATGCACCTACACACAAAGAAAGTTGGTTAATTTCTAAAGGGAACCCAAGCCTTTGAGGTCTTGGGCCTGCCAGAAGCATCATAATACTTGTACTCTTTAAGTACTAAAGTATTTTGTATTGGATCCTCATTCAACAGATCATCTTGATCAATGTTCAAGTGTTCAGACTGTTCACTTGATTGACATTGTCTGTTTGCTTTGCTAAGCTTTCTCTCAGCAATCTTCCTCTCTCTGTATTCCCTATATTTCTTTTGTTTGTTGGTCAAAACCTTTGGCAACTCATTGGGTGAGGTGTAGGTCTGATCAACACTAGTCACTGGTGAGATTCTAGCATTAAAGTTTGAAAATGTTTGACTGGCTAGATCTCTCACTGTGAAATACACCAGTGGCATTTCCATTTGAACTAGAGGGAATTTCCGGTTGAGAGTTGTGCTTGTTTTTCGCAAAATTTTCTCTAGAGGTGGTCTTGCCTCTAGATGGGTTTCTCCTTCCTTGACCTTTAAAATGGTCATACTCATCAGTGAACTAAACCCTGGGTCGTTGTCTAGGTGCAGTAACTGATCTGAGTGTTTTGGAGATTTCCGGTTGAACTTCATTTCCGGTTGAAAATTTTTCCGGTTGAAGTTCAGCCGGAACCCTGTTCAGTTTTAGGACTGAAAAACTTCCATTTTTGTTGTTCCCAATTAAAACTTTGTTTGACTCAGTATCAAAATACTTCAATGTGTTACTTCTTACAGGTGAAGTTCTACCTGTAGATTTTTTTTGAGTAGAAACAGTTTTGGGTTTTAACAAGTTTTGAGTTTTACTCAAAGGATTGAATTTGCACATTGCAGCCATGTGCCCTTTCTCACCACAGAAAACACATTCAAACATTTTTCTTTGGTAAGTGTTTGTGTTTTTGGTTGATTCTTCATTTGTGACCTGGTGGTAAGTTAGCTTACCCATTTTCTCAGTTTCACTGGGTTTTGGCTGCTCAGGTAGATTACCTCCAACTTTTGAGTCTTTGGGCTCATAAATAGTTGGTGGTGGAAAAGCAACTTTTGGTTTTAAAACCTTGGATTGGTCAACAGATGCTGATGTGCTAGCATCTTTGGCTTCACAGTTTGATAATGATTCAACAGATTTTGTTTCAGAAGAAGAGGATGTAGTGCTATCAACAGTTAGACTCACACTACACTCCTTCTGAAGTGCTTGGATTGGAGCAATAACAGGTGAGTATTCCTTGGGTGGTTCAACATTGTTGTACCCAATACCTGTTTTCCCATGCATTACCCCATTCCAAAGTTTCTCAGCTTTCTTGTTAGCTGTTTGGAATTTGTCACAGGTGAACAAGGCATCTTTCAACTTAATTTCAAGAACATCATTTTCTGCTTTTGCATCTTTTGTTTCTTGTCTTGAAATAGTTAGTTTGTTCAACAGATCCTCCAATTGTGTTTCCAAAATAGAGTTAGTTAGCTTCAAAGCATCAAATTCTTTGTTTAAATTTTCAATTTTGGTGATGTATGCATTTTCAGTTTTCTTAAAGCAATTCTTTAACTCATTCAAATTAGAAACTTCATCAATTAGATCAGTGTTATGTTTCCTGTATTTTGACACTTGTTCTATGCATGCAGGGCTGCATAGATTTTCCAAAACTTTTTCAGGAATCTCATTTACCTGTTCAGTTGAATCTTCTTTGGCCATCAAAGCATGGTTGATTGGCTCAAACTCAGTGACAAAGTCATCCCATTCAAAGCATTCAGTCTGGTTAGCTACAGCTGCCACCACATTTTGATTTCCAAGTGGTTTTGGTTGTGTTGGCTGTTGGTTGCTGTTGCTGCTGTTTTGTTGATTGTTGCTGTTGTTGCTTCCATGGTTTGATCTCTGTTGGACATTGTTGTTATTGTTATGCCCATCTCTCCTTGGTTGCTTGCATTCCCTGGCAAAATGACCAAGTTGATGACAATTATAACATTTAGCTTTAGATTTATCCAACCCAATTGATGATCCCTTTGACCCTTTATAAATTCTTCCAGTTCTCTTATAGAATCTTTGGGCACTTACAGAAACCATAGCTAATTGAGTTAAAATGTCCATTTCTTCTAGATCATCTGCCCCTATACATTCCAAGTCTTCACGTGTGAATCCTTGAGATGAGTCAGTTGCCACATAGGCAGAGTGAGAGTTGTCAAACAGTGTTGAGGAACTCTCTGAGCATCTAGGTGACTCATTGAAACTGACTGAGGGTGAGTGATATTGAGAAGAATTTGAGATCTTTTGAAAATCAGTTGTAACTAAAGCAGTGGTTTGCAGTTGTGGTGATGCTTCAGGAAAGTTGTTTTGCTTAAGATTAAGCTCCATTTCATAAGCACTAAGGACTCCATGGAGTTCACTTAGTTTAAGCTTTTTGAGGTCCTTGCACTCCCTAATGCTTACTGTATAGACAGTCCACATTGGAGGTAAGGATCTCAAGAACTTCCTGTTGGCATCAGCCTGTTCTGTTGTTACTTCTACCTTTTGCAATTCATCAAGAAGTGAAACAAATCTAAGGTACTGGTTGGTCATAGATTCACCAGTTTTGTAAGTGAAGTTTTCATATCTTTGTTTCAAAACATCCTTTTTGTTTTCCTTAACCTCACTAGACCCTTCATACATCTCACTGAGAGCATTCCACAAGCCATGTGCTGTCTTATATCCCTTGAACCCTACCAGTATAGAGTTGGGTAATGCACCCTAGAGTGTCCAGTAGGCCTTGTGATCATATTCAAGCTCAGTATAATCAGCTTCAACATATTTGTCTAGTGGTTTTGGTATGTACACTTCGGCATCATCAGCAGATTGAACAGTTGGACTGTAAGGACCTACAGTCAACCTGTTCCAAATGCGTCTGTCTAGGCTTCTAACAAAACCTTCCATCCTGAGTTTCCAAGTATCAAAGTCATCAGGAGTGAAAATTGGTGGTTTGTTAGAGCTACCATTTAGTGAACCAAGAGTTAAGTCAGTCATTGTGAAAAACAGTTTGTAAAACAGAAAAGCTTATAAAAACTCAGGTGAGCAAGTAAAGTATCAACTTTGAAGCACTTGTAGTCTTCAAAGTGGAGAGCCAAGGCTCTGATACCACTTGTAGGACCGTTGATTATTCAGAGGAATAATCAAAACAAGAACTCTTTACTTGAAGATCACAACCATGCGGAATAAAGTTTTATCATACTCGTTTTTACTTAAGCTTTGTTTTACTTATACTTGTAGTTTGATTGTATTGATTGCATAAACTAGTGAACACAAGATAATAAATTTCTCGGTACTATTTGCATTAACTTAAGTTCAAACTGTTACAAGTGTAAGCACTGAAACGGGTACATGTGAATGAACTAGCTAACAACTATAAATAGTACTAAGGAGATCAACTACAGCCGTTGATCTCATATGGGCTAATCTAACCGTACATGAAAGTGAAACAATAAACTTACTAAAAGAACATTAGTAAACATACAAAAGAGGAAATGTGCAAAATGCATTTATCTATAAGTAGGAGACGGCTAGGATGTGACATTGGAAGAATAGAAGCAGTTGCAGGTCTGAATTCTGCAAAAGTAATCTTTCAGTACTTTTCCGGTTGAACTCTTTATACTGTTGGATAAAAGAGTTCACCCGGAAATGTTCTTCCGGTTGATCTTCCGGTTGACAAATCTTCCGCTTGAGAGTCTTCCGCTTGAACATGTCTTCAACCGGAAATCTTCATCTTGAACCGGTTGACTCAGAAATTCATTTCCTTACAAGTAATTACCTGTGGTTGTTCCAGTACTTTTTGAACCGTAGAATGATCAACCGGCTGTGATTTATCTGACTTGTTATTAGAATGAAGGATCATTCGTTTCATCGCCCATGCAATAATATATTTATTCTCAACCTCAGAAAGCATTGTTTTACCATCTACTAGGAATGGTAAAAATGTTGCACCCTTATTGACCTGATAAACTTTAATTCTACAGCAACCAGGAGGTAATGGACTTCCATGAATCTTCTCATCTTTTTGTTTTGGTAATAATTCAGCCATTCCCACGACATTCATTGGATCCCCCTCCATGTGCAACGTTGCAGTTTCGCACCGCTGATCAGAAGTGACATAATAATAATAATATTAATTATAGCATATATATATTAACAATTAATTAATTAAAGTCAAAAAATAGAATAAAAAAATTGTGGTATATACTAATCTATATACCTCTTGGATTACTGGCTGATCGATAGGAGCTGCAATGGCATTATAATTATTTGGGTTTTCCAACCGATCACTCTTCTTAGGAGGTACTTTATGAGCTGCATGTTTTACTTGTTTTGCATGTCTCTTATTCTTTTCCTAAATTGACACCATGTAATTAACTGATTAGTAACATATATATTAATTAACAATAACGTCAAAGCGATTTGTCAAATCCTTAATTATATATATATACCATTTCCTGCTTTGATGTCCCAGCAGTACTGGCTGCAACAGCTGCTGCTTCTGTTATTTTTCTCTTTGTCCTCTAATTAAGACAACATCATCATTTAATTAAATGATCATATAGCAATTAGTTATAAGGGAAGTACACAACTGTGTACATTTAAATATTTACCCTTTCCTTTTGCGACGCTTTTGTAGATGTAGGAGTGTGTTGTGATAGAGTCGCAGAACAGACCTACAATTCAATTAATTAAAAAAATCATATCGATCATAACCGGCTAAACATTAGTTAACTATCCAGATAACCATTCAGATGAAGTACAAACTTATCATAGTCGGAACAATTAATTATTAATTATATTCCAGAACAACTCTAACTATCCTGATGAACTTTAACTACCCTGATGAACTTTACCTATACTGGTGAACTTTAACTATCCGGATGAACTATAACCAACACGGTGAACTATAACTAGAGAGGCATGTTCATCCAGATGAACTAGAATCTTCTGGATCAACTCTAACTATCCCGATGAACTCTAACTATCCTGATGAACTTTTTACTATCCTGATGAACCTTACCTATCCTGAGGAACTTTAACTATCCGGATGAACTCTAACTATCCGGATAAACTATAACTAGAGACGCATGTTCATCCAGATGAACTAGAAACTTCCAGATCAACTCAAATTCAGAACTGTTTCAAATCTGTACCTTATCGTACAATTAATTAAATTAGTTAATTAATTAATAAATATGCGCTCATGGGAGATTGTTCATATCAGCAATAATATTTAATTACCGTTGTATTTACATTGGAATGCTGATCAGAACTGTTTTTAGATCTTACAGTTGTAGGCGCCTCCGCGGACTTTACCTACGAAATGATTTAATGATTTATAATAATTAATTGATAAAAAGTAAAGTATATATAATATAATTAATTATAGGTATATATATATAATTTGTCCCTTACAGAATTTACCGTTTTAGCTTGTTTATCTTCAATCATGAGTTGCATAAACTCCGTAAGCTTATCAATTTTTTCATGCTGTGCTTTAATCATATCAGTGAGGTGCTCAACCTCTTGATCCTTTTTCTCACGCAGCTGTTTTTCATTTTTTAGTTCCGCCTCAAGTTTTTCGATCCGTTCTTTCGATCGCCCTTTTGGAGCACCCTGCCAATATCCACGGGAAGTCACTCCATACCCAATACCTCTTAGGTATCCAACCCTTTTCTTGCAAAGGACCAATGTCAGGGCATCCGTTCCCGGTTCTACATTCACGGATCCTGCATTTATTTTTGTTCATTCTCGGCCTGCAGTAATTAATTTAGTTAATGTAGTGAGGTGCTGTAATTTTTAACATGTGAATAATTAGGTATATATATAGCAATTAAACTTACTATATCATCTGCTACGCCCTTCACCACAGGTGTTTTGTATTCCCCCTCTTTATTTACCCTTCATTTCCTCCACATAAACGCTGGAGAGGGGCAATCATCTGCTGAAATTTTCTGTTTTGTACCTTGTATTATAATAATAATATATATCAGACTTGAAACATACATTGCACGTTCTTAACCATGACTGGGTGTAACACACTTAGCTTATTACCAGTTTTTCTTGCAGATAGACGTATCCTCCCCATCCCATTGTATGATCATAAACATACTGTGCTCGATGTTGGAACTTTTAATAAGTGTGACTGACGCCATCAAATCTATTCTCGAATAATTCGGTTGAAGAATCCATTGTGATTTGATTTAGAGACGCGGGTTGTGATGCTCGAGGCTTGCAGGTTTCGACCGAAGACGTTTTCTTGAAAAGTCAACTGTTCGAGTCAACGGTCAACGTAAAAGTCAACGGAAGATCGGTTCGAGCGAGTCAAGCTTCATATTAATTAAATCATCTTTGATTTAATTAATAATAATTATGTCATTTGTTTATTTGTATTTGTTCATTTGTATGTGTGTTAGCTAGTTAGTGGGCTAGTGAGCACATGGGGTCTCTATAAATAGGAAGGGATAGCTTCATTATCAAGATAATGAATAAGAGATGAATAATAGATGAATAATGGATGAATAATGAGTGATGTGAGCTATCATTTCTAGAGAGAGAGTCACACATTGGGTTTGAGCTCAACCCAATGTGACCATGGATTTCCTATGACGAGTTTGTAATCATTCGGTTCGTTGTAATCATTCAACAATAATCAATGAATCGTTTGTTTTATCATTTTCTTGTCATTTATTATCTTTGATTCTCAACATCCCGTCTCCTTCATCTCACCTTTGTTCTTGCTCAAGATCGGGATTCTTGATGTGAAATCGGTCCTGACAAATGGTATCAGAGCGGGTACCGATCAGATTCATCTCACCGTGAATCAGGTCACTCGAATCTGTGATTTTGAGCTTGAATGAGGTGCTGATTGAAAAACCCACTTTGGAGACTTTTTCTACTTTTTCTTATTTTTTGGAGCTGATTGATGATTTCTGGATGAATCTGATGATAGATTCTTGTTATTGGGTTCATTTAGATATGATTTCATGCTCCATATGTTCAAATCTGTGAAGAAATACGAGATCTGAGAAAGAAAAACGAAGCTGTTAGAGTTTTCCCGTTTTTGGGGTTTTGAAGATTTTTTGAGCTTTGATTCTGAGTTTTTGGTGCTAAAATCAGTGTTTTTGGATGAAATAAAGAATGAATCTTGGTGGAAAATGCATTCCGGATCCATTGGGAGCATCGGTTTTGTCTGAAACGCAAGGGTTTGGGCAGATCTGGAGAAACACACAGTAGTGTGTGTTTCACGGTGTTCTTGGTGTTCTTCATTTTGGTTGAAGATTGCCTTGGCGATTTTGCAGCTGATGAAGATGTTCTTGGCGACCTCGAGAGAGCATGAAGATGTACTTGGCGATCTCAGGTGAGCTTGAAGATTGCCTTGGCGATCTCGGGTGTCTTTGAAGCTTGCTCTTGGCGATTTCGTCTAAGTTCTTGGCGATTTCACAAATAACATTGGCGATTTCATGTCCTGGCGATCTCATCATGAATTTGGTGACCTCGATTGGTCTTGGCGACCTTGTATCTTTGGCGATCTCGACTAGTTCACCAACTGGGTTTTTCTTCGAATAAGTTTCAGTGAGTTTTGATCGTTAAAATGTGTAGAGGACGGACACACGATCACAACGAGCTAAAATTCATAAAAAATGGTCGAGTATTGGCTGAGATATGCTTGTCTCACGCTTTTCCGGTGAGCAAATTCGGTTTTCCGGCGGGTCGAATTAGGGTTTCGGGGCTTGTCGGAGTCTTTTAAGGAAGATGTTGACGTGGCATCGTCTGATTGGTCTGAAGAGAATGATTCTCTCTCTCCTGGTAGGTCAACCCTAATGCTCCTTTTCTGCTGTTGTATTTCGATTGGAGGAAATCAAAAGCAAGTGGGCCCCAGGCTGGGTAAAGAGCCGTTGGCTCATTTTGGTTGTCGACCCGCTATTGGTCCATGAGAACACATTGTGGGCCCAGCAGAATGAAATAATCACATAATTTAGCGCGTGGACCAGGAGAAAACAAAGGATCCGTGATATATGTTTCTGTTGTCCGATTCCCATTGGTTTGAAGGAATTAATAGTGGGCCCACCTGCCTTTAAGAACCGTTGAAAGACATGGTGTTGTCGACCTCTGATTGGGCCATTCCTTCTCCACACGGATCACATATTCATAACCGTTAGATTGAGCTGATCTTGATCGTTGGATCTTGGCTGTGCTTGTTTGTGATTGGCCAGCCGCCAATCACATGGATCACTAAATTCCAGCCCTAGATCTCGTTCTCTTTCTGCCGTTGGATGGGTTTTGATACTCAAATCTGATTGGTCTATAAATAATCACAAGGATTGTGCTTTTATGAGGATGAATTATGATTGGTCAATTTAATTTGACATGGATTATGATTTTCCCATGAGATTTATTCCACCAATTAAATTTTCTGCATTATTTCGTTACATGCGGGGTATTTCTCATCAATTTTTCTACAAGAATAACGAGATAACGCCGCAACGAAATTGTGAAAATAATTTATTGGTCTTGGATTTATTCCGTTTATTCGACCGGGTTTCTAGTTTTTGTTGACGTCAAGGCCACGTTAGCTAACGACCACTGACGGACTGGTTTCGCTTATCGGTTAAGTTTGTGACTGTTTCGTTATGTCTCACTTCAAGTTGTTTAGCTGATGCAGCGCTGATGTCATCTAACCGAATTAACTGGAATCTCAGTTAAATATTGGAATATTCCGTTAAATCTCTAACGGAAGGCCGTTACTTGAATAAAATTTACGGTCTTCTCAGATTCATTCCAAATTGCACCGTTTGACTCAGATATCTTCACGGAATATTTTTCCGAGCTCGATTTTCTTCGCCCAAAATTACGAAGACTCCAGGTATGAATAAATTTTGCCTTTATGCTCGGGATCTCAGTTTTTCACCAATATGACATTATTTTCGCATTCAACCCAGTCACGCGGAACAAGTTCAGAATTTATGGATCATTCACAACTGTCTGTACCCGGCTTCCGGTTTTTCGCAAGGTTGTCCGATTTCAGGATTTTTATACCGTTTTCTCTTCGGAACTGAGCGGAACGGTTCCACTCTCTGCATCTGGTTTTCCGCTTCCGCATCGGATGTTTTCAGAGGGATCTAGAGAAAAGGGGGAACTTCTATGGAATTGGATTATCGGGTCGATTATCTGAAGTTGGAGCATTTTCACTGAGTGATTGGTTTATCTGATTCGATTTGTTGCGATTTTCTCTCCAATGTTCAGCATTCTTAGTATTGTACCCGACCGTGTGAACCGAGTGAACTGCAGCACTTGGAACTAAACTGGAGCAACAAGAACAGAAAAAGCTTATTCAAAGGGGGAACCTTTACAACAGAAAGATTCCAGTTTATCAGTTGTTCTTTGAAGATGCACGACAGAGCGGTTCTTCACCAGAATGACAGATTTGAAAGCGTCAGTCAAGGGGGAATTGTTGGAACTTTTAATAAGTGTGACTGACGCCATCAAATCTATTCTCGAATAATTCGGTTGAAGAATCCATTGTGATTTGATTTAGAGACGCGGGTTGTGATGCTCGAGGCTTGCAGGTTTCGACCGAAGACGTTTTCTTGAAAAGTCAACTGTTCGAGTCAACGGTCAACGTAAAAGTCAACGGAAGATCGGTTCGAGCGAGTCAAGCTTCATATTAATTAAATCATCTTTGATTTAATTAATAATAATTATGTCATTTGTTTATTTGTATTTGTTCATTTGTATGTGTGTTAGCTAGTTAGTGGGCTAGTGAGCACATGGGGTCTCTATAAATAGGAAGGGATAGCTTCATTATCAAGATGATGAATAAGAGATGAATAATAGATGAATAATGGATGAATAATGAGTGATGTGAGCTATCATTTCTAGAGAGAGAGTCACACATTGGGTTTGAGCTCAACCCAATGTGACCATGGATTTCTTATGACGAGTTTGTAATCATTCGGTTCGTTGTAATCATTCAACAATAATCAATGAATCGTTTGTTTTATCATTTTCTTGTCATTTATTATCTTTGATTCTCAACATCCCGTCTCCTTCATCTCACCTTTGTTCTTGCTCAAGATCGGGATTCTTGATGTGAAATCGGTCCTGACACTCGAACCTCTTTTGCACTCTTTGACACTTAGCCTAATTAATGAAATATGCAGTTTGAATTGAATATAAACCTTGAATTCGTCAGATTTTGTATATGCTACAAATCTGTCCCAGTGTTCTTTTTTCACAATAGCGCGATACATCTTTGGAACTTTCTCAAGCACGGTGGGTTTTGCTAGGTTGGGATGAACGTGTTTCTTGAACATGTTTCTTCTAAAAGTCCTTAGCAACCCACCAAGACGTACCATTATGGGACCCCTTCGACGGTCATCAATTTCGAATAATTGCTAAAAAAATAACATATGACAGGATGTTTTAGTCACATGTATGGAATTTGTTGGAACTTTTAATAAGTGTGACTAACGCCATCAAATCTATTCTCGAATAATTCGGTTGAAGAATCCATTGTGATTTGATTCAGAGACGCGGGTTGTGATGCTCGAGGCTTGCAGGTTTGGACCGAAGACGTTTTCTTGAAAAGTCAACTGTTTGAGTCAACGGTCAACTTAAAAGTCAACAGAAGATCGGTTCGAGCGAGTCAAGCTTCATATTAATTAAATCAACTTTGATTTAATTAATAATTTATTTTAGTTGTTTATTTGTAATAAGCTCATTTTATTTGTGTTTTACTAGTTAGTGGGCTAGTGAGCACATGGGCTCTCTATAAATAGGAAGGGATAGCTTCATTAGAAGGATGATGAATAAGAGATGAATAATGGATGAATAATGAGTGGTGTGAGCTATCATTTCTAGAGAGAGAGTCACACATTGGGTTTGAGCTCAACCCAATGTGACCATGGATTTCCAATGACGAGTTTGTAATCATTCGGTTCGTTGTAATCATTCATCAATAATCAATGAATCGTTTGATCTTTCATTTCTTGTCATTTATTATCTTTGATTCTCTTCATCCCGTCTCCTTTCATCTCACCTTCGTTCTTGCTCAAGATCGAGATTCTCGATGTGAAATCGGTCCTGACAAATGGTATCAGAGCGGGTACCGATCAGATTCATCTCACCGTGAATCTGGTCACTCGAATCTGTGATTTTGAGCTTGAATGAGGTGCTGATTGGAAACCCCACTTTGGAGACTTTTTCTACTTTTTCTTATTTTTGGAGCTGATTGATGATTTCTGGATGAATCTGATGATAGATTCTTGTTATTGGGTTCATTTAGATATGATTTCATGCTCCATATGTTCAAATCAGTGAAGAAATCCGAGATCTGAGGCTGAAAAACGAAACTGTTAGGGTTTTCACGTTTTTGGGGTTTTTTTTTTTTTGAACGGCAGTATAATATAAAAAACGGCTCAAAAACGAGCGAAATTACATGAAGAGAAGGGGATTTCTCACCCAATTGGTCCACCCGATTACATCTTTATTCGATCTACTACTATACCAGGAAAAAGAGAAATAAATAATCGAATCAAGTAAGCTGCCGTTCCTAGTATTCCAAAGATGCCACCACATAGTAAAACAGATAGAATGAATAATCTCTTTCTTCTTTCTCGTAAGATTGTTGTCTTCTATCTCCTGAAATAACCTGCTAGGACATCGATTTATGACCCAATCAATCTCCAACCATCTTTTAACCAAATCCACAGTACGGGCCGCCATCTCACAGTCACAAAAAACATGCTTAACCGACTCTAAATGATTATGGCAAATCGGGCAAAGAATATCATGGATCTCCATACCTCGTTTCGACAGATTTTGACGTGTCGGAAGTTTATCTAGAAAGAGCCTCCAATTCATGATGTTAACTTTTTTCGGAACCAAATTAATCCATCTCGTAGGGGTGTCGCCACAAGGAAGATATATACTATCAATCTTTCTCCGAACAGATTTAACCGAAAGATCCAAGTCGTTTCTGGGGTTTTTGAAGATTTTTTGAGCTTTGATTCTGAGTTTTTGGTGCTAAAATCAGTGTTTTTGGATGAAATAAAGTATGAATCTTGGTGGAAAATGCATTCCGGATCCAATGGGAGCATTGGTTTTGTCTGAAACGCAACGGTTTGGGCAGATCTGGAGAAACACACAGTAGTGTGTGTTTCACGGTGTTCTTGGTGTTCTTCATTTTTTATGAAGATTGCCTTGGCGATCTCACAGCTGTTGAAGGTGTTCTTGGCGACCTGAGATGTCCTTGAAGATATACTTGGCGATCTCGACTGTCTATGAACTTTTTCTTAGTGATTTCGAGTTAGTCCTTGGCGATCTTGAATAAGCCTTGGTGTTTTTCAATAAAGGTTGGCGATCTGGGCTTGGCGACCTCGTATGGGACTTGGCGACTTCGAATATGGCCTTGGCGACCTCGTGTTTGCCTTGGCGATTTCAAATAACCTTGGCGATCTCGACTGAACTCATCATCTGGGTTTTTGTTCGGGTGTTTTTCAGTGAGCTTTGATCATCTAGATGTGTAGAGGATCGAATAACGAGTTCGTGGGTATAAAATTCATGAAAAACGAATGAGTATTGACGGAGATATGACGGTTTCAATTTTTTCCGGTTAACTCTCGTTTTTCCGGTGACTCATCCGGTCATATTAGGGTTACGGGGGTTGAAGACGAATTTTGTTGAAGCTGATGACATGTTGATCATTCACTGGCTGCAAGAGAATTCTCTCTCCTTACTTATGTCGGTCAAACCTGGTCATTCCCTTTGGGTTGTCGTATGTTGATTGGCCAAAGCAAAGGTGGTGGGCCCAGGTACAATAAAGAATATGTTGCCCTTTTATTGTTGTCGAGACCTGTGTGGTTGAAAGAAGTATACTTGGGGCCCACGGTTGATTAGAGAACCGTTGAAGGAATAAAGGCGTGGGACCAGCTGTGAATTGCGAATTTGTTGAAGGAGTTTTCGCTGCAGCCTCTGATTGGTCCGTCCCCACTCCACCCGGATCACGCATTTCAGCCCTAGGATCCCTTCATTTCTAGCCGTTGATTTAATTGGGAATCACTTCTCTAATTGGTGGATTAATATGGACATGGATCAGGGTTTTCATATGAGATTTAATTCCACTAAATTAATTTTTTTTAGCCATTTTCGTCAAAAGCGGTATTTTTTCTATAAGTCTTTTTTACTAGACTAATATGATAACGCCGCAACGAAAATTTGAAAATATTTTATTGGTCATGGAATTATTTTGTTTATTGACCAGGTTTCTAGTTTTTGTTGACGTCAAGGCCACGTTAGCTAACGACCACTGATGGACTGGTTTCGCTTCTCGGTTAAGTCTGCAACTGTTTCGTTATGTCTCACTCCAAGTTATTTAGCTGATGCAGCGCTGATGTCATCTAACCGAATTAACTGGAATCTCAGTTAAATATTGGAATATTCCGTTAAATCTCTAACGGAAGGCCGTTACTTGAATAAAATTTACGGTCTTCTAAGATTCATTCCAGATTGCACCGTTTAACTCGGAATTCTTCACGGAATATTTTTCCGAGCTCGATTTTCTTCGCCCAAAATTACGAAGACTCCGGTTATGAATAAATTTCTCGTTTACGCTCGGGATCTCAGTTTTTCACCGATTTATGGATCATTCACAACTATCAGCACCCGGCTTCCGGTTTTTCGCAAGATTGTCCGATTTCAGGATTTCAGTACCGTTTTCTCTTCGGAACTGAGCGGAACGGTTCCACTCTCTGCATCTGATTTTCCGCTTACGCATCGGATGTTTTCAGAGGGATCTAGAGAAAAGGGGGAACTTTTATGGATTTGGATTATCGGGTCGATTATCTGAAGTTGGAGCATTTTCAGTGATTGATTGGTTTATCTGATTCGATTTGTTGCGATTTTGACTCCGATGTTCAGCTTTCTTAGTATTGTACCCGACCGTGTGAACCGAGTGAACTGCAGCACTTGGATCTCAACTGGAGCAACAAGAACAGAAGATGCTTATTCAAAGGGGGAATCTTTACAACAGAAAGATTCCGGTTTATCAGTTATTCTTCGAAGATGTACGACAAAGCGGTTCTTCACCAGTATGACAGATTTGAAAGCGTCAGTCAAGGGGGAATTGTTGGAACTTTTAATAAGTCTGACTAACGCCATCAAATCTATTCTCGAATAATTCGGTTGAAGAATCCATTGTGATTTGATTCAGAGACGCGGGTTGTGATGCTCGAGGCTTGCAGGTTTGGACCGAAGACGTTTTCTTGAAAAGTCAACTGTTCGAGTCAACGGTCAACTTAAAAGTCAACAGAAGATCGGTTCGAGCGAGTCAAGCTTCATATTAATTAAATCAACGTTGATTTAATTAATAATTTATTTTAGTTGTTTATTTGTAATAAGCTCATTTTATTTGTGTTTTACTAGTTAGTGGGCTAGTGAGCACATGGGCTCTCTATAAATAGGAAGGGATAGCTTCATTAGAAGGATGATGAATAAGAGATGAATAATGGATGAATAATGAGTGGTGTGAGCTATCATTTCTAGAGAAAGAGTCACACATTGGGTTTGAGCTCAACCCAATGTGACCATGGATTTCCAATGACGAGTTTGTAATCATTCGGTTCGTTGTAATCATTCAGCAATAATCAATGAATCGTTTGATCTTTCATTTCTTGTCATTTATTATCTTTGATTCTCTTCATCCCATCTCCTTTCACCTCACCTTCGTTCTTGCTCAAGATCGAGATTCTCGATGTGAAATCGGTCCTGACAGAATTCAATAACTTAACAAACTTAATATGAGAAAATGTTTAATCTGTTTCATAACCAGAATCCCTGCCCACATCTTGTTCTTGTCCTCTTTTGGCACCTTCTTCCATTTTAGATACCTCTATCCAACCTCTGACCTTGCAATGTCTACCAAAAAACTCGAAAATTTTGGTTTATGCACCCCGCCAACCCTTCCCAGCGCATCAAATGTTAGTGGCCATTTTTCGCCACCATTTTTCTCAAATTTGGCACGCCACTTTGCCAACCGCGTCAACCCCCTCTTGTTTGCTTGGGGAGCAGAGGTTGTAGCTTCCTCTTTCTCAGTAACTTAGGCATCATTGTTGACTTGGTCATCATTGTCGAGTTGCGCATCAATAATGTCGAGTTGGGCATCATTGTCGACGTGGGAATCATTTTTATCCATTTCATCTTCTTGATCACTCGAATAATGATCATCATTGTTATCCATTTCATCATCTTCACCCGTTTGTGAAGAATCATCATTATATTCGCCTTCACTGTTATAATAAAGATCATCACCTGCTACATGATCCATTAGTAAATGAGCTAGATGATTCCTGAAATGAAATAAATAGAGAATGAAATAAATGCGATGGAATAGTAATTAATTAGATGAAGTAATTGATATGAAACAAATGATCTCCTGAAGATGACAGTGAAATTAATACTGACGGGAATTAGGTAGTGATCTCCTGAAGATGATTGTGTGATGAATCATGTAGAGGAACTTTTAGTGGTAGGGAAGAAGAGAGTGATGAATCGTTTTGGTGATAAAATTTTGATGAGAGGGAATAAGAACTGATCAATGAATTTGGTTAGTGAAATTTTTTTGGGAAAACTTGAAAAAAATGGTGGGAAGTAATTTGGGGATTAATCCGGGTGAAAATATCTCAGCCAATAAGACGTTAGCATTTCTCGGATTTAAAAACTCAATTAATTCCAAACATAGATAATAGTATTTTAAACATACCTTTAAAATGATCTTTAAATGAAAAATGGAATGTTAAGCAATAAATTTAATGATAATTGTATCCTAATGAATTTGTATACCTAACGTGAAAATAAAAGATGTCAAGTACTAAAGACACGCCACACAAACACACACACACACACACACAAACATATATATATATATATATATATCTTTCAATGTGTTGTAATATATACATTATCGGTTATACATATATATGTATATATATATATATATATATATATATATATATATATATAGGGTGAGATTCATTGTAGACACTTTCGCATGTGAAATAGCTATTTTTCATATGTGTTCACATGTGAAATTTTCTGAATAATGAGAAAAAAGAAAATTAATCACACCTTATTGGGACTCATTGGTCCTAGACACAACTTATTGGTTACATACACACCTTATTGGGACTCATTGGTCCCAGTTGGCCCTCGTTTCCCCTAAACACACCTTATTGGGCCATCATTGGTCCTAAACGCAACTTATTGGTTACATACACACCTTATTGGGCCATCATTGGTCCCTAAACATGCTTATTGGTTACATACACACCTTATTGGGACTCGTTGGTCCCAACTAACCCTCGTTTCCCCTAAACACACCTTATTGGGTCTCATTGGTCCTGAACACAACTTATTGGTTACATACACAACTTATTGGGCCATCATTGGTCCTAAACATGCTTATTGGTTACATACACACCTTATTAGGACTCATTGGTCCCAACTGACCCTCGTTTCCCCTAAACACACCTTATTGGGTCTCATTGGTCCTAAACACAACTTATTGGTTACATACACACCTTATTGGGTCATCATTGGTTCTAAACATGCTTATTGGTTACATACACACCTTATTGGGACTCATTGGTCCCAACTGACCCTTGTTTCCCCTAAACACACCTTATTGGGTCTCATTGGTCATAAACACAACTTATTGGTTACATACACACCTTATTGGGCCATCATTGCTCCTAAACATGCTTATCGGTTACATACACACCTTATTGGGACTCATTGGTCCCAATTGACCGGCCCTCGTTTCCCCTAAACACACCTTATTGGGACATCATTGGTCCTAAACATGCTTATTGGTTACAGACACACCTTATTGGGACTCATTGGTCCTAACTGACCCTCGTTTCCCCTAAACACACCTTATTGGGACTCATTGGTCTCAACTGACCCTCGTTTCCCCTAAAGACACCTTATTTGGACTCATTGGTCCTAACTGACCCTCGTTTCCCTTAAACACACCTTATTGGGCCATCATTGGTCCTAAACACAACTTATTGGTTACATACACACCTTATTAGGCCATCATTGGTTCTACACACAACTTATTGGTTACATAGACACCAATTGGGACATCATTGGTCCCAACTGACCATCAATTCCCCTAAACACACCTCATTGGGACTCATTGGTCCCAACTGACCCTCGTTTCCCCTAAACACACCTTATTGGGCCATCATTGATCCTAAACACAACTTATTGGTTACATATTGGGCCATCATTAGTCCTAAACATGCTTACTGGTTACATACACACCTTATTGGGACTCATTGGTCCCAACTGACCCTCGTTTCCCCTAAACACACCTTATTGGGTCTCATTGGTCCTAAACACAACTTATTGGTTACATACACACCTTATTAGGCCATCATTAGTCCTAAACATGCTTATTGGTTACATACACACTTTTTTGGGACTCATTGGTCCCAACTGTCCCTCGTTTCCCCTAAAAACACCTTATTGGGACTCATTGGTCCCAACTGACCCTCGTTTCCCCTAAACACACCTTATTGGGACATCACATGGTCCTAAACACAACTTATTGGTTACATACACACCTTATTGGGGCATCATTGGTTCTAAACACAACTTACTGGTTACATACACACCTTATTGGGCCATCATTGCTCCTAAACATGCTTATCGGTTACATACACACCTTATTGGGACTCATTGGTCCCAATTGACCGGCCCTCGTTTCCCCTAAACACACCTTATTGGGACATCATTGGTCCTAAACATGCTTATTGGTTACAGACACACCTTATTGGGACTCATTGGTCCTAACTGACCCTCGTTTCCCCTAAACACACCTTATTGGGACTCATTGGTCTCAACTGACCCTCGTTTCCCCTAAAGACACCTTATTTGGACTCATTGGTCCTAACTGACACTCGTTTCCCTTAAACACACCTTATTGGGCCATCATTGGTCCTAAACATAACTTATTGGTTACATACACACCTTATTAGGCCATCATTGGTTCTACACACAACTTATTGGTTACATAGACACCAATTGGGACATCATTGGTCCCAACTGACCATCAATTCCCCTAAACACACCTCATTGGGACTCATTGGTCCCAACTGACCCTCGTTTCCCCTAAACACACCTTATTGGGCCATCATTGATCCTAAACACAACTTATTGGTTACATATTGGGCCATCATTAGTCCTAAACATGCTTACTGGTTACATACACACCTTATTGGGACTCATTGGTCCCAACTGACCCTCGTTTCCCCTAAACACACCTTATTGGGTCTCATTGGTCCTAAACACAACTTATTGGTTACATACACACCTTATTAGGCCATCATTAGTCCTAAACATGCTTATTGGTTACATACACACTTTTTTGGGACTCATTGGTCCCAACTGACCCTCGTTTCCCCTAAAAACACCTTATTGGGACTCATTGGTCCCAACTGACCCTCGTTTCCCCTAAACACACCTTATTGGGACATCACATGGTCCTAAACACAACTTATTGGTTACATACACACCTTATTGGGGCATCATTGGTTCTAAACACAACTTACTGGTTACATACACACCAATTGGGCCATCATTGGTTCTAAACACAACTTATTGTTTACTTACACACCTTATTGGGACTCATTGTTCCTAAACACATCAAATTGACCCATTTGACCCCAAATTGACCCATTATTTTATTTTTATCTTAATTCTTTTCATATAATTTACTTAGAATTATAATTCCCCAAAATTTAAGGTTTTTGTAGATCCATTCTGTTTTTTTTGTTTAGGGTTTTTGATCGTCTCTGCATCAGTTGTTGATCGGATTGTAATTGTTAATCGTCTCTGTTTTCGAGGATTGGGGTTTTTGTTTAACGAAATGGAGATTGTGCGAACAGATTACCTTTTTTTACCTAAAATTATGCATGCATCAGTTGTTGATCGGATTACAATTGTTGATCGTCTCTGTTTTTGAGGATTAAGGTTTTTGTTTAACAGATTGATTTAATAAACAAAAATAGACAAACAAGTATATAACAAAAAATGGATTTCATACTACTGATTCCAATTCCATACACAAAATTGTTTCCTAATTTACATGTTCATTCCTAAAAAAACAAAGGACGGAGCAGTTGCGGGTTGAGGTTCACGGGAACCTAGATTCCATCTCCTCCATCAACTCCAAATGCCTACTCATTTCTTCTTGCCTCTGTTGAACAAACATTTGAAGCCTGGCATTGGAGACGTGTATCTCTTCTACCAGAAAAGTTGCCATCTGGTATCTTGATGGACTTGGTGGCTCTGTAAGTACTTGGTTGAGCAGGGCCCACCCGTCTAAGATACTCTGTCTCTCTGCCCCGATAATCACCCCGTACCGGTCCAGGGTAGCAACAATCTCCGTGTGCAAATAATGATCAACTAATTCTTTCAAGTTTGCCATTTTGAGAAGGATTTGAGGGTTTTGAGAAAGGGTTTGATAAAGATTTTGAGAAAATGTTTGATAAGGATTTTGAGAAGGGTTTGATAATGGAGGTGAGAAGTTTCTGATTACTGATCAGATGGTATGGTTATATGTGCAAATCACTTGAATATGCCTAAGCTCAGATGTCTAATCACTAAAGTATACAAAAGGTCTTATTTTATTGAACATTGCACATTATTATTGTTGGACTTTTGGTTTTCCTACAAATTAGTTTCACACGTTCTCCAAGATAAACTGAAATTTCTACACGATATCAAAAAACCACTAAAATTTTAATCACACGATCTGAAATTATCCGAAATTACTTTCACACGATCTCAAAAATCAAATTAACAAGTCAAAATTAAACGAAGAAAGTCAAAATTACCCACTGAGTTCTCTTTGCATATCATGTTGAATGTTTTGATTTTCTGGTAATCAAATTAACAAGTCAAAATTAAACGAAGAAAGTCAAAATTACCCACTGCGTTCATGAGGATTGAGAGAAGATGAACTAGAGTTATTCAGTAATAGAACCGGATGAACTAGAGTTCTTCAGGATGAACCGGATAAACTAGAGTTCTTCAGGATGAACTATATATACTATAAATAACCAAAGTTTTTAGTAATTAGGGAGAAATCAGAAACCCTATGGAGAGAACTAGAATTCATTAGGGAGAAGATTTCATCCGGACTGAGAGAAGATGAACAGAAACGGATGAAAATACCTTATATTAAATTAAAAATCAATTCATTACATATAATTAAGAGTAAACTTCGTTTTTAGTCCTCAACGTTTGCACATTTTAACAATTTTAGTCCCAACTTTTTAAAAATCCCGATTTAGTGTCTCATATTTCATTTTTTTTCCAATTTTGGTCTCAACGTTAACAGTTGTTTAAAGAGCCGTTAGACTGTCCTCGTGTGGTCCCCACATAATGTGTACTTTTGTCATTTCCGTTTGTTTTAACTCATACTTTAAAACAAACGGAAATGACAAAAGTACATCTTATGTGGGGACGACACGAGGGCATTCTAACGGCTCTTTAAACAAATGTCAACATTGAGACCAAAATTGGAAAAAAAAATGAAATCTGAGACACTAAATCGGGATTTTTAAAAAGTTGGGAATAAAATTGTTAAAATGTGTAAACGTTGGGGACTAAAAACGAAGTTTACTCTATAATTAATTAGTAATTAATCCCAGAACAATTTTCAAACCGGAACAATTACTCTTAATTAATCCAGAACCCTAAAAAGATTAATCATTTCCCACACCAGTAGAAGCTTGAAATCTTCTCCGGTTTCATGTAAGTAGTGTTCGAACGCAATGAACAACAAGTCTTCCTTGGTTTGGTTCTCCTCTCCATTCTCGTTGCATATCCTGTTGAATATTTTGATTTTCTGGTCCATGTCTAGCCATTTCGATCTTACGACGCTTGTGTCACGGTACTTGTCACGGTACCGCTCACGGTACTCCTCATAACGCTTCATAGCATTATGAAACTTTATGTTGACATCCAGCCAAAAGAGAAACGTGTCTTCGTCATTAGGATCACCTAATTGATCGGTAAACATCGACTTAATTAATTAATATATATAAAAATGTATAACTGATCAAATAATCAAATGATTGGTATAAAGAAAAATTAAGAAACGTACTAAGTAAGGGAGGGTTTGTAGGCAACACATAGTCCCTATACTTTACGTCCAACCAAGCTCGGTACAACCCGAGTTCTTCCTGCTGGGTCCATTCTTCTGCCATCTTGGAAGAGTATAAATTGGATGGGGAGAACGAAGAGTGTGTGAAAGTGGTGGTCTAATTTAATGGTTAATTGATTAACTTGTTTATATAGCGTGGTTGAGGGTTTTGAAATTTTAAAACAAACAACGAAAAAGTGAAATTAGCCGTTACTAGTTACATCACCTGTTTGGGTTTTTAAAATTTCAAAAATAAACGGTAAAAAAGTAACGCAAAAAGGATTCGAACACGGAACATGGTATGTGTTGGTCCGGAAATCAACAACCGTTCACGATATCTAACTAATCTAAGCGTGCAGAATCCGATTAGATTAGTGATTCAAGAAGGAGATAGGAAGAAAACTAAGAATATGATGAATATAAACAATAAAAACCTGATATTGCACACAAGATGAACTTGTCGGGTACAAATCTTGTAATCGTAAACTCACTCCTCTCGGGTTTACGATCGTAAACACTTGGCTCCTCTAGAAATCGTAAACTGGCCCCCCTACAATGGAGAACTCATGGGGTTTATATAGCCACCCCATGAGTTTACAATTGGGCCCTTAAACCCTAATGGTAAACCCAATCTTAAACCCAAAGCCCAATAGTAAACCCAAGTAAACTAGTCTACTAAACTAATTAAACCCTCTAAGCCTAGCCCAACTAATTTAATAGTACAAGCCTCATAATCTAGCCTCAACAATCTTCCCCTAGGCTTGTGATATTAAATGTCTTCAATCTTTTAAATTCTTCTTCTTGACTGGCTGGCATAGATGTTGATGAAGATTTTTTCCGTAGAAATCTTCAATGGGTTTCATGACGGGCACTTGGGACTTCCTCTTGATCAACATCAGCTTGAACTTCTTGAAATGAACAAGCAATGAAATGGAGGACTCTCATTGACTTGCTTTTCTTGAAAGAACTGGTTCTTGCTGAATCCTCGGTAACTGTCTTGAATCTCCAAAAATTAGAGGGTAAAATTTTGAAAGCCTCTAACTGTGAAGAACTTGATTGTTGATCTTCAAACCTCATGATCTCTGACTGCTCTCTGCATCATTTTCTTCATCAAAGATAGACTTGCAATCTTCAGCTTTCCCTAAACATGTGAACAACTTCCCCTGAACAGTTGCTTTTCAGATGGAAGTCTTGTCCGGCTGGTTCTTTAACTTTGAGCAGTAGCATCAGCATCATCTTTCTATCATCAACCTGTGTGACACACATTTGAAAAAAACTATACTCCACCAGACATTTGATGACTGGTCTTTGGGTTAGAAGGTAATTATCATCTGTTCGGTTGATTCAAATTAACATTATTTTAACCAAAAACCCTATTATAGATTACGGGCTTTCTATAAAACTTCTCTTGAACCCAAGACCTCTAAAGACTTCCCTTTAGCTGAAAACTTCCCTTCAGCCAAGGACTTCCCCTGAGATAATACATATTATCCTCGAGTTCCATTCGGATACTATGTATTATGGAAGTCTTTTCGGATAAACTTATTATCCCATACTCCTACCCCTAAAAATTTGGCAAGATCTGTCGGGGGCATATTGTCATGCATTAAAACCCATAAAAAACACATTTTGACTTCTCAAATCAACCTGGCCAAGACGAAAACACACCAAAAAGAACTTAACGACTCACACACGAAAGATAAAGACAAACAAATGCTTACCAATATCAAACATGAGAAAGTTTACAAGGGATCAAACCGTATGAATCTGACTGAGGAACCCTTTTCAGCTTCAGTTACTCAACTAGTCTAGGTCACTGCCGGTATGTTCGTCCGCTTTAAACTCAAACCCGTTTAATCCCAACCGAATGCGTCATGCTTAATATAGTACAATATTACCGTCATGTTTAATTGTCCCCACACCCAAGCGTACAAAGCAAAACCTACCCAACCTCAGAGTTTATTGAGGATTCACAAACCCCCAACTTGAGAAACCATGCACCACGGCTATGACTACCACTTATTTTCATTAACCATTAGTTGGTGATCAGGTCAGCCGCTAAGCACCCAAAGAAGACCAACTGAGTGATTATTTTTCATTTTATTTTCTTTTTCTTTTCTTTTTATTATGTGGTGTAGTCATGACATCAGAGACATGGTGTGTGAGAGAGTGAATACTAGGTACTTACCACTCTCAACCTATTTTTGCCGGGACTCAGTCTTTTAAACCATGCAACCTGGGATGGGAAACTAAACATTTATATCTTTTAAGTTCATTGCACTTACATTGGTGGTCATACGATTAGGTCGAGCCTACCGAGCATATCACCGTGGAGCTTGCCTTTCACTTCCGCCTTACGCGTGTCAGCCATCTCCAACCCGGACATTCATTTTACTTCCACTAAACTTCTCAGAAACAAGACACAAACAATTAAAAATTGAAAAGCACACTATTTTTGAGGGGTCAACTTTTTCTTCATCTTACATTTCTTCCCCTTGCTTTTTGATTTTTTAATGTAACAATCTTGTGAACATCATATTTTTTTTAACAAATAAAAACAAATAAAAAATAAATAAAATAAAAAATAAACAAAACACACAAACACACTTAAAAGAACAAAACACAAATTTTTGAAGATATCTGGCCAAGCTAACTTTCAAAGTATTGATTTGAAAATTTTAGAAAATTGGGTTTCATGACATGCACACTTCATTGCATTTAAAGTCAAACACATAATCAATCAACAACTTAATTGACACTTTAATGAAATAGGTTTGACTCAAAAGACCCTTTGTTGCCTCATCATTTAAACAACCAAGTTAAGAACAATACCTTTCATGATGATTTGACATTTTACCTCTCAAAGAGACATACCTTCCATTGTATAGATTACTTGACATGACATGAAGATACGTCTCCTAAACTGTGCCTGGAACAATCACTTGTCAACAAACAAAATAGTAATAAAAACGTTAGTGATAATCCTCCTTGATCGTTCCTGCACAGAGTGAGAGATTAGTTAGCTAATGGTACCCAGGCCATTGTTTTTCTGGGTACACCTGAGGAATCAATAAAAGATACTTCTTGTAAGAACATCACCTTTGAAAAATCAGGAAGTTGGGATGGAACTGCCTTGATTTTTGGTTTCCAAATTCCAGGTGATTTAACATTTGTTTTAGTCACCTTTGGAGTTGTGACTTTAGGTATTTCAACCTTCTTCGTATTAGATTCGTTTTTTAAAACAGTTTTAGTTATCTTTGTAGGGGTAACTTTGGGGTTTTCAAGTTTTGATTGCTTTGAAAATGGTTTCATCACCTTTTTCTCAAAATTTTGGTAACTTGGAAAGCTTTTGTTTTGATTTAAAGATTTTTTTTCAGCTTTGGCAGCACCCCAATGTTGATCAGAGGGTTTAACCTTAGGAGTATCAGTCTTCCTTGCCTTAGGTTTTTCCACCTTCATGGGCTTAGACTTCACGGACTCCTGAGATGAAACCCTTTGAGTTTTCGGATAATAGGGTTCATAGGGGCGATAAAGACAGTTTCTAGCAATATGACCAGCGATGCCACAATTGAAGCAAGTCTGCTTCTTTAGATAGAAGTCTGACGTGTACCCATTTGTCTTTGGTGGCTGATATGGAGCTGGTTTGCCTTGTGTCTGCTTCTTTGGTTTGACTGCAGCTTCAGATTTGACTTTCTGCTGGTTTGTCGAAGTCTGTGTCGAACCTGTCTTTACTGTCTTTGTGCTTCCTTGATTCTTTGACGTTGAAGCACCATTCTTGCAATTACAACGGCAACTGCATGATCCAACTGAAGAAATGGGAGACACAGCTACCCGCTTGAGTTTTTCATTCTTCACTCCAACTGTTGGTTTCATACTCGGATGCTTGATGGTGATGTTTGGCCTCTCAACTTTAAGTTCACTTATCACTCCATCGGTTATTCCCTTGAACTTGGAGGAGAAGGATGGTAATTCATATCCTACATCTGGTTCTTGGTCAAACATTAATCCCTATGTCATAAAGATCTTCCCCTCAGGCCGTGTCGTCAAGATCACCTTTTCCCTTTTGACTTCATCAATTACTTTAAAGCATGGGGTTTCAAATTTAGGGTATGGTTTCAACTCTATCCCAGTATCATCAGACTTAGAGTTATGACACCTGTCATATTTCTGACACTTAGCATCATTGTCTGATATATCATTTACTCTCCCTTCACCATAAATCATGTTTGCTCCATTATCAATTTTTTCTTGAGTCAATGGTGTAGTTCCAACCAAGACACTATCAATAGGAGGAGCAACTTCTTTATAATCAGACTTGGTTCGTTCAACATGTTCCTCACTAAGAAGTATTCCTATAATGTCTCTGGGAACTGGTGGAGGAATAATGCTGTTTGTAGACAGAGGCTTATCAGACTTTTCTGAGCCAAACCCAGTTTTATCTTTCCCAACTTGACCAGTTACAACAGTATGTGAAAATTCCTTTCCAGCATCAAGCATTCGCTGATTTCTTTCCTGATTGCAATCATACTTGACCTGTAGCTCATCATATTTTTGCTGCAGTTCAGTTAATTTCTGTGTCAGCTCAGATATCTCAATCCTAGCCCGATCATGTAAAATAGTCTTCTCCGTTGCTAGCTTTTGATATTTCTCAATATCTAGTTTTTGGGCTTTTACTTTCGCTTCACTCTTTTGCCATCTACCCCTGAATGAACTCCTTTCGCATTTTATTTTCTTGGTCCGGAATCAACAACCGTTCACGATATCTAACTAATCTAAGCGTGCAGAATCCGGTTAGATTAGTGATTCAAGAAGGAGATGAGAAGAAAACTAAGAATACGATGAATATAAACAATAAAAACCTGATATTGCACACAAGATGAAATTATCGGGTATTAATATTGTAATCGTAAACTCACTCCTCTCGGGTTTACGATCGTAATCACTTGGCTCCTCTAGAAATCATAAACTGGCCCCCTACAATGGAGAACTCATGGGGTTTATATAGCCACCCCATGAGTTTACAATTGGGCCCTTAAACCCTAATGGTAAACCCAATCTTAAACCCCAAGCCCAATAGTAAACCCAAGTAAACTAGTCTACTAAACTAAATAAATCCTCTAAGCCTAGCCCAACTAATTTAATATTACAAGCCTCATAATCTAGCCTCGACATATTTCAAACAGTTCTATCTCATAATTTTTACAAATTTGCCTAAGTCTAGGAATTAAACGTGCACAAGTAGGATTGGGGCATATCTTAGTTTCATCAACTTCAGCTGCGAAAGCATCCTTGTTCTCAACCATATTCTTTTCTTCAACCTCTGAACTCATTTTCTTTCTTTAGATATGCAGCTTCTGAAAATTTTGAAAAAGCGGCAAAAACGGCAAAATTACTATTCAAGGAATAGTGTCAAAAACTTAAAACTGAAAAACGGAGGCCTTCGGAGTGGAATTTGGGGGTCCAAACGAGCTCCCCTAGACGTTAGTCCGGGGTAAATCTGGGGCTCGGTGTCACGAACGTCGTGTTAAAATTTGAGCCTCTAACTCCAAACGAGTCAAAAGTTATGTCCGTTTCCGTGAAAGTGTGAAATAGTGACTTTTTGCCGCAACCTAGTTTCCGATCATAAACCCTGTTTCCGATCGTAATCCCTGTTTACGATTATAACACGCAAGCTGATCGTAAACTCCTGATCGTAAATTCTGATTCCGATTAAGATCGATCGTAAACACCGATTCCGATAGAGACCAGTCGTAATCTCGATTCCGATTAAGCCAAATCGTAAAACGTTTCCGGTAAGGAATATCGTAAACTTGATTCCGGTTAAAAAAGTCGTAAACTCCCAAAGTACGCGTCTTGAAGTCGTAAAATCAAATCTTGCGATCGTAAACGTCAATATCAGCCCAGAATTGGTCGTAAACACGAAGAACACCAAGAACACTGAGTCGTAAACACCAAAAACTCCCAGAAACTGATCTTAAACTAAAGAAACAGCCCAGAATTTCGATCGTAAACCTTCAAATCTTCAAAGCTTGATCGTAAACTTGACGAACAGCCAAGAAAACTCAGCAAACTCGATCGTAAACCTGAAAAACTCAAGAAAAACTCACAGAAACCGTTAGATCTCTTGAATCAATATCGTGAGAACCACGAAACACTTGTTTCTTGGCTCTGATACCAATTGTTGGTCCGGAATCAACAACCGTTCACGATATCTAACTAATCTAAGCATGCGGAATCCGGTTAGATTAGTGATTCAAGAAGGAGATGAGAAGAAAACTAAGAATACGATGAATATAAACAATAAAAACCTGATATAGCACACAAGATGAACTTGTCGGGTACAAATCTTGTAATCGTAAACTCACTCCTCTTGGGTTTACGATCGTAATCACTTGGCTCCTCTAGAAATCTTAAACTTGCCCCCTACAATGGAGAATTCATGGGGTTTATATAGCCACCCCATGAGTTTACAATTGGGCCCTTAAACCCTAATGGTAAACCCAATCTTAAACCCCAAGCCCAATAGTAAACCCAAGTAAACTAGTCTACTAAACTAAATAAACCCTCTAAGCCTAGCCCAACTAATTTAATATTACAAGCCTCATAATCTAGCCTCAACAGTATGTTAATCTAAAGCGCTTCTACCACCTGAGCAGCACCCTGAGTTAGAAGATGCTTTTCATTATAATTTATTTAAATATGATTCTAACTTGGCTCGCTAAATTCTAAAAGAGGCGGGATAAATTAATGAGGGAATTCAATTGAAAATTTCACATACCACTTTCGATTTCCCCAATTCTTCACTCCCCATTTCTCCATTGCTAATTATTACTTCTCCAATAAACAGGTTCACAGTAAAGATTATTGAAAATTAGGGTTTTCAGTATTAGCAAAACAATCGTTTTTAATAATCTTTGCTGTTGTATCTGTTAGCAAAACAAACATGGATAAGTCTTGGATGCTAACCAGTAGAACCTCGAAATCATATGAGGATGGAGTTAAATCATTCTTAAAGTTTGCAGTTACAAGTTTGAAAAAGACGGAAATTCCATGTCTCTGTGTTATTTGTCTAAACCATTACTCTTATAATGTTCATGATGTAGATGTTAGAGCATATACCTATGCTATGATGTGTCTCGTGTATTGTATCTATGTGAGCGTGTCTTTGTATGAGTTTGAGTGACAATATCATTGGCACCGGACCAAATGGTCCGCCGGACCAAATGGTACGCCCGTACCATTTGGTACGCAGCCTGTTTAGTCACTAAGTATAAATAGGTTGTGTTAGAACCAGTTGAGAACACTCTGAGTCATTCTACACCATCTATGTGTGTTTTCTAGAGAGAGAAACCATAGAGAACTTCTTTGTATCTTCAAGTGATCAATACAAAATCTCTTATTTACATCTTGTGTTCACTACATTGATCAAAGCATGCAGTAGTAAGATCGTATCTCGGTTTTACAAGTGGTATCAGAGAGTTTGGTTGCTCTACTGCTGTGTTTTTGATCAATTTTCGGACTTTTAGAGAGAGAAAGTTTGGGTTTTCTTCATTTTCATCAAATTCTTCTAATTCCGAGTGTTTCTGTGATAAAAAATGATTTTTGAGTGTTTCTGGAGTGATTTCGCACCTTACTGATCCATTTTCTAGCTTAAAACGTCAAAAATTCGAAAAATCCATTAAAATCCACGTGAAACCCGTCTGGTCCGCTCGAAGAACACTTGGTCTGCAACTGGTCCTCCCAGGCAATCTTCAAAGTTTGGTCCGTGGCGGTTACTTTCTGGTCCGCTGGCAGTTACGCCGTACCATTTGGTCCGCCGTACCAAATTTGATCCACTGAGGGTATCTGGTCCGCATCTGGTCCGCTGGTGAATTTGATCCAGAAGTGGTCCGCAGGTACAAATCTGGTCCGCTAGTTAAATTGATCCGGAACTGGTCCGTTGAGTGCAAATTTCGTCCGCTGAATTTGGTTTGGTCCGCTGGCAGAAAAGTGACCTTCACTAAAACTGACGTAACTTGAGAACCATAAAGAGTTACGGGAGCTAATACCAGTCAAAACGTTCGTCTCAACGAGATCTAGACTTGTACCTGCCTAATGGCCAGTACCGTCCAGTTTTGACCCCCAAAATCCGCTTGGAAGACCTCCATTTTTTGAGTTTGAAGTTTTTGAAGTATTATTTTCGGTGAAAAATGTCTGATTTTCAAGCGTTTGCGGCTATGCAAAGCACGGTACAAGCTATGCTCAATTTTGATAATGAAATAGGAACAACTCAGAAAGTTCCTAAGCTGTTAAAGTTGGAAGATTATCAAAATTGGAAACAACATTTTTCTGCATACATCAGCACAAACGATATTGATTTATGGATTCCAATTCAAAAGTTGTATGTACGTCCAACTGCAGATGGCGAGTATAAAGAAATTCAAGATTTTGATAAGGATGAAAGAAAAAGTTATGAGCTTGAACAAAAAGTTTATGGTTATCTTACCATGGCTTTACCTACTGAGCTGTTGCATCAATTCAGTACTTACAAGAAATCTAAACAGTTATGGGATGCTTTATCTGCTCGATGTGAAGGCAATGACCAATATAAGAAGAGTAGACGAAAAGTATTAAACAAGGAATTTGAAAATTTTCAAAACTAAGAAAAAGAAAACATTTCTGCTCTTGTTTCAAGGTTTTCACATCTAATTAGTGAGATGAAAGTGGTTAAAATTGAAAAGACCGAGGAGGAATTGAAAGAGAAATTGATGGAAGCATTACCGGAAAAGTGGGAAAACTATGTATTATTACTTACTCATGATAAAGAATATTCTGCATTATCATTTCATGATTTAACCGGAAAGCTTCATGCTAGAGAGATGGAAATGATGACCTCAAACAAGTCAACTGCTCAATTCCAAAATCCTGAAGTGTATCATGGTCAAAATTTTGCAAGTATCAATGCAAAGTCTAAATCATTTGGTGTTGATTCATTAAATCCACCTCAAACAACTTTTGTTGCTGGTCATGGTTCAAGAAATTCTGGAAATTCATCAAGAGGATGTAACTTCACTATTCCAAATCATTCAAGTCTGACTTCATATTCAGCAAAAACACCGGATGAGCACTTGGCATTAATCTCAGCCTTGTTATCTTCATATTATGGATTGTTGAATGGTGGTTTGACAACATCTAATCTGATTGAAGAAGATTTTGATCAGATTGATCCTAATAATCTTGAGCAAATGGATATAAATTGGTAATTGGCAATGTTAGCTCAAAGAGTTAAAAGATTCAAAAAGAATACGGGATTTCAAAGTTTAAATCCAGATGGCAAGGTTGGAATAGATAAATCAAAAGCAAAATGCTTCAAATGTTCTAATTTTGGACATTTTGCTCGTGAATGTTCAAAAACAAATGCATCTTCATCCAAGTCTCCAACAACTTTAGTTTCTCAAGTTGATAAACAATATAACTGGGGACGAACTTCAGATGATTCTCCACCTCTTGCTTTAACTGCTATTATTTTGGATAAAGGTACTTATTGTACTCCCGATTCCGATGATGAGACTGCATGGATTCCCGCATCTGCAATGATTGCTCAAATTGTTCATAATGATGATGAAGAAGAATTAACTGATTCTGATTCTGAATCTGAAATAAGTGGTTCTGGAAATAGTGGCTATGAATCGGTTTGTGAGTTTTGTTCTCAAAAAGACAAGAAGATTCAAGAATTAATAAAGGAAAATGAATTGTTGATTGAGGAGAATAAAAGAAGGTTTGAATATTTAACAACAAAAAAGCAGAAATTAGCAGCTCTAATTCAAGAACTTACTTCTCAGAAAGGAAAGTTTTCAGATTTACAAGCAAAGATTGTGGAAAAAGAGTCAAAATTTCAAAATGTTACACAAGAGTTTGAACAGAAAATTACAAAGTTATCTGAGGAAAATGCTGGATTAGCCAAAGAAGTGAAGAAATGGAAAGATGAAGCTGAGGATACTGCAAAGGATTTTCAAAATCTTTTTGACAAATCCAAGTTCAGACTTGATACACTTACTCAACTTTCTGATGATCAAGCTACTAAGATTCAATCTTATCAGACTGATATGGAAAAGTTACTTCATGAGAAGAGGGAGTTGGTTAGAGTGAACAAGTTGCAAAATGCAAATTTGGATATTCAGAACAGAAATGAAGTTAAACTCGAGAAGGAATTGTTGGCTGGCTTAGATGAGTTAAGATTGCAAAAGTATGAAACTAATAAAGTGGCAAAGAAGCTCATTGCAATAGAAAAAGAGTTGGCTGAAGCTCATCACAGAATTTCTGAATTAAAGATTGAAGTCATTGATTCAAAACGTCTTTTGAACAATGTTACTAACTCACAATCTTTTACAAGTTTTCTGGCCAAGGATGAGAATTTTGAGAAGATGTTTAACAAAACTGTGTCACCACCAGGAATTCTTAAGGAAGGAGTTCATGATTTTAAAGAAAAGGTTGAGACTGGTGATTATACTGAATTTGTTGGTTCCAAATCTGTTGAAGAAAGGAAAGAGAACATAGGCCAGATTGCTGCAACTTCTGAAGCTCCAAAGGGTGTGTCTAGTTCTTCATCTGATGACAAAGAGAAATCTGCAAGTTCACCTACTGACATTGCTGAAACGATAGTTGATGCTCTAAACGATATCAACAAGGTCAAAGCAGAGTTTTCTCATCTTGCAGAGAACGGGCATAAATCGTCTGATTCAGAAGAGAAGGTTTCTGGAAAACATATAGGTTTGGGATTTCAAAAGAAGCAGGTTAAAGTGAATGTTTCAAAGACTTAAAAGCAACAACATTTGAAGAAAGTCAATCTGAAGCAAGTCAAGAAGGATGTGTTTGAAGCTGACAAAGTTCAATCTGAGAGATTTTATATACTCAAAGGTTCAGATCAGATAATCTCTGATAAGGAGTTTCCACTTCACTGTGTGGATTCTCAGAAAGTTGCTACGGTCTTTATCAAAACTGATGTTGCTCCAAAGACCAAGAAGAAACAAACAGCCAAATATTCTTCTGGAAATTCAAATTCTACTCCAAAGAGCCCGACTTCGAAATGGGTTCATGATCATCAATATCAGGTATTCGATTCCTTTTATGATCATTTTGGAGATGAATATTTTTGTGAAGCTTTGCAGATTCCTAAAAGGCAAAATTTCAACAATCGATTGTGTTATAATTGCCGACAAAAAGGGCATATGGCACAAGATTGTTCGGTTTCTGCTGCTTCTAGTTCAAGAAAAGGAAAGGTCCACATGTTGGTAAAGCTGCCAAACAACGATTCATTGATGAAAATGGTAGAGTATTTATTGAATATTCACAACCTACATTTTTCAAAACCCAAGGAAGATTTGTTCCGCATTTTCAAAATGTTCCATATGTAGGTTGTTCGTCACAATCAACTGTGACAGGTTCATCAAATACTGATTTACCAAAACAACAACACTGGAAACCTAAAGTGGTTTCGAAAGGTAATCAGGACACTGGTCGACCAGAAGCAATTCGCTTTGGGTCATTTATAAACTCATGTGTTTGACCAGTGTGTAGGTACTTTTAGAAGACCTATCGGTGATTGAAAAGTTGCTGATGGAGAAGTATTCTGCTGATTTAATTTAAATTACATGTGATATCAATTTCAAAACTGAAATTTTTCTGAAAGCTAAACCTGAAAGGTATCCATGTCGAAAGGTAAATTTTCTTTCTTTTTACATTCCGTATGTCTTTTAGGGGGAGAAAATTGAAAAACAAAAAATAGTGTCTATGTGTTTTTGTTAAAATGAAAATCCAAAAATAGAGTTTTCATTTAAAGGGGGAGAAAAATGGAAAAATGCAAAAACATTGAAAAAGGAAAAATTTAAAAACGTGGAAAAATGAGAAATTGTATCCAACATAATTGGGAAATGATGGTACATTGGCTTACGTGTCTGACTCGTGGGTAAATTAGATGAAAAATCCATAAGATCACTGTTCGATGTGCTTGGTAGGCTCGGCATTAAATCATAAAGTATTCAAATGTGATATTCATTAAATACTAATGCTTGACCAAGTGGACAACATCTTGATGCATATCTCATGATATATCAAGAAAAGATAAGTGAAAAAGAATATGAGAAGTCACTGTGTATACATGTGTTCATTTTGCAAAGATTTAAACTTGTTTGATTTTCTTTATTTTGTCAAACGATCGGACTTTCTCTGCGTATCGAAAGATCGACCTGATTGTTGTTCGTTTGACGTTCTGCTTTATTTTCTTTGGTGTTTCGTATAACTCATCGGACTTTCTCTGCGTGTACGGGAGTACCGACCTGATTGTTGTTGGGTTATACAATTTCAAGTTGTTTTTATTTTCTTATATTGTTAAATCCGAGGCCTTATCTGCGTATCGAAAGATCGACCTTAAGGTAGACGATTTAACATTCTTATTTCTTTTTGCATGGAACACAGTTGACTAAATCATGAGTACAATCATTATGTGATTAAATCACAAATGAAATCACAAAGTGAATTATAAAAGCAAAAACATATCTTAGTATGTCTGATAGTGTGGGGTACACTGGTCAAAGCAAACTTAATCAATACAATAACATATCCAGATGTTATGAGTATGATTGTGCCTGAGTTTAAGATGGACAAATTATACTAGTAATCGACATGACTTATGTGCTGAAGTAACTGAAATTGAAGTGTTGTTCAGCATGATATGTTTAATATGATCCCAAGTTGTGATCTTTCTCGCAAAAGACAAAAATAGTGTTTGGTTCTGTATTGCATTTATGTTTCATATCTGAAAATTACAAAAAGATTTTCGGTGTGTTTTGATATAAAATTTCAAAAAGCCAATAAGATTTTATTTCTTATTTGTTTTCGACCGATCGACATGTGATACGAAATCAAATTTCAAAAACCTATCTTTGATTCTCAAAGAGAAGTTTTGTGCCAAGATTAAATTAATTTTCAAAAGAAAAAGGAAACCGTGTTTCTGTCTTCTGAAATTGCAGGTTATATGTGTCAAGACTCAAGCATGGTGAAAGAGGAAGTATGTTTTATCTTTCACAAGTGGATCTTGAAGTTTAAAAATGATTCAAGAGTGATCCAGCCATGCAAGCTCTATTTCTGACAAGATTTCAAGTCGAAGATCAGATGCAGCAATGTTGAAGATTGAAGACTGGAGTTTAGTTAGAAAATAGATACACTACACGTTAAGGGGGAGTTTGTTAGAGCATATACCTATGCTATGATGTGTCTCGTGTATTGTATCTATATGAGCGTGTCTTAGTATGAGTTTGAGTGACAATATCATTGGCACCAGACCAAATGGTCCGCCGGACCAAATGGTACGCCCGTACCATTTGGTACGCAGCCTGTTTAGTCACTAAGTATAAATAGGTTGTGCTAGAACCAGTTGAGAACAGTCTGAGCCATTCTACACCATCTGTGTGTATTTTCTAGAGAGAGAAACCAGAGAGAACTTCTTTGTATCTTCAAGTGATCAATACAAAATCTCTTATTTACATCTTGTGTTCACTACATTGATCAAAGCATGCAGTAGTAAGATCGTATCTCGTTTTTACAGTAGATTATCATTTGTTTTCAAAGGGATTCGATCTGACTTATACAACGTGGACTAAACACGGAGAGGAAGACGAGCCCGCAGGAGATGAGCTTCATAAGGAATCATCTTTTGATTCAGGAATGCCATTCGATGCATATCAAACGATAGAAATGGTCAGAGCTACTGAAGACAATTTCACATAGGACCATGAGAAGTTTCAAGAACGACTAATGGATGTTGAGAAGCCCCTATATGAAGGATGCCATATCTTCACAAAGTTATCCGCCTTGGTTCAACTACTGAACTTGAAGACTAAGCATGGAGGATCATATAAGTTTTTTTTAATGAACTTTTAGTTTTGCTGAAACAGATGTTACCTGAAGGTAATGAAATTGTGAAAAATACATATGAGGCCAAGAAGATTTTGAAGTCAATGGGTGCATGGTACACCAAGATACATGTGTGTATCAATGATTGTATTCTTTACAGGAAGGAGAACAAGGACCTAACTGTATGTCCAACTTGTGGTGAGTCTAGGTGGAAGGTGGATGAGAGGACTAAGAAACTATACAACAATACTCCTGCAAATGTAATGTGGCATTTCCCCGGCATTCCAAGATTGAAACGACTGTTTCAAGTGAAAACCATAGCGGAAGATCTGAGATGGCATGTCACCAGTTCCAAAATACCCGGTGTGTTACAACACCCATCCGATTCACCGGCATGGAAAGCCATAGATGACAGATATCCCAAAATCGCTGACGATCCCAGAAGTCTTCGTCTTGGCATTTCAACTGATGGGGTCGACGTGAATAGAGGAAACAGAAATCACAGTGTGTGGCCGGTTCTATCTGTCATTTACAACCTTCCACCATGGTTGTGTATGAAAAGAAAGTTCATCATGCTTTCGTTATTAATATCGGGAGCGCCTGGAAATGATATTGATGTGTTTTTGGAACCATTAATTGATGACTTAGAGCTGTTATTTGAGGCAGGTGTGGAAACATATGATGCGTATGCGCAAGAATAGTTTACTATGCGTGCAATTGTTTTATGGACGATTAATGATTACCCTGCACTTGGTACACTTTGTGGTAGCCCGTACAGTGGATTCCATGGTTGTGTGGTATGTCAGGAAGAAACTAAATGCATTAGGCTTCCTTTCTCAGCCAAGCAGTGTTATGCTAGTCACAGAAGATATCTACCATATATGCATGCCTTCCGAAAGCAAACAAAGGCCTTCGATGGTAAACAAGAGTTGAAAGGTGCTGCAGTTCCTATGACCGGGGAACAGATATACAACTAAGTTCAACATATCAATAACAAATGGGGAAAGGGATTAAGGTGTACTGATTCAGAAATCCCAGGGACCTCAACCGGAAGAGGGGGAAGATTGATAAGAGAAAAAGAAAGAACAAAGAGAAGCCACCATATTGGAAGAAATTCAATATATGGTTTCGAAGACTTAGATATTGGAGGCAAAATAGTGTCTAACATTGAATTGATTTCATGCATATTGAAAAGAATGTGGCTAAGAGTCTTGTTGGAACTCTGCTCAACCTTCCAGGAAAGACAAAGGATGGACTGAATGCTAGAAAGGATCTGAACTTTTTGGGGTTAAGACCAGAGTTGCTGCCTAAACAGAACAAGAACAACATAGTACTTCCTGCAGCGTGTTACACGTTACAAAAAGATGAAAATGATAAGTTTTGTGACACGTTGTATAACTTGAAGGTTCCACAAGGCTATTGTTCTAACTTTTCTAGTTTGGTTAGTCTAAAGGACAAGAAACTTGTGGGGCTCAAGTCACATGACTATCATATGCTGATGCAACAGTTTCTGCCAATTGCAATTCGGTCAGTCATGCCTCAACCGACAAGATATGCTATTATCAAGCTCTGTTTTTTTGTCAAATCAATATGAAGCAAAGAGATCAACGTAGAAGAACTAGATAAATTGCAAGTAGATCTTTGTGTCACACTATGCCTGCTTGAGAAATATTTCCCGCCATCTTTTTTTGATGTTATGCTTCATTTGACGGTGCACCTTACTAGGGAGGTAAAATTATGTGGCCCAATATGCTTTCGATGGATGTATCAATTTGAAAGGTGTATGAAGGTAATTAAGGGCCACGTGAGAAACAAAACTTATCCAGAAGGGTGCATGCTGAGGAGAACATTGTAGAAGAAACGATTGAGTTTCTCAGCGAATACCAAAAAAACATCACAACTATTGGTGTTCCAACTAAAAAGCATAACAGTGCTGATGGAAGTTCTGGGTCAGCTGGTAGATCAGTTGAAGTCTCTCCAGAGCTCCTATCGAAAGCGCATTTATATGTGTTGCTAAATACGCCTGAAATTGAGCATTATATCGAGTAAGTAATTTTTATTATTAACCTTTTTTGATCTGTTTAATTATTTATAAACTTTTGTAGATAACTTCAATTCATGTAATTGCAGAGAACACATGAAATTTTTGGAAAAGGAACATCCTGGTAGTAGACTAAATGAGCTGACTAAGAAGCAGAGCACAACATTTGGTAAATGGTTACGCAACAAGGTCAGCAAAATTTGCTTATTGTTTTAATTCCGGATGAACTGTAACTCTCCTGAACAACTGACCTGAGTTGTCCGGAAGAACTCTATTTTCTATCCGGATGAACTATAACCTTCCTGGTGAACTGAAACTATTTTCTTATAGTTTTAATTCCGGATGAACTGTAACTTTCCGGACCAACTGACTTGAGTTGTCCGCAACAACTCTATTTTCTATTCGGATGAACTATAACCTTCCTGGTGAACTGAAACTATTTTCTTATAGTTTTAATTCTGGATGAACTGTAACTTTCCGGAACAACTAACCCGAGTTGTCCGCTGAAGAAACAAATATTCCTCGGATTGTAATGTTGTAACAAGCTAAATGAAGATCGAAGTTTAAAATAAGAACAAGAGAATCGATTGGAAAAGTAGAGAGAACTTTATCAGAAATGTCACATGCAATTACACATAGTAAAGGTGTAAGAAAATGTAATCCCCTATTCTGTCCTAAATCGCCCTATTATAGGAACCTTCAGCTCTTGCTCTTCCGGTTAAGCACATCCGTCACTTGCTCCGCAAGTGCCAGCCTTTAAGTAGCATCCTCCAACTGAGCCTTTCCATTCCTATTCTGAAACAGCTTTTAAGACAGAAAGGGACTTAATCTTGGTGGTGTCGGATGTGTATCACATCCGACACCTATAATATATCATCAAGTCCCCCTAGTCTATTAACTTACACACATATGTGTGGTTGTTAATAGACTATGGTTCACTTCCGGTATTTCAACCGTTTCCACGCGTATCTTACTTGTATTACACGTACTACATTTTCATCATAACTTCCTGACATGATGGGACGGTTTTTCAGAAAACAGTTATTATCATTTTAAGCTCTCCTCTCCTCTTTTTTCGCAATTGACAATATAAACTTATAAAATCACCAAACTTTACCATTTAACCATCTCATACTCTTCTTCCCCAAAAATTTCTAAAAATTTTCTCTGCAACTTTTCTTCAAGTTTTCTCCGGCGATACTTCAAAAATGTCAGGTTAGTCCTTCCTTCCACTTTCTTCTTCATGGCTCCTCCCTCAAAACCTACTAAACATAACATGCATTTACAATTTTCCACTGTTTCTCAAGAAGCTCTCGATCAGTTCATCACCGATTACCATATTCCGACCAATCTTCATCCTATTATTCCTTCACCTAATACTCCGATGCATCCTCTCCCAAAAGGAAAACTAGGACTCTATCTTGATTCTATTCGCAATGCCAACTATCGAATTCCTTTTTCCCCCTTCTTGCTTGAAGCCCTAAAATTTTTCGGAGTTCATATCTCACAATGTAACCCCCTGGGACTTGGAACTTTGAACCACTTTGAAGTTTCTTGGCGTGCCCTAAATATGACTCCAAATCTCCCCCTTTTTCGTGCCTTTTACCGGATCACCATGTCCGGCGACTGGTATACTTTCGAAAGAAGAAGAAAGTTTGAACCCTTGTACGACAAAAAACTCCCAAAAAACCGTTTTTGGAAAGAAAATTTTATTTTTGTTGATGATTCTTGTTTCCCAAAAGAAATTAAATGGCGAAAGAAAGACGATACAGTTCGCGATGAACCCCCCAAGAAAGAAGAAATTAACTCTCGCCACTTTTTAGCTTTAAGCAAATTTGTTCACCCAATTAGGAAGTATCCTGAGGAAGTTCTTATTGCTGCCCAAATCAGTCAGCAATTTAAGAAACCACACTTGCCTCCCATCTTCCTTTTGGATGGAGTGGGTGAGCATTCATTTCCCTTCCCTTTATATTCTGCACATATATATACTATAAAATTAAAACGTATGTACCTTGTTTACTGTTTTGCAGAAATGAATCTGTCCAATGTTTTAAAGTTAAAAAGTTTTTCTGGTTTACAATTGGGAAATCCTTCCGCTGCATCTCAATCAGGTACCCCCATTGTTGAATCCCCTACTGCTACAGCCACCCAAGTAGCACTCCACCATCAACCCCTCCTGTTAATGTTGATCCGACTTCTTCACCCATGGTAACTCCTGAGGCGACCCTTGCCCCTAACCAAAACAAAAGAAGGAAGAGAATGGCAAAAACTGGCCCCAGCAACCCTTCCGAAGCTGGAGATTTAAAGAAGACCCGGAAGTCCCCTCGTACTCAAAAGGTCCCTTCCCATTCTTCTACTTTAGAAGCTTTGTCAGATCATTTGGAAGGTGAACTTTCTGAACCTGAATCCCCATTGATTAATACTTCCAGTCCCATCAGCTTTGCCCGTTTAACGTCAGGTGCTTTTAATGTGGGTGACTATTTCAACCCTTCTCCTTATGGCAATTTTTCTAACATTCCATCATTTCCATTGGCGATCGACAAAGGTAAGCAAGTTGTTATTCCTTCTGAATCCACCACTGTATCAGCAGCTTTTATTCAAGCTCCACCTCATCCATCATCACTTCCGACTCCACCATCCTCATTTCGCCATTTCAACAACCCTTTCTCTGAATGGCTTAAGAAAGAGGTCAAGGAAGTAACTTCAAGGAACTCATCACAGTTCAATCTTGATGAACTGTTTACTCCCAGTTGGAACCTTACCAATCGAGACAGCTTTTCTGACCCCTCCATTGCAAGAAGCTTATTTTTCCACCAGTCTACTCCCCATGATGTCAAAACTTTTCAGGAAACCTCTGCCCCAGACCTCGCACACCGGATCGTGATGAATTATGCGGAAAGTCAAAATTTGATCCCTAAGCTATACTGTCGATGGATCCTTGCCGAGGCCAAAGCTGAGAAAGTACCCCCTTCCCAGTCATCCTCATCCCCAGCTTTTTTGACACTTCCGGCCATCCCGGCTACTCTTGAATTATTGAAAAATAATGTTGCAAAGCTGTCACAAGAGAAACTTAGCATGGAAACCTCTCTAAAAAACCTACAGAATGAACATTGTTCTGTTCAACAAGCTTTATCAGATCTGAAGTCATCATCTCAAGCTTCGATGGAGAAGCTAAAGACCGAAAATGCATCTCAAGCTTTGACAATCAAGAACACTTCCGATGGTAACAAATTATTTTTTTTTTTTTACACATTCGTCCCTTCCTAACTTTGCAATTTATTTCTTTTAGAGCTGAAGCAACTAAAGGTCAATGAGAATAACCTTATAAAGCAATTGAAATCCTTCCAAGAAAAGCTTGAAAGGAGCTATGCAGATATAGGACAGAAAGAAAAGATGGCGACTGACGAGAGGATGGCTAAGGAAATTGCTCATGAGGATTTAAAGAAGGAGAAAATGTGGCTTATGAATGACGGGATTAAACGGATAGTTCAAAGAGTTCTCAACAGTCCTTCCCTTCAAAAGGATAAGTTTTATGACACGTTGTATAACTTGAAGGTTCCACAAGGCTATTGTTCTAACTTTTCTAGTTTGGTTAGTCTAAAGGACAAGAAACTTGTGGGGCTCAAGTCACATGACTATCAAATGCTGATGCAACAGTTTCTGCCAATTGCGATTCGGTCAGTCATGCCTCAACCGACAAGATATGCTATTATCAAGCTCTGTTTTTTTTCAAATCAATATGAAGGAAAGAGATCAACGTCGAAGAACTAGATAAATTGCAAGCAGATCTTTGTGTCACACTATGCCTGCTTGAGAAATATTTCCCGCCATCATTTTTTGATGTTATGCTTCATTTGACGGTGCACCTTACTAGGGAGGTAAAATTATGTGGCCCAATATGCTTTCGATGGATGTATCAATTTGAAAGGTGTATGAAGGTAATTAAGGGCCACGTGAGAAACAAAACTTATCCAGAAGGGTGCATGCTGAGGAGAACATTGTAGAAGAAACGATTGAGTTTCTCAGCGAATACCAAAAAAAATCACAACTATTGGTGTTCCAACTAAAAAGCATAACAGTGCTGATGGAAGTTCTGGGTCAGCTGGTAGATCAGTTGAAGTCTCTCCAGAGCTCCTATCGAAAGCGCATTTATATGTGTTGCTAAATACGCCTGAAATTGAGCATTATATCGAGTAAGTAATTTTTATTATTAACCTTTTTTTATCTATTTAATTATTTATAAACTTTTGTAGATAACTTTAATTCATGTAATTGCAGAGAACACATGAAATTTTTGGAAAAGAAACATCCTGGTAGTAGACTAAATGAGCTGACTAAGAAGCAGAACACAACATTTGGTAAATGGTTACGCAACAAGGTCAGCAAAATTTGCTTATTGTTTTAATTCCGGATGAACTGTAACTCTCCTGAACAACTGACTGGTAGAGTTGTCCGGAAGAACTCTATTTTCTATCCGGATGAACTATAAGCTTCCTGGTGAACTGAAACTATTTTCTTATAGTTTTAATTCCGGATGAACTGTAACTTTCCGGACCAACTGACTTGAGTTGTCCGCAACAACTCTATTTTCTATTCGGATGAACTATAACCTTCCTGGTGAACTGAAACTATTTTCTTATAGTTTTAATTCTGGATGAACTGTAACTTTCCGGAACAACTAACCCGAGTTGTCCGCTGAAGAAACAAATGTTCCTCGGATTGTAATGTTGTAACAAGCTAAATGAAGATCGAAGTTTAAAATAAGAACAAGAGAATCGATTGGAAAAGTAGAGAGAAATTTATTAGAAATGTCACATGCAATTACACATAGTAAAGGTGTAAGAAAATGCAATCCCCTATTCTGTCCTAAATCGCCCTATTTATAGGAACCTTCAGCTCTCGCTCTTCCGGTTAAGCACATCCGTCACTTGCTCCGCAAGTGCCAGCCTTTAAGTAGCATCCTCCAACTGAGCCTTTCCGTTCCTATTCTGAAACAGCTTTTAAGACAGAAAGGGACTTAATCTTGGTGGTGTCGGATGTGTATCACATCCGACACCTATAATATATCATCAAGTCCCCCTAGTCTATTAACTTACACACATATGTGTGGTTGTTAATAGACTATGGTTCACTTCCGGTATTTCAACCGTTTCCACGCGTATCTTACTTGTATTACACGTACTACATTTTCATCATAACTTCCTGACATGATGGGACGGTTTTTCAGAAAACAGTTATTATCATTTTAAACTCTCCTCTTTTTTCGCAATTCACAATATAAACTTATAAAATCACCAAACTTTACCATTTGACCATCTCATACTCTTCTTCCCCAAAAATTTTCAAAAATTTTCTCTGCAACTTTTCTTCAAGTTTTCTTCGGCGATACTTCAATTCCGTCAGGTTAGTCCTTCCTTCCACTTTCTCCTTCATGGCTCCTCCCTCAAAACCTACTAAACATAACATGCATTTACAATTTTCCACTGTTTCTCAAGAAGCTCTCGATCAGTTCATCACCGATTACCATATTCCGACCAATCTTCATCCTATTATTCCTTCACCTAATACTCCGATGCATCCTCTCCCAAAAGGAAAACTAGGACTCTATCTTGATTCTATTCGCAATGCCAACTATCGAATTCCTTTTTCCCCCTTCTTGCTTAAAGCCCTAAAATTTTTCGGAGTTCATATCTCACAATGTAACCCCCTGGGACTTGGAACTTTGAACCACTTTGAAGTTTCTTGCCGTGTCCTGAATATGACTCCAAATCTCCCCCTTTTTCGTGCCTTTTACCGGATTACCATGTCCGGCGACTGGTATACTTTCGAAAGAAGAAGAAAGTTTGAACCCTTGTACGACAAAAAACTCCCAAAAAACCGTTTTTGGAAAGAAAATTTTATTTTTGTTGATGATTCTTGTTTCCCAAAAGAAATTAAATGGCGAAAGAAAGACGATACAGTTCGCGATGAACCCCCCAAGAAATAAGAAATTAACTCTTGCCACTTTTTAGCTTTAAGAAAATTTGTTCACCCAATTAGGAAGTATCCTGAGGAAGTTCTTATTGCTGCCCAAATCAGTCAGCAATTTAAGAAACCACACTTGCCTCCCATCTTCCTTTTGGATGGAGTGGGTGAGCATTCATTTCCCTTCCCTTTATATTCTGCACATATATATACTATAAAATTATAACGTATGTACCTTGTTTACTATTTTGCAGAAATGAATCTGTCCAATGTTTTAAAGTTAAAAAGTTTTTCTGGTTTACAATTGGGAAATCCTTCCGCTGCATCTCAATCAGGTACCCCCATTGTTGAATCCCCTACTGCTACAGCCACCCAAGTAGCACTCCACCATCAACCCCTCCTGTTAATGTTGATCCGACTACTTCACCCATGGTAACTCCTGAGGCGACCCTTGCCCCTAACCAAAACAAAAGAAGGAAGAGAATGGCAAAAACTGGCCCCAGCAACCCTTCCGAAGCTGGAGATTTAAAGAAGACCCAGAAGTCCCCTCGTACTCAAAAGGTCCCTTCCCATTCTTCTACTTTAGAAGCTTTGTCAGATCATTTGGAAGGTGAACTTTCTGAACCTGAATCCCCATTGATTAATACTTCCAGTCCCATCTGCTTTGCCAGTTTAACGTCAGGTTCTTTTAATGTGGGTGACTATTTCAACCCTTCTCCTTATGACAATTTTTCTGACATTCCATCATTTCCAGTGGCGATCGACAAAGGTAAGCAAGTTGTTATTCCTTCTGAATCCACCACTGTATCAGCAGCTTTTATTCAAGCTCCACCTCATCCATCATCACTTCCGACTCCACCATCCTCATTTCGCCATTTCAACAACCCTTTCTCTGAATGGCTTAAGAAAGAGGTCAAGGAAGTAACTTCAAGGAACTCATCACAGTTCAATCTTGATGAACTGTTTACTCCCAGTTGGAACCTTACCAATCGAGACAGCTTTTCTGACCCCTCCATTGCAAGAAGCTTATTTTTCCACCAGTCTACTCCCCATGATGTCAAAACTTTTCAGGAAACCTCTGCCCCAGACCTCGCACACCGGATCGTGATGAATTATGCGGAAAGTCAAAATTTGATCCCTAAGCTATACTGTCGATGGATCCTTGCCGAGGCCAAAGCTGAGAAAGTACCCCCTTCCCAGTCATCCTCATCCCCAGCTTTTTTGACACTTCCGGCCATCCCGGCTACTCTTGAATTATTGAAAAATAATGTTGCAAAGCTGTCACAAGAGAAACTTAGCATGGAAACCTCTCTAAAAAACCTACAGAATGAACATTGTTCTGTTCAACAAGCTTTATCAGATCTGAAGTCATCATCTCAAGCTTCGATGGAGAAGCTAAAGACCGAAAATGCATCTCAAGCTTTGACAATCAAGAACACTTCCGATGGTAACAAATTTTTTTTTTTTTTTACACATTCGTCCCTTCCTAACTTTGCAATTTATTTCTTTTAGAGCTGAAGCAACTAAAGGTCAATGAGAATAACCTTATAAAGCAATTGAAATCCTTCCAAGAAAAGCTTGAAAGGAGCTATGCAGATATAGGACAGAAAGAAAAGATGGCGACTGACGAGAGGATGGCTAAGGAAATTGCTCATGAGGATTTAAAGAAGGAGAAAATGTGGCTTATGAATGACGGGATTAAACGGATAGTTCAAAAAGTTCTCAACAGTCCTTCCCTTCAGAATGCCATCCGTAACATGATCAACGCCACCAATGCAACTGGCTTCAACGAAGGTATAAAAGCTGGTCTTCATTTTTGTACTGGAAGCGACAAAGATTTTGACAAGGTGCCAGGGTATGACACTTCCGCTGATGCAACTTACGCTGATGCTTCTGCGAAGTTCTAAGCTCCAATTTCCCTTTGTTGCCTCTTGGGCAGAACTCGCAGAAGCACCTTTGGAAGTAATCCAAGCAGCCCTGCCCCTCCTGAAAATCCTCTCTCTGGTAAGTGAATTTCTTTATGGTTATCTTTTGAACTAAGGCTTATAAGCCTTCTTGAAACAATTTATTTTGGTTTGTAATGGGCATGTACCCAGTAAAACATCTTTGAATACTGTTGACTTTCCTCGGAAGGGTTAGTGTGGGCCCTTCCGATCTTTGTTTTGAAATCTTAATGACCATGCATTTACAACATTGTGCCATTGAACTGCATATATTATGCATAAGAATCGGAAAGGTTTATGTTGGCCTTTCCATTCTTTTTAGATCTGGTGTAATTTTATCCTATGAAGGATATTTTATGACCTGGACCTTTTATCTCATGGTTGGATGCTTTCAACATCTTGTGCCATTTAGACTCGTCAGTCTCTTAGGGAAGAATATTTCTCCCTGTATTGCACTTAACCAAAGTGCTGGCATGGTTATGTTACACAACTTAGCCTTTATTAAACTACTTTCGTGTTTTATTTATAACTTGGTCTTTTATAAGAAGACTTAGCTATTTTACAGCATGATCATATAATTGTTTATATAACATTATAAATTTAGCCTTTTAGGTTTAATATGGTTGTTGCAATCAACTTAGTATGACCTTGCCTCTCTTTTTTTTTATATTAAACAAAACAAAAGTTCATCCTTTACGAAGAAACCTTCTTTATTACTTGAACCTTTGCTTTTATCAACAGTCTACAAGAAAACACATATAACAAAACAGTATCAATTTCATCATATCAAATATCAAATTTACAAAAAAATCTAATCACCCCCCGCATCTTTTATTCTCCATACTCCCTTGCTTGACTTTCCTTAAATGTTGTATTTTCGCAAGTGCAACCCGTTCCATGTTCGTGGAACCCTACTTCCATCTGCATTTCCCAACACATACGACCCTTTATCTAGCACTTCCAAAATCTGATACGACCCTTCCCAATTTGGTGACAATTTACCTATAGGCAATATTCTGCTTGCTTCATTGCTTCGAAGAACCAGATCACCCTTCTTAAACTGAAAACTCTTCACATTTTTGTTATAATATCTAGCCATATTTTGTTTATATTTCGCCTCTCTTATTGCCGCTACTTCATGACGTTCCTCCAACACATCTAAATTTTCTCGCAAACTTTTTTCATTATCTCCATTTTCTAGCATCCTTCTTGTCGGAACACCAACTTCAACTGGAATGACAGCTTCAGTTCCATAGGTCAAACTGAAAGGTGTCTCGCCATGACTTGATTTTGGCATGGTCCTTAAAGACCATAGCACATGCAAAAGTTCATCCACCCATCCGCCACCAATTTTTTCCAACCTCATTTTTATACCTTCTACAATGCTCCTGTTCATTCTCTCAACCTGCCCATTTGCCTGTGGATGGGCCACAGAAGTAAAAGTTTGCGATATTGCCAATTCTTCACACCACTCCCGGAAGGGATTATCAGCAAATTGCTTACCATTGTCAGACACAATACATAACGGCAAGCCAAACCTGCAAATTATGTGTTCCCATACGAACTTCTTCACCTGTTGCCCTGTAATTGACGCCAATGGTTTGGCCTCCACCCACTTCGTGAAATAATCGACAGCAACAATCAAGAATTTAACCCTTCCGGCCGCTTCAGGAAAAGGCCCAACTATATCTATACCCCACTTTTGGAAAGGCCAAGCGGATGTCACCGGCACCATTGTATGCTTTGGCTTTAAACTCACCGGCGCATGTCTCTGACATTCGTCACATTTTTTCAATTCATCCATGACTGTTTTATGCATCCCGGGCCAATAGTAACCTAACCATACAAGTTTAGTTACTACCATTCGTGCCCCTGCGTGACTTCCACATATACCACTATGAACCTCAGCAGTAACTTTCAATGCCTCTTCCATAGTCAAACATCTTAGCAAAGGACCCAAAAATGTTTTCCTATACAAAATATTATTTTGAAATTGGTATTGGAAGGAATTTACATACACCTTCCTTGCCTCTGCCTTGTCTTCTGGCAACATTTCATCTCGAAAATATGCTACTAATGCATCCATCCAAGTCTCCTGAGAAACTTGTACTTCCAACACTTCCGAAACTGGGACAGATGGATTTTCCAAAACCTCTACCCGAACTTCTTTGGCCAAATGATTAAAAGCTGTTGACGCCAGCTTACTAAGTGCATCTGCTTTTTTATTCTGTGACCTTGGCACATACATTATTTCACAGGTTAAAAATTCCCCCATCAGCTTCTTCACTTGTCCCAAATAAAGAGCCATGTTAGCACCTTTAGCCTCATAATCACCATTTACTTGGTTAGCCACAAGCAAGGAATCCACATGCGCCAGAACCTTCCTCGCTCCCAGTTGTTTAGCCAACCGTAAGCCTGCTAAAAACACTTCCCTGTTAATAAAACACACATACAATAAACTCAACCAAAGTTAGCTTAGAAGTCTCCTTGGAAACCTGCTAAAAACTCCTCATACTCTGCTTTGTTGTTTGAAGTATCAAAATTAAACTTCAATGCATATGTTAGCTCATCACCCTCGGGACTTACCAACATTAAGCCTGCACCAATATGAATTAGAACCCTTATGGTGTATAAAAAAGAAAATACATTTAAAAATAAAAGTTACCTGCACCGGATCCATCACTTCCAACAGATCCGTCTGTATATAACCTCCACAAGGAATCCATCTCTTTCTATTCTTGCGATAATAATTCTCCATTTTCTGTCTGAGGGATTTCTGCCAAGAAATCCGCAACTACCTGACCCTTCATTGATATTCTAGGCCTGAACATAACATCGAATTGCCCCAATTCGATAGCCCATTTCGCAAGACGCCCCGACAATTCTGGTCTTCGCAAAATTTGTCTAATGGGAAAAGTAGTATACACTTCCACCTGATGTGCTTGAAAATATCTACGCAAACGTCTTGTTGCAACCACCAGGGCCAATACCAACCTTTCTAATGGAGGGTATCTCCCTTCATACTCCTTTAATACTTTGCTGACATAGTAAATCGGGATTTGCACTTTATTTATCTCTGCTAACAATACTGCACTTACAGCACCCTCAGAAGTAGCAATGTACATATAAAGACACTCACCTTGCCGAGGTGCAGTTAATGTCGGAAGGGATACCAATACCTCTTTTAACTTCGCAAATGCATTCTCAGCTTCTTGTGACCAACAAAATTCATTCTTTCCCATATAATCTTTCAACACCTTCATGAATGGCAAAGATATATCAGCCGCCTTTGCTAAAAATCTATGTAATGCAACTAACCTTCCGTTCAAGATTTGGACTTCCTTAATGGAAGTGGGAGACCTCATACTGACTACCGCCTCAACCTTATCTTTACTTGCTTGAATCCCTTCCTTTGACACAAAAACACCCAGGAACTTTCCAGACTCCATCCCAAACGAGCATTTCTTTGGGTTTAACTTCATATTAATCGAACACAACCGACCAAATGTCTCCTTTATATCTAAAATCATTTTCCTCTGCAGATTTACTCTTTATGACAATATCATCCACATAGGCCTCAAGGTTCCTTCCTACCTGTGGTTGAAATGTTTTATCCATTAGACGTTGATACGTGGCTCCAGCATTCTTCAAACCAAAAGGCATCTTCATGTAGCATTATGTTCCTTCCCTGGTTATAAATGTTGTTTTATCTTCATCATCCACCGCCATCTAAATCTGGTGATAACCTTTATAAGCATCTAGAAAGCACTTCCAACTAAAACCTGCTAACGCATCTACCTTAGAATCAATTTTCGGGAGGGGATAACAGTCTTTAGGACATGCATTGTTTAAATCTTTAAAATCAATGCACATCCTCCACGACCCATCCCGTTTCTTGACTAATACAGGATTAGCTAACCAGGCAGGATACTGTACTTCTCTCAAAATTCCCGCCTCCAACAATTTATCAACCTCTTCCTTTACTACCGTCGCCCTTTCCGCATCCATGCCCCTCTTATGCTGATGATATGGTTTCTTGTCTGGACATAAATTCAAACAATGTTCTGATAAATCCCTTGGAACACCTGTCATGTCAGAGGGCTGCCATGCAAAAACATTAACATTTTCCTTTAACAGATCAAATAATTGACGCCTTACACTTCCCTGAATATCACTTCTGATTTGAATTTTCTGATCCGGAAAATCTTCATTTATTACCCATTTTTCAGATAACAACCTCTCTTCCCATTTTCTCTCATCCTCATCTGGAACAACTGTTGTATTATCCTTTCCAGCCCTTACCTCCATTATTCTTACACATGCATCAGAAATCATAGTAGCAACCTCTCTAGGTGTTGGAAACTGGATCATACCATGTACGACCGATATAACAGCACCCAACTTTCTTAATATAGGCCTCCCTAGGATCACATTATGGATAGATGTGTCCTTAACCACCATAGATTTTACCTCCAAAGTTCTAATACATCCACCATTCCCCAAAGTAACTGGCAGGGTAATCTCTCCCATAGGCCTAACCATTTCTCCTGCAAACTCAATTAAAGGAGTTCTGGACACAACCAACCTTCCCCGTATATCCGCATCAAATTGCCTGAAGCATGACTCATACATAATCTCCGTAGCACTACCACAATCTATATAAACCCGATGCACCTCAAACCCCCCTATTTGTGCAGTTATAACCACTGGTTCCTCAGTTGTCACATCTTGTCTTATCGGTGGAAAAGTTATTTCCTGACTCATCCACCTCGGTATATCCTCCACCTTTCCTCTTACATTTCTTTGTAGAAAGGAATCTTGCCGCAAGTGCACCATGTGTATAACGGGCATAGCTTTATTATCCTGCTTCCCCTCTTGAATAACTTTCACCAAGTGCCCCAATTTACCTAACCTAACCGCCTTATCAATTTCTCGTTTCAAAACAAAATAGCTATCCGTAGTATGACCCTTATCCCGGTGATAAGCACAGTATTTGTCAAGATTTCTATTCGAGGCTGGACGTTGCCTTGCTGGTATATGAAGGTCCACCTGTTCTGTAGCCAGGATCTCACTTGGAGTTTTTATTAATTCCACATATTTCCCATGTTTATTATTATTGTAAAACCCATTCCTCTGTTGATAGCCATACTGATTATCCCTTCCTCCTGTAGTTCTATTCCAACTGTTCCAAGTACCACCTCTTTGATTACCTCGGATGGGACCATTGTTCTTAACGTTTTGACCAACTCCACCAGACTTTATCTGAGCCTTCCGACTTTCCATTTCCCACATATTACTACACGCATTTTTTCCTCTAACAAAAGCCCGTACCCGATCCATCAATGACTCCATAGATGTCGGCAAATTCTCATGTAAATTTTCAACCAATTGAGAGTTCCTCACACCATGACAGAAACCCGATATCCTTAGCTGATCCCCTGCACCCACGATACGCATACTTTCTTTATTAAATCGAGACACAAAATCTTCAATATTCTCCTTATCTTTTCTCCGGATGTTATGCACTTCCGTAGTATCCTTTACACATCGTTTCTGTTGGCTAAATTGGCACAACAACTTAATTCGTAGATCTTCGAAACTTTCAATTCCGCCAGACGGAAGTGCATCAAACCAAACTCTCGCCAAGCCTGTGAACGTCTGCACAAACATGTGACACCATGTTTCCTCGGCCCATCCTTCCAACCTCGCCGCCGTGTAAAATTCAAACACATGATCCTCCGAATCAGCTAAACCACCATATTTACTAACAGTTGACGGCATCTTTAATTTTTTCGGAAAATTGGCATCAGCAATTCATTTAACAAACTTAGACTGAGATGCCATTGAATCTGGTTTATATGGAACTATTATATCTGCCAACGAATGCTTTTAAAAGGTTATCATATGCAACAAATAACATATTCTAACTTACTATATAAAGACAGAACCATACTAATCATATCAAATTCTTAAAACAATCATCCATAATATCCTATAATAAGAAATGTATAATTAATCATTATTCATAGGCCAGAAATATTTCAAATAATCATACCTCGACCTTTTTCGTCTACTAAACCACGTTTTTTAGGTGCAGATTCATCATGGTAACCTTCATTGTTCCGACGGCGCTCATACTCGCCGCCGAACTCTCCCGAGTTCTTCTTTTCCGGCATGGCATCATTTTTGTAAACAACCATTTGCTCATCATTAACCTCTACCAATTGTCCGTTCTCCGATACTTGTTGCTTTTTCAAGGATCTCAACATATCTCGATTCCTTATTAGGAATTCTCGATTAAATTCTTCCTCCGGACTTATCTCATCTGCACCATTTACATTCGCTGAATTATAACGTGCTGACTTATCCAGCTTCGTTTCCGGTATAGAAAACTTAGAATTCGGCATCACCGAATCTCCAAACTTCGATCCTGCAACCGAAAATGAAGGAACCGAACTGTATAACTGGAATCCAGCACGAGATTCTTCATTATCTTTCTCAACTTCGCTCCCAAAATCCTCTGATTTTTTCTGATCAACGATCTTTTCTTTCGGAATCTCCATCTAGACTGTAACAACAGGAATTAGTCCACACACACGGATGGCGCCACTGAAGAAACAAATATTCCTCGGATTGTAATGTTGTAACAAGCTAAATGAAGATCGAAGTTTAAACTAAGAACAAGAGAATCGATTGGAAAAGTAGAGAGAACTTTATTAGAAATGTCACATGCGATTACACATAGTAAAGGTGTAAGAAAATGCAATCCCCTATTCTGTCCTAAATCGCCCTATTTATAGGAACCTTCAGCTCTCGCTCTTCCGGTTAAGCACATCCGTCACTTTCTCCGCAAGTGCCAGCCTTTAAGTACCATCCTCCAACTAAGCCTTTCCGTTCCTGTTCTGAAACAGCTTTTAAGACAGAAAGGGACTTAATCTTGGTGGTGCCAGATGTGTATCACATCCGACACCTATAATATATCATCATCCGCAACAACTCTATTTTCTATACGGATGAACTATAACCTTCCTGGTGAACCGAAACTATTTTCTTATTGTTTTAATTCTGGATGAACTGTAACTTTCCGGAACAACTGGCCTTAGTTGTCCGCAACAACTCTATTTTCTATCCGGATGAACTATAACCTTCCTGGTGAACCGAAACTATTTTCTTATAGTTTTAATTCCGAATGAACTGTAACTTTCCGGAACAACTGACCTGAGTTGTCCGGAACAACTTTATTTTATTTTTGGAAGAACTATACCTTCCTATTCCTAATGAACTTTCCTGATGAACCTACTATGAATTTCATGTTGAAAAAGAGATAGCTGAGTCCCCGGAAACTATATCAGAGACCGTTAGGTGGATTTCACATGGTCCGCACAGAAGCGTGAGGAAATATGAAGTATATGACATCAATGGTTATTCATTTCGTACAAAATCTGGAGACGGTAGGGTTTACCAGAACATCGGGATTGGTGTAGAGGTAAATGACATGCACATCTCTAACGACATATTAACCTATGGACAAAAACCTTACTATTGGGTTTTAAAAGAGATATGGCTACTAGAATACCATATTAAAAGCATCCCTCTATTTATGTGCGATTGGGTTGAGAATACACAGGGGGTCAAAAAAGATAGTCTTGGTTACACTTTGGTCAACCTTAAAAGACTAGGTCACAAGGAGGACCCGTTCATTTTCGCGTCACAAGCATGACAGTTGTTTTACGTCAAAGAGCAGCTGGATAAAAAACTATATATTGTCTTTATGACACCTCCCAGAAATTACATAGATTATTATGAAGACGATGCCAATGAAGAATTTAGTACGGTAGTTTTTCCTCACAACGACAATGTATTGCCACCCGTAGATACATGTGACAATGTTTACCATAGAGCTGACTGTACTGGAATGATATTACGTAAAAACGATTAATTGATCATTGTAATGTTTTTGAATCTTAGCAAATTACAGTATCAACAATATTTGGTTTTTTTCTTTATGTATTCTTGAATATTATGGATCTTAATTTTGAGTCAAGTGTTTCCTTTTTTTGATTGTGCCTGCAAGTCTCCTCTCTTTGACGAAACCAGAGTCAATAAAAGTCAAAAATAAACAAACAAAATCAACTGCTGCTTTAACAAACACAATTACATTCATAATCCAAAGGGTGTGATTCCATTAATACATTGATCTATAAAATTACAACTGAAAAACTACTAACTTAAAAGGGAGAAGAAGCGGCTGAAGAAAAATCCCTCTTTGCTTCTCACATGCACTTGCTTCTGATCAAGTGAAAAGAGAGAACAAGTCCCTCTTTGCTTTCTCACATGCACTTGCTTATGATCAACTGAAAATGGTGAAGAAGTGACTGAAGATAAATCGGGTTCATGGGGCCAAAAGGGAGAAGAAGTGGCCGAAGAAAAATCAGGCTCGTGGGGCCAAAAGGGAGAGAAGCACCTGAAGAATACAAGTGCTGCAAAACTCAACATGTGCCCTTACTGCTGACTGTTATAAAATTACACAATAACTTAAAATCTGCTCACAGTAAAGCATTTGTATGAACCATTAGAGACTCCTCGTCTCCATGGTTTCCACAATAACTTAAAATCTGCTCGCAGGAGATACAGAGTGCAATCTTTCCCTCCACAAGAAAAAATTACCAAATCTGAGAGGAAAATTTCAATCGAATTTCAGTGGTGAAGATGATAACTTACCGTTTTCCACATACGGATGACGCCAATTCCACATTTTTTGATGGCGATGATGGGCGAAAAACAGAGAGAGAAAGACTGGGAGAAAAGGGTCATGGTGGAGATGATGATGAAAACTGATACAGAGATAATTAAGTATATATCGATACTCGAGGGGCGTGGTAGATGGAGATTTGAAAGATAAAGTAAATGAAAAAGTAAATGAAATAGTAATGATTACAAGCGCCGTCCACTATTGGTATTCTTTTAGCCACCTAAAATTAATATACCGTGACCATTTGTCATTTTTTGTCACGCAACCAATGTTTAATATGAGTGGCCATATCACAAGATAATCAAACATGATAAACATATATTATAACCATCATATATTCAATTATAACTACTAATATCATAACTAAATAAACATATAAAATATTGTTCTTAATTTGTTCATAATTATACATAAACATCCATTAATTAATAATTCGGATCACTGCAATCTTCGGATATGTATGATCCTGAACTTGCATCGTCATTATCATGATCATCATCATCATCTTCTTCATCTTCTTGATCTTCTTGATCATCTTCTTCATCTTCTTCATCTTCTTCGGATTCACATTCATTGAATTTTGTATCAAGGACACGGAATAATTTCGTTGCCTCAACAAAGTAGGCAAAACAATCAGGAATCTTCTGCGCATGGAGTTGCCTCGGGATGTTCTCATTGTTGTGTTTAATCACAGATTTGTGGGACTTGAAGGATCTTCTTCTCCTGTTACTGTAAACCAAAAAAATACGGTTATTCTTCACATACCAGTAATTAAGGGAGCGTTGATTATCGGCCATTTGATACCAGAATTGGTGTAAACGAATTGGTGTAGAGAATTTGAGGTCAAGAAAGGGATGGACGATAAAGGAAAATAACAATGATGATGATATATAGGGTAGCAGATTTTAACCCGCTCGAATTGGTAAAATTGAAAAAAAGAGCGTTGTTTTAGAGGGAAACAAATCTTCTCTTTTTCGCCACACGTTTAATATTTTACCGTGACCATAATATTGATTTTTGTCACTCACAACCTACCATTTAGTCACGGTTAATATATGTGGCCATAGGTAATAGATTTTTGTCACTCACAACCTACTATTTAGTCACACAACCTAATTACAGTGGCCATATGTACTAGCTTTTAGCCACATAACTAAGTAAAAAGTGTGGCCATTGCTCACATTTAGCCACGCATAATATATACTTAATAGTCATGTTTTCTTTTAATTTACTAAGTAATAAAATCTACTCTTCTGTCACACAACATTATTTACGCGTGGCCACACATTCCTTTTTGGTCACACGAATTAAAAATCATAAAAATTCTGTGGCCGTTCGGTGCATTTCGCCACTCTTTTTTAAGCGTGAAAAATAAGTGCCACATGTTTTTGTAAAACAATGGCTAAAGCCACTGCACCTGATTGTTGTTGTCACATAAACAAAAAAATATGTGGCTAAAAGGGTCCAAAGGCTATATATTTGGCTACGGGTACAAAATATGTGTGGCTAAAACTAGTATTTCTTACCTTTGGCCACGTTTTTTTACAAAACAGTGGCTATGCGTTTAAAAAAAAACCGTGGCCAAAGCCACTTTTTAACGTAGTGGGTTTTGTTAGGATTTTAGACCATCGTATTTGGAAATATTTTACTGAAGGCCCTTACTCACCCATGGTTTCATCTGCTGATGATGCAGAAGTCAAAATACCTAAACCTTTAGAAAAATATGTTGATTCTGACTATGCTGTTCTCGAATTTGACTATAAGGCATATTGGACTCTACAGGCTGCACTTTCTAATTCCATTTTTAGTGGGTTCAAAGGATACAAAACTGCATTTGACCTATGGAATGCCTTAAGTGAAATGTATGAAGGAACCAGTGAAGTAAGAGAAAACAAGAAAGATGTCTTAAAACAGAAATATGAGAACTTTACTTTCAAAACTGGTGAATCAATGACTAACCAGTACTTAAGATTTGTTTCCCTACTTGATGAACTGCAAAAGGTAGATGTAAAACTAGACCAAGTAGATGTAAACAGAAAATTTCTACGTTCCTCGCCCTCTGTGTGGACAGTTTACACTGTCAGCATCAGGGAATGTAAAAATTTGAAAAAGATGAGACTTAGTGAACTTCATGGCATACTCAGTGCTTATGAAATCCAGCTGAATCTTAAGAAAAACTCATCTTCTGGGTCAGCTCATCTATTTTCAACTGCACTAGTAACTACCGATTTTCACAATCAAAGATCTTCAAACTCATCATCATACCAGTCACCTATAGTCAAGTTCCCTGAGACACCAAGGTGTCAAGAGAGTTTTTCAAACACGTTTGACAACTCTCACAATGCTCATGTAGCAACTGACTCATACCAAAGCTTCATTCGTGAAGATCTTGAGTGTATAGGTGCTGATGATTTGGAACAAATGGATATTCTGACCCAACTAGCTATGGTGTATGTCAAAGCTCAAAGGTTTTACTAAAGAACTGGTAGAACCTACAAGGGAGCAGAGAATGCTCACATAGGGCTATAAAAAAGCAAGGTGAAATGCTACAACTGTCACCAGCTTTGTCATTTTACAAGAGAATGCCCACAGCCAAGAAGGGAAGGACAGAACCAGGGTCATGTCCAAATGAAGAATCATGGTGGAAACAATTCTAACAACAACAATTCTAGTCACAACACAGGTCATCAACCCACCCCACCAAAACCAACCAGAAGTCAAAACCACCAGAATGTGGTTGCTGCTGTTGCCAATCAAACCTCATGTGTTGAATGGGAAGATTTTGTTGCTGAGTTTGAGCCAATAAATCATGCTTTGATGGCCAAACAAGACTCCACTTCAGATCTGGTAAACACTATTTCTGAAAAGCTTTTAATAAACTTATGCAGCCCTGCCTGCATTGAACAAGTGGCAAAGTACAAAAATCACAACACTGATTTGATTGATGAAGTTTCAAACCTAAATGAGTTAAAGGAATGTTTTAAGAAAACTGAATCATCTTACATTTCAAAGATTGAAAATCTAACCAAAGAATATGAACAGTTAAAACAAACCAACTCAGTTCTTGAAACACAACTTGATGAATTGTTGTCCAAGCTTGAGAAATCAAGAAATGAAACCAAAGATGCTAAGGCTGGGGTTGATGTTCTTGAAATCAAGCTAAACGATGCTTTGTTTACTTGTGACAAATTCCAAACTGCAAATAGAAAGGCTGAGAAATTATGGATGGGAGGGATGTATGGTAAGGCTGGTGTTGGTTACAATAGTGTTGAACCACCAATTGAATACTCACCAGCAATCAAAACAATTGAAGCTTTAAAACAGACGGTAAAGTTATTCTTACTGTTAATGACACCTTATCACAGTCAAGTTTTAAAAACACTATTGAGTCAAAGAAAACTGAATTCACTAATGCAAGCACCTCTGCATCAGCTGACCAATCAAACATTTTGAAACCTTCAATTGTTGTGCCACCACCAACTATTTATGAACCCAAAGATTCAAAAGTTGGAGGAAAGCAACCTGAGCAACCAAAGGGAAGTCAAACTCAAAGGTTTGGTCAACTCACTTTCAATCAAGTGACCAAACATGAGTCTCCTAGGAAAGTTGAATCTTATGAAACCAAAATTGTTGAATGCATGTTTTGTGGTGAACAAGGACACCTAACTGCTGTATGTCAGTTCAACCACTAAGTAAAGTCAAACCATTTTTGAAACCAAAACCTGTTCTAAAACCAAAGGCTGATTTTCAAAAGAAACTCACAGGAAGAATTTCACCTGCGAAAAGCTACACAATGAAGCATTTTGGATCTGAATCCAACAGAGTTTTAATTGGTAACGAAAGAAATGGAAGTTTTTTTGTTCTAAGGAAAAATCATTTTCCGATTGAAGTTCAAGCGGAACACTCTTCCGCTCGAACTGAAGTTCAACTGGAAAACAAAATTCAACCCAGATCAACCACTGCTCCAAAGCAGAGACCACATGTACACTTTGCTGGTGGGTTTGAGCATTTTGAAGCTCACGAGAGAAGAAATCCCTCTAGAGGAAAGACCAACTCTAGAGAAAACTTTTCAAGAAGCAAAAAATCTAACCAACCTGAAGTTGAATTTGCTACTAGTTCAAGTGGAGGTCACACTGTTCCACTTCAGGGGGAGAGTTCAAACCAAAACAAATACTTTCCTCAAATATTTTTAAAATCTCCTGAAAGAACTAAGTTGGTTAATCAAGGTAATGAAAGATCCAAGAAAATAACCAGCAAGCAAAGAAAATTTAAGGAATATAGGGAAGAAAAATTGCTGAAAGGAACAACACCAAAGGTGAAAGATTTAGTCAAACAAGTACTCAGTATGAGAACTTAAGTTTTGACAATGATGATCTGCTCACTAAAGCTCCAGTTGTAAATACTTTAGTACTCAAGGAGTACAAGTATAATGATGCTTATGGCAGACCCAAGACCACTCAGGCTTGTGTCCCCAATAGAAACTGATCAATTATGATATGTGCACGTGCGGAATAAAGGCCATAATAGCCTATGGGTAGTCGACAGTGGGTGCACTTGCCATATGACAGGGAATAAGCACATACTGGAAAACACAAAAAAAATAAATGGAGGACCAGTTGCCTTTGGAAGCACAAAAGGCCATATCTCAGCACAAGGAGATGTGAGCAATGGACTTGTAAAATTTGATAAAGTCAATTTTGTTGATACATTAAATTTCAATCTTCTTAGTGTCTCACAAATGTGTAACAAGAATTTGAATTTAATGTTTAATGGGAAAGAGGCTATAGTTCTCTAACCTGGTGTCAAAATTCCTGATGAATTAATCATGCTTAAGGCACCTAGAAGAGATGGACTATGCATCTTGGATATGTCAATTGCTGCACCCACATGTGGCACTGCCTGTTTTATATCCAAAGCCTCTATTGATGAGTCTGATTTGTGGCATAGGAGGTTAGGTCATGTGAATTACAAGAACATGAACAGAATTGTAAATCTTGGCTTGGTTAAGGGTCTTCAACATATGCTGAAGAGATTTGACATGATAACATGCTCAAGTGCTAAAACTCCTATATCCACTTCCCACAAGTTAACAAGTGACTTAAGTGGCAAACCAGTGGATGTACACATGTACAGAGCCATGATAGGATCATTGATGTATCTCACAACAAGTAGACCTGACATCATGTTCAGTGTTTGCTTATCTGCAAGATATCAATCCTCACCAAAGGAATCACACATGCTAGCAGTTAAAAGAATTTTCAAGTATTTAAAGGGTCAACCCAAGTTAGGCTTGTGGTATCCTAAGAATTCTGATTTCACCTTCAAAGCATTCACTGACAGTGACTATGGAGGATGTGACATTGACAAGAAATCAACATCAGGAGGATGTCAATTCTTGGGTGAAAGACTTGTTTCCTGGCAGTGCAATAAACAAACCTGTGTTTCTACATCAACAACTGAAGCTGAGTATATTGCTGCCTCAAGTTGCTGTAGTCAAGTTCTTTGGATTCAAATCAGATGCTCGACTATGGAATCACCTTCATGGAAACTCCCATCTTTGTAGATAACAACAGTGCCATATCCATCATCAACAATCCAGTCAAGCACTCCAAAACAAAGCACATTGATACCAGGTATCATTTTATTAGAGATTGTGCAGAAAAGAATTTAATTAAGTTGTTCAAGGTTCATACCGATCACCAATTGGCTGACCTGTTTACCAAATCTTTTGATGAGGCAAGATTCTTCTACCTCATCACAACCATTGGAATGATGAATTTTGACTAACAAACTTTTCACAATTTTAATAAAAGAGAGGCATGTGCTCAAGAGCCCGTCTCTTGATACAAAAAGAAAAGAAAATGTAAATTTCTTGTGTAAATTAGAAGAATTTTCAGTTCATAGTCAGTAACTGCTGTTAAACTATGAAACATTAACACAAATTTTCCAAAATCATGTGTTTTGGTTTTCCGGTCCAAGTTCCGGTTCAACCTGAGAGAGCAAAACTTTTGAAAATATCAAGGTGAACTTCTACTGGAAAAATGCTTTGTAAACTGGGTGGAAAAAAGTTTTTGAAACAATTCTTCCAAGCGGAAAAAATCTTCCGCTTGAAGTTCAAACGGAAGAAAATTGATTTTTAAAATAAAGGAGAAAATGGGTTCCGCTTGAACTTCCAGGTCAACAAGTCAAAGTTACTTTTCATTAAATTACCCGGAAGGCACAACTTTTTATGTGGATACACATTTAATTACCCATTGAGTTTTTAACCATTAAATATCCGAGGTTTCAGTAAAATTCTTTTGGATAATGACATGCTTTACCAAATTGTACCGTATAACCCATAAAGCACCAGTCATTTTGGATAATGACATGGTTTAGGACCTCTCTCCTCCACGTCACCGACGAAAAAGGTAAAAGCCCTAATTTACCGTCATTTTCCCATTTCTCTCGAACCCCACTCAGAAATTACTCCCAATTTTCTCCCAAACCCTCTCCGTAACTTCCAAATAACCGTCAATTTTTCTCAAATCAACCATCAACAATGGCTCCTAAAGCAAGCTCAAGTGGCAAGAATCCCGTCAGCGACTCAAAGTTTTCGATAGAGCACAACTTGGTGGCGTATCTTGAACCACCAAGTAAGACAAAGATCTACAATGGCATGATCGACTTCCTTAAAAGATCTCACCTTCATCACGCGCTGACAGTTGAAGGGGTGATATTTGAAGTAATTATGGAAGATTTTTGGTCTCATGCTAGGGTTGCTGAAGGGGACAACGGTAGTGAAAGGATTGTATCAAATATTCAAGGCACCGAAGTGGAAATTGATGAAGCCAAAGTAGGAAAGGTGTTGAAACTAAGGGATGAAAGTGGATACATGGTAGTCGATTCCAAGAAATATCTAAAACTGTTCAGAGATATTGGATATGGTGGTTCCCTGCAAAGCAAAACCATCAAGAAATCGCAGTTACCATACAACTGGAGGTTATTGGCTCATACAATTCTGGTATGCCTAACTCCAAAGAAGGGTGGATTTGATGAGCTTGCTGGTGAACAAGCCTCTACCTTCTATGTTGTGGTAAAGGGTGAAAATTTTAACTTTTCTAAATTAATTTTTAAAGCCCTAAAAACAAACATCCAATATGAATATTTCTATCTGTACCATAGATTTTTAGCATGTATTCTCAGAGAGGAATACACCCAAATTATTTTAGGTGGTACAATTTTGCAACCCAAACTCCTCAATGAGAAAACCTTTTCAAATTTAGTTTTAAACAAGACTGTCTTTCATGGAACGGATACTGACCATCCCCTGCCAATTCCAAGGCAGTTTCCTAATGAACCTGCTCATGCTGAGGTTCAAACGGAAACTGTGGCAGCAACTGAGCTACCTGCTCAAGATGACAGGACCATCAACCTAATGGTTCCTGATCCCATATCTGTCCCAGCTTCCTCTACTTTACAAACTTACAGATCCAAAAAGAGGAAAGCATCCACTAAAACTACCACCACTGCCACTTCCTCATCTGAATCCCCTCTTGTCGTGTTCAAGAGACAGAGAAATGTGGTCATTAGGTCTCCTCTACCTAGTGTAACCAGCCAACCTAAAGCTTCAAACCCCGCTCAAGGCAAACAGTCTAAGCGGAAGCTGGTAAAATTGGGATATGCCCTTAGGGATGAACCTTCTCTTGTGGGTGAGCCAATAGAAACAGATGCACAATCCCCATCTGAACAATATTCACCCCCGCAACCCCTATCACCTAGGAGTGATAGTGCCCCCATTCCCGGTCCAAATGAGGGTGTTATTAACTCACCCACCTCATTACATGAGAACATTCCGATGGACCTGGACCCTGCTGCACTGAACCCCCATTCCTCACTGGAGGTGAATCTTCAGGAGTCAGGAAGAGATTCATGCAGAGCGGGTTGCTGCTGCTCAAGTATCCCCACTGGATCTTGGTGCTAGCGGTAACATCAATAAGACCCAAACTGCGGTAATCTTCTCTGAATCAGTACCCATGGGTCCTTCATTGGAACCAAGGGTTGCTGAGACAGTTGAAGAGAATCCTAGGTGCCAAGAATCCATGGGTACCACAGTTGATCATCTCGGATTGATAACTTGGTTTTGTCTAGGGATACTGGTAAAAAGCCAGTTGAGGACAGTTATACACTACCGGAATTGACAAATTTGTACCTTAATCTCCAAGCACAGGTTGATCATTTGAATGCAACTGTTGCTACATTGGTAAAGGCTGCTCTAACTGAAGCTGAGGCAGGTCCTTCAAACCCAAAAAGAGAAGCTGATGAAGCTAATACTGTCAAATTAGGGGAGAAGTTGACTTCAACACCTGCCAAAATTGAAATAGAAGAAACTAACAGAATACCAGCTAAAGTTAGAGCCACAGCCTACAAGAAACTTGGTGTTAAGCCCTTCACAGTGGAAGAAATTTGGGTCAATATGAAGAGCAGTCAACTGATTGCTATTTCTCAATTTGAAGACCCTAACCTCACTGAGTTAGTTCAGTCTTCAATGTTGATTGCTGGAGCTCTCCCTGAGCACATAAATATGATCACAAGATTACTGAAAGATGTCATCTTTCTAGATGAAAGAGCCAGTGATCAAATGGAGAGGAACATTACTTCCACCAGCAAGGCAGCAACTGATTTTGAAGAAAGCACTACAACTGTTGCAGTTGTCACTATGTCTGAAGGAGGTGATGAAAATTTGATTGGAGAAGAAGAAGAAATAGAGGTTTTGGAGCTATCATATAAAGAACCTGAAGTCACCCAACCTCAGGGTGACAGAAGGTCTAAATATTGTTCAACCGGAAGTCTAAGCGGAAGCTCAACTGGAAGTTCAACCGGAAATTCAAGCGGAAACCCAGGTTGAAGTAATTCAAATAGATGAAAACTCTCCTGATCCAAAATATGGCCCTGGTCATTCAATCTTTGGGTCTGATCAGCCACATGTGGTTCAACCGGAAGAACAATTAAGTGAAGAGGCTGAAGACATAGCTGCAACTTTAATAGCTATGAGGAGCACAGAGTCGGTTCAAGCTGAAGAGGCAGCTCAGCCTGCAAACCTTAGAACTATTCAGCAGGTTGTTCAAACCCTTGAAGTTGAAGCTGTGTTGAACATGGTAGAAGATGCTAGAATGGTATCTGAAGATGAGGGGCTGGCCAAAGAGCTTCAAGAGGAGTTTGATCTGTATTCACAAAATGGTGTTGTTGAAAGTTTATTGGAAGAGGCTAAGAAAATATCCTTTAATTGGAGACTGAAGGATTATAATTTGGATGCGATGACTGATGTTGAAAGGCAAAGGCTGATCTCAATTTTCTCTCAGATGCCTACTAAATTGGTAAGGAATGATGAGAACTACCTACTGTTGAAGAAGGTAAAAAGGGTCCTTCTTGTTAGAATTTTGAAAACGAAAGAAGAGGTAGCTCAGTTGAAAGTCAGGTAACTTTGCAACTTGATTGACTCAATCTTTCATGAGCTTAAAGGAGATATAGCTGCTGTGAATCCAAAGCTAGTGATGCCTTTACCCTCAGAATTCACTTTAGGTACATCAACTAACTTAAATGTCAAACCTGAGTTTACTGATGATGCAGATATTCAACCTCAACCTTCCTTCATATACAACCCTAACCCCATACCTACAACACTTCCATCAATTCCACAGTCATTTGCCATCATACCATATAAACCACCTTTAATTTCCAAAAAGGTAGCCACCAAACTTTCCAACCCAAAATACAGAACAGACAACTTCACTCCAATCATCCCTTTTAAGAAGAAGCCTCCACCTACCATTGACTTCTCAGACATTTTCCACCTACTCCACCTTACAGCCCCATACCAGAAGCCAGTAAACCACTAACTCAAACCTCCTTACCTCCACTCACCATCAGAGAACCATCTATCACCACTGCTCCTACACCATCCACCAAACCTACTGAAGTTCAACCTGGTCCCTTTTCTCCCTCATCAAAGGGCAAAGCACATGTTGTGCAAGAATCAGAAGATGATTCTGATGAGGAGAAAAAGAAGAGAAAGAGGATGTTGATGCATGCAAAGAACAAGAAAGATCATAAGCAAAGAATAAAAGCTCCTCCCAGAAAGAATAAAATTGTGGGATGGACAACATATGAAGCTACCTTTGACTTCACTTTCAACTTGGCAAATGGCACAACCTTCGTAGTGAATGCTCACAAAGCAACCAGAATGCTCAATGCACTACAAATGACTGATATTTATGTAAAGTTAAGAGAGATTCTGAGTCCTACAAGGGCTGAGCACCTGCTGAGATTATGTAATGAGACAACAGTGAATAAATGTGGAATGCTTTTTAGATCTCAAGGTGATTCTGATGATGAAGAAGAAGAACCTGTCAGTGAGGTGAAATTCATCATTTGGGAAGAAGAAAAAAAACTGGTCTATGTTCATAGAGCTGATGGCACCTTCACAGTTCATGAATCCATCTCTGTTCAAGATGAATGGAATGAAAAAGATTGGGAATCATTCAGATATGTGAAGGTGACCAAAACTAATTCGAAAGAGCTCTCTTAAAATCTGGATGCCAACATCAAATCCTTGGACAAGTAGGTCAAGGAGAATAAGTTTTTGGGTACAAGTCAGTTTTGAAGATAAACTTTGGAGTTGAAGAATAATTTGACAGCATCAACTTAGGGGGATTGTAAGGAATATATCGCTTTAAAGATTTCCGGCTGAAAGCCACTTTTGATTAGTTCCGGCTGAAGTTGAAGTTGAAGCGGAATTCACAACTTCAAGCGGAACTGGCAGTTCAAGTGAAAGAAGCATTTTGTCCGCTAGCGAATATTTCGGGTGAACTCGATTATCCACCAGATAATGAGTTCAACTGGACTTTTCCTGAGATGTCTTTTCAGCAAGTCCAATCCTGCAAAAGCTTCTCATTTGCTTCTAAATCTGTCAAAGCCGCTCTTCTAATATAGTATGGTGCTTTCCACAGGCAAGATATTCCAATTGTTGAAGTTTATACTTTTGGTAGTTTATATTTGACTTTGTATTAAACGGTTTAGTTTAGATCGTTTGAGATCAATGGCTGCCATTGATCTCATCTGCACTATATATATAGTAGTTAGCTCATTGTTTCACACGGTTCTTGATCACTTTGTAATAGTGCAACTTTGAATTAATGCAAATAGTGCCGAGTATTTCTTACTTCGTTGTTACTATACTTATTCAAATCAAACACTACCTAATACAAGAGAACTAAATCTGCTCGAGTAAAGTGAAGTATAACTTTAATTCCGTAGGGTTATAGTTACAAGTAAAGGGTTCTTGTTTTAGTTTAATTAACTAATACCTATCATGTTGGTCCGAGATCAACAACCGTTCACGATATCTTAATCTCTAACAAGTGTGGAAACCTTGTACGAGATTGATTCAAGAGAAAGTAGATGAACTAGAATTGATATGAGTGAAACACAACACAAAAAGATCAAATCTTGAATGAAGAAGAAACTAACTTTCTTTGAGATGATGATTACGATCGTGAATACAAGAGTAAATCTAGAAATCGTAAACAACCACTATGGAAATCATAAACTACTTGGGTTTATACAGTACCCATTACAAAATCCTAATCATAATCATAAACCCAATAGGGATAACCGGCCCAAAAAGCCCAAATCGTAAACCTCCTAAGCCCAATCCAAGTTAGCCCACTCTAATGTTCATGTCTCATAAAGTATAGCCCAAAAATCTTCCCCTATGCATGAACCATTAGAGCGTCTACGACAGCAACAAATCAAATCTGAAAGTATTCGGCTTTTTGCTGGACCACCATTCACGCTCCACAATCCGGTTTGCTGTACCATGAAAGATTGAATCCTTCAACAGTGTCTTGTTAAGATGGACATGACCAACAAGCCCAACATCGTCTGTTACAGCATTAGTTGTTCCTTGTTGTCTTCTATATTCTATTAAAAATTCTACAGCCACATCCTTAAGGCTGACTTTTCGCAGATGATTTTTAACCTTATATGCTGTTTTCTCACGACAATGTTCCTTCCCACAATCATAATCTTTCAAATAAAGCACAACCCGTCGATCACTATGAACATTCTTAAAATTCACTCCACATTGCAGAATCTCCAACATCATATTCCATGAGTTGTTGCTACTTGGAGAAGAATCAAGAACCTCCATATAAGCAGTAATCCTTGTTTTATCTGCACTTGCTCTTGTAGTTCCCCAGAATTCTCTGACAAGTTGTTCATCGATCAACACGTTTGTTCTGAGAGCATGATTGATCTTGCACACGTTCAGTCCAGCTATCAATGAGTAGAATATCTGCATGTGTTTCTCAGGAGGGTCATTAAGATAGGTCGGGATGCAGTGATCTCTCTCAAAGTGTATCTCTTCGTCAAGCATATCTTCTGCCATCTGAGAAAAACGAGACAAATGCATCAAGCTCAAACTCATCAAGTGAAATTATGTTTGTTAACACCATCTTGAAGTACAATTGATTATCACATTTTACTTGTTAAGTTCAAAAAAAATATAATCTCAATTTAAACTTGCAAGAAAAGATTTTGATTTTGAAACACAAATTAACAAAATACAATTAATTTTATCTCAAAAATTTGATAAGATTTAAAAACATTTTAATTTATTTACTTGTTTATGATTTTAACTTAAGCCTTAATTGGGTTTACGATCATTAAATTCCAACTTTTGAAGAGTTTAGGATTGAATCTCAGGTTTACGATCCATCTGTTGGGTTTACGATTGGTATAAGAGTTTTCGATCAGGATGAATGAGATCAGACTCAGCCCAATCGTAAACATAGAAAGCCCGATCAATTACTCGGATCGTAAACACTGATCGGAAACTCCGATCGTAAACGCCAACCATCGTCTTCCATCTCTTGACAATCGTAAACGCAGAATCCTCCATTGATGAACCTGCAAAAACTCGAAAACACATTAAAATACCTCATTTAAGCATAATAAACACCATTAACTACCTTTTAAGAGTTTCAACCACAGAATCGGTTCCAAATCTCGAGTATAAGACACAAACACCGAGAAAAGTCACTGAGCTCACAAAAAATGTGAATACACCGACGAAACAATCGATTGACTGGGGTTTCGTGGTCGGAAATGGATTGCGAAGGTGTTAGAGTGCTCGGGTTACACCGTAGGTGGTCGGAGGTGCTCGCGATCGTTTTTCCGGCGAGAAAAAGGCGGTTAGGGTTTCTGGAAGGCTAATCAGAAACGCAGAGAAGAGAGAGAAAGAATTGGATCGGAATTGGGAATCGTAAATGGGGTGAGGGTTTTTATATTTTAAAAATTTTCATTAATACCCCTCCAAGTTTGAAAACATTTCAAGTACACCCCAAACCTCAAAAAATTTGATAATTCTCATGAAAACTTGATAATTTTAAACCTTTGAGAATTTACAAAACTTCCCCTCAGACTCATACCCCGAGTATCTGATCATGATCATAAAATTTAAATTTAAAAAATTTAAAGACTTGACAAAAATAAACCATAAAACACAGATAACCATATTGCAGAATTAAATATTCACTTGCCTCGAAGCTGATGCAAATTCATGGATCAAACCAGACAAATCTTTGACTGAGTAACCCTTTTCAGCTTCCGTTACTTGACGCTCTAGACGATTGCCCAAAATTTTGAAACCACATAAACTCACATCCAGATAAAAATTTTAAGTGCTTAAATATGATACAAAATTACCGTATGTTTAGTAGTCCCCACACCCAATTGTTCATAGCAAAACCTACCCAACCTCAGAGTTTATTGAGGATTCACAAACCCCCAACTTGAGGAACCATGTAACACCGTCATGACAAACACTTATTTTGTTAATTATCAGTTGGTGATCAGGTCGGCCGCATAAGCATGCAGAGAATACCAAACACAATAATTATTTTATTGTTTTCCTTTTTCTTTTCATTTCTCATTTTTTTTATTTTAATTTCATTCTTTTCATTTTTCTTTTTGAATGAGGTGTTGTCATAACAGCGGAACATGGCGTGTGAGAGAGTGAATACTAGGTGGATACCACTCTCAACCCATTTTTGTTGGGACTCAATTTTTTTAAACTATGTAAACTAGATGGAAACCTAAACATATATAGAAGTTAAGTTTACTGCACTTACTTGGATGGTCATAGTTTTTGATTTTTTGATTTAGCTTACCGACACATCATCTTTGAGCCGTCTTTCACTTCAGCCTTACACGTGTTAGTCTCTGATTGTCTTGGAATTTTTTATCACTTCCTACCAATTCAAGGCAAACAAAAGACTTCATAAAAACTTCAAACATATTTTTCAGATTTTCTGAAACATTGACATTTCTTCCCTTGTTTTTATGAGGCTTTTGATATAAAAACACCTTTTTTTTAAATTTTTTTTAATTAATTTTTTTAAATAAACTCAAAGCAAAAATAAAAGCAACTATATACAAAAAGTTTGGATCAGATCAGTCCTCGAAGGCAATCATCCTTAGGCCTTCAACACACATTTCGAAATTAGGACGAGGAAGGGGTTTTGTGAAAAGGTCTGAAAAATTTTGATCTGAGCTTACCTTTTCCAACTGAATCAACTTCCTATCATAGCAATCACGGATAAAGTGTACCTTGATGTCTATATGCTTTGTTTTTGGAATGTTGAATAGGGTTTTTGACAATTTGCAGAGCAGCAGCATTATCACAAAAAAATGGAGTGTTAATGAATTCCATACCGTAGTCTGTTAGCTGATTTTGAATCCATACTACCTGCGAGCATCCAGCTGATGCTACCACATATTCAGCTTCTGCAGTTGATTTAGACACGGTATGCTGCTTCTTACTCTGCCAGGAGATGAGTCTGTCTCCCAAGTACTGACATCCTCCAGTTGTAGATTTCCTGTCAAGGTCACTACCTCCATAATCACTGTCAGTAAATGCAAACAATTGAAAATCAGTATTCTTAGGATACCAAAGTCCAAGCCTAGGCCTGCCCTTCAGATACCTAAGAATACGTTTAACAGCAGCTAAATGAGAAAGTTTAGGATTAGCCTGATAACGTGCGCATACACACACTGCATGCATAATACCCGGCCTGCTGGCTGTTAGGTACATGAGTGATCCGATCATTGACCGATACATGAATTCACTAACGGATTCACCATCTGTATCTGCTGTCAGTAGTGGTCTGGATGCCATGGGAGTGGAGATAGGTTTGGAGTCCTGCATTTTGAACTTTTCCAGAATCTCATTCACATATTTTGCTTGGTGAATGAGAATTCTAGTTTCATCTTGTTTGACTTGTAACGCCAGGAAAAAGTTCATCTCTCCTTGATCACTCATCTCAAACTTCTTTTTCATGATATCCTCAAACTCAGTGCATAAATCTTCATATGTAGATCCGTAGATGATGTCATCCACATACACTTGCACCATTATGATATCATCCTTCACCTTCTTTCTGAACAATGTTTGATCAACCACTCCCCGTGTATAATCGTTATCTACCAAATTCTTTGACACGGTCTCATACCACGTGCGGGGAGCTTGATGCAAACCATACAAGGCTTTATCCAGGAGATATACATGATCCGGATACTCTTCATCCACAAAGCCTGGTGGCTGAGCCACATAGACTTCTTCTTTCATCTCTACATAGAGGAAGGCTATCTTCACACCCATCTGATGCACCGTGAAATTGAGATACGTTGCCACAGCAAGAAAGATTCAAATTGCTTCCAATCTAGCCACTGGAGCATATACCTCATCATAATCAACCCCATGAACTTCTTTATGTCCCTGAACAATCAGCCTTGCCTTGTTCCTTACGATTATACCCGTATCATCTTTCTTGTTCTTGTAAAGCCATCTTGTGGGTATAACCTTTTTATCTTCTGGCCTTTTCACTAGTGCCACACTCCCAGTTTTGAGAATTGATTCAGTTCACTGTGCATAGCCTCAATCCAACTTGGATCCTTAAGAGCTACCATCACATTTGGAGGCTCTATCTGGGAGATAAAACACGAGTACATGCAGTGATTGATGTTACCTGAACGGCTTCTAGTTGTGACTCCTGTTGTCACTGGCCCAACCACATTGCTGAGAGGGTGATCTTTGTTGATTCGTGTGGTTTGAACATCTGGTACTGAAACAGAAACATGCAGGTTAGTATCATTAACATTATTATTCATACCTTGGGTTTCAGGCTCCTTCTGATCATCATGAGTTTCTGGCGATCCTGGAACATCCACAACATCATCCTTAGGAGTTGTTTCTGATACACTATCTCAGACATTTTCCACAGTTGGCCTCACTTCAGGAGCCAGAGTGATGATGTCTTCTTCTTCCAGATTGGGAAACATGTTTGAGTAGTCAAACCCTTTAAAGAAAGACCCATAATCAAAGATCCAGTCCATTCCAATTCCTGCATCTGTTGGATTATCTTCCAACCAGTCAACATCAAATGCCTCGATTATCAATTTGGTGGTTTTGTTGTAGACCCGATAAGCACTATTTGCAGAATATCCCACAAAATAACATTCATCAGCCTTTGCTTCGAACTTCCCCACATCAGATTGAATTAACACTGTGCAAGGACACCCGAAAGTCTTGAAGTACCCCACCCTTGGCTTTTCTCCATAGATAATCTGATAAGGCGTCATCTCATGTCTCTTGTTCAACAGTACCCGATTCTGCACATAACAAGCAGTGTTGACTGCTTCGGCCCAGAATAAAATTGGTAATCTTGCATCACACAGCATGGTTCTGGCAGCTTCAATGAGAGTTCTGTTTCTTCTTTCAGCAACACCATTTTGTTGAGGCGTGTATGGTGCACTGAATTGTCTTTCTATACCTTTTTCTCCACAGAACATATTCAATTCAACATTCTTAAATTCTGTTCCGTTGTCTGTTCTAATAGCCTTTACCCTTTTGCTCAACTGATTCTCTATAAGAGTGACAAACTGTTTCACAAGCGCTGGAGTTTCATGCTTGTTTGACAGAAGAAAACCCAAGTAAAACGAGAGAAATCATCCACTATAACCAGACTGTATGAGAACTTGTTGATGCTTTGAACTTGCATTGGGCCGAAGAGATCCATATGAAGTAGTTGCAATACCGTTGAAACATAATTGACGATCTTGGAACGATGCGGTAATCTGTGCTACTTCCCCTTAGCACATGCAACACACTTCTCAACTAACGTGAACTCTGTGATAGGAAGGTTCCTTACATGCTCTCCCTTTGCCAGCTTTGACAGATTCTTCATGTTAGCATATCCCAGATGACGATGCCACAACCGCGCCAGATTTTCATTCTGCTTTGAGATAAGACAGGCTTCTTCAGATGTCGGAGGATTAACCATGTTGAGGAGATAACCATTTGCTCGTCTTGGTGTACGCATCAGAATACACTCCTCAGGAATCTTCACACGAGGCTTGAGGATGATGCATTCCTTCTTGTTGAACAAAACAGAATATTCTCGATCACAAATCTGCGACACACTGAGCAGACTGTGAGATAATTCTTCTACATAATGCACATCCGAGAACTTCAAGCTACCATTCTGCACCACCCCTTTCTTACTGATTCTTCCACCTACTCAACCAGCGAAAGATACACCACCTCCATCGAAATCTTCTACCTCTTCCAAAAGCGATAAATCTCCGGTCATATGTCGGGAGCAACCACTATCAACGTACTAGAGATTGCTGACAGTTCTTCTTGGCTGTCCCTACATGGATCAAAGATCATTTAGATTCAGGTACCCAGGCCATAACAGATCTAGGCACACCTTTGGAATCAGTGTAATTAACTAATTGAAGAGTCATTCCTGCTTTTGAGTTCATTACATTGGTTGAGTTCTTTTCAGATGCAGGTTTCTTTGGTGGTGGTGTGGCCTTTTTACCTGCCGGCTTTTTAACAGGTGTCCACTCAAGTTTCAATTTTGTATAAACAACTTGTTTCGTTTGAGTGACATCTTTTGATGTTAAAACCTGTTTCACAACCTTTTTTTTGCCATTAGGTTTATTAACTCTTTTGACTTTACACACTTGTTTCTCAACAAACTCTGGTTTTATCTTATCATTCCTTTTGTAAGTTGAGTTTTGAGTTTTGGCCACATTCGACTTTTCATCAACAGGCTTTGTCACTAGAGCGTTTGTGTTTGAAACCTTGGACTGTTGAGCCTTCATTGGTTCTGAACACTGCTTCCCCTGTGACAAAGCTTGTTGCTTTTGCTTTCTATTTTCACCTGTCATCATTTTCTCCAACATACTAGTCCGTGGGTTTTACGGATAGTATGGTTGGTAAGGTCTGTTCACACAATTTGCAGCAAAGTGTCCTGGTTTTCCACATTGAAAGCAATTCATAAGTCTAGGCCCATTGACATGACTACAAAGGTATGAGCTTCTTGGATAAGACGACTTCCATTCAGGCTTGTCATCCCATTTGTGTATTACATGTTTTGGAAATTTTTCTGGTTGTGTAATTAAACAAAATTGTTCCGATTTTGATTTTTTTGTTTTGTTGAAAGTAGACACAACCTGGGGATAGGGAACAAAGTCCTGGGGCTTAGACTCACGGCCAACTCTTGTGTTAGGCACACGAATTTTAAAACCATTAACTTTTTCATTAGAGTAAGAAACATGTTTTGCAGACATAGACACAACTAAATGTTTTGACTTGGACGCATTAAGTTCAGACACAGATGCTAGAACATCGTCCTTAGGTAAATCAAACATTAAACTACTAGACACATGACATTCATTGACTTTCAAACATTCAGCATCCTCCCCAGAAACATCTTGAACATCTACTTCATCTGCACATGAAACAAAATTTTCAGAAGAACCAACATTATTGTTTAATGGTTCCTGGGATGGACCTGGTTCACTTGTGGATGTCACAGTTCTATTCTGATTACCCAGCCCATACAGCATATGTTTCTCATTTTCTAGTTCCTCTTCAGTCATAGGTTTCACACCAATCAAAACACTATCTAGGGGAGGTCCTGCTTCATGCATTTCAGATGTAGATCTATCTACCAGGTCCTCCTTAAAGATTATTCCTATAATATCTCTAGTCACAGCTTGAGGAACATTATTCTTAATTTTGTCCGTGAAGCTAATTCCTATTCCACCTTTATCCTTACCTATTCTAACATAAGTTATGCATGTGGACAAAGATTTACTAGCTTCTAGCATTCTTTTGCTTCTCATTTGATTCACATCTAACTTTACCTGTAACTCATTGTTCTGATGTTTAAGCTCATCTATCTGCTTACTAAGCTCAGCTATTTCTAACTTAGCGTTGTCATACAGAACAGACTTCTGAGTGGCTAGGGCTTGATATTTCTCTATATCTAGTTTCTGTGCTTTGACCTTATCCTCACTCTTTTCCCATCTACCCTTAAACGAACTTCTAGAGCATTGCATGTCAAACAGTTCTATCTCACTATTTTTCCAAAGTTGTCTAAGGCCAGGAATTAAACGAGCACAAGTGGGATTAGTACCTACCTTGGTGTTGTCGACCTCGGCAGCAAAAGCTTCATTGTCTTCAACCAGGTTTTCGTCATCAGTGACCACAAAAGCATGCTCTTCATCAGCACCATTCTCTATTTAAGCAATCATGGCACCCGTCAGACTGAGTTCCCAGACCTGTGAAGCCCACTGGTATTCTCCACAATCTTGGACAACCAAAGCATTTGTCTCTGCTTTCCCTTTACCATCCCCAGCTTTCTTCTCTTCTGGCTTCTCTCTTTTTGGTTTTGTGCATTCCCTAACAAAATGTCTGTACTCATCACAATTGAAGCACCTCAGCTTGCTTTTATCAAAACCCGTTCTGATCTTGTCCTGATCCTTCCAGACATTTCTTCCAGTTGTTGCCATGAACTTCTTCGCACGAAAAACCGCCATGGCCATCTGCCAGGAGACATCAAGCATCTCAACATCTTCAGAATTTATCTGATTCAGATCACCAGAGAGCATCTCAGCAGGCACCAAAGTTCCAGCCATAAGGGCATGGTAGCTGTTCATGAATCCCATTCCTAGCGCAAAGTTGGGATCATTGGTGGCATTTGCCTCTTCAGAATTGACCATTCCACTCGAACTGGAACTAGTTTGTGATCTTGCTACAAATGCAGTTGACTTTGGGTTGGCACTTGAATCACTTCCAGATGAGCTCCCAGCATGTTTTGATCCCACATCTTCAAATAAGAGAGCCTCACTTAATTTTCCAGCCATACTTAGAGAACTCAGATGATTCAGTTCCCGTTGCTTATCATCACTCAGCTTCGATTTCAGTTTATTGATAAGGTCATCAACAGTCAATTCATCCAGCTTGTTGTTATCCTTGATGATTGAGATATTTGTATTCCAATTCTTGGGTAAGCTGTTCAAGAGCTTCAAATTATTATCTTCATGTTCAGGTTCAACATCATAACTTGACATTTCAGTGATTAAGGACACGAATCTCTGAACTTGAGCTTCAAAGGAATCTCCTTGAACATGATTGAATAAGTTAAACTTCTGCTTCAGCATCTGTTTTCGGCTAGCCTTGATATCTGGATTACCTTCATAAGCTACCACTTGAGCATCCCATAGCTTCTTTGCAGTTTTGTACTTCTTAAATCCCTGAGCAATCTCTGGTGTCAAAGCCATAGTCATAATTGCATAAGCCCTCTCATCCTTGTTGCATCTCTCCCAATCGTCATCTGAGTATTCTGCTTCAGTCTTTACAACTCCAACCTTTGTTGCTTCAGTGTGTGTTGGTATGAACGGTCCATTCACAACAGATCTCCACAGTCTCAAATCAACACTCTTCAAATGGTTATGAAATCTATATATCCACTCAAGAAAATTATCCGTTGATGTGAGTCTAGGAGGACGAGTCGTTGATCCAATCTCAAAATCCAATTTCTGATACATGCTTGGTTCGAAGTCCATCACGAAAGCTTAGGAAAACTTAAACTAAAAGTCCAAAAGTCCAAAATGTGAGTTTCCGATCGTAAACTCCCGTTTACGTGACAGTCTGGATCGTAAACACTTGATTTCGATAAAATTTAGTCGTAAACTTGTTTCTGAAACAAGCTGATCGTAAACACGTTTCCGGTACGAATAAATCATAATCTCGATTCCGATAAGTACCAGTCGTAAACTCAATTTCGGTTGGAAATGTCGTAAACTCCCAAAAATTGCGTCTTGAAGTTGTAAACTCAATTTTTCTTATCATAAACCTTCAAAAATCCATTCTTGAACTCGTAAACACTGAAATCGCGAAGAACACCAATCGTAAACTCCCAAAACAACCCAAAAACTGATCGTAAACACCCTAGAGAAGCAGAAGATAGATCGCAAACCCTCTGACCAGCTTCAAACCTTCAAAAACTCGAACCTTTTCCAGAAAAAGCATGAATCCAATACCGTGAGAACCTCGAATCAGTGATTCTTGGCTCTGATACCAATTGTTGGTCCGAGATCAACAACCGTTCACGATATCTTAATCTCTAACAAGTGCGGAAACCTTGTACAAGATTGATTCAAGAGAAAGTAGATGAAATAGACTTGATATGAGTGAAACACAACACAAAAAGATCAAATCTTGAATGAAGAACAAACTAACTTTCTTTGAGATGATGATTACGATCATGAATACAAGAGTAAATCTGGAATTCGTAAACAACCACTATGGAAATTATAAACTACTTGGGTTTATGTAGTACCCATTACAAAACCCTAATCATAATCATAAACCCAATAGGGATAATCGGCCCAACAAGCCCAAATCGTAAACCTGCTAAGCCCAATCCAAGTTAGCCCACTCTAATGTTCATGCCTCATAAAGTATAGCCCAACATATCCTACAAGTAGTTTATTATTATTCTAGTTCATGTATCTTTACTTGACGGTCGAGATGATCGTTAGGGAAATCAAGGGTTCTCCTGATTTCTTAGGGCACTATATATAGACACTTGTAACTCATCTTTAAACAAGCAAAGTGAGAATCACTTTGATATGTACTTCGAAATCTGCAAGTTATAATCAGTGCTCAGTTTTATTCATATTATTGTTATCCTTGTCTTATATTCGACTTCATATTACGTTACCAGAAACAGAGCATACGAATTAACTTGTTTCCGCCTGGTTAATTCTAAAGTAAAACCTTGTAATTGGTTCAACTCTGTAACCATAATCTGATCCTACATTACCCCCCACAGATTTACCTCTCGGAATCTGTCTTTGCTCATATTCACTTAGTTTCTTAAGCTCAGATTTAATGGTAGGAAAATTATGTTTTAAAATCAAATCATTATGATCTGGCTTAGAAGCTGTTTTAAGAATGGGCTTTAAATTTTCAATTTTGGTTTCAGAAACAAGATCATCAATTTTGTCAAAGTCTGAAACATCATAAAACAGTTCATCAACAGTGGATTTCTGATCAAATTTCTCATCATGAGATGGAACCGAAATCTTTTTGGAAGAAGATGTAACATCCACCTTTTCATTAACTTTAGTAGATGAAGGACCATTTGTAATGATCACAGGAGCAGGAACTTGATGAAACTTTCTAGACACATGTTCATTATCAGTATTGTAGAGAAAGTTTGAAAATGATGGTGGAATTTGAAAAGTGTCAATTTTATTGTTTAATTCAAAATTTTCAATTTTAAGATCAGACAAAACCTTTTGACTGTTTGCCAGTTCCTTTTGTGTGGACACGAGCAATTCAGACTGTTTTACAAATTCATACTTTTGAAGACGTAATTGCTCGTGTACCGACATTAGCTCCTCTGTGGTACCTTCCCACCTTGTTTTGTAAATGTTCATATCAGCTCTTGCTACAGACAAAAGATCATTTAACTTTGTCTTTTCATCTAAGAGAGTACTCTTAGCAGTAGCAAATTGATCACAAGACTTACAAAAACTAGGAAAAGAAACTACCTTTGAAGTGTCGGTCATCAAGGCAACCGAGTCTTTGATATTATTTCTTTTCAAGGTACCATTCTCCTGTTTGAGACAGTTATTTTCATCTGACAGCTTCTGCATTTCCTTTTGTAAAGCAATCATTTTATTAGATACTTCCAAAGCAGTATGTTTAGCCTTTTCATATTGTTGCTTTAAAGGAAGACTTTTCTAATACAGATTCTCAAAATCATTTGTTGTATCCAATGCATCAGCTTTTGCAGCTTCACACTCCTTAACTAAAGCTTCTATTTCTTTAGTTAAAACTTCAATCTTCTTTTTCAACAAAAGAATTTCATCAGACTCAACTTGTTCAGAGATTGTAATTGCCATAAATGCATACTTTTCTTTAAGCATTGAGTGAACATCATCAGTTGATTTTGTAACATTTGTTTCATCACTTTCCAGAAGCATTTCCAGCCAAAAACGCAGTTGCCGGAGCAGAACTTGTAGCTTTCCCGGATTTGCCTGAAATTATTGCAGCATTAGAACCATAATAAACATCAGGGTTTTGGACTTCAGTAGGAGTAGTGTTAACATTCTTCATTTCCAAATCCCTAGCTTGTAACTTTCCCAACAACTTCGCAAAAGTTAAAGTTGAGTAATCCTTGTCATTGGTAAGCATTAAAACATACGGTTCCCACTTTGATGGAAGACACTCGAGTAATTTTTCCTTTAGTATCATCATCGTCCTTTTTTATTTGAAGGGTATCAATCTCGGACAAAAGATGACAATATCTCAAAATCAACTTAGGTACACCTTCTCCATCAAAATATTTCAAATTGTCAAACTCCTTCAAAACTTTCGTCTTAGTTTTTTTGTACTGATCATTGCCTTCACATCTTTCTGAATTTTACTGTTTATCCGAACTCTTAACAAACTCTAATAAGTTGTCCAAACTTCTTCCGAACCAAGTCCGAACCTAATTACACAAGCCAAACTATCTCCGAACTCTTTCCGAACTCTGACTTTCCAAAGCTTATCAGAACTCCTTCTGAACTCAAGAACAGTATCCGAACTCTATCCAAACGTCTTATGAACTCTAACCGAACTATATCCGAACGTGATATGAACTCTCAACAAACATAGATTCAAACGAACATCAGACAAACTCCAAATTCGAAATGGTTACTGAGACAAACTTTAAGTTCGGAGCGGTTATTGAGACGAACCTCAGGTTCGGATAATCGAATTTTCCGAAACTCTTAAACACTCAGAAAACTGAATCTCACGAGCAACAGATGATCAGCAGATCGAAAAACATCTTCAAAACATTGTCTGATACAGCATCCTGCCATCTGCAGGTATCAACAAAGTTGAGGGGGAGTTTGTTCGATGATACATTTGAATTGGATGAACAGATACTACACATGCTGAGGGAGAGTTTGTTAGTACATATAGGGTTCGTCATGTGAAGTATCTGAACAAGATGAAGCTAAAAGGATGCTACTACACAAACTCAGTCCGAACAGACACGAACTAGTGTCATCCGAACTGACAGTTCGGATGGGTTTGGATCAGACGAACTGGCAGTTCGCCTGAGTTTGTACAGTTGAGTATAAATAGATGTTTTACATTGTAATTCTAAAGTGATTGAGGGAGAGGTCTGAGCAAAGTGTGTGTTCTCTGTGCTGTTTCTATGTGAATGTTCTCAGTGTCTTTCTAGATTGTAATTGCTCGTTTGATCAATAAAAAAATATTTAATTACTTGTTTCTCGTCCGAAATTGCTAGATCGAGTAGACGATCCAACGCTCACGCATTTACAAAACCAATCGGCATTAGTTCGACACCGAGTACTGCATTTATTGGAAATGTGTCTGGAGTTTCTAATAATACTGATTCTTTAAGAGGTTGCAATTTTACAATTCCAGGTTTACCCAATCATAATGCATTTTTTTTGTTCAGAACGTTGATGATTGTGCTGCTTTAATTTCTGCTTTAATTCATCTTCTTTTAGAACAATTATGGAAAATGTTAGTGATGCTCAATTGACTCAAGAAGATCTTAAGGAAATTGATGATCATCATTTAAATGAAATGGATATGGCCTGACAATTGGCTATGTTGACTCAGAGAACACAAAAGTTTTACAAGAAAACCAGAAGAAATGGTGTTGATGCAGGTGGAAAGCTAGGATTCGACAAGTCTAAGATAAAGTCTTACAAATGTTCCAATCTTGGACATTTTGCAAGAGAATGTCAACAATCTCATGTTAGCAAATCTGATTCAAAATCTATCAATGGTTCTCAACCATCATCAAGAAATTCAAATAAGACAGCTTTCACTATTCAAAATGAGAAAGTTATTGATTGGGGGTAAAGTCTTTGATAAGTCAGCATTTATTGTCACATCTGAACAAGATGATTATTATTCAGACACGAGTTCCTATGAATCAGTTGAGAATGAAAATTTTGAAGTTAAAATTGAAAATTTGCTGATAGCAAATGATTCTTTGTTGAAGGAAGTCAACATTCTTACCAAAGAACTTCACTTAGTAAAGGAAGAGTTGGATACATCTAAGAAAGAGGGAAAAGATTATGAGACAAAGAATGCAAAGTTGGTTGAAGAAAATGCTCAGTTAGTTAAGGAAGTTCAGAAATGGAAGGTTGAAGCAAAAGATCTTGAAAATAATTTCAACGATGAGAAATCCAAGATCAAGCTTGATGTGCTTAATAAAACTTATGATGAATTAGCAGCTAAAACAAAAAGTTATTCTATTGAGAATGATGCATTGTTGGAAGAGAAGAAGGAATTGACTAGAGTCAACAAGTTGTTGAATACCAACATTGATATCCAGAAAAGAAACGAAGATAAAATAAAGAAAGAGTTGTTTGGTGAGTTGGATAATTTGAGACTCAAAATCTGAAACAAATCGGGTTGCTACGAAGTTGATTGCAACAGAAAAGGAATTGGCCGATGCACAACAGAAGATTTTAGATTTGAAGATTCAAGTAATTGAAGCAAGTCGTTTGTTGAATAATGTCACCAATTCACAATCATTCACCAGTTTCTTGGCCAAAGATGCAAATTTTGAAAGAGTATTTGATAAGACAGTTATACCCACACCGATTTATTGGATTTAGGTGTCCATACCTGACTAAATCAAGTACCCGACCCGGTCAAGACCCGTAAGAGTTACACCGAAGGTAACGGGTTTTAAAGTCCACTTAGCTATATAACCGGACAAATTCGCAGAAGAATTAATTAATTGTTTATTAAGTGATTTAATAAATAAACTAATTACTTAATTAATTAATCGTTACAATTAATTAAGCGACGAAAGACGATAAATATGATTTGCGTCTTAGACGACAATTAACGAATCGGTTAATTTAACTGATATTCGTTAAGTCTCGGTAATTGACAAATATTTTAACACGTTTAAAATATGTTGTGTAATTAAAAGGTTTGATCATGGATTAATCTAAATCAAGGGACCTAAGGGAAAATTAATCAGATATATATATCTAATTAAAGAAGGGGGCGAAACCCTAATCCTCCAGAGAGAATTTTGGCCCCACCCACCCCCGCCCCCCCCACCCTCCTTCCTTCTCTCGAATACGACGCCGACCACCACCATTGGCCGCTGTCGCTCTCTTGTTCTCCGTCGGTTCGATCCTTCGATCACGAGATCCTTAATCCTTGATCACCGTTTTGTCGTGGTCTCTCCTTTCCGTAGCACCACCCAACAAACCCGAGAAACCCTAGCTGCCGCCGTGCCGCCTCGGTCAGTCCGCCACCGCCGCCGCAGCTCCTCACCGAGCCGCAGCAGCCGCCACTCCCCTCGCTGTCGCCGGTTCCACCCTCCGCCGCGAATCGCCCCCACAAGGCGTGTTCGCCCGTAGTCCACAAACCATGGTTCGCGCCCGTTCTGACGTATGGGATTTTCTCGATGCACGGTTCACCGCGTAGTAAATCCGTAATCGCAAGGAAAGTTCGATTCGCCCGTCAATCATAACCTACGAAACCCTAGCGTCACCCGTTGACTTTCGGTGTCTCGAACGTCTGTTTGAATCACCGCTCAGGTATATCTAAACTCATTATTAGTTTAGATTTATTTATTTATTTTATGATTGTATCGCGTTCTTGTTTTAACGCGTTTTGGTGTTTGCGCGTTTTGCTAATCGTCGAATCATGTTGTATTTGGTTTATGCTAATTAACTGGTTTTCGTGTTTGTAAATAAAATCAATTTTCCGCGGCATATTAAGTTAATCGTTAATTTAATTATCTTAAATTTAATTTACTTATTACTTGGTAATTGTTCTAATAACTATTTGTCGTAAATAATTATTCAATAAAAAAATTGCTATTACCGAGACCCAAATGCCACTGTCGTAACCCAACAGTGGTATCAGAGCCTTGATCACCACACGCAAACCCTAACCGGTCGATTTTCAACCGGTGTTCTTTCGCGAACTAGGGTTCTGAACCCGAAAGTCGCGAAATTGAATGAATTGCTATTTAAATATGTTTAGTCGATTTGAATCCACTAAGCATAATCCGATTCAATAAAATTGATTGAATTATCTTTCGTACATATTCGGCCCAACCCTATGTTATTTTGTCATGGATTCGTTATGGTTTGGCCATTTTGGCCCACTTCTGACTGGGTTCAAAGTTGTATTTATTTAAAATAAAATAGTTTTATTTTAATTTGTAATACATCTCATTCGCCTAGATGAACGAAACGAGCTTGACACGACGACCCATTTTGAGATTGCCCCTTCTAGGGATTTTTGAAAATGGCTGGAACCCAAAACGAGACCGACGTTTTATGATGACGCGCAGGAGCTTGTTGAAGCCAGTGGGAGCGACTAAATCGATCAGGGAGTTTTCTGTTCTCATGGTTGATTTACTTTTACGTCCCCTTGACCTTCCTCAATGTTGTCATAGGCTCTGACAATATCGAAACCCCTGCATGGCCGAATATGTGCATGTGTGTTTGCTTGTTTTTGGTTGCTTGTCTTAATATGATTAACGCGCCAACTAAAATCCAAACTTAGTTTTACCGGTATAACACTAATTTTTCAATCGATTAAATAAAAGTCCTAATTTTATTATGACTTTATAAAATTTAATAACCAATTTAATTCAAAATGAAATTCAGATTTTTTGATAAATTAATCAAACATTGATAATAATTGGTTATCGTCTTGCGACAAGTAGATCATTAATACTTAGGTTGTTTAAATGATCGCCTCGAGTGAGATTGGATTCATAAAATTTGTCGTCACATTAATCATTAAAATATGACCTAATAATCCTATCTGGTAAGCGTAAAACCGGTAGTCTATGCCATCCTAAGTCAAGTCTAACTTGGAACATATTGACCAATGCATCCGTGTTGGAGTATTTCAACACCGCACGTGGTGTTTTGGGTATTTTCCAAGGTGAGCGTATTGGAGTATTTCAACATCGTACGCACACACTGACCACTTAGAACAACTACCATTTTCTTTACAAGCAGCTTTGGTATTGGAGTATTTCAACATCGTACCTCTGGTCGGCATGTAGACAGAATGGGCATAGATGGGGCTAAACGTATTTCGTTGATCCTTTCGCGATAGCCCCATAACGGGAGTTGTGACAGTTACTCACAAGTGACAATCGTTGTCCATTTGGCTACTTAAAAATTTTGAAAGCACTTTACGCTGTCTGGAGAAACTATCTAACTAACTGAATTCCCAATTCCTATTCAAGATTAGCTTACCATCCTTGAATACGATTCAAACATGGAAACACTAAATTTTACCTATTGTTTCAGATGGCTAACCGTGCAAACCAAGAGATTTTCCATCTCAAGTCTCTTCTTGAGAAGGAGAAACTTGATGGCGCCAACTTCCTTGATTGGGAAAGGAATCTGAGAATCGTCCAGAAAATGGCTAACATGGAAAACGTGTCAGAAGCTGAGGTTCCTGAGGAACCTGAAGCTGACACTGCCACGGCGCGTAACGCCCATAACACATTGCGACAAAATGCCAAAAATGTCGCATGTATTATGCTAGCCACTATGACTTCTGATATTCAGAAGAACATGGTTGATAGGACGGCTTTTCAAATGATCGGTGATCTGAGGGGCATGTTTGAAACTCAGGCCCGGCAGGAGCGCTATGACACTGTTGTGACACTTATTAGCTGTCGCATGGCCTGAAAGCGCTCCCGTCAGCCCTCATGTCCTAAAGATGAAGGGTTACATCAACCGCCTAGCGAAGCTGAATTACGTCATCCCCGCCGAAATGGCAACATACCTAATTCTGCACTCACTGTCCAGTGCCTTCACCCTTTTCAGGGTGAACTTTAACATGTATAGCATGGTAAAGACAGTGAGTGAGCTTCATGGCATGCTCAAGACTGCTGAAGTTAACTTTGTTAACGGCAAGGAACCCGATGTACTCGCAATCCGATCAGGAGGTACAAGGCACCCGATGTACTCGTAATCCGATCAGGAGGCGTCAAGAAGCCTGAGGTCAAGATAGGAAGGCGCGGGAACAAGAAGAAGGGCAAGGCAGCTGTTACCAGAGCGTCTGGAAGCTCCCAGAAGGGCAAGTCTAAAGCGTCCAAGGCACCGCCGCCAGATCAGCGCCAGTGTTTTGAATGCAACACGATGTGGCACTGGAAAAGAAACTGCCCTGAGTATCTTTCCAAGGTGAAGAATGGAAAAGCCCAGTCGGGTGATTCCACGAGTATACACATAAGTTTAGGTTGTATGATGCTTCACTTATTCCTGCAAAATATATGTTTGACATACTTTACATTTTGTAGGTGCATGAAGCTAAAGGAAGCAAACCAAGATGACATTGAGCTACCCTGCAAGACTCACACTCAAATAAAGCTCGTGTCTAATGTTTTAGTTTCAAAACAATTCCAGGATGAATAATTGCTTTCCTTGGATTTTGACTATGACATGCTTTTGACTATGGTTGATTTTCAAAACATGCATGACAGGTTTTAATCTACTTTGAATTGATTCAACCCTTTGTTAGATTAAGTTAAAAATCCCAAAACAACATACCTCACAACCTGGTTCACTTGATTTCATTAAGGCTAGCTAAAATGCGATATGATAACCTTTTGGTGATCGTTGAATCCTGTTGTATTTGGTTTACGCTAATTAACTGGTTTTCGCGTTTGTAAATTAAATCTTTTTTCCGCTGCGTATTAAATTAATCATTAATTTAATTATCTTAAATTTAATTTACTTATTACTCAGTAATTGTTCTAATAATTATTTGTCGTAAATAATTATTCAATAAAAAATTGCTATTACCGAGACCCAAATGCCAATGTCGTAACCCAACACGATTATCAAAGAAGCTGTCAATAGTGTTAAAGAAAAGGTTAAAGATTATGATTATTCAAAAGTTTCATCATCAAATTCTAAGGAAGAGAAGGTTGTGAAGAAGAAGAAGAAGAACAGGAAGGCTGGCAAAAAGGATGAAATGAAATCTGAGGTTCCTAAATTTTCAATGTTTGTGTCTGGTTCATCATTAACTGAGAATGAACAATTAGCTACTTCTACCAAGAAGATTCGTTCTCATACTGACATTGATGTGACGATTTTCTATATCAAAAAGAATGTCAATGAAGTTAAAGCTGAATTTTCTCGGTTAGCAAAGAACGAGCATAACTCTACAAGTTTGGAAGAGAAGATTTTAAGAAAAAATGTTGGTTTGGGTTTTTAATCAAGAATTATTGAAGATGGTGGTGTTCAAACTTTAAAAAAAATTTGAATAAAATTAAATTGAAGCAAGTTAAGAAAGATGTTTTCAAGGATGAAATAGTTCAACCCGAGAGGTTTACAAGCTCTATTGTTCGGAACAAATATTTTCTAACAAAGACTTTCCACTTCATTGCGTGGATGCTCAAAAGATATTAGAATTTTTTGTGAAAGAGGTTGTTCAAAAGATCAAGGCATCTTTTAATGCACAATTTTCTTCTGGTGGTTCAAACTCAATTCCAAAGAGCCCAACGTCTAAATGGGTTCATGATCATCGGCATCAGGAATATGATTCTTTCTATGATCATTTTGGAGTTCATAATGTCTATGAAGCTATGTAGGTTCCTAAGAAAAGAAACATTAACAATCGTTTGTGTTACATTTGCCGCCAAAAAGAGCATATGGCACAAGATTATCCGGTTCCTACTACTTCTACTCAAAGGAAACAAAAGATTCCAGATTTTGGTAAAACTTCCAAACCAAAGTTCATTGATGAACATGGCAGAGTGTTTCATGAATTTCAACCTACATTCTTTAAAAAATAAAAAAGATTAATTCCAAAATCCTCAAAAGTACCAATTGTAGGTTGTTCGTCACAGTCACCTGTGATTGATTCTTCAAAGACTGATTTACTAAAACAACAACAGCAATGGAAGCCTAAGGTGGTTTGTAAACAAGACAAAGAAACTGGTCGACCAGAAGCAATCCGCTTTGGGTCATTTATGAACTAATGTGTTTGACCAGTGTGCAGGTACTTCTGAAAGACTTATCGACGATTGAAAAGTTGTTGATGGAGGAGTATTCTGCTTATTTTAAGTTAAATTTCACGTGATATCATTTTCTAACCTGAAATCTTTCTAAAAACTTACACAGACAGGTATCTGGGTCAATTGATCATTTTTCTTTCTTTATATCTCGTTTTATAGTTTAGGGGGAGAAAATTAAAAGAGTCAAAAATAGTGTCTTGTTTTTATAAAATGAAAAATCCAAAAATAGAGTTTTTCATTTTAAGGGGCAAAAAATTAAAAGAGTCAAAAATAGTGTCTTGTTTTTATAAAATGAAAAATCTAAAAATAGAGTTTTTCATTTTAAGGGGGAGAAAATGCATGATTATGGAGAAAAAGGCAAAATATGATGAAGGTAATTTATCATTGGGAAATGATAGTACATTGGTTTACATATCTGTCACATGGATAGAGTAGATGAAAAGGCCATAAGATCATTGTTTAATATGCTTGGTAGGCTCGGCAAATCAGAAAGTATTCAGATGTGATATACACTAAATACCATGCTTGATCATGTGGATAACATCTTGAAGCGTATTTCATGACAAAATGAGGAAAAAAATGAAAAAGGAAAATGAGAAGGCACTGTGTATACATGTGTTTATTTTGCAAAGATTTAAATTTGTTTGATTTTCTTTATTTTCTCAAACGATCGGACTTTCTTTGTGTATCGAAAGATCGACCTGATTGTTGTCTGTTTGAGGTTCTGCTTTATTTTCTTTGGTCTTTTGTATAATTCACTGGACTTTCTCTATGTGTCCACAAGACCGGCCTGATTGTTGCTGAATTATACAATTTCAACTTGTTTTATCTTTCATATTTTGTTAAGTCTGAGGCCTTATCTGCATATCGAAAGATCGAAGTTAAGGTAGACGATTTAACGTTCTTATTTCTGTTTGCATTGAACATAGTTGACAATATCATTAATACAATACACTATGTGATAATTACAAGTGTAATCACGCAAGAAAAAGTGAAATGTCTGAATATGTCTGATAGTGTGAGATAAGCTGGTCAAAGTGTTGGGCTATACTTTAGAGGCATGAACATTAGATCTTTGGGCTTTTGTTTAGACCGGTTTGGGCTTAGTTTTTACGATTGGGCTTATGTGGGCCGATTCTATTGTGTTTATGACTAAGACTAGGGTTTGTAATGGGTAGTATATAAACCCATAGTGTTTATGATTTTAGCGAGTTGTTGTTTACGATTTTGTGCTTATCTCTTGTAATTTCAATCGTAATCATCAATCCAAGAAAGTGTGTTCTTCATTCAAGATTTGATCTTTTGTTTTTTATCATCTACATCAAATCTATTTCATCTACTTTCTCTTGAATCAATCTCATACAAGGATTCTGCACTTGTTTGAGGTCAAATATCGTGAACGGTTGTTGATCCCGGACCAACAATTGGTATCAGAGCCAAGAATCATTGATTCGAGGTTCTCACGATATTGGATTCGAGTTTTTTCTGAAAAAATTGTATTTTTGAAGGTTTTGAAGCTGTGTTTGCTGTTCACGACTTTGCTGCTGCTATTCTTCAA
>JBCNJP010000010.1:62224042-62369702 GCA_039602395.1 Deinandra increscens subsp. villosa | reverse complement strand
CGTATCAAAACCACATACGGGACATGCAAGTTCTCCTTTGGTGCTCCACCCGGACAGATTGGCATAACCTGGAAAGTCTGATATGGTAGAAATGATAGAAGCCTTCATCTGGAAGTATTGTTTAGTTGAAGCATCAAATGTATTAATTCCATCATACCATAACTCCTTCAATTCTTTTATCAAAGGTTGCATATACACGTCTATCTTGTTTCCAGGACCTTTAGGACCTGGGATGATTAAAGAAAGAATAATATTCGGCTGCTTCATAACCAACCATGGTGGTAAGTTGTATGGAATAAGAAAAACTGGCCAAATACTATGCGCCACATTCATTGTCCTAAAAGGGTTGAAGCTATCACTTGCCAAAGCTAGACGAACATTACGAGGATCACTAGCAAATTCAGGAAACTTTTCATCAAAATCCTTCCAAACTAATGCATCTGCCGGATGTCGTAATTTTCCATCTTTTATACGCTCTGTATGATGCCACCTAATATGGTCAGATGTCTTTGATGACATAAATAACCTTTGAAGTCTAGGCTTTAAAGGAAACCACCGTAATATTTTTGCCGCCTTCTTCTTAGGAGGGGTTGCTTCGTCGTTTGGATTAGCTTCATGAACTTTCCATCTAGAAGAACCACAAAAGGTGCATACTTCATCTTTCTCCTTCTCATCCCAAAACAACATGCAACCATTAGGACATGAATGGATTTTTTCATAACCTAAACCTAAGTTGGCCAAGATTCTTTTCACTTGTTGGGTTGTTTTAGGTAACAAATTTCCTTCGGGTAATAAAACATGTAAATACTCTAACAACATAGTGAAAGATTTGTCACTCCATCCATTTAAACATTTTAAATGATACAAATGCACCACACAAGATAATTTGTTATGTTTGCAATTCGGGTACACCTTTTCTTCAGCTTCCTTGATGAGGTAATCAAACTTGCTTCCTCTGTTGTTCGCCTCTTGACTATAATTTGAAGCATTGTCATGTGTCTCCCCTCCACTTCCACCTTCCGGTTCAAAAGCATCATATAACAAATCACGAATTTCCTCATTAAGGGTCGCTCCAGTCGACGCACTCGTTGCCCCTTCACCATGATATACCCATTTCAAGTAATCTGGTTGAAACCCTGAACATATGAGGTGATCTAAAACACTTTGTCTACTCTGATATTTCATGTTTAGACACTTTGTACATGGACACACTATCTTCTCCCCATTGACGGATGTTCTCTCAAATGCGAAATTCAAGAAGGTTTGCACACCGTTAACAAAAGTTTGACTATATCTTGGTGCGTGATACATCCACGATCTGTCCATGCCTTCTAAGTTTATGTTTATATTAGCCGCTAGTCAACAAAGTAGTGAAGATGTATATCATTGTTCTTATACTAGCTAATTTATAAAACAGAATTTACCCCTTTAAAACAGAAGAAGTACTTAATTATCAACACTTTAACTCTAGGAAATAACATGTATACACACATAGAACAGATCTGATCCTAAATTTGTAAAACTAAATTTATCACTAAACAAATAGAACTGATCTGATTCTAAAGTTGAAAAACTAAATTATCACTAAACAAATAGAACAGATCTGATCCTAAATTTGTAAAACTAAATTTATTACTTAACAAATAGAACAGATCTGATCCTAAATTTGTATAAATTTATTACTTAACTGATATTGGCTTATAATAGGTAAATGGGTCAGAACAAACACATGCATCAACCATAAAATGGGATAAAAAAAAACTACACAAATACCTGATTAAGATTGCAATGAAGCTGAAACTCTGCTGAACAACTACCAAACACCGTGTAGTAACGACCTGCATGGAAGTAAGTCAGATAACATACACCGAAAAACAACGTCGAAACCAATGCTAACAACAAAATGAGATCAGAATTTACAATTGGTAATAAAAGACTTTAGGCCTGAACAATAGAAAAAAAATAGCCAAAAACAAGAACAAAGTTTTTCTTCATTCTTATTAAATCACTCATATGCAACTTACATCCAGCCACTTAATTCATGAAGTCAAAAAATTAAAATACACAAAAAAAATTAAACTGTTTCTAAAAAGTTTAAACTGTTTCTAAGAACTTTAGCTCACTACTTAATTTTCAAAAATTTAGCTCACTACTTAATTTTCAAAAATTAAGCTATAATCAAGCTATAATTAACTCATAACAGATTCCTGGTGTATATGTTTTGGTGCTACTGTGTATTATGAATCAAAACTACATCCATACTTTTTGTTGCTTTGTAGTAGATATAAACCTATAAACTGTATGCATTAGAAATAGTTGTTGTGTTTGCTTTAAGCCTATATACTGTATGCATTACAAATAGTTGTTATATTTGCTTTCAATTACTATCTGCATTCTTAACTCGACGCCCGCTGAAACGCGCGGTAGGGCTCTCTCCCTATTAGATTAGATTTGCATGGTTAAATTCGGAACATGTTAGCTTGCCTAGCTACTTTGACTTTTTTTATGCTATATACACTATTTCACAAATTGTTTAACAGATGAATAAATGATACAGGTATTGTCAGCAAATATGCAACTTGTGGGTGTGTTTAGCCTACATGAAAAGTATAGCAAGAGCAATAAAAAGCCATGGAGTACCATCAGTTGACATCAATTTCGACCCTACTTACGAAGAGCACAATTACATGTTAATACAAAAACAAATTAGTTAACATGCGATAAATGCCTTCTAGATTTTTTAGTGTAGTAATCAACTAATCAATATTCCATGTTTGAAAAATCTCATTTCTAATGAGTCAAAGTTAAGGACACAATTCCAATATGCTTTACAAGATTGTACACTACTACTCAACGGGATTTAAATAAATAAGTTTTATAACAATAGTTCTTCATAACAAATATAACATTGATGTTGCTGGACCTAAAATTCTATAAGCACGAAAGCATGACCCTCTGACCACCAAACCACACACATATAAACAGGTCATACCTGACTTTGAAACACAAACACAGCCCATAAACAGCTAGTAACAGGACCTGCACTCCTGCAAATGTATGAAGAAAACTAAAATTAAACTCCGGTGACCCAATCATGATGATTATCTAAAACAGGGCCGAAAATACTTAAAGCACAGACCAAACAACACCATCAAGGGTAGAAGGTTTAAGAACAGCACCAAACTGAGAACGAAATTCGTTTACCTGATTTTGGGGGTTCTGATTTTGAGCGGCGGATTAGGGATTGGATTTTTGAGCGGCAGATTATGGATTGTGAGCGACGATTTTGGGGGTTCTGATTTTGAGCGGCGGATTAGGGCTAGGATTTTTGAGCGGCAGATTATGGATTGTGAGCGACGAGCGGTTTTGATTTTGATTTTGGGGGATCGAAGGTATTAGATTTTGGGGGGAGTTATTACCGCCAAACATTATTTAGGGTTAAGAAAGATAGCGCCAACATTTCAGTCATTTTTTTATTTTTATTTTTTTGTTTTATTATATGAAAAGATAGAGCACATCTATCTACATATTCCGTAAAGAACTAAACTCTAATTTTTAAATGTTAAAAACCCAACCATTATTATATTATACTTAAAAAAAGGACCAATAATTTATTATATGATAAAGTTTTAGTAAAAAAAAAAAATTAGAGGTTAATAAGAAATGTAGGAATGAAAATTAAAAAAATATTTTGATGAGTAACAAAATATATATGTTATATTATGTACCACCAAAAATTTTAGAAAGTTTTTTAACTTTAAAAAATAAGTATAGTGCCACTAATCATTTAATATAGCTAAAACAAGTATAATACACGCAAAGTGCCACTACAATATATATATTAGTGGCATAAAAGTTAATAGCCACTAAACGTGTGTGCCACTAAATGACAATTAAGTGCCACTAATCTCTTAAATTAGTGGCATAAATGATAAATGCCACTAAAACAATAGCTCAAACAAGTATGGCACACGAAAAGTGCCACTACAACTTACATTAGTGGCACAAAAGCTAAAAGCCACTAAGAGTGTGTGCCACTAAATGTCAATTTATTTGTAGTGGTGGCATGATAAACCAAAAAACAGAGAGCTGAGAGAGCTAACGGCGTATATGGTGATGATCAAAAATTAATTAATTAAAGATATGATTTATATCCGAAACTCGAGGTGGTAGATACAGATTTGACCTCTAGTAATAATGTATATCCGCCGTCGCCACATATAATTAACTAATTAAAATTGGCTACTATTTAGTCACGGTTAATATATGTGGCCATATGTAATAGATTTTTATCACTCACAACCTACTATTCAGTCATACAACCTAATAAAGGTGACCATATGTACTAGTTTTTAGCCACATAACTAAGTAAAAAGCGTGGCCATTGCTCACATTTAGCCACGCATAATATATAATTAATAGTTTTGTTTTTTTTAATTTACTAAGTAATAAAATTTACTCTTCCGTCACACAACATTATTTAAACGTGGCCATACATTCCTTTTTGGTCACACGAATTAAAAATCATAAAAATTCCGTGGCCGTTTGATGCATTTTGCCACTCTTTATTAAGCGTGACAATTAAGGGCCACATGTTTTTGTAAAACAGTGACTAAAGCGACAGCACCTGATTGTTGTTGTCACATAAACAAAAAAATACGTGGTTAAAAGGGTCCAAAGGCTATATATTTGGCCATGGGTACAAAATATGCGTGGCTAAAACTAGTTTTCTTACCTTTGGCCACGTTTTTTTACAAAACAGTGGCTATGCGTAAAAAAAACCGTGGCCAAAGTCACTTTTTGACGTAGTGGTGCAGTGAGTGAATCAACCACAAACACGGATTTTCAGATTTGCGATCGGATTTTAGGTTGAAGACGATGAACATTGTATTTTTGGTTTTTCGGGAGCAAGAGAGAGTTCTGTGAGGTTGTTTTGTAAAAGTGAGGAGGGATGAGATGTATTTGACCTATTTAAAGGTTTTTTTTTTTACAAAATACGGAAAAATTTATCAAGTTAAAAACAAGATCGTTAAAGTCACTTAAGAACGTTGTAAAGACTAAGAAACATCGTTATGACCTAGCAACTTAACAAGATCGTAAACACCAAATAAGATCGCTAAGATCAAAACAAGGCGATATGACTAACAACATCGTTAAAGTGAAACTAAGTCGTTTGACCAAAACAAAATCGTTATGACCAAAACAAAGTCGTTAAAGCCAAGATTAGAAACAACATCGTAAAGGTTAAGTGACAAAGTCGTTAAGGCCAAAACAAGATCGTTAAGGCCAAAGGATCGAGATTTTAACTTAGACAAAAAATCTGATTTTTCACCAAGACAAGATCATTAAGCGAAAAAATAAGATCGCTAAAGTGGAAAACTATTTCAAATGAAGTTGTTTTGCCTAACACCCAAACAAGGTCGTAAAGGGCAAAACAACATCGTTGAGAACAAAAATACATTAAAAGCCTAAAATTTCCAAGTAAAGAAACAAATACGTAAAGACGAATCTTAACGATTTTGAATTTTCCTTTACAATGTGAACAAGATTGTAAAGACTAAAACAACATCGTTAAGAGCATTTTCCAAAAAATCCTAAATTTTTAAGTACAAAAACAAAATCGTAAAGAGTATTTTCTTCAAACGATCTAGTTTTATTCTTAATGATCAAGGAAGGTCGTAAAGAGAAATTTTGACTCTGTAAAATTTTGAACTTAGAGAAAAAGTGCACACAGCCTGACTTAACCAAATTTATGCACAGTCACATTTGCACAATACCTACCAGGAAAATAGTTTTAGATTAACTTTACCCAAAATTCACAAAAATTTAAAATTTGCCTAAATTTCCACCAACCCCAACATTTTCACATTAGTTGGTCAATTTTTCACCAAACTTAAAATTTCAAGCAAGGCATTTGGCTTTTTTCAGCACTTATTTAGCCAAACAAACAGGTAAGAACTTGTAGATCACATATTTTTTGTATGGTTTTGGTCAGCCCATGTTAGAATCATACCGGTCAATTATGTGATCAATAACACTTATAATTCAAATCACCTCTCAGATCAGGTAACCTAAGTCAGATTGTCTGTATTGTTTATCCACTTAAGCTCATACATGGTAATTTTCAATATATTCCTATGATGTATTTATCATGTTTTGTCTGATTAGTGAAAAAACTAGTTAACCTTTTATTCAACATAAAGTCACTAGTATTCTACCATGGGATATTAATGCACTTCGGATACAGCCTACACACATAAGGACTTTCAAATGGCACATATGGAATTTCTTCATCATATGGTATTTTTCTTCCCCCTATTTCTTTAGTGTTAAGTAGCTGCTTTCATGAGTGGAATTAATGATGAATGGCATGATGGTATCGCGTGGCCACAAGGTCATCACTTTCGCAAAGTAGATGTGCCACAGATTTAATAATGGATGAAGCAGCACCAAGATCTTTGCTTTCGCAAAACAGATGGTGTGCTGATGGTTGAAATCAGGGACTTAATGCTAAAGAAATATTCGTGTGTGTCGGCATATCGTACTTAGCTCAGACTTAGGCAAATTTAAAGAATTTTGCATTGGTTGACTTCTAAGGTCCTCATTTTCATTCAATCAGTGTGTAATCACAGAAATAGTCTACTTCTAAGTATTATGAGCCTACTGACACATCAAATGATAGAGTCATCCATCGATTGGATCATATCCTATGGTTAGATCTACAAGACCAGAATCATATCATGTTCCTCATAATTGTCTGACCACAGACCAAAGATTTTGATTTTTCAATGTTTCTTACCTTTCTTTATAGAATTTGTACATGTGTTCAAAACACTTATTGGATTAATAGAAATAACACTATTTTTTTTTGGGTGTTTTGTCAGTTTTTCTATGTTTTTGGTTTATTTTCCACAGTTACAGACACGACAGACAGACTTAAAAACTGAAATAAACATGAAAATTCTTTTTGGTCTTTTCTAAATTTTGACATGAGACACAACAATAAACAAATGTTTTGTCGGTCAAATCATGGTCAAACAAAGTCAAAAAAAATGACTCCAGGAGTCAAAAGAACAAATATTTTGGTATTTTCTGAAATTCAGAAAAATAAACCTTTAAAATATTTTTTTGGTGATTTTCGCGAAGGGATAGGGAAACATGCAAGAGGATCAGATAAAACTTATTGAACAGACAAGCTTAAAGACTAAGGCACTAACCTATTAGGAATAGAGTATCAAAAACCTAATCAAAGTCTATCATCCCAACAGATTGTATCGGGTAATTAAACCTAGATAAATAAAACCCTTTGGTAAAAATGTCTACGAACTGTTTTGAAGTATTGACCCGAACTAAGGTGATTAACTTTTTCTCTGCATAGTCCCTGATGAAATGGTGCCTATTTTCTATATGCGTAGCCTTAGAATGCTGCATAGGATTTTTAACAATGAAAGTAGAAGTAGTGTTAACTATATAGATGGGAGTGCTCTTGAAACTCAAATCGTAGTCCAATAGCTGATTCTGGATCCATAAGACTTGGGAACAACATGAAGTAGCAGATACGTACTTCGCTTCAGCAGATGAAACAGATACCGTCGTTTGCTTCTTGCACTGCCATGAGATAAGGCGATTTTCAAAGAATTGAGCGCCTCCAGTGGTAGACTTGCGATCGAGGTGGCATCCGCCATAGTCGCTATATGAATACACTTGAAGGACGAAAAGAGAATCCTGGGATACCACAATCCTCTGTTTGTGTTGGACTTTAGATACTGAAAAATTGTCTTCATATCTACCATATGGGACTCTTTAGCATGTTTTGATATTTTGAGCATAGACACACTCTAAATATGATGTCGGGGCTGCTGGCAGTTAGGTATATCAGAGAACCGATCATGGACTAATATTGATGATCGTGTACACAAACACCTGACGGGTCCTCGTGAAGCTTGTGTGGAGTTACAACAGGCGTAGAATATCCTTTGGAGTTTTGGAAACCGAACTTCTTCAGGTTCTGTTTAACATATTTCCCCCCCCCCCCCGCCTGATTAAGATGCCTTCTGGCGTCTGTTTCACTTGAATTCCTAGAAAAAATGTTAAGTCAACCATCAAACTCATCTAGACTTTTTGCTTCATCAGTTCCTTGAAATCGTGGCACAGCTTAACATTTATTGATCCAAAAATAATGTCGTCGACATAGACTTGGACTAACAATCCATCTTCCCTAACTTGTCGAATGAATAGTGTCTAATCAATCACTCCCCTCTTGTATCCATTTGACAACAGATAAGTTGATAATGTCTCATATCATTTCCTGGGTGCCTGATGAAGTCCATAAAGGGCCTTAACAAGTTTGTAAACCTTTTCAGGGTAAGAGGGGTTTACAAAGCCAAGAGGTTGTTCGACATACCTCTTCTTCCAGTTCACCATGTAGAAATGCAGTCTTCACATCAAGTTGGTAGACTATAATATTCATTGACGCAGCTTACGCCAAAGTATCCTAATGGCGTCTAGACATGCGATAGGTTCATAGACATCTTCGCAATCAATGTTGTCTTCCTACATAAACCCCTTCACTACTAGTCAGGCTTTATTTCTAATTATTATCCCACGATCGTCCCTCTTATTCTTGAAGATCCACTTGACAGGTATTGCCTTAGAACCTTCAGGTTTGTCAACCAATTTACAAACATCCAACATCTTGAATTGTAATAATTCTGCTTGCATTGGTTCAATCTAATTATTATCTTTCATTGCTGCAACAACTGATGTTGGCTCTTCTAGTGAGAAGAAACAGCAAAACAAACATTTGTTAACTGCGCATGATTGAATTCTGGTTACGCGCTTTTCAACTGGACTAATGATATACGAGATTGGGTGCTTCTTGTGAATTCTGGATTCTGTGACTGCTGGAACTGGAATGTTTGGTTCCATATTCCCAAGTTGCAACTCATCGACAGGAGTTTCACCAGTGTCAATTTCTGAGACATCTTCTGAGTCAGATTCAATTTTTTAGGTACATTTTCAACTATATTGTCTTGAACGGTTGTCGGTGATAGTTCTACTTCTTGAATAACTGGTTCTGGAATTGGAAGAGTAGATGCAGCTGGTGCAGTGGATGAAGTAAATTGAGTTGAAGATGTCCCATTCAGAAATTCTAGAGGGTCAGCTGAGTAGATCATCTCCAGAATAGAAGAAGTAAATGGGAAGACATCCTCAACAGTAGGATTATCATCTTCAGTCACTTTTTTTGTTTGAACAACACCAGAAGAACCTACAATATCAGAATCAACTAGGTTAAAAGATGATGATAGAATCTGAAGGTCATACATGCCTTCTGAGTTAGAATCATGGCTGTTTTGTGTGTGCTCGTAAAATGTAACGTTGCACGAATCAAGAACAACTTCAGTTGTTTTGTTGGATACTCGGTAAGCCACGGCGGTCGCCGAGTATGAAACAAAATAGCCTTCTTCCGCCCTATGGCAAATTTAGCTAACTGCTCAGAGTGTATCAAAATAGTACAAGGGCATCCGAACGGTTTTAGTCTTCTCAAAACCGGTTTTCATTTAGAAAACATTTTGAATGGGTCTTGTTGGCGTGTTTAACAAAGAGTGTTCTATTCAGAACATAGCACGCAGTGTTCACTGCTTCAGCCCAAAAAGAAAGTTTTAAGTTGGAATCAGTAAGCATGGTTCTGGCACACTCGATAATCGTTCTGTCTTCCGTTCAGCCATGCCATTTTGCTATGGTGTATATGGCGAACTAAACTGACGAGTTATGCCTTTCTTGTTGCAGAATGCATCAAATGTTTGGTTTTTGAATTCTGTCATGTTGTTAGATCTGATAATCCGAACCCGCTCTCTGCTGATATTCTCGATCCGAGTGACAAAATCCTTCAAAATTTCAGGAGTCTCAGACTTCTCCTTCTGAAAGAACACCCACAAGTGTCGAGAGAAGTCATCGGTGATGACTAAGCAAAAGGATTATTCCCCTAAACTGTGGATACTCACTCGTTTGAATAAGTCTAAATGAATTTGTTAAAGAATTGTTGTAGTTCTACCTGGCAACTTTGGCTTATGAGAGATCTTGTGATGTTTTCCCTTTAAACATGCCACACGGTTCTCTTGTTGGACAAAATCTTTATCTAGTAGACCAAACGCGTGTTTACCCATGACCAAGCGATTCATGTGGCGAGAATTTACACGACCCATCCGCCTATGTTAAAGCGTAGAATCCTCTTCTCAAGCTTTAGCCAAGAAGCATGCAATTGAACTTGTCGGCCTTGCAGCGTTCATATCCAATGCATACATGTTCCCCCTTCAATAATCTCTAAAAAGAATTTGATCATCGGGAACATTGAAACTAGGCTTCAGAATCAGTCACTCTTTATTATCCAAGAACATCGGCATCTTGTTGTCACAGATCTGCGACACAAAACTGAGTAGATTGTATGTTAGATTAGACACCAGGTTGACCTTCTCAAATGTAACTTCGCCATTAGAGAGATGACCGTTTCTAATTATTGTACCACAAAACTTATCACCACCAAATGCAACCGGACTACCATACGATGTCATTTCACATCATGCAGTAGATCCCTGTTTCCAGTCATGTGCCGGGAATAACCGCTATCCATATACCATAGATTGTCTGGCCTTTGGCAACGTTCCTGCAAATTTAAAGAAAAAAATTATAAGATTGGATAAAAGAACTTGCAAACATGGGACTTGGAATCCATGGCCTTGGAGCAGTTTAAGAAGTGGAGCTCATTTTGACATTCGCTGACACAGCCGGTTGAAAATAACCAGCACTCATCCCCAGTCCTTGAGTTGTTCGAGGTTGCTAGTTCTGAAAGTATGGATGATTCTGAAAATTCTAAGGAAATAAGGATCTATTCATCATGAAATCATAGTCTTCACTATAATTGCAATAGAATCTTAAAGGTGACATCATCATCCCTTGACCTTGGAATGGAACTGGTGACTGTTGAGCATATCCATAATTTAAGTAACCTTGGTTGAATGGACAAGCCCGAGTTTCATGGTGCGGGTTACTCCACATAAAACAACCAATCGTCTCAATAGGACCTTTTGGGGCACTAGGAGTAGGAGTCACACTAATCTGAGGTTGAGTATCAACAGTTGTAGCATTCTCTCCTTGCTCATTTGGTTCTGAAATCTTCTTCTTTCTCCTTCCGTTTTGTTTTCTTTTGACCGGTGGTGAAGTAGGAGCTGATACCTCTTTTACCTCTTCAGGATGCTCGACCGGAGCAGGTTGAGTAATCACAACAGGTGGAGGGACATAACCCTGATCATATTTTGAATTCTTCTTTGTAGGTTTAGTTACTTTCACCTTCATTGTGTTGGAACATCGAGCCTCGATGGGAGCAGTCGATGAAGTAGCTTCTTTTGTGTTTTGACCCACTGAAGCAAAAACTTGAAAGCCTTAATGAGGTGTCACAATTGGTGGAGTCACAGAAGTCATCACCTTACCATCGGTGGAAGAAGCAAAAGTGTGCGTTTGCAATAGAGAATTACCAACATTCAAAAACATATTATCAAGCGCTTTATTGACAGCACTAACACTTAAGTCCTCTAGCTGACTGATTTTTCTTTGGCTTACGCCTCCTAGATGGTTTTTTTTCTTTAAATTCTCAATATGTTTTGAAGCCTTAGAGTTTTCATAAAAACAGTATATTTACCACTAGAAATGTCAGTTTAAATAATTTTTAGAAACCCAGTCTTAGCCATTCTCTTAACATGAGCCTCAAAAAGGCTAGTGTCCAAGGACTTTAGTACAGATGCATCAATTTTTCCGAATTAAAGAACATCTTTAACAGGTGGAAGACTTGAGCCACTTTCATGACCAACAAGTTTTGCTTCCATCTATCGAAGATCTTCTGCATCAGGAACGGTCTCATCACTTATAAAATGAACATGACTGCGAGGATTAATTTTTGTGAGATCTTGAATTCTATAGTAATTATGATTGAGAGGATGCTCAGCGGCTACATTATCAATCTCAAGTGTGAAACCTAAAGCAGTTTGGACTTGTCTCAAAAGATCCTTAGCCACTTCATTTGCTAAGTGAGATGGGTTCAAATTCATCAACTCAATCGTTTCCCGAGCTTGGACATAGTCCTTGATGAAAGCCAATTGTGTTGACAAAAGATCCTCAATTTGCAGCTTTAGAAACATTTCCTTATATTTCATAATTTCAACATCGTCTTGAAGAGATTTTATTTTGATCAAAAGTTCCTCTTCTTTAGCCTACATGGCTTTCACTTTGGTTACGCTTTCTCTCGCACTATCAACCAAATCAAGAATGTGTTTACGGTAGCTAGCGACAACCGCAATGCACTCTTCAGAACACAATTTGGGTTTTACCTTTTGAGGGATTAAACCCTTTTGACGCTCAATTTCTTTCTTCTCAGCTTCAGTATCAGTCACATATTGAGTAGCTTCAGTAGTAGCCACAAGAACAACCTCTTCAGCCACCTCTTGAATGTCAACCATGAGGGAAAAATTAGTGGGAAACATAGAATCAAATGGAGCTTCAGTTGCAACATTTTCACTACTGTTATCGTTCACCACCAATGCAAGGTCATTTTGGCTGAAGTTTGATTTTGAGTTGAAGAAGTCTAATTGTAGTTCGGATCAACAAGAGTAACAAGGGCCTTTCCATAAGTGTCACCACATGGGATAATAGAAGTAGTCTGATTTGCTTGAGATGGGCCAGCAACATTTGTCTTTTGATAAGAATTTGGTTCTGTTAGAAGGAGCTGCTATCACTAGAAGTGATGGGAACCTACCTTGTCTTAGGCTTTTTACACTCACGTGAAAAGTGTCCCAGCTCATGGCAATTGTAGCATTGAGATTTTGATTTATCAAAACCAATGGTGGAACTGGGATGTGACCGAAACACTTCCTTTCCAGTGCGGTTAAAGAACTTCCTAGTCCTAGCAGTAATCATCCCCAACTGCCATTTCAAATCCATCTCTTCCAGATGATCACAAGAAATTTGATCCATATCTTCTTAACACAAAGTCATGTTCCCAACTCCACCAGATAATTGAGATGACATGCCAGCCATAAGAGCATTGTAAAGCTCTTGATCTTTTCCAGTCAATATAGTAGAAGATGAGCCATGATGTTATGCATAAGACCCAGAGCTGTGCTGTGTTCTTGAATAGGTAGAGGACTGGTTGGAACAGGAATAGAGCCACTGGAGTAAGAATACGCAAAATCACTTTCCGATTAAGGTGCAATAGACACACATTTTGGACACTGTTGATTGGGCTCTAGTAGTCACATTGCCCATGAGTGGACGACCATCACGTTAATTTCCTTAATCTCATAGTCTCTTACTTTCTCAATGAGATCCTGCTAATCAGTTTCATCCAGATCATATCTATCTACAATGTAGGCAACATAAGGAGAAAACACACAAAGGTAGTGATCTCAGAATCTTCTTGCTGATCAAAACCATTTCAGAACAAATCTTTTTTGACTACATCTAACTTATGAGTTTCTGAAACTTGTTGATGTGTTTGTTCAAAAGATCCACTAGATTTGTAAGTGAAAGTATCGTAGGACAACTTCAATTTCTCCAATCGTATCTCCTTAGTAGCAACATTTCCCTGAAACTTCTTCTCCATTTCAAGCTAAACTTCATGAGTAGACTTTGCATCACAAAAGTGGTACAAGATATAATCACTCAATGCCATCTTGATACACCCCAAAGCACGGTGGTCAATTATGAGCTTACCATGCTCGGTTAGAGTTAAATCAGACAATTTCTTTGGAACTTCTCCACCAGTACCAGTAAGCGCCAAAGGTTAGCCCTTGAACAACAACAGTATTGACAAAAAACTTGGTGTGACCATGCAAAACAGAGACTAGCAAGTCATAGTTAAAAACTGCAGATATGACTTGAACTTTTCCTTCCAATCGTCAAAGTCAGCACCTCCCATAAGCTTAAGAGGCTTGTTGTTGCCAGGCATCATGCTTCCTGTTGATTGTAAGGATCGAAATATCTCCTCACGCGATATCAATGTCTAGCAACAACCGTGCGGAATCCGGTGTTACTAGATGATTCAAGCATAAACAATAAATCTATAAAAAAGATGATCAAAAACACGAATAAACACAAACCGATTAGAAGCACTTGATTAAAGCTTGGTTGCAACACACTTGAAGAATTAGAAATTCTCCTTGAGAGAATTTTGATTACACCTTGAGAAAGCACAAAACCAACAAAACCTAAAACAAAGATATTAGTGCCCTATTTATAGGAGATCACATGCTTGGTCAACAAGCCACTCCTAAAACCCTAATTAACACCTAATTTCCAGATTTGACTTTAAAGGCCCACTAAACATCCCCTAAACACTTTCTAAAAGAGCCCAAACATGCTTAAATTGGCCTAGTGACCCAATATAACCATAACCCAACTAATTTTCACTTATTCTATCACATAGGTCTTCAAAATAGTCCGCCAAAGGATAATTTAATACACAAGCCACAAATTATTCCCTTACAATCTTCCCCTTGGCTTGTGATATTAAATGTCTTCTACTTTCAATCTTCAGACTTGCAGTCTTCTCCTTGGCTTGAGCATGGGTTGATGAAGATTCTTTTCTTTAACAATCTTTAATGGGCATCATATGGGATGTTAGATGGCCCTCTCTCTTTATCAGTATCAGCTTAAACTTCAAATGGTAAACACGTAATGAGAGGAGGATTCTCAAATACTTGCTTCTTCTTGAAAACTGTTGAGTCCTTGCTGAGTCATCAGTAACTATCTTGACTTAACTTTAGAGGATAAATTTTAAAACCTCTATCTTGGCATTCTTGATTGAAGATCTTGAGCTCAGGTCATTTAGCTTCCCCTTAACATGTGAATAGTGTCTTTTGAGTCTTCGGAAGCTTTTCTTGAACAACCAACAGACTTCCCCTAAGCATAGGGTAAGTCCTTTTCCGACTGGTTCTTCAACTTGATCGGCAACAGAGTTCTTGCTTTGGTCAACTGAATCCTTGACTTTCTTGTCCATGAGTTGTCTTTTTCACTTAACCTGAAAAGCATAACATGGAACAAACACTACCCAAACAATGATCACAAGATATCGGGTTAGCGTTATTTAACCAAAAACCCTTCCCCTGAACCCAAGGACTTTTCACATTATCTCCCCCTGAGAATTTGAGGGACGTCATACTTTCTTGCATAAAACCCTTAAAAAATTAAAACCTTTAAATTAACCTGGCCAATGTTGAAAATAAACAAAAAAAAAGCTTAAGATAACACAAAAGAAAAATAAAAAATAAAAACAAACATACCAAATTACTAAACGAGAAGGTTTCTATGGGATCAAACCGTATGAATCTGACTGAGGAACCCTTTTCAGCTTCTGTTACTCGAACACGTCCAGGTGATTGCCAATATATAGATACGCTTTAAACTCTAACCCTTTTCTTAATCAGGCTGTTTGTCACTTTATTATCTTTTATTGGTGCATTAATTATTAACAGCAAGTGGGTTTCAACAAATCCTAGGTACATGTTACTACACACTATCAAGCATATAAATTCCCTACCACATATTTTCACAACCTGAACCAGAAGTTTGAAACTGAGCTCGAGACTTGGTTGAGAAGAGAAAGAATAGATCATAGAGTTTTTTGGGTATTATATACAAAGTCAACTGAATTTTTGAAACATTTTTAATAATGCTCTCATCAATGACACAGGCTGAGGGTTTTGGACACTTGAGGGTCTCTTCTCTTGTGCTCTTTGGCATCTTTTGGGTGTATACATGCATTTTTTTTAATTGCATATATTATTTAAGGTGATCTGTAAGCACGTATGCATGGAAAACTCCAGGTTATTGCTTACGCAAAGCAGAGGAGAGCCTTACATACACTTGAAGCATCCCCATGTCATTGCTCACGCAAAGCAGATGAGACACCGACTTTTTTAGCTCAATTTCACACTCTTGGAGACAGGCGTGTGTATTGGGAACTTGAACATGCAGTCAAATAGAAATGCAAATAACCTAAGTGCTGTCACCCAACATACTACCATACGTTATCTTTAAGTGTGTAACGCATACCTTTTCAGATTTAAGAGCCGAGCCTACTAGCATACCACCGTGGATCATGTCTTTCACATCTGCCTTACGCGTGTCAGCCATCTCCAAAATGGAAGTTTATTTCACTTCCCCCCTTCTCGAGCACACAAACAAAAGATTAAAAATTAATAAGCACAATATTTTTTGAGGGGTCACTTTTTTCATCCTTTCTATTCTTCCCCTTGCTTTTTGATTTTTAATAACACCACATCCTCTTTTTTTTTAAACATACACAGACACATCAATAAATATCTACTAAAACTGGCCAAGCTAACCTTCAAAATTTTTTCTTTTGAAAATTTTTCAGAACTAGGTTTTGTTTCATGCACAACCATACTTCACATCAGATTTGCCAAGAAACAAACAATTTAGATAGTGTTACCTTTTTCTGCTGATCATTTTAGATTTACCTCTCACAAGGAGAACATACCCTCCATTGAAATCTTCATGTCATGTAGTAGAGATGCCTCCTATCCTGTGCATGGAACAATCACTATCACAAACAAACAAGGTTAATGAAAGTCCTCCTTGATGGTTTCTGCACACTGTGAGAGATTAGTTAGCCATTAAAACCCAGGCCATTGTGGTTCTGGGTAAACCCCATGAATCAATGAAAGTTACTTCTTTTGAACACATGCCCTTTGAAAAAATCAGGAATTTGAGTTGCAGCTGCCTTTGATTTTGGTTTCCAAATTCCAGGTGATTTGAAAGTTGTTTTAGTCACCTTTGAAGTAGTGACTTTAGGTATTTCAACCTTCTTCATTTCAGGTTTCCTTTTCAAAACAGTTTTAGTTATGTTTGGAGGGGTAACTTTAGGTTTGTCAACTTTGTGTTGTTTTGAAATTGGTTTCTTCACCTTTTTATGAAAATTTTCCTAATTTGGAAAAACATATTTTTGTTTTGAAAATTTTCTTTGCTCTTTGGCAGTGCCCCAATGTTGATCAGAGGGTTTTATCTTAGGAGAAACAGTCTTCATTGCCTTAGGCGGTTGCACCTTCATTGGCTTAGACTTAACTGATTCCTGAGACGAAACACTCCGACTTTGCGGATAATATGGCTCATAGGGGCGAGAGAGACAATTTCGGGCAATGTGACCAGGATTGCCACAATTAAAGCATGTCTGCTTCTTGAGATAGAAGTCAGACGTGTAACCTTTTGTCTTTAGCTGCTGAGGTGGAGCACCATTTGCTTGTGTCTGCATCTTTGACCTGTTTGCAGATCTTGGGTTGACTATGGACTGGTTCCTCGTAGCTTGAGTTGAATCTATCTTTTCAGTTCTTGTGCTCCATGTATTCTTTGTTGTCGAGGCAGCATTTCTACAACTGCAACTGCATGAGCCTACTGATGAAACTGGAGACTTGTTTGTCATCTTGGGCCTTTCAATCTTGATAGGAACAGAAGTTGGAGGCTTGTTGGTGATCTTGGGCCTTATACTCTTAATGTCAGATGATAAACCACCATCATGACCCAAGCCTTTGAACTTAGTGGTGAATGAGGGTCTCTCTTCTCCTTCAATCGGAATGAACATAGACCCTATTGTCATGAATATCTTACCGTTGTTCCTTGTAGTCATCACCACTCGTTCCCGCTTTACCTCATCCACAACTTTGGAATAAGGAGTCTCGATCTTTGGATAAGGAATCAACTTTTCTTCATCAGCTCTCTTCACCTCACTGGAGCTTGATCTTGAGCTTGCACACTCAGTAGTGTTATTAGATTGAGTTGCTTCAGTGGCTGTCTTTTCATCTTCATGTACTGGTTGAGGCCCATATACCATGGTTGCTTCATTCAGGGACTCTTTCAACAATTCATCGGCAGTTTGGGGCACTTTGATGTATTCATGTTGTAATAGGGGAGGGAAATTTCCATCCCCGAGGCCAGATGTTTCTTTTATATGCTTGAGTCGCTCCTCTGATTTGATGTTTCTCAAGGGCAGATTGGGAATTGTCAAGTTTGGTTCTTAGTTCCTCTACCTCTTTGGTTAACTCTTCAACTTTAGAGTTAGCAATCCTAAGATATGCGCTTTTATCACTCACCTGAATTTGAAAACTCTTAACATCTACCTGAATGGCCTCAAGTTTCTCTCTAAATATTCTCGTCTTACTTTTGGACTCCCTAAGGTGTCTAGCAATTAATTCGCGATTTAGGGTCTCATTGGTAAACTTACGTTCCCATTCTTTAATCAAAGCACAGCAAGTGGGGTTTGAGCATTCCTCGCAGTTACATAACCAAGCTCCATTAGCATGATTGATCTTCCGCTTTTCCTCCTCTTTTTCACGGAATGTCCGGAAAAGATACTTATGTTGACTGAGTTCTTCACCTAAAGACTCTATCCTCTTTTTGTAGGGTTCGACTTGTTTTAGATGAATCTTTAGTTTGTACTCTGCATTCATATGGCCTCTTTCTTCTGATCAAAACAGTTTCTTATATTGTTCGATTGATTCGGAGCATGCCGAGTTTGAACATATCTGAGCTTGATCACTAACAACAAGAGAGGCAACTTGAGCACTTGCCATCTTTTTCTTTGGATGAACGTCTAGGTCAAATTCGGACCGGAAAGACTCGATCGGATTGAAAATGGTGGATCAAAAAGTCTCAACTGGATCGGAAAGTCAGGTTCGGAAATGAGTTTTTTTTTAATCTTATTATTATTAGTTTTTTACCGAAAAAAGGGTTTTCGAAGAAAAAAAAAACTGAATGGATCGAAAAGTGGACTTTTGATCGAAAAGATGACTTTTTGATCGAAACTTGGACTTTTGATCGAAAAGAAGACTTTTTGATCGAAAAGTGGACATTTTGATCGAAAGGTGGACTTTTCTGATCGAAAAGTGGACTTTTTGATTGAAAAATTGACTTTTTGATCGAAAAATTGACTTTTTGATCGGGCAGAGTTTTGGCTCGATCAAAAAGCCTATGACTAGTCGAAAAGTATACTTTTCGATCAAAGTGAACAGGGACTAGCCACAGTATCTGATCGAAAAGCTGGTTGGCTGATCGAAAAGCTGGTTGGCTGATCGAAAAGCTGGTTGGCTGATCGAAAAGCTTCAAAAAGGGACTTTCCGACTGGAGACAACTGATCGAAAAGACTCAAGAGGTCTTTCTTGATCAAAGCAGTGTGACATGATGAACTTTTCGATCAAAAGGAGGATTGAAAAGCCTTTGAACTTTTCGATCACGAATGCTCAAAACAACCACCACGAACACTTCTGTTTTGCGTCCAAACCTGCAAAAAAAAACTTCCGAGTGTGCTAAACGCTAAAAATCACCAACAAAACTCAAATTGTTAGTTCACAAGAGATTGAATCAGATATCGCGAGAGCCTCGAAACTTGCGTTTCTTGGCTCTGATACCAATTGTAAGGATCGAAATATCTCCTCACGCGATATCAATGTCTAGCAACAACCATGCGGAATCCAGTGTTACTAGATGATTCAAGCATAAACAATAAATCTATAAAAAGATGATCAAAAACACGAATAAACACAAACCGATTAGAAGCACTTGATTAAAGCTTGGTTGCAACACACTTGAAGAATTCGAAATTCTCCTTGACAGAACTTCGATTACACCTTGAGAAAGCACAAAACCAACAAAACCTAAAACAGAGATATTAGTGCCCTATTTATAGGAGATCACATGCTTGGTCAACAAGCCACTCCTAAAACCCTAATTAACACCTAATTTCCGGATTTAACTTTAAAGGCCCACTAACCATCCCCTAAACACTTTCTAAATGAGCCCAAACATGCTTAAACTTGCCCAGTGACCCAATATAACCATAACCCAACTAATTTTCACCTATTATATCACATAGGTCTTCAAAATAGTCCGCCAAAGGATAATTTAATACACAAGCCACAAATTATTCACTTACATACATAGTTCCTGATCGTCATGTGATGTATCGAATACAAGACATTGACATGCTAGATTGCTGGTGTCCGAACTCTTGGTGAACTCCAAGTTCGGACACGTCCGAACATGTCCATACCTGAGGTTCGGCTGAGCGTGTTTGTGTTTAGTATAAATAGTATGTCTTGTGTTGTATTAAGTGGTTCTTAAGCTTCTAGTCAGATCTTGTACTCTGTGGTTCTCTGTGGTCTAATACAAATCCTTTGTAGTTACTCTCGTGTTTATTCTCGTTTAAACATTGACTTCGATACGATTGAGTAGACGATCCACCGCTCATGCATTTTCAAGTGGTATCAGAGCTTTCGTTTCTTTCTACTGGTCGGAGAACACTGTTTTTCGGAGTTTTTGAGTAAAAAAGTGAGGATTTTAAAAATTCATCTCGAGTGTGTTTTTCCTGAAAAATCTTCTTCTAAATCACTTCTATGGATTTTATCTGAGCTCCTATTGAAAAATTTGTCTGAAAATACTGAAAATCATAAAAATGGTGTCGTCTGACGTTCGGCAGTAACTGAAAAATTATTCGCTCCGAACTCCAGGTTCGGACAGTGTTCAGATATTTTCTTTCTGAAATTCAGGTTCGGAGATAGTTCGGCTTAGGTTCGGCACTGTTTGTTTCTCCGAAGTTGTAGTTCGGCAAGAGTTTGGCAAGTTTAAGTTCAGAAATTGTTCGGATAAAGTTTGGTTAAGGTTAGGTCAAGATCTTTAAAACCAAGATCGGATAAGGTTCGGATGGAGTTCGGATTAAGTTCGGAACATGTTCGGATAAACAGTAACCAGAATTTACAAAATGTTCAAGTTTCAAGCGTTTGCAGCAATTCAGAATTTGGTTCAAGAGATGATGCAAACTATGATGAACTATGATGAACTATGATAATGAAATTGGAATAAGTCAGAAAGTTCCCAAATTACTCAATTTGGAGGATTATCATAGTTGGGTTATACGGTTTGAAGCATATGTGAATTCGAATGATATTGATATGTGGTTGGCATTTTCTGAACAATATGTCTATCCTAAAGATGAGACAGGTGAGACAATTCTTTAAAGAAAACTTTCATCTGAACAAAAGAAAGTGTATCAAGAAGAGAAGAAGGCTTATGGTACTTTGACTATGGCTTTGCCTAAAGAATTGTTACATCAATTCTCCGGTAACTATACATCAAAGAGTTTGTGGGATGCATTGGAAAAGAGATGTGAGGGGAATGACTAATATAAGAAAAGTCGACAAAAGGTTTTGAAGAAGCAATTTCATAGTTTCAAAACGAATCAATTCTAAATCTGATTGCAAGATTTGCTCACTTAATGAGAGAAATGCGTTTGGTAAGTCTTACAAAGGAAGAAGCTGATATGTGTAGAGGCTAGATTATGAGGCTTGTAATATTAAATACGTTGGGCTGGGCTTAGAGGGTTTAATTAGATTAGTAGGCTAGTTTTATTATGTTTAGGCTAGTTTACTATTAGATTGGGCATGGGCTTGGGTTTATGATTGGGCTTATTGGGTTTATGATTAGCCCATGTGCTTGTAAGAGGTGGTATAAATACCACCTCATGTTTATGATCAAGTAAGCTTTTGAGGTTGCCAATTACGATTTCTTCATACTCTTGGGTGTTCACGACCGGTTTCTTCAAGCTTCAAATAGTAGTTGTTCTTCATTCAAGACTTGATCTTTATTGAAGATCTAGTCTCTTCTTCTACTATCTTCTTGAATCGATCTCTCACGAGGATTCCGCACTCGTGTTAGATTAGTATATCGTGTGTTAAGGAGATTTTCGGACCTACAATTGGTATCAGAGCCAAGAAACAAGTGTTTCGAGGCTCTCACGATATAGATTCAAGTGTTTTTCTGGGTTGGTTTTCGTGTTTTTGAAGATTCGAAGGTTTTTGGGTGATTACGATTTCTGGTTGCTCCTGATTCTTCGATTTTCTGGGTTTTCGAGGTGTTCACGATTGGTTTCGGTTGAAGATTGGCTATTCACGACCCTGCAAAAAGTGTTTACGACTGTACTATCGAGTGTACTTGTGTTTACGAGTTGGTAAAGTCGTAAAAGGGACGTTTACGACTTTGTTTGGATCGGAAACTGTATTTACGACTCCGGGGTCGTAATCTTTAATCGTATTCGGTGTTTACGATTCCTTAAGTCGGTTTAGAGTTTACGTGTGACACGTGTCATCGCAAACTGTGCTCCCGATCGTAATCGGTGTCTGTTGATCGTAATCAGCCTGTTTCAATCGTAATCAGGTGTCGTAATCACTGTGTACGACATTTTAAGGCAGTTTTGGTGTTTACGATTTGGAGCTGTATCGGAAACAGTGTTCACGATCGTAATTAGCAGTTTACGATCGTAATCAAGTGTTTTTCAATCGTAATCTCATATTTTGGACTTTAGTTTCAGGTTCCCTAAGCTTTCGTAATGGATTCGGTTGAAGAAAAGAATATATTGGAGGACGAAGATGCTGAGATATGCCCCAATCCTACTTGTGCTCGTATAATTCCTGGACTTAGGCAAATCTGTAAAAATTTTCAGTCAGAACTGTTTGAGGTAAAATGCGAAAGGAGTTCTTTTAAGGGTAGATGGCAAAAGAATGAGGATAAGGTAAAAGCTCAGAAACTAGACATAGTGAAATATCAGAAACTAGCAACTGAGAACGCTTATCTGTATAAGTTAGAAATAGCTGAGCTTAGTAAGCAGATAGATGAACTTAAGCATAAAAATAATGAGTTGCAAGTAAAACTTGATATGAATCAAATGAGAAGCAAAAGAATGCTTGATGCTGGAAAGGAATTGTCACATGCTGTTGTGACTGGTCAAGTTGGGAAACACACACCTGGATTTGGATCAGAAAAGACTGATAAGGCCTTGGCTGCAAACAGCATTATTCCTCCACCAGTTCCCAGAGACATTATAGGAATACTTCTTAGTGAGGATCAATGAATCCAAGAAGAAAACAATATTAGCTGAAGAATGTGAGAAAGCAAAGGCTGACGCTTTAGATGCAGCTCAAGATTTTGAGAATCTGTTTGAGAAAAGTTATCCAGTACAGAAAAAGTATGAAGAAGCAACTGCTCTTATTGCTACAACAGCTGTTACTGTTGAAAAGCTGCAGAACAAAATTTCTATGCTTCAAGATGAGAATACTCTCTATCGTGATAAAAATGAAGTTTTGACAAAGGATGTTGAAATTTACAAGAAAAAGAGAGAAAGTGTTCTTGAAGAATTATTTGCTGAATGTGAGTTCCGAAAGTTACAAACTTATGAATATGATGATCTCAATGCAAAGTTCATCAAGTCACAAAAGGAAGTTTTTGACGCTCAACAAAAGATCAATGATTTAAAACTGGAGATTTTGGAGTTGAAGCGGCAAGTGAAGAATTGCAATTTATCACCAACAATGCTAAATTTCTTATACAAGCAGGATCAGAGTTCAGATAGTTCTCAGCAGGCTGATGTTCACTTGGTTCCTCAACCAGTGGATTTAACTGAAGTTACTGCTGCTCAGATTGATCCAAAAGATGAATTGCATGATTATTCCAAGTTTGCTACTCCACCCAAGAAGAATAAATCTAAGTCCAAAAAGAAGGAAAAGCCTTTGGGTGAAGCTCCAAAATTTGTGTCAAAGTCTGTTTTATTGGAGAATGAGAAGGTTTTTGATAAGGTTGTGTCAAGTTCTTCATCTGCAACTGAAGAAGACAAAGTTTTGGTTGAAAAGAACAAGTTAAAGGACATTAAAGCCAAATTCACAAGTGAAGCTAAGGCGAGAGAAGCTTCGGGTTCTTCCTCAAGTATTTCAAGGGTTTCAGGCTCCAAACACAAAGGTGTGGGGTTTGTTGTGAAGGAAGAATTAATTCAAACAAAGAAACCGGTGAAAGTTGCCAAGGCTCCTAAAGCAAAGAATACAAAGAAATCACCATCTCAGAAGGAATTCACTCACTATTCTGGAAGATCGTCATCTTCAAGGAGTCCATCTCCTCGGTATGATTCCTCTGATGATTTCTTTGACAATTTTGATTCTGAGCATTCATCTGGTTTTTCAAAATCAAAATCCTTTTCAAATAATTTTCGAGAAAGACTTTGTTATGTATGTCGTCAACCTGGACATCTAGCTGCTGATTGTCCAACGACTGCATATATCCACAAAACTGCCAAATATGTGGATAACAAAGGTCAAATTTTTGATGAACCCTGGTCCTCAAAGATAAAATCAAATCGTAAATCGTCTTGGTCTAAACCAAGTACGTCGGTTGAATCTGATTCAGGTTCTGATCAAAAATTGAAAATTTTACAGATTTGGAAACCAAGAGTTGTTTCCAAGGCCAACAAAGACTTTGTGGAAGACACCGGGCGACCCGACGATGTTACATCGGGTCGATCCCAGAGCGACTAATCATTTATTTGGTGTCAGCAGGTGTTTCAAGAAGCCCTTTCGGTGATTGCAAAGTTGCTGATTGTGAAATATCTGTTCTAATTAATTTGACTTTCAAAATTAATTGTGTTTTCAAAGCTTACATGACAAGTATTCGTGTTGGTTGATCAATTTTTCTTGGTTTTTCACTCCATCTCATTCTGAGGGGGAGTTGTTTTTGCGAAAATACAAAAATAGTGTGTTATTTTTCAAATCGTAAAAATGAAAATCTATAAATAGAGTTGTCATTTTTAGGGGGAGACATTTGAAAAGTCAAAAACATTGAAAAATGCAAAAAGCCAAAAACATTGAAAAATGAGAAATTGTATCCGACATGATTGGGAAATGATGGTACATTGGCTGACAGTGTCTGACTCATGGATAAAGTAAGTGAAAAAGCCATAAGATCATTTGATCGATGTGCAAGGTAGGCTCGGCAAATCAGAAAGTATACAAATGTGATGTACACTAAATCTGATGCTTGACCTAGTGGAAAACATCTTGATGCATATCTCATGATATATCAAGAAAAAGATATGTGAAAAATAAAATGAGAAGTCACTGTGTATACATGTGTTCATTTTGCAAAGATTTAATCTTGTTTGATTTTCTTTATTTTGTCAAACGATCGGACTTTCTCTGCGTGTCGAAAGACCGACCCGATTGTTGTTCGTTTGACGTTCTGCTTTATTTTCTTTGGTGTTTCGTATAACTCATCGGACTTTCTCTGCGTGTACGGGAGTACCGACCTGATTGTTGTTGAGTTATACAACTTCAACTTGTTTTATTTTCTTATTTTGTTAAATCCGAGGCCTTATCTGCGTATCGAAAGATCGACCTTAAGGTAGACGATTTAACGTTCTTATTTCTTTTTGCATGGAACACAGTTGACTATATCATGGTTACAATCATTATGTGATAAATATCACAAGTGAAATCACAAAATGTGATAAGCAAAGCATATCTGAGTATGTCTGATAGTGTGGGGTACACTGGTCAATGCAAATCTAATAAATACCTTAACATATCCAGATGTTATGAGTATGATTGTGCCAGAGTTTAAATTTGGACAAAGTATATCTGCAATCGGCATGGCTTATGTGCTACAATAATCGAAATTGAAGTGTAGTTCAGCATGTTATGACCAATATGATCCCAAGTCGTGATCTTTCTCACAAAAGATAAAAAATAGTGTCTGATTCTGTATGGCATTTACTTTCTTATCAGAAAATACCAAAAAGATTTTAGGTGTGTTTTGATATAAAGTTTCTAAAAGTCAAAAAGTTTTTGTTTCTGATTTGTTTTCGATTGATCAACACGGAATACAACATCATTTTCAAAATCATGATATCTTGGAGTCTCGAAGAGACGTTTTGCACCAAGATTATTTATGTTGGCAGGTTTCTAAGTGGAAAGAGAAAATCACAACTTCAAGTCTTCTGAAGATTGTTGATAAAGAGACTACACATGTTGCAATATCAAGTATTCAAGATTGAACTCATCGTCTAGATCGAGGAGGAGTTTGATTGAAGATACAAGATACAAGTTTTATTAAGAGGAGATGATACTGCACATGTCGAGGGGGAGTTTGTTGATACATGGTTCCTGATCGTCATGTGAAGTATCGAATACAAGACGAAGACTCACAAGATTGCTGAGGTCCGAATCCCAGCGAACCTGGAGTTCGGACGGCTCCGAGCTTGTGGCGAACCTGAGGTTCGGCCAGTCGTGAGTTCAGCCTATAAATAGGTTTGTCTTGTATAGAATTGCGGGTTTCCGTGTCATAACTTTCTCTGAGTGTACTTTGTGATCTCAGTGGTTAATACAAGTCTCAGTTGTATTTACTCTCTGTGTTTTACTCGTTTACATTGATTTCTATACGACTAAGTAGAAGATTCTTCTCGCTCACGCACTTTCAATCTACAAATGAAGATTTATGCTCGGAGTTTGAGGATATCATGAAAAAGAAGTTTGAGATGAGTGATCAAGGAGAGATGAACTTTTTCCTGGCATTACAACTGAAACAAGATGAAACTGGAATTCTCATTCACCAAGCAAAATATGTGAATGAGATTCTGGAAAAGTTCAAAATGCAGGACTCCAAACCTATCTTCACTCCCATGGCATCTAGACCACTACTGACAGTAGATGCAGATGGAGAATTCGTAATTGAATTCATGTATCGGTCAATGATCGGATCACTCATGTACCTAACATCCAGCAGGCCAGATATTATGCATGCAGTGTGTGTATGCGCACGTTATCAGGCTAATCCTAAACTTTCTCATTTAGCTGCTGTTAAACGTATTCTTAGGTATCTGAAGGGCAGGCCTAGGCTTGGACTTTGGTATCCTAAGAATACTGATTTTCAATTGTTTGCATTTACTGACAGTGATTATGGAGGTAGTGACCTTGACAGGAAATCTACAACTAGAGGATGTCAGTACTTGGGAGACAGACTCATCTCCTGGCAGAGTAAGAAGCAGCATACCGTGTCTAAGTCAACTGCAGAAGCTGAATATGTGGAAACATCAGCTGGATGATCGCAGGTAGTATGGATTCAAAATCAGCTAACAGAGTACGGTATGGAATTCATTAACACTCCATTTTTTTGTGATAATGATGCTGCTCTGCAAATTGTCAAAAACCATGTTCAACATTCCAAAACAAAGCATATAGACATCAATGTACATTTTATTCGTGATTGCTATGATAGGAAGTTAATTCAGTTGGAAAAGGTAAGCTCAGATCAAAATGTTTCAGACCTTTTCACAAAACCCCTTCCTCGTCCTAATTTTGAAATGTGTGTTGAAGGCCTAAGGATGATTGCCTTCGAGGACTGATTTGATCCAAACTTTTTGTATATAGTTGCTTTTATTTTTGCTTACTTTTGCTTTGAGTTTATTTAAAAAATATTAAAAAAATTAATTAAAAAAAAAGGTGTTTTTGTTTCAAAAGCCTCATAAAAACAGGGGAAGAAATGTCAATGTTTCAGAAAATATGAAAAATTTGTTTGAAGTTTTTATGAAGTCTTTTGTTTGCCTTGAGTTGGTAGGAAGTGATATAAATTTCCAAGATAATCGGAGACTGACACGTGTAAGGCAGAAGTGAAAGACGGCTCAAAGATGATGTGTCGGTAAGCTAAATTAAAAAACTATGATCATCCAAGTGAGTGCAATAAACTTAACTTCTATATATGTTTAAGTTTCCCATCCTAGTTTACATGGTTTAAAAGACTGAGTCCCAGCAAAAATGGGTTGAGAGTGGTATCCACCTAGTATTCACTCTCTCACACGCCATGTTCTGCTGTTATGACAACACCTCATTCAAAAAAAAATGAAAAGAATGAAAAGAAAGGGGAAAATAAAAAAATGAATGAAAAGAAAAACAAAAACAATAAAATAATTATTTTTCTTGGTCTTCTCTGCGTGCTTATGCGGCCGACCTGATCACCAACTGATAATTAACGAAATAAGTGTTTGTCATGACGGTGTTGCATGGTTCCTTAAGTTGGGGGTTTGTGAATCCTCAATAAACTCTGAGGTTGGGTAGGTTTTGCTATCAAAATTGGGTGTGTTACAATTAAACATGACGGTAATTATGTACCATAATTAAGCACTTAAAATTTTTTATCTGGATGTGAGTTTATGTGGTTTCAAATATTTTTGGGCAATCGTCTAGAGCGTCGAGTAACGGAAGCTGAAAAGGGTTCCTCAGTCAAAGATTTGTCTGGTTTAATCCATGAATTTACATTAGCTTCGAGGCAAGTGAATTTTTGTTTTTTTAGGTTATCTTTGCTTTGTGATGTTTTTATCTTGTTACTTATTTATTTTAATTATTTAAAATTTAAATTTTATGATCACGATCAGACACTCGGGTATGAGTCTGAGGGGAAGCCTTGTAATTATCAAATTCTTCAAAGTAAACACGTTTTCATGAGAATTATCATTTAAATGAGGTTTGGGGGTGTGTTTGACAGTTTTCGAAACTTGAGGGGCCTTAGTGAATTTTTTTTAAACAAAACCCTCATCTCATCATTTACGATCATTTTCACTCTCTCTCCCTCTGAGTTTCCGATTCCACTCGAAAACCCTAACTCCGCCCCCTCCTTGCCGGAAAAGTGATCTCCCCTCCTCCGACCATCCTCTGTGTAACCCGAGCACTCCAACACTCCCGCCTTCGATTTCCGACCACCAAACACTCAAAATCCCCATCTGATCGAAGGTCTCAATGGTGTTTTCACAATTTTTGTGAGTTCGGAGACCATTATCGATTTCCTTGTGCTTTTTGTGAAATACTCATGATTGGCAGTCGGTTTTGTGGCTAAGATACTTTAAAGGTATTGTTGGTTGTTTACTTTGAATATTTGAGGTGTTTTGATGAGTTTCCGAGTTTGTTGCAGGTTCGTTAATGGCGGTTTATGAGTTTACGATCGTCACAGTGAAGAAGACGACCTTTGGGGTTTCCGATCGTTGTTTACGATCCGAGATTACGATCGTCGTTTACGATCCGCATTAACGACGTCGTTTACGATCGGACTTAGGGTTGGGTAGCGAGTTTACGATTGGTCCATAAAGATTACGACTGGGCTTCAGCGATTACGACTGGACTTTGGCCCGGTCAATATTCCCTTATCGTAAACCCGGATTGAATGTCGTAAACCCATTAAATAAGTCGTAATCTTGCTAAAACAACATATTTAAAATCGTGAACATGTTTTAACTCATTGAACTTAATTTTTTTACAAGTTAAAGTCTAAAATGTAAATTTATTAAAACTTGTACACCAAAATCAATTTCTCTAAGTTTCATTTGAGAAGTTAAATTTTTGAAAAGAAACATTGAAACTTGTGTTGATTGTTACATTTTCGTTGAGTTTTGATGAATTTATGGCTGATCCACTTGTCTCATTGTCTCAGATGGCTGAAGCTATGATAAATGAGGATATGCTTTTTGATAGGGACCATTGCATACCAGCATATATTGATGACCCACCAGAGAAGCATATGGAATTATTCTTTTCACTAATTGCGGGAATGAACATCTGCAAAATCAATCACGCTTTGAGAACTCATGTGGTGATTGATGTACGCCTAGTCAGAGAATTCTGGGGTTCTGCAAGGGTGAACTCCAACAAGACAAAGATCACTGCAAAAATTCAAAATCGTCAAATCGAGATTGTGGAAGAAGACATCCGTGAAGGATTAATCATCAATGATAGAGCTGAAGATAAGGTGGATTATACAAAGGAACAGGTGGTGAATGGCACTCAACTATTAGGATATGAAGGAAAGTACCCGCCGATCTACAAAAAGCTGTTACCTCATTACTGGAGGTGCCTGGCTCATTATTTGCAAAAAGCTTTCCTTGGGAAAAGAACATGTTTTGATCAGCTCAACCAAATGCATGCTACAGCTTTTGTTTCTCTCGCATTAAATTGGGAGTTTAACTTTTCTAAGATGATGTTGTTGGACTGGGCAAGTAATGCTATGTCAAGCGCAAGAGATCAATTCCTGATGACTCCTCGATTTGTACAAATGGTAGTCATGAAGAAGTACCCATTTATTAAAGAAAGAGTGGAGAAGCTTGACCTGAAATTCATGAACTATAGTGTTTTTGGGCTGCAGACTCAAGAGAAAAAGGGAAAGATGATGTTTCAAGGTTGTCTAGAATGGATGAAGAGAGGAGCATTTCCTGAGTGTGCCAGAGAACAAGTAGTGGAGTCTGATCAAGAAGCTGATCCTGAACCAGATGTGCCTGTTATAAATGTGTCACTTGCTAAAGATCAAGATGCTCCATTAGATGTTCAGGCATCACATGTGTCTTTTGAAGATGGTGAAGAAAATGTATTGGGTGATATATTGCCTGTAGATGAAGATGAAGATGATATTTATAGAGATCTGGAGCCTATAAGCAACAAAAGAAACAGGGATGATGTGAGCCATGTATCAAGTGATGACTCAATCCCTCAAGACTTGAATGATTATGTTGCTGATAATGTCATGTCTACAAAATCTAGTGAAACTTCTGAGACAACCCCAAGGAAAAGAAACGACCCAAGAATTACAAGATTCAAGATGCAAAAGACAAGCTCGGGTCTGATAATGTTCCATCCAGCAGGTCCAAGTTCACAGATTCCTGTCATTCAAGAAGATGCCTCAGATCCGAATGATGAAGATCAACCTGCCCTAGTACAGACTGAAAGTCCTCTTCTAAATGAACATAGCCCAGTTCATGAAGAAAGGCAATTTCTAGAGTTTGACAACACTTTTGTGGAACCCAGTCCAGTAAAAATGAACATCTCTACTGAGTCAAGTCTGCCACAAACTATTCTAATCTTCCGACCTTTTCAGGCTGTTGTAGGAGCATCTGACCTCCCAATTGAAATGAGGTTAAGTGCTGATCCTCAAATTAATTATCTTATGTCTCAAAATAGAATTCGTCAAAATGAGATAAAAGCACTTAAAGCTAAGGCTTAAGTTCTTGTAAGAAACCTTGATGGATCTGAAGAAGAAGCATTCAGAGTTGAAAGGTGTTGTTGAGTCAAAAGCATCTAGTGACCATGGCCAAAGCTCATCTCAAGGAATTCAAGATATAAGTGCAATACATGAAGATGAAGGAGATGACACAATTGAGATGTCTGAGTATGTTCGTGGTGGAAGATTTATTTCAAAGGCTCCTAAAGGTCAGGTCAATTGGTTCAAAGAGTTCTTCAAAGGTCCTACCCCTAGGCTGTATTCCATAGATGTGGGAGAAAGTGAATTAGACAAGAAGGGGAGCCGGGAACCAATTCTGTGTTGGCATTATGATGCTGAAAAGAAATTGTTTGCTGTGGTGAGAGGTGGATATAGTCCAGTCGAGTACTACCGATCAAGAGGTCAATTTCACTCATGGACTGAAACAGAGTTGAGGAACTTGCTGAGGGCACCGTTGTAAAACCATGGAGCAATGGATCGTTTGCTAATCACGTGATAATGAGATGAAACGAGATCAAAAGTAAATACAAATGAGATTTGTATTGATGAAACCTTGAGAGCATACACACAGAAATACACACACAGAAATGTAGAATATGACTTGAAGTTCTCTCACAGTGCTAATGCTCTCTACACATGCTACCTATTTATAGGTAACTTAGACTAGCCGGCGTATCAACCAGCGTATCAACTGATACGCAACACCAACTGGTCCGGCGGACCATGTGATACGCCCAGCAGCTTAACAAGACTCACACAATTGCTCTCATTACATAGATACAATACACGAGACATCGTGGCATAGGAATATGCTCTAACAAACTCCCCCTTAACGTGTAGTGTATCTAGTCTAACAAAATCTCTAGTCTTCAATCTTCAACATTGCTGCATCAGATCTTCAACTTGAAATCTTGTCAGAAACAGAGCTTGCATGGCTGGATCAATCTTGAATAAATCTTTGACCTTCAAGATCCACTTGAGAATGATATAACAAACTCCCTCTTTACACCATGCTCGAGTCTTGACACACAGAACCTGCGACTTTAGAAGACAAAAAGTGCAGTTTTTCTTTGAATTCCAAAAATTAATTTAATCTTGGTGCAAAACTTCTCTTTGAGAATCCAAGATAGTGATTTTGAAATTTTGATTTTGTATCAAGTGTTGAACAATCGAAAATAACTAAGAAACAAAATCTTTTTGGCTTTTAGAAACTTTAGATCAAAACACACCTAAAATCTTTTTGATTTTTACTAAAATGGAAATATAAATGCAATACAAAATTACACTCTATTTTTGGTATTTTGCGAGAAAGATCACGACACGAGATCATATCAGACATAACGCATCTAGCACATTTCAATTTCGGTCTTAATCAGCATGCAAGCCAAGATAATCGCAAATACAACATTTATGTTTATTTCAGCATGCACCAATCATTTTTTATCGTTTTCAGATATGCTTAAGGTAATTTTATCATGCACTGATAACTCGGCCTCCACTTTATCAGAAATACTGGCAAATCATCATATTTATCATATAAAACCAACTTTCTTAGAGATTTAATCATCCTTGATGAGTCATGCAAAAATAAAGCAGAACCCTAAACAAACAACAATCAGGTCGGCTTGTGAGCACGCAGAGAAAGTCCGATTGTTTAGGAAAATAAGAAATAGAAAATAAAGCAGAAATTGTATAATCCAACAACAATCAGGTCGGTACTCCCATACACGCAGAGAAAGTCCGATGGATTATACGAAACACCAAAGAAAATAAAGCAGAACGTCAAACGAACACCAATCAGGTCGATCTTTCGATACGCAGAGAAAGGCCGATCGTTTGACAAAATAAAGAAAATCAAACAAGTTGAAATTTTTGCAAAATGAAAACATGCATTCATCAAGATATCTCTTTATTCTATTTTTGGAATCATCACACAACATTCATCAAGAAGCAAATAACCAAAAATCATCATGCAAGCTTTATGTTTATATCTTACTTGCAGATATCAGATTAGTCATGCACATTCACAGATTATGCAAGTACCTACAGCCTTTAGACTTAATCTATCCATGGCAGATAACATATATGCTGATGTACCATCATTTCTCGCTTTTGTCGGATCAATTTCTCAATTTTCCATTTTTTTTTTATATTTTATATTTTTCCAATTTCTCCCCCTAAAATTCAAACAAACACTATTTTTTGAATTTTCAATTTTCTCCCCCTAAAAATATATACAACTAACATATGAACAAGAAAGAAAATTGATCGACCAACACTGACACGTTGCAGTTTTAGTTTTGAAAAAAAATCGGTTGAAAAACATTTGAAAATGATATGTCATTGAAACACTAAATTAAGCAAGTTCTTCACTATCAGCAACACACGCATGACAGGTCTTCTTGAAGAAACCTGCAGACACCAGATAAAACATTAGTGGTTTTGGGATCGGCCCGAGTCAACAGCCTCGGGTCGCCCGGTGTCTTCAACATGATCTTTGTTTGCCAAGGAAACAACTCGTGGTTTCCATATCTTGGGCGATTGAAAATTTTTCAATGAATCCACAAAATTATCAACTTGCGTCTTTGCCCAAGACGGCTTACTAGTTGATTTGTACATCGACGGTTGTGGTTCATCAAAAATATGTCCATTTAAATCCACATATTTAGCAGTTTTGTTCACATAAGCGTCAGTGCTCGCATTCGTAGGACATTGTGCAGCAAGATGTCCTGGTTTACGACATGCATAACACTTCCTTTGAAAAACATTAAGGGAACTGCTACCCAGATTTGATTCAAAAATTTGGTTTTTATCAACAAAATTCTTTAAATTTCTCTTGTCCTGTTTAAACACATCATGATAACCAAAAATATTTTCTGAACCAAAGGAATCAAAGAAATCGTCTGAAGAATCATACCTTGGAGGTGGACTTCGTGAAGAATTACCAGAACTATAAGAAGATCCTCCAGAATAGTAATCAGCATTCTTTGATTTGAACACCTTTTGTGTCCTTTGCTTTGACTGATTCTTGTGACCTGAAACTTTCTCTTTAGCCTTCCCCTTTGGCTGCTTCTGTGGTAGTGTTGAAACTGATTCTTCGTTAACAATATAACCCAAACCTTTTTGTTTATATCCTGGAAGTTTTGACGAACTTGAAGAAGATTCTGGAACTTTTCGTTCTTTAGCCTCGCTATTGAACTTAGCTTTAATATCTTTCAAGTTGTTACTTTGAAGCAAAACTTTGTCTTCTTCATTAGCACATGAAGGAACAGAATCAACTTTCTCACAAATCTTTTGCTCTTCCAAAACTTTGGAACTTGAAACAAACTTTGGAGCTTCACCCAATTTCTTCTCCCTTTTCTCAGATTTGTGTTTCTTCTTCTTTGCTGGAGTTGCAAATTTAGAATAATCTTGCAATTCAGCTCTTGGATCAAATGACACAGAAGGAGGATTTAAGATAACCACCGGAGCTGGAACAGAATGCAAATCCTCTAATTTCACACTATCGTCACTCTTCTCCTGATTGTAAATGTAATTCAGTAAAGTAGGAGACATAGCTGAATTCTTTACTTGTTTTTGAAGAACAAGAATCTCAATTTTCAACTCAGAAATCTTGACTTGAGCATCCATCAATTCTTTTTGAACATCAATAAATTGATCTGACAACTCATTGTATTCTGACTTTAGTTGTCTTTTTGTATCACAAATGTCCATTAACTCAGCATGAACTTTTTCCCACTTCTTTGTGTAATAAGCAACATCTTTTGTTAAAATTCCATTCTTCTCACGAGCCTGAACATTTTCATCTCGAAGCTTTGAAAGTTCCTCTTTAAGTTCTAGAACTCTATCTTGTAATTCAGAAATCACTGCTTTTTGAACATTTTCAGCAGCAGTAACGTCATCAAAAGCCTTTTGAAGTTCAACATTAGATTTCAGAAGAGATTCCACTCTAGCTGTTGATTTCTCGAATAGATTATCAAAATCTCCAATAGCATCCTTTGCTTCAGTTTCCCATTTTTCAGCACTTTGAACCAGTTCTGTATTGACTCTTTCTAAATCAGCACATCTTTGTTGTGAACATTCTAATTCAGCTTTAACAGCTTTGAGTTCTTCAGAGATCAAACCATTCTCTGCTAACAAAGATTCATATTGTTCTTGAAACTCTTTTGTCACTTCTGCGGTACCATCTTCCACAACTGTTTCACATGAACTTGTGTCTGAATCTGAATCATGTAATTCGTGACAATCAACTTCGGCAAGAAGTGCAGATTCATCAGGATACAATTTAACATATTGTTTTAGATCAGCATTATACACCATGGCAGGTGATGTCTTGTAGATAGAATCTGTAGAACTATCTGCATTGAGAGTTGCAGTTAATGCTATCTGATTCTGTCTCTCTTCAATTATTGCTATATCTCTGTCCCAATCATATCCTTCAGCCGTGTATGAAGTCAAAGCTTGTGATTTAGAATTGTTTGTTGAAGACGAGGGTGCAGATACTTTTGAATTGTTACATTCACGAGCAAAATGTCCAACTTGTGAACATTTGAAACACTTAACTTTGGATTTATCCAATCCAAGTTTTCCTCCTGGAATAAAAGATTGTTTCCCATGCTTCTTCATGTATCTCCTACCTCGTTCAACAATCATAGCAAATTGCCAATGTAAATCTAACTCGTTCAAATGATCATCATTTAACTCACCTAAGTCATTTGCAACCAAATCAACTTCTCCAAGTTTCCCAAAAATTGAACCATTTGACGATGATATAAATGCAGATAACAATGAAGCTAGATCCTCAGATGCCTTATCAGGAATTGTAGACTTTGATGATCGGTTTGGACTTGTAAAAGTACAACCTGGAGAATCACCATAACTCTCAGGTTTTCCAGCTAGAAATGCAGTACTAGGACCTTCACTGTAAATGTTTGCCTTTTTAGCATTTATGGTAGAATCATTTTCACCACGATATGCAGCTGGATTCTGTACTTGTGCAGGCATGGATTTGTTGACACTCAACTCCATATCTCTTGCTTGTATCTGCTCAATTAAATTGATGAATGACAATTCTGAAAATTCTTTATCATGAGTAATCATCATTACATAATTCTCCCATTTTTCAGGTAATGCCTCTAGTATCTTCTCTTTCAGATCAGCTTCTTCCTTTTTAATGCCAACCAAAGCCATTTCACTTAACAAATGTGAAAACCTAGTGATAAGCTTTGAAATATTCTCATCTGGATAATGCTTGAAATTGTCGAACTCTTTTCTTAGAACCTTCTGTTTGCTTTTCTTGAATTGATCATTACCCTCACATCGTTTTTGAATTGCATCCCACAATTCTTTTGCAGAAGTATACGCAGAAAACTGATGTAATAAGTCGGAAGGTAATGCCATCGTTAAAGCACCATAAGCTTTTTGTTCTGCTTGATATGCTTTCTTTTGCTCACCAGTAAGACTTTGTTGCAAAACTGGCCTTCCATTTTGTCCTGTTGGATACTCATATAGATTATTGTAAGATATCCAAAAATCAACATCATTTGCACCAACATATGCATTGAATCGCTTCACCCAACTATGATAATCTTCCAATCTGAGTAATTTTGGAACTTTCTGACTTGTTCCTATTTCATTATCATAGTTCATAATAGCTTGCATCGTATTTTGAATCGCGGAAAACGCTTGAAACTCCGACATATTTTCCGAAATATGATACCTCAAAAACTTCGAACTCAAAAACGGAAGCTTTCCAAGCAGATTTAGGGGGTCAAAACTTGTCGGTACTGGCCGTTGGCTGGTACACGTCCTAGATCACGTCGATACGAACGTTTTGACTGGTATTGGGTTCCGTAACTCCTTACGGTTTTCAAGTTATGGCAGTTTTAGTGATGAACACTTTTCTGCCAGCGGACCAAAACACTTTCAACGGACCAAATTTGTATCTGCGGATCAAAAGCGGACCAAATCAATCTCAGCGGACCAGAATATACCTGCGGATCAAATTTATAACCAGCGGACCAAAATTGTACTAGCGGATCAGATTGATCCGGCGGACCAAAATTGATACGGTGGACCAAATTTTTCCAGCGGATCACACTGATACGCTATAACTGCCACGGACCAGCTGATGAAGATTGCCTAGCGGACCAATCGGCGGACCAGATTCTTCATCCGGCGGATCAGTCGTTTTTCATGCAGATTTCGACTGATTTCGCAAATTTTGACAAATTGAACTGAAATTTGCTTCACACAGATGCGAAAACCTACCAGGAATGCTCGAAAATCATTTTTAACCTCGGAAACATCCGGAATTGGAAGAATTTGATGAAAAATGCTTCAAAACCCACTTTTTCTCTCTAAAAATCTCCAAAATCACAGAATATGATCAGCAAATGGAACCAGATAGCTCTGATACCACTTGTAAAACCATGGAGCAATGGATCGTTTGCTAATCACGTGATAATGAGATGAAACGAGATCAAAAGTAAATACAAATGAGATTTGTATTGATGAAACCTTGAGAGCATACACACAGAAATACACACACAGAAATGTAGAATATGACTTGAAGTTCTCTCACAGTGCTAATGCTCTCTACACATGCTACCTATTTATAGGTAACTTAGACTAGCCGGCGTATCAACCAGCGTATCAACTGATACGCAACACCAACTGGTCCGGCGGACCATGTGATACGCCCAACAGCTTAACAAGACTCACACAATTGCTCTCATTACATAGATACAATACACGAGACATCGTGGCATAGGAATATGCTCTAACAACCGTTCATTAACAGGTGGAATAACAATCATGGTAATCTGGTTCGCAACAATTTGATAGCCCAAATGGAGGAAAACTTTTCAAACTTTGATCTGAAGGCTGCAAAGTGGGTTGAAACCGGAACAGATCCTGTCACCGATGAACCAATTGGTGAAATGAGGTGTCCTCCCACCAAACGAACTCGAGTTATCAACATGCTCGATGAAATAGAAGACCATACGCTTGTAAAGAATTTTGATAGCTGGTTTTATGATCCTACAACGCATGAGGTGGTGATTGTTTGCAAGAAGCTGAGAGAGTTCCGCATGTTTGATCTCGTTGATTTGCTGAGATTCGGAGAGAATGATATCAAGCTCCTGGCATCCCGTCCAATACTTGGTGATGAACATGACATGGAGAATGCTATACGGGTGGGTATGTTTCATGGCTCGGCAAATCTAATTGTGGAGAAAGGTTGGTGGTCAAGGAAAGAAGCTCATACATTCAGATTTGATTTATGTCTTCCTTAGACAGTCTAATGGTTCATGCCAAGGGGAAGATTGTTGGTCTATACTTTAGAGGCATGAACATTAGATCTTTGGGCTTTTGTTTAGACCAGTTTGGGCTTAGTTTTTACGATTGGGCTTATGTGGGCTGATTCTATTGTGTTTATGACTAAGAATAGGGTTTGTAATGGGTAGTATATAAAACCATAGTGTTTATGATTTTAGCGAGTTGTTGTTTACGATTTCGTGCTTATCTCTTGTAATTTCAATCGTAATCATCAATCCAAGAAAGTGTGTTCTTCATTCAAGATTTGATCTTTTGTTGTTCATCATCTACATCAAATCTATTTCATCTACTTTCTCTTGAATCAATCTCATACAAGGATTCCGCACTTGTTTGAGGTCAAATATCGTGAACGGTTGTTAATCCCGGACCAACACAAAGAAAATCTAATCAATACCTTAACATATCCAAATGTTATAAGTATGATTCTGCCTAAGTTTAAGATGGACAAATTATGTCAGCAATCAACATGGCTTATGTGCTTCAATTATTTGAAATTGAAGTGTACTTCAGTACTATATGTCCAATATGATCCCAGATAGTGATCTTTCTTATACCAAAAATAGAGTTTGATTGTGTATTGCAACTTCATTTTAGTTCAGAAAATTCAAAAAGATTTTTGGTTTGTTTTGATGTAAACTTTCTAAAAGCCAAAAAGATTTTGTTTTTTGATCTGATCGACACAGGATACATATCAACATTCTTAAAATCTATATCTTGGAGTCTCGAAGAGACGTTTTGCGCCATGATTATTTATGTTTGAACAGGTTCTTAGTGGAGGAAGAATGTCACAACTTCAAGTCTTCTGAAGCTGCTAATGACAACAGAAACACATTGTGCTTCGTCAAGTATTCAAGATCGGACTACCATCAAGTTGAGGGGGAGTTTCATTAAAGATACGTTTGATTGGTTGAACAAATACTGCACACGTCGAGGTGGAGTTTGTTAGTGGATGAGGAGTTCGCCGTGTGAAGTATCTGAACAAAACAAAGCTTGTGCAAAATGGGTATCAAACGAAGTAGATCCGAACTGACACGAAGTGTCATCCGAACTCACACTTCGGGTGAGTTCGGAACAACACGAACTCGTGGCTCGTGTCACTTTGGATAGTGGTTGTATAAATAGTCGTTTTGCTTTGTATTTCAGTAACGAACGGAGAGCTGATTAGTGTTAAGTGTGTGTTCGGAACAACAAGAACTCTAAATGTTTCTCTGATTATAATTGTTCTTCGGTGATCAATAAAATAATCATTTAATTACGTTTCGTATCCAAAATAGCTAGATAGAGTAGATGATCCGATGCTCATGACTTTTCTGTGGCTGAAATCAGCAAACACTGGCGGGGGCTGAGTGGTGGGGGTAGTGGTTGAAGTTGTTGTTGTAGCATCTGTGGTTCCAGATGCAGAGGAGGAAATGGTAGAAGTGAGGGATTCCCATGCTATGGAAAGCTATGATAACAAAGAAGAGCGTTGCACTGAAAATGGTGTACGAAAGGAGTCGAAAACTAAGCTAGTATAACCCGCAAAGGTACCACGTGTTAGTGCAAAATATGTGTGTCGTGTGTATATCAGTTAGTTTTGTTAGTTGATTGAGTTAGAATAGTTAAATCAAAGTTAGAGGGTAGTTTGTGTAGTTTGCTAATACTTGAGGGACTATGATGTGAGATATGTTATCTCATAAATATGAGATAGATATGTGCAGGAAAATAAACAAACAAAAGCCAACGAAGTAAACCCTCCGAACTGCAACCGAAGGGACGCCGAACCTCAAGTTCGGCTCTCACAAATTGGATCCATATATATCTGTGTTTTGGAGTTCGGACTGGAATAAGCCTCCGTAACCGTTTTCTCGGAGATTCAATTTTAGAGGAGGAGTTTTCGTTTTCGTTTCTTTGAGCGTTATGAGTCTAGAATCATGTTTAGATGCTGTAAACGAGTCCAAATCATGTAAACATTGATTGATTTGAGCTATAAACCGAGTTTATTTACCTTGTTAGTGTTCTTCGTTCCGGGTAACCTTTCGGTTCGATTTCGGTGTACAAATCACTAGATCCGAAGCTTTTCGAGTTTTCAATTGGTATCAGAGCAAATCCAGGCCGTGATTCTACACATTTCGGATTGAAATCGGTGTTAAAATTGCTCAATTTTGTCGAGTTTGACTTTTCGTAGTCAAACTGTTTGAGTTTTGACTTAGAAATTAGGATGAATGATGTTGTTTTGGTGCTATTGATCGATGCCAGTAGTTTCTAATGATCAATACGAAGCTATTTCAAGTTATATCATCGAATTTGGTGTAGATTTGATCGGATTCAAAGTTTCTCAGTACGTATGTTCTTCATATTTCGAGTTATTGTGTTCATCAATGGTAAATCTCTGTGTTCTCCATATCTTACATCGAAAGTGATATCAATATGTTCGGAATTGAAGCACGAATCCGTTGGTGAAATTAGATTTTAGTTTCGTTACAGATTGAGATCGAATTTTGAGTTTTGTTCATCGTTTTTTTTTTCTTCAAAATTTTCGCAGCCTTATTTCTGTTTGTTCATCATCCTAATGCAATCAAAACCTATTAACAATGGTGCTAGATTTGTTCGTCTCATCCATACGAATCTGATGCAACTTACAGTTTAATTTTTCATCAAGATTTGATTGAGATATCATGGATTAAAGAATGAGGATGATGAAGATACAAAGTTGAATGAAGGCAACTGCGAATGCGTCGACTGAATTGGGAAGAAAGCCTAATTCGACTATTTTGTCTCTTTTGTCATATTTTCACGTTCACCCCTCCTAGTTTTACATAATACTAAAAAAAAACACAAGTTTTTCTTTTAGAAAGGTAATAATAATAACTCTACTAAGCATTTATTTTTTTTTTCTAAAATAACACAATTTTTTTTCCTTTTTTTTTAAAAAAAAAATATAAGTTTTTGTGTTCGTTGAATTGTTTCGTGAACGCATAATATTTTTGCGTTTGTCGAATCGGTTAACAAACATAAACTTGATCGTGTTTGTTTGTTTTTTTTTTATCTTGTTATCTTTCTGTTGCTTATTCCTTTTCCTATAATAAAAAAAAACAACAAAACAAAAACTATAAACCTTTTATCTTTCAAAGTTTGTTTTCTTAAAAAAAATAAACAAAAACATTTTCCCTTTCAAATTTTTTTTTTTTTTTAAACAAACAATATTGAAAGAAATTTACAAAAATAGTTTTGAGGACTTGGCCTTGGGATTTCAATTCGGTGATTTCACAAAATTCAAAGTTCAAGTTACAAGGTTCAGATTGTCATTTTTCTGGTGGAATCACAATGAGTAAAGTTCAAGCGAGTTTGGTGGTTCCCAAATTATTAAAATGTGAAGATTATCAAGAATGGAGAAAAGATTTTGAGATTTTTATCAACGCTAAATTTGATGAATTTTGGAAGGCGATTGATAAAAGATATTCATATCCGACTGATTGGCATGGTGTTCCTAAATTTCAAAGAGATCTTTCATTCGAGGAAAGGGAATGTTATGAAAGAGAATTAAAAGCTTATGATATTCTCACAATAGCATTGTCAAAAGAATTACTGTTTCAATTCAAAACATGCAAGAATTCTAAAGTGTTTTGGGATGCTCTTGCACAGAAATATGCTGAATTGAATGCATCTGTAAAGGAGGTTGATAGTGAAGAATATACTTCTTTTGCAAATTGTGAAATGTTTGATAAAGGTTGTTTTTCAGTTATGGAAGAAGTTCAAAAAGATGGGTCTTCACAATGTGAAGCTACTGAGAATGAATTAAAGCTTCAGCATGAGAATGCCGAGTTAATTGCAAAAGTTTCAAAGCTGACTGAAACAAATGATGATTTGATGAAGGATTTTGAAAAATGGAAGAAAGAAGCAGGTGATATGGCAGCAGCTTTTGATGATTTGTTTGCAAAATCAAAGATCAAACTTGAAGGTCTAGAAAAGGATGTTGCTGATCTTAGTGCTAAAGAATTAAGTCATCAAGAGGATAACACAAGGCTGTTAGATGCTAAAGCTGAATTGCTCCGTGAAAACAAGCTTTTGAAGCAGAATGTTGAGATTTATAAACAGAAATGGGAAAAGGTTGTTCAAGAAACATATGATGCTCATGATCAGTTGAGGAGAGAAAAGTTTACTCTGAACAGAACAACAGAAGAACTTATTGCAACACAAAAAGAGTTGGCTGAAGCGCAAAAGAAAATTGCAGACATGAAGATTGAGGTTCGTGATTTCAAAAGACAGTTGCATAATCTCAATAATTCATCGTCTTTCACAAATTTTTTATGCAAAAAGGAGAATTTTCAACAGATTTTTGGTGATGTTATTCTGAAAAATGTTCCACCTCCTGTGGTTATTGAAAATTCTATCAATACTTTGGAAGCAACAGAAGAAGTTCATGATTATTCAAAGTTTGCTGATACAAAATTCGGTCACAAGACGAAGTTGAAATTTCAGAAGAATAAGGATGAAGAAATGTTTGATTCAAGAAAAGCACCAAAGTTTGACTCAAGGTCTACATTTCTCGATAAGGAAAAAGTGTTTGAAGGCAATCCAGGACATGTTAAAGTTCAAAAATTTTCAGAGATTATGATTGATGAATCTTTGCTTTCCAATAAAGACGACTTGAATGCCATCAAAGATGAGTTTTCTCGACTTGCTTCACAAGGTCATGAGAAACCTAAGTCTGTACCAGATAAATCTAAAAAGAATGGTGGTCTGGGATATGAATGCAAAGATGAGAACGTGAATGTTGGAAGTAATTTCCAAGATATGGTTGAGATAGAAGAAATTATGGAGGATGTCAAGATTCACAAAGAAAAGGAGATTCCAATTGAGAATCATATCATGTGTGAACCTGATGCTGATTTTCTGTCAACGAATTCTAAGTTAGAGCGCCAAGAGAGTGATTCTTCTCAAGATTCTACAATGTCAACAGAATCCATGTCATCTCCTAAGTCGGTTGATGAGAGAGCTTGTTTTTACTGCAACAAGACGGGACATGTGATTCGTGATTGTGTTATTCGACAAAATCTTTCACGTGGTTCATATCGATCGTTATCATCTGATTTGAAGATTCTTAATGAGGTACCTATTAGACAAAATCAGCAAAACCAACAAAAACCAGCTCACAAGAAGCCGGTTGTTGGTAAAACCTCAAAATATGATGATTGGTCACGATATTTTTCAAAACGAAAACAAAATTTTCAATCTGCTACATCAAACAGGTTTTATCATACAGATAAATTCTTTGGTTATGGAGATGATTCAGGTTTTTATGATCCTCCATTTGATAAACGTTTTCAAAAATCATTAAAACCAAAGACAACTAAACCTGTAATTCCAATCATGTTTGATGATGGATCGACTGGTCAATTTGATCGTCAAAGTTGTTTTACTTGTCATAAGAGAGGACATTTTGCTAATTCTTGTCCTATAAATTTCAACAACACATCATCATATGCCAAGGATACAAAGTTTGTTGATCCTGATGGCATAATTTTCAATGAACCAATGCCCAAGAATAAAATGTTTTGGAAAAAGAAAGATGTTTCTAATTCTCTGGGTAATAGTTCTGATTGTCATTCATCAGTCGACAATGGTTCATTAGAAAATACAAAACAAAAAAAGGAATGGAGATCAAAGATTGACTCTACTGCCAACACTAATTTTGTTGAAGACACTGGACGACCTATCACAATTGTGGATGAGGGTTGGGGTTTTAGGAACTTATTATTTTCTAGTGTTTGCAGGTACTTCAAGAAGACCTATTAGCAATTACGAAGTTGCTGATAGTGGAGTATTTTGCCTAAGTTAGCGCTTAACAGAGTTGATATTTCATAAATATTTTTGAGAAAAATGATTTTTCAAAATCTAAAAATCCAAGGTATCCGTGTTGGTCGATCACTTTTATTTTCTTTCCTTTTACTTTCTTTCATATCTTTAGGGGGAGAAATTTTGGAAAATTCAAAAAAAAATAGAGTTTGTTGAATTTTAGGGGGAGAAAATACAAAATTTATAAAAAAAAATGAATGAAAAATGCTTGCTTTATTTTGAAAAATTTCAACTTGTTTGATTTTCTTTATTTTGTCAAACGATCGGACTTTCTCTGCGTATCGAAAGATCGACCTGATTGTTGTTCGTTTGACGTTCTGCTTTATTTTCTTTGGTGTTTCGTATAATCCATCGGACTCTTTCTGCGTGTACGTGAGTACCGACCTGATTGTTGTTGGATTATACAACTTCTGCTTTATTTTACATTTCTTATTTTCCTAAACAATTGGACTTTCTCTGCGTGCCTATCAGCCGACCTGATTGTTGTTTGTTTAGGGTTCTGCTTTCTTTTTGCAAGAAACACCATGAACTTGATATCTCTGTGGCATTTGATTCTGTATAAGCAAGTTTACAATATCAGTATGAGAAATCTGCTGCGAGTAACTTGGCTTGAATAAAAGAAAAATACAAAAATATGAAATAAGCAGTTTGCCAGTATTCCTGATTGTGTGGGTACCATGTTATCAATGCTCGATAAATACACTTAATTTCATATCAGAAAGCTATAGACAATGATCTGCTTTAGCTGAAATAAACCAAATGGTTGTATTCTCAGTCAGCTTGGCTTGCATGCTTAGTATTTTGAAATTGCAGTGAATACGATGCGTTATGTCTGATATGATCTCATGTTGTGATCTTTCTCACCAAAAAAAAAGAAAAATAGAGTTTAATTCTATATTGCATATATGTTTCAGTTTATGAAAAATCAAAAAGATTTTCAGTGTGTTTTGATATAAACTTTGTAAAATACAAAAAGATTTTCTTTCTTCTTTGTTTTTGATCTGATCGACACGTGATACAACAAATTTTCAAAATTAAATGTCTTGGTTTCTCCGAAGGAGAGTCTTGTTTCCAAGATTAAAGTTATGTTTGAAAAAGAGAAACCACATTTTTGTCTTCTGAAGGTTACAGGTTGAAATCATCAAAGTCTTTCAGATACGGATCTCAGATGAATTTCATGCATGGTTGCAAAGTTGTCAAAGAGTTTATCACTTTCAGAAATGGTTCAGTTGACTTAGTCGTGTTCCTGCCATGCCTACCCTACATCAACTAACAACAGATTCAAAGAGTTTAAAGATCTGATACAGCACACGTCAAGGGGGAGTTTGTTAGTGCAAAATATGTGTGTCGTGTGTATATTAGTTAGTTTCGTTAGTTGATTGAGTTAGAATAGTTAAATCAAAGTTAGAGGGTAGTTTGTGTAGTTTGCTAATACTTGAGGGACTATGATGTGAGATATGTTATCTCATAAATATGAGATAGATATGTGCAGGAAAATAAACAAACAAAAGCCAACGAAGTAAACCCTCCGAACTGCAACCGAAGGGACGCCGAACCTCAAGTTCGGCTCTCACAAATTGGATCCATATATATTTGTGTTTTGGAGTTCGGACTGGAATAAGCCTCCATAACCGTTTTCTCGGAGATTCAATTTTAGAGGAGGAGTTTTCGTTTTCGTTTCTTTGAGCGTTATGAGTCTAGAATCATGTTTAGATGCTGTAAACGAGTCCAAATCATGTAAACATTGATTGATTTGAGCTATAAACCGAGTTTATTTACCTTGTTAGTGTTCTTCGTTCCGGGTAACCTTTCGGTTCGATTTCGGTGTACAAATCACTAGATCCGAAGCTTTTCGAGTTTTCAATTGGTATCAGAGCACTCGAAAAAATAGTGTTAAACTCCCCCTTGACGTGTGCTGTATCAATCTTCAAACTCTTTGAATCTGTTGTTAGTTGATGTAGGGTAGGCATGGCAGGAACACGACTAAGTCAACTGAACCATTTCTGAAAGTGATAAACTCTTTGACAACTTTGCAACCATGCATGAAATTCATCTGAGATCCGTATCTGAAAGACTTTGATGATTTCAACCTGTAACCTTCAGAAGACAAAAATGTGGTTTCTCTTTTTCAAACATAACTTTAATCTTGGAAACAAGACTCTCCTTCGGAGAAACCAAGACATTTAATTTTGAAAATTTGTTGTATCACGTGTCGATCAGATCAAAAACAAAGAAGAAAGAAAATCTTTTTGGATTTTACAAAGTTTATATCAAAACACACTGAAAATATTTTTGATTTTTCATAAACTGAAACATATATGCAATATAGAATTAAACTCTATTTTTTTTTTTTTGGTGAGAAAGATCACAACATGAGATCATATCAGACATAACGCATCGTACTCACTGCAATTTCAAAATACTAAGCATGCAAGCCAAGCTGACTGAGAATACAACCATTTGGTTTATTTCAGCTAAAGCAGATCATTGTCTATAGCTTTCTGATATGAAATTAAGTGTATTTATCGAGCATTAATAACATGGTACCCACACAATCAGGAATACTGGTAAACTGCGTATTTCATATTTTTGTATTTTTCTTTTATTCAAGCCAAGTTACTCGCAGCGGATTTCTCATACTGATATTGTAAACTTGCTTATACAGAATCAAATGCCACAGAGATATCAATTTCATGGTGTTTCTTGCAAAAAGAAAGCAGAACCCTAAACAAACACCAATCAGGTCGTCCGGTAGGCACGTAGAGAAAGTCCGGTTGTTTAGGAAAATAAGAAATGTAAAATAAAGCAGAAGTTGTATAATCCAACAACAATCAGGTCGGTACTTACGTACACGCAGAGAAAGTCCGATGGATTATACGAAACATCAAAGAAAATAACGCAGAACGTCAAACGAACAACAATCAGGTCGATCGTTTGACAAAATAAAGAAAATCAAACAAGTTGAAATCTTTCAAAATAAAGCAAGTGCACACCAGAACATCTCTTAATTCTATTTTTGGTATTTTCTCATTTTATTTTGTCAGATATGCACAGTCCCATCATGATTTGTAACCACAATTATCAAGCAAGCGTTATCTTTATATCATACTTGCCTATATCAGACTACTCAGCACATTCAGGCAAGTCAAGCAAGTACCTACAGTCTTTCTTTCTACTTTATTCAAGGCAGATAACTTATGCTGATGTACCATCATTTCTCACATGGTTGGATCAATTTCTCTTTTTGAGATTTTTTTTTATCTTTTCAATTTTTCATTTTTTTTTATATTTTTCATAAAGGAAACAAACATCACACTATTTTTTTTTTGTTTTTCAAAATATTTTTTTTTTGTTTTTCAAAATATTATAGGGGGAGTTTGTTTTTCAATTGGTATCACGTGAGGAAGAGGTAGTATAAAACGGACTTGAGTTGTAGCCAGTGGCCGGTAAAGAAAATGGGAACCTCAGGTCATCGTATCTGTTGTAAATTGACTGATCAAATGACGTGTTGCTACTGGTTCCCGTATTAACAATGGTTAAGGTGCTTGATTTGGTGGAAACACCTCCCTGCTGGGAGGAACTGGATGAAATCATTGGTAGAGATCCGATGACTAGATGGATCACATCAGAGTTCTTAATAACTCTTTGGAATGCCAATGCCAGAGCTGGTAAGGAAGATGGAAATAGACTTGTGATAAGAACCTACACACTAAGAAAACGCGTTAGGGCAGTACAGGGGGAGAAGGATCCCTATATCAGCCTTTCGGCATGAGAATCAGTAACTCGAATGAAGAGTCTGTGTGATTATGGAGTGAAAGTGAGAGATGAGAACATTATAGAAGAAAGGTACGTTTAGAACCAATATTTATAGACTTGCATTTAGGGTTTGTGCACCTGCTAACTTCAGCTCGCGGGTCTAATGACGCGTGAACAGAATGTCAAGTATGAGTATTCCTTTTGCATGGTGAATTCTGATTGGCTAAGAGCCTCATTCAAAATACTGGTTTATTAGATGTGGGCCTTCTTCTAGAACAAGCATTCAATGTAAAGTGTGGTGTGGATCATAATCCTTCGTGTGAGCAAAACACATGGAAGATCCGACCACCAAAGAGCCTTGCGGGTCACTTATCAGTTGTGGGCCGACTCACAGGGAGCCCAAAAGGATATTATGTGGGTTTTAATCTCGTCCGCGGAAGGCCCGTAGGATAGAATTGATCTCTATCCTCTTAAGTATACTTATAATTGTTTTGATGTTGTTTCATAAAAAAATCAAGGCTTAAATACACCACATGCATAGTGCTTTAATAATTCTCTAAGTTTCTAAAAGTCAATTAATATTATAACATATATAAATAAAATCAACTAGTAAATTAACCCGCCTGCGTTGCAGGGCGCGGAGCGTTTGTGTTTCTAACGACTAGCTTCCTTCTAATCATCTTTAAAATATGCTTAGATTAATGAGCTAATATTGTTGTAATGGTATTTAATGAGGAACCATGTTCCTCCATTACTTGTTAAACAAAAGAAAGTATTCTTGACAATATTACAGTTGAATAAAAAATTACAAACAAATGTTGCAATTGAATAAAAAATTGCAAAAGTGTTTAATGAGGAACCATGTGCCGCTCATTACTTGTCCTCTTGTAGTTAGAGCAGATGTGATCAATTCTCCTCGGCTCCTTACATTTAACATGTTCATAATCCAGGACCATCTGCGGGACGAAAAGGCAACAAAAAAGTAGTTAAAATATTAGTAAATTTGTTGTGAAAGGAAAAGAAAATAAGCAAATGTTTTCATCATAGCCTCAAACACCAAAAGAGCAACAACAAAGAAAATAGCAGCATCATAGGGTCCGGAAGTTGATAGTCCATCTGGTGTGTAATATTCTTAAGTTATAGGATGTATAGTCCTTTAGTGTGACTTTAGGGTAACGGAACCCTAGAGGTATATGGAAACTTTAAGATTATATATATATATATATATATATATATACTAGCCGTGTGCCCGCGCGTTGCGGCGGCGACAGTTTATAGCGGGTTATTTGTCTTCTGTTTGCGCGTTCGACGGCGACGATAATTTACAACGCAATATCCGTTTATGTTAGCACGATGCAGCCCGATGACAAGCGAATGGAGACAAACGAAAGTGTTTAGAAACAAAATAATGGTAAGAGTTTTGTTGGGTGATACTAATGGAATCAAACGAAAGCATTTTAAAAGGATACCCGCGCGTTGCGGCGGCGGCAGTTAATAAGGCGCTATTCATCAATTGTTTGCTTGTTATGGTGTCGCAACAATTTAGATTGTGGCATTCGTTTTTAGCGATGCGGTCCGTGTTAACTTATGATGCGGTATATGCGCATTCATTGGTGGCAACAACCATCGCGGTTGTATTGTATGAGAGAACCAACGCAGTACTTGAGTTTAATATGTTGTTTAAAAACCAATGTGACTCACATTCCGTTAATTTTGTTTTCATTTGGTGTATAGAGTAAAAAGGTTAAATCCTCTCCCAGTTATAATCTTAGATTTCATAACTCCTATTCCATTATTATATTGTATTATATAGTTTTACTAATCATATTTTTATTTAAACAAAACAAAAAGAGAAAAATAACGTTTTAAGTTCCCCCTAACTCGCACGTATATGGTGGCGACAACAATCAATCAACGTAACATTTGTTTTTTATTAGTTTAATCGTCTAGTGATATATTATATGAACCCACCTTAATGTTTTTGGTATATGGCTTTCTTATATATTCTTCCTGACCCGAGGATATATTATGGTGATTCCCGATTGAATTTTTTTTTGATTTTGTCCTCAACACTTGATAATAATTCATACAAACAATAATTGTTAACTACCCATTGTCAAATACATAATGCAAACTAAATACCATCCTCAGAAGTAAAAAGAATCCTCATCTCAGTGTCAATCTTGCATGTATTCATTTCATATATTATTTGAACCGTCTTTGTGGAATGAAAAAGCACCATTAATGATTAAAAATAGTATACCTCTTGAGGCTATCCAAAGCAAATATGATAAACTATACGTTTAGCTGCTGGGTCACCAAAATAAATGAACATTTTGTATAAAATTAATAACATGGAAATGTAAGACATGGTTCTTGTGAGTTATGGTTGTACTAAACAACTTCTGCCACCTGCATAAATACATGTATTCAAGAGTAAATAAAAAGGATGTCTTTTCAATATAACTTGTAAAACTTGACATAAAAGCCAAATCCATAATACCTTCATGTCTTTTATGCTTTGAACAATTAACAAAAAACAACATAATTTTAAGTTTTAGAGTTATAGCAATCATTGTTCAACAACATAAACCAACTGATCATACCTAGTATCTTCTGTTGCTGCAATCGATCAGCAATCGATCTTGAACAGTTCAATACTTGAAATCCCACGTCGAGGTATGAAACCAAATCATACCTAGTATCTAATGAAGGAACAATTCTGAATTGCTCAGAACCTGAAATCGTACCTAAGTAAAACAATCTAAATGCAATCCTTATTTTATAATCTATTACCTTGTCAAAACCTAAGTAAAACAGTCGTATTATATTTCAAATTTCAGTAGCAATAATTGTCAAAACCTAATCTATTAACCTTTGTCTATCAACATCGAGTTTTTTAAACGAAAAAGAGTAAACCTAATCTATTAACCTTTGTCTATCTTCTTTGTGAGATAAGTCTCCCTTGTTGATGATATAATCCATACAGTCACCTTTTCAACTATCAAATAAAAATGACACCCAAACAACTTGTATCATAAATGTTAAGCCTGATCGTGTCGGGTCAGGTAGCGGGTTAGTATAGGTTCGGGTCAGGTAGCGGGTTTTTATTTGGTTCAACAGGTTATATAGGTACGGGTCAAACAGGTCACTTTAGAAAGAAATTAAATTACCAAAATGGTTACAACATAATCACAAATTGTTATATAAAATTTACAAATCTCAAGAAATTGCTATAAAAATGGGGAGCTGTAGTTTGATTTGAGAATTAGAGATCAAAAGAATTTTCTTTGGATCTCTGGGTAAGCACAAAAACACTGAACCAGATTTATATCATAACTATCATTATTAACAAAGAAAATTGAAACAATGAGTACCTTTTATTTCATCATGAAGACCGATGGGAAAAACAAAATGCATCTCTAATGACTACAAGTGTGAGCTGAGCTGCTATTGGACTATCTTCCTGTATTGGTCTGCACAAACAAGTTGAATTTCAGTTAATCTGCTTATGATTTGGCTCCAGCCCCATGCAGATAACGTGTGGCAAATCCCAAACATGTCATTCCGGTCTGACACGATTTCCTTCAACCTGCTTTCATTCCCATATAACCCAAAATAACAAAACTTCACACACTGTTATGATTTTAATATTAAGATGTAAACACTAACCACTATAGCAAGCAGTAAAAAATAACAAATAACTTTTTCCAACCATTTTACAATAAGAGAAAATAACATAAAAAAGTGATTGATAGAAATATTAAAGGAAATCAGCTGGTATTTTTAACTGATGTGAAATAAATTAGTATACGATTTTACACATTACAATATATAACCACAAAAGTTATCAATGCTTTTCAAGATTACTAAAACTTATGTCGAATAGCTATGAATGCAGAACTACTATACCATCTACAAAGGTGTGATGTCAATGAAGTATCATATCTGAAACAATATCAAATGAGTAACACCTACAGCTCAAATGTCAAGTATTTCCAGTTTCTATAAAGTAAAATTAGATAAAAATAGACAACTGAAAAGTTTAAAAGAAGGAGCAAGTAATCCTTGTAAGACGTGAGTAGAAATCCAACAACAATTAGACGATTGACACATGCAATACAATTTAAATTTCAGTTTCGTTTGGAAAAATCTTTAAAAAGTGAATGTGATCAGAACAGAAACGAACTAATGACCACGTGAACTCTAGATTAAAAAAAACAATCCATATCGAAGCCCCAAAAAGAGGGTAAACATGCATTTGTAAACGAAGTCTCAATCTGAATCAGTGTGAACCGAAATCAAACCGTAATGGTGAATGGACATCACGTACCTCCATCTTTTAAACCGTAATGGTGAATTGACGTCACGGAAATCAAACCGTATTGGTGAATGGACGTCACGTACCCATTTTTTGTATGATGCTAGACTACAGAAATCATCTTCCAAGCATATTTGAAGTTTAGCACAAAATAATTAATAGAAGTGCACAAGATCTAAGTGACTCACCTAAGAAACTATACGATCTAATGACTTTAACATGTGCACATTCTTTGTAATTAGCAGCTCATAAAAAAAAATTGTAATTTACATCAGCAAGTCAGATTTGCAGGTAATTAAAGTCATAAGAAAACTGTTTGTTGCAAGTAATGAAATCTCACCATTTAGAAACTTCAGTAACTCAAAAGTGGCAATATAAACACTCAAACACTGGCCTCCTCGTCCATTCCAGCCCGACGATGTCAACACTTAAATATTGGCTTCCTCATAATTACCTTCACAATAAATATTAGTAGACTGGTTAAACGAACATCGTTTTTAAACCTGAAAATGCAGGTCGGCTTGGGTACTGGATAATAAAACCTGGTTAGTAGTTACATCGTTTTTTTTCCGTTAGCATTGCGTCTGCGTCTGATGGTGAAATAGTCACAAGCCTGAAAAATAAAAGAATTTAAGAATAGCCAAATTATTGTTCCAGGTCATCAAGAAAATGTCATAAAAACAAACTAATGCATTACTTATAAATATAAGAAAAGGAATTACCTACCTCGGATTTCCGGTCAATAAAGAGTGCTTGAAAGGTTAATCACGAAGTGTTTCAATAAATGTGGTGGAACCTGTTTTTATGACAAGTATATAACATATAGCTAAGGTTAGGCGATGTGTAGGTTAAGTGATGGTCTTACCAAAGGCCACAATATCATATGGTAGAACATATATTTGTGGAAGCTCATATTGCTATGTGTCAATCAATTACAAATATATAAATGATAGATCAGAATCATAGGTAATCAGAATCCTCGATGGCACAGGATGCACAGCCTCCGGTCCCTGCCAATGTAATCAACTGGAAAACATAATGAATAAGAGACAGGATGCACAGCCTCTGGTCCCTGGTCACTTCCGATATGGGTCGGTTCTGACCTGTTACTCAGTCCGTACAACATTTGATGCAATTTTAGCAGCAGTTGCAGCCACGTTGAGGCCTCTGAACACGCAAGTGTGAAAGTACAAAAAATAATACAAGAGTTAAAGTGATTCTAGCAGTTCTAAGATGAATGCCCCTATATATATATGCCGTGAAACTGGTCTGGTGGAAAAAGGTGGCATGGTATTTAGTTAGACATCACACATATGCATATATACCTTCAATGTTGAACTCTTCCCAACCTTACTTTATCTTGTGACAGCATGCTATCATTCCATGCCTTTGTGCTCGGAATTCAAAAACAACAATGCACATTAAACGCATCAGCAAATTTGCTGCTGAAACGGGTCAAATTAACTTGTTATGAAGATCATGTTATTGGTGAAACATACATGTATGTTCCTGCTACATTTCGCCTTTAAAATATGCTGCATTCAGCCTTCAAAAACATAAAATGGTTATGATTCAGCAATGCAGAATTAAACTATTTATGAAGCCGTCATAACAAACTTATCCACTCACCATTAAATAAGAATAGTGTAACAACCTTAAAGCAGATCTAAGAGGATTGATCATAGATCCATAGCCAATCTTCTGAGTCCTGTCAAGAAATCCAATTTAAAATCATTAAACAATTCAGTGACACCCAAAATACTATTGAAGACACTTTTTGAACGAAGACATAAGAAGTAAAGTTGAAAGAACCTTGAAAAGTGATACAAATATGGTTACTCTTTTTAGCCTCCTTTGAGGGTACATGTCATCCAATGTCTTCAGTGGTTGGGCTTGGGCTGGTTCCATCAGTGTGGAGAAGAAATGAAGATTTAAGCTACAAACAAGTACCTGATGGATACAACAGAAGAGTGAGTTTGAACGGATGCTGAATCTGTTAAAAGGTATTCATATCAATTTCATGTAATACAAAAGAAATAGCATAAATATGTATCGTCACGCATCATGCATATTAAGGATGCTAATCAGACCCGACCCATTGAAACACTTTTTATGACCTGGCAGCTCTTCCTGACGATATGAAACAAATGATAACAAAAGCCTTAACCTTGATGGCAGCACACACCTGAAATACACGTAGATTTTAAGATTTTAAATGCTACTGGTAGTGGCATGATGTATACTGGACCATCTCAAAGCATGGTGAGACCCTTTGTGATTGATAGAGAAGTTATTAGTCATACAAATTTAATTGATTTATTTGAAACCAATCCTTACTTCATGGGGCAAAATTCATCATTAACTATGTTGCCTAGCTCTTTGAAAGTTCCTATAACCAGACCAATAAGACATCTTGGACCGCCACCTGATTTTAGGTATGTTCGTATAGCGAGCCAAAATCTGCATTGAATCATAATCCTCTAAATGAATTTTACAGCTGTTTAGATGGATACCAGCCATGTAGCACTTGTAAACAATTGTTTTCCTGAACAAAAGGGCAGAGCATTTAACAAAGATAAGGGGAAAAAATCACTTATAATCACACATTCAGTTTTAAAACATCAATGAGGAACAGCCCGATTAACATGTGTCTTATAATTTCAATACACACATTTCATTTCTAAAGAGATTCCAATTAATATATCCCGTTCATATAGAACAACCCAGTTTAACTATGAAACTTGAAACTAATATTCAAGAACAAAAAATAAAACTTACTAAAACCATGTTTACCCTTCCTCACTATTTGTACAGTAGATTTAAAAACTTTGTAATCATAGAAAACAATTGACTAACAACTCTAAGACAACAAAAGCTTAAGATGTTATCAACCCAAGACTTGATGATTACCTTCCTAAGCTACTCAAATTTGGCCTGAGCACAAATCTCATATCTAAACACAAGCTATAAACTACTATCAATTGTGTTTCTCCTCACATATTAGGGTACAAATCACATTTAAAAAGTAAAAGATTAGTGGTTCAACACCATTTAAAAACACATACCTTCCTCGTAAAAAGCTCTAGAGTTTGAAGCTAACAAACAACAATTTACAAGCCTGCAGTGACCCAAATTTGACGATGTAAGAACCAGAAGTGCAAGTATGCTATAACACACCCAAACTATGTATGTGAATCTCGTGCAACCTGCAGCAACAAAAGCAAACAAAACCTAGCTAAAGCATCTTTTAGCTTTATTGATTCTTCTATTAAAAATTAAGAAATAACGTTAAAGAATACGTACCAACTGTAGACAGCTTACAATCGAATCAAAACACCTGAGAAGCAAAATACAATAGCAAGAAATCAAGTATAATTAAGAACAGTCGCATGAGAGAGACAAATTTGGGTAAAAGTTTTACAAAATAAAGTACAATCGACAAAAATATACACATATTCAGTGCGAAAGAATCGAATTGAAAGAGTTATTAACCAAGAGATGAAGAAAAGCATACCAAATGGAGAACCTCACTATCGCAAGAAAAAACCTTGAAAAAAAATCATTTAGCAAGAAATGAGGTTCAAATCGAAATTTAAGAGAAATCTGATGACAGAAAACATAATCGATTTGAAAACCCACCTTCCTAGTGAAAGATTAAAAAAAAAAGACATAATCACCTGCAAGATGGCGGAGTGACTGGAACCCTAGAAATCAAGAACCCATATCTCGGAGCCTTTCTTCCCGCTGTTGTTGGATTTTATAGATCTAGAAAAAAAAACACGAATCAGATTCAAACAATGTATGAATTAGAAGTGAAGAACCTAAGAAATCGTATACAAATGCTTTCAGACTTGATTCACGATTACAAAAGAGGCAATTTCATACCTGACTTATGACGGTAGATAGGAGAAAGATCGATTAGAAATCGTGAGGAAGAAAGGTCAATTAGAGGAGGAAATAATCGATGTGTTTATGCCCTGATTATGGTTACATGATTCTGATGCTGTCAAAGAGAAGGACACCAATATTGTTAATATAATTACCGTTAGATTTGTGGAGAGCGAAAAGAGAAGGAGCTGCGATCCACCATCGAAATGCCAGATCCGTTGATGTTAGGCAATCTTCTGTCAAATCTGAAAGACGATAATGATTCAGTGTCAAACGATGAATCTAATCCAATCAGAAAGACTTACAATATGACGGTGAGGGACGTAGGTTAGATCGAAACTCGTAAATCTTCACTCAATTGAGAACGGTGATGATGGTCGTTCAAGTGCTTGGATGGTGGTGTAGATCGGAACTTTCGATTGAGAAGAAAGAGCGGACAGAGTTCGATGGAGAAAGATAGAGGAGAGAAAAGGTTTCTTGAAAGTGCAGCTCTGGATCTATTTCCAATGATAAAGTAGGTACAGGGTTTTTAAAATTCAAATTGAAATACCGCCCAAATTTCACATTTTAAGAGGTTGTCCATTGAAGGACTTGTACATTGTGCTTAATAGTTTGTACGCGTCTTAAGGATTAAGGAAATTTCATGACGAAAATGCCCTTTAGGGCAATATGTATTATATATAGTAATAGATATATATATATATATATATATATATATATACCCTGTTTTGTAACTTGTGTTTTGGTGCAGATTTCTCTGAAGATGTTTGGAAGGCGCAAATCTTCATCCAAATCTGGCAGCAAAAGTGGAAAGTAGGAAGGAAGAAGCAGGTCTAAGTCAACCGGTCCAGCAGTTCAGTCAGGATCTCTCTGGTTACGTTGTTTCAGTCTATTCCTTTGTCAAGACCAAGCTTTCTCCCGAAGCCTCCACAACTGGGAACAAGCGTAAGAAGAATGGGCGAAAGCCTAGGATGTCAGTGCATCAACCTCCACCACCACTCCAGATCACTGAAACTGAGGGCGAGGCAGCTTTCGAGACTGAACAGAGACTGGGAGCAGACGATGACGATGAGCGCACTGAGACCTAGGGTGACGGGAGGTCGTCACGTTCATGGTCAGACACTAGGATTGTGATTACTGTTCTGGCTAGCCATTCTGTCAGTTATCACTCTGAGCGGTACGAGCATCATCAGCAGCGTGTTTATGCTGCACCTGGTTTTCCGAAAGCCAACTATGTGGCTGATGATGAGGGTCTTAGAGCATATTACTATGCTATAGTGTGTCTCGTGTATTGTATCTATGTGAGAGCATATGTGTGAGTCTAGGGCAGCGTACCATGGTTCGTACCATATTGGTATGCTGACCAACGTACCAATGGTACGTTGGATAGATGGCACGCCTGCCAGTTTAATGTCACCTATAAATAGGTTGACCTGTTTAGAATGCTAGAAATCTTAGTCACATCTCTACATTTTGTGTGTAATCTGTGTGTGTGCTCTCAAGCTTGATTCAATACAATCTCATTGTATTTACTCTTCGTGTCATTGAATTCATCTCATAAACACTAGATTCGCAAATGATCCATCGCTCCATGTATTTACAAGTGGTATCAGAGTTATCTGGTTCCATTTGCTTATCAAATTCTATGATTTTTTGAGATTTCTAGAGAGAGAGAAAGTGGGTTTTTTGGTCAATGTTCCTAGTTTGTTTTCATTGCTTACAGCTATTAGAGCATATTTCTATGCTACAGTGTGTCTTGTGTATTGTATCTATGTGAGAGCATTTGTGTGAGTCTTAGGGCAGCGTACCATGGTCCGAACCATGATGGTACGCTGACCAACGTACCAAGATATTACGTTGGATGGTAGCTAGTTAATGAGTAACACCTATAAATAGGTTGACTCATTTAGCATGCTAGAACTCTTGGTCATATTTCTACAATTCTCTGTGTGTAACTTTGTGTAATTCTCTCAAGCTTGAATCAATACAAATCTCATTTGTATTTACATTTGATCTCGTCTCAATCTCAATATCACTAGATTAGCAAACGATCCATCGCTCCATGTCTTTACAAGTGGTATCAGAGCTTTCTGGGTCCATTTGCTGATCGAATTCTGTGATTTTTGAGATTTCTAGAGAGAGAAAGTGGGTTTTTGAACATTTTTCATAAAATTTTCTCAAATCTATGTGTTTCTGATGTCGAATTTGATTTCTAAATGTTCCTACTGTGTTTTCGTTGCTTACTGCCGCAAATTACAGTCCAAAACCTTCAAATTCATTAAAATCCGGAAAATTCAGTGTTAGTACGCAGGTTGAATGTCGTGGTACGCTGGATGAATTTGTTGGTATGCTAGGCTATCTTCAACATTGGTACGCAGCAGTTACGCCGTACCATTTGGTCCGTAGGTTGGTACGCTAGGAAATCTTAAGCAGTGGTAAGGAGTAGTTACAACATACCAATTTTGGTACGCCAGATTCATTAGTATGCTAAGAATTGTGATACGCTGAGTGCTTGGCTTGGTCAAATGATTTGGTACGCTGGTCAACATTTTGGTACGCCGGGAGGTTTATTGGTAGGTCGACAGAATACTAACGTTCACTAAAACTGACGTAACTTGAGTTCTGTTTAGAGTTACGGAACCCAATACCAGCCAAAACGATTGTCTCGACAAGCTCTATACTTTTACTTGCCTAAAAGCTAGTACCCTCCATTTCGATACCCAAATTCCGCTTTTAAGACGCCCGTTTTTTAGTTTGAAGTTTTTGCGTTCGTATCGTAATTTCAAAATGAGTGATTATCAAGCACTTTCTGCAATTGAAAACATGATGCAATCTATTTTTAGCTATAATAATGAAATAGCAACAAGTCAGAAAGTTCCGAAGTTGCTCAAATTGGAAGATTATCATAGTGGTGTAAAACGATTCGAAGCATACGTTGGTACGAATGATGTCATAGCTAATACTGATCAATATGAATATCCAACTGGTACTACTGGAAGGCTAATTTTGCAGCGAAGTCTGACTGCTGGACAAAAGAAAGCATCTCAAGCTGAACAAAAAGCTTACAGTTGATTAACCATGGCATTACCCAAAGATCTATTACATCAGTTTTCTGCTTATATTACATCAAAAGAATTGTGGGATGCAATCCAGAAACGATGTGAGGGTAATGATTAGTTTAAGAAAAGTAAGCAAAAGGTTCTTAAGAAGGAATTCGACAATTTCAAACATTATCCAAATGAAGATATTTCAAAGCTCATTACTAGGTTTTCACATTTGCTGAGTGAAATGACTTTAGTAAGTATCAAAAAGGAAGAAGCTGAATTGAAAGTGAATGTCCTACTACTGCTTTTCTTGCTGGAAAGTCTGATAAGTATGGTTATTCTCCTGGGTGCAATTTTACAATTCCAAATCAATCACCTCAGACTACATTTTCTGCTAAGACAGTTGATGAACATGCTGCATAAATATCTGCTTTTATAGCATCATCTTCTGGATTCATAATCGGTAAATTTGGTGATGTTGAGTTGTTCAAAGATGATTTGAAATAGTTAGATCAGGATCATCTGAATGAATTAGATATGGGATGGCATAATTCTTTCACAAAACTGGTAAAAAGGAAATTAATCCAAAAGGCAAGTTGGGTTTGGATAAATAAAAGGCTAAGTGTTTTAAGTGTTGAAAATTTGGACATTTTGCTAGGGAATGTAACAACCAAAAGGAAGCTAATACTTTTACGCCAACAGCTTTGGTTTCTCAAGTTGATAAACAATATGATTGGGGACGAACTTCTAATTCTAGTGCAATTGCTTTAACTGCTATTACTTCTGAGAAAAATGCACAAGCATTTGATGAAGGTTATGATTGGGCTGCAGAATTTCCAGATGAATCTACGTTTATTGTCCAAATTGTACATAGTGATGAAGAAGTGACTAGTTCTGATTCTGAAACAAGTTCATGTGAAACGATAGTGGAAGATGTCACTGAAGCAGTTACAAAGGAGAAAAAGGCAGAGTGTGTTAAGTGTCAAGAGTGCATTGTTGCAAACAGGAAAATTGAATCTTTGTTGAGGGGTAATAGTTTAATAACTGAAGAACTCAAAGTTGTGAAAGCTGATTTGGAATGTACACAACAACGATTTGCTGATTTAGAAAAATTCAATGAGGTTTTGATGCAAGAGAAAAAGGAGTTGTTGGAATAATATGAAAGGCTAAAGCTGAAGCTAAAGACGCTGCTGAATACTTGAAGCGTTATTTGCGAAAAGCTATCCTGTTCAACAAAATTATGAAAAAGAAAATCAGATTGTTGTTGAAGCTGCTGAGAAAGTGATAAGTCTTCAGGAAGATCTTTCAAAACTTCGATATAACAAGGTTCTTTTTCGAGAAAAGAACAAAATTTTAACAAAAGATGTTGCTTATTTTAAGAAGAAGTGGGAAAAGGTTACTGAAGAATTATTGGAAGTGTGTGACTTGAAAAGAAGACTTAAATCTGAATACAAAGATCTCTCAGATCAATATATTGCTACTCAGAATGAGTTGTTGGATGCTCAGGTGAAGATCTCAGCGTTAAAAGTTGAGATTCTGGATTTTCAAAAACAAGTGAAGAATTGCAATTTGTCTCCTACATTTCTAAATTACATACAGACATGAGAAGAGTGAGGATAGTGTGAAAGAAGCAGATTTACACAAAGTTCCTGCACCGGTTGACATATCAAATTTCTCATCTGCTCCGGTCAATTCAGATGATGAAATGTATGATTACTCAAAGTTTGCAACTCCTGTTCAAGAAAAGAAGAAGAAATCAAAGCCCGGTAAGAAGAAAGTTGAAGCTAGACAGGCTACAAAGTTTGCTTCGGAATCATCATTCTTCGAAGATGAGAAGATCTTTGTTAATGTTGAAAAGTCTACTAGTACTTCATCCGAAGCAGAAGCAGATAAATCATTGATTGTTGAGAACAAGCTGAAGGACATCAAGGCCAAATTTACTAAAACAACTCATGAAAAGAGTGTTTCTGGTTCTCAATCCGGGTCATCTAAGATTCCAGGTTACAAACACAAAGGCTTGGGTTATGAAGTTAAGGAGGAATCAGTTCAAAAAACACAACAAAAGAAGAAGGTTGCTGAATCTGATTCACTTCGAAAGCAACGACAAAACTGAAGAAAAAGAACGTGTTAAAATCAAAGAATGATCATTATTATTGTGGAGGTTTTTCTTATGGTTCAAATTGTTAATCAAGAAGATCATTTCCAAGGTATGATTCATCTGATGGTAACTTTGATTCTTTTGGTTCTGAAAATACTTTTGGTTATCATGATGTGTTTCTTAAGCAAAAATGTAGAAGACCAACGGATTTTTCTGATAACAAATAGAGTTTTGAAACAAATTTGGGTAGCAGATCCCTTAATGGTTTTCACTGGAAGTGTTATGCATGTCGTAAACCAGGACATCTTGTTGCTCAGTGTCCGACGAATGCGAGCACTCACTCCTATGTGAACTAAACTGCTAAATATGTGGATTTAAATGGTCATATTTTTGAAGACCAGAACCGACCATGTTCAAATCAACAAGTAAGCCGTCTTGGGCAAAGACGCAAGTTGATAATTTTGTGGATTCATTGAAAAGTTTTCAATTGCCCATGATCTGGAAACCCCGAGTTGTTTCCAATATTATCAAAGACCATGTAGAAGACACCGGGCGACCCGAGGCTGTTGACTCAGGCCGATCCCAAAACTACTAATGTTTCTTTGGTGTCTGAAGGTTTCTTCAAGAAGGCCTATCATGCGTGTGTTGATGATAGTGAAGAGTCTGCATTATTTATTATATCATGCATTATCATTCTCAAAAAGTCTTTAAAAAGAAGTTTTTTTTATTCAAATGTGTTTTCAAAATCTGCTGCAAAGTCACAGTGTTGGTCGATCAATTTTATTTCTTTAACGTATTTTTACAAGTAGTAGTTGTACATATGTTTAGGGCGAGAAAATTGACAAAAGCCAAAAATAGTGTATTGTTTTTGTTAAAATGAAAATTCCAAATATAGAGTTTTTCATTTTAGGGGGAGAAAAAGGCAATGCAAAAGATAAAAAAAAACTGAAAAAGATCAAAATTGAGAAATTGAGAAATTGATCATTAGGAAATGATGGTACATTGGCTAACGTTTCTGACTCGCGGATAGAGTAAATGACAAAGCCATAAGATCATTGTTCGATGTGCTAGGTAGGCTCGGCAAATCAGAAAGTATTCAAATGTGATATACACTAAAATCTGATGACCTAGTGGACAACATCTTGATGCGTATTTCAAGATATTAAGAAAAAGATATGTGAAAATAAAATGAGAAGTTACTGTGTATACATGTGTTCAATTTGTAAAGATTTAAACTTGTTTGATTTTCTTTATTTTCTCAAATGATCAGACTTTCTGTGCGTATCGAAAGATCGACCTGATTGTTGTTCGTTTGAGGTTCTGCTTTTTTTTCTTTGTGTTTCGTATAACTCATCGGACTTTCTCTGCATGTACGTGAGTACCGACCTGATTGTTGTTGGGTTATACAATTTCAACTTGTTTTTATTTTCTTATTTTGTTAAATTCGAGGCCTTATCTGCGTATAGAAAGATCAACCTTAAGGTAGACGATTTAACGTTCTTATTTCTTTTTGCATGGAACACAGTTGACAATATCATGAATTCAAATTACTTTGTGATGTTCACAAGTATAATCACATGAAAAGTATGTGAAACATATCTGTATATGTCTGATAGTGTGGGGTACACTGGTCATAGAAAATTAATCAATACCTTAACATATCCAGATGTTATGAGTATTATTCTATCAGAGTTTAAAGTTAGACAAATTATATCAGTAATCGACATGGCTTACATGCTAAAATAATTGAAATTGAAGTGAAGTTCGGCGTGTTGTGACCAATATGATCCCAGATAGTGATCTTTCTCAAATAAAAAATAGAGTGTCATTCAGTATTGCATTTATGTTTTCATTTCAGAAAAATCAAAAAGATTTTCAGTGTGTTGTAGCATAAGTTTGAAAAATAAAAAAGATTTTAGGTGTGTTTTGATCTAGAGTTTCTAAAAGTCAAAAGTATTTTATTTCTTATTTGTTTTCGATCGATCGACACTTGATACAAAAACAAAATGTCAAAATCAATATCTTGGATTCTTAAAGAGAAGTTTTGTGAAGATTAAATTAATTTTTCATCAATCAATTGGAAAAACCACACTTTTGTCTTCTAAAGTTACAGATTCTGTGTGTCAAGACTCAAGCATGGTGAAAGGGGGAGTTTCTTGAAAAACCGCACTTTTGTCTTTCACAAGTGGATCTTGAAGTTCAAAGATTGTTTAAGTCTTGATCCAGCCATGCAAGCTCTATTTCTAACAAGATTTCAAGTTAAAAATCAAATGCAGCAATGTTGAAGATTGAAGACTAGAGATTTAGTTAGAATAGATACACTAAACGTTAAGGGGAGTTTGTTAGAGCATATTCCTATACTACAGTGTGTCTCGTGTATTATATCTATGTGAGAGCGTTTGTTTGGGTCTTAGGGCAGCGTACCATGGTCCGAACCATGATGGTACGCTGACCAATGTACCAAGATGGTACATTGGATGGTACGCTAGTTAATGAGTAACACCTATAAATATGTGTGTGTAACCGTGTGTAATCCTCTCAAGCTTAAATCAATAAAAAAACTCATTTTTATTTACTTTTGATCTCGTCTTAATCTTAATCTCAATATCACTAGATTAGCAAACGATCCATTGCTCCATGTCTTTACAACTGCTGTAAATTACAGTCCAAAACCTTCAAATTCGTGAAAATCCAGAAAAATCAGTGTTGGTACACCGGTTGAATGTCGTGATACGCTGGATGAGCTGATTGGTACGTTGTTGGTATGCTTCTTGGTACGCAAGGCAATCTTCAACGGTGGTCCGGAGCAGTTACGCCGTACCAAGTTGGCCCGCTACAGTTCACTGGTACACTGAGTTCACTGGTACGCTAAGTTCACTGGTACGCTGAGTTCACTGGTACTCCGCTGGTTTGGTACATTGAGTTGTTGGTATGGTCAAAGCTATTGGTATGCTGGTCAACAGTTTGGTCCGCTGAGAAGTTTATTGGTATGCTGACAGAATAATGACGTTCAATAAAACTGACGTAACTTGAGTTCTGTTTGGAGTTACAGAACCCAATACCAGCCAAAACGAGCGTCTCGACAAGCTCTACACTTTTATTGTCTAACAGCTAGTACCCTCCATTTCAATACCCAAATTCCACTTTTAAGATGTCCATTTTTTAGTTTGAAGTTTTTGCTACCGATATTGTTATTTCAAAATGAATGATTATCAAGCATTTTCCGCAATTCAAAACACGATAGAAGCTCTTGTTAACTATGATAATGAAATAGGAACAAGTCAGAAAGTTCCGAAGTTGCTCAAATTGAAAGATTATCATAGTTGGGTAAAACGATTCGAAGCATACGTTGGTACTAATTATGTCGATCTTAATTTGGTTGGCTTATACAGATCAATATGAATATCCAACTGGTACTACTGGAAGACCAATTGTGCAAATAAGTTTGACTACTGAACAAAAGAAAGCTTATCAAGCTGAACAAAAAGCTTATGGAACATTAACCATGGCATTACCGAAGGATCTATTACATCAGTTTTCTGCTTATACTACATCGAAAGAATTGTGGGATGCAATACAAAATCGATGTGAGGTTAATGACCGAATTAAGAAAAGTAAGCAAAACGTTTTAAAGAAAGAGTTCGACAATTTCAAACATCATCCAAATGAAGATATTTCAAAGCTCATTACTAGATTTTCACATTTACTGAGTGAAATAACTTTAGTAAGCATCAAAAAGGAAGAAGCTGAGTTGAAAGAGAAGTTACTAAAGGCATTACCTGAAAGATGGGAAAATTATTTGATGATGATTACTAATGATAAAGAATTTTCAAGGTTGTCATTCAATAGTCTGATTGAAAAGATACTAGCAAGAGGTATGGAATTGAATGTGAATTGATCCATGCCTGCACAAGTACAGAATCCAGCAGCATATCATGGTGAAAATGATTCAACCATCAAGGCTAAAAAGTCAAACATTTTCAGTGAAGGTCCTACTACTGCTTTTCTTGCTGGAAAGTCTGAGAATTATGGTCATTCCCAGGGTGAAATTTTACAATTCCAAATCACTCATCCCAAACTGCATTTTCTGCCAATGCAATTGATGAACATGCTGCACTAATATATGCTTTAATATCTTCATCTTATGGTTTAGTAATTGGTAATATTGGGAATGTTGAGTTGTTCAAAGATGATTTGAAACAATTAGATGAGGATCATCCAAATGAATTAGATATAGGATGGCAGATAGCTATGTTAACTGAAAGAGCTAGAAGATTCTATCATAAGACTAAAAAGGAAATTAATCCAAAAGGCAAACTTGGCCTGGATAAATCAAAGGTTAAGTGTTTCAAGTGTTCAAAATTTGGACATTTTGCTCGTGAATGTAACAACCAAAAGCAAGCTAATACTTCGAAACCAACAGCCTTGGTTTCTCAAGTTGGCAAAGGATATTGATTGGGGACAAAGTAGCAGTGGTAATCAAATTGCATTGATTTCCATACAGAGTTCAGTAACTCCTGCTTCTGAGAAGAGAGAACAAGAATCCAATGATGATGTAACAGGTTATGATTGGGATGCAGTATTTCCAGATGAACTACGAGCTGCTAATAGCGATCATGTTGCATTAACTGCAATTCAACATTCAGAAAGTTCATATTCGGAGAAGAGAGCACAATCATCCAATTCTATTTAGACGACTTCACCTGCTATACTTTATGATTTTACACTAAAGCAGTAATATACAATGTATCCTGATGAATTTTCTTTTCTTGCCAAAATTGTACATAGTGATGAAGAAGTGACTGGTTCTGATTCTAACACAAGTTCATATGAAACAGTCGTGGAAGATGTTACTGAAGCGGGCACAAAAGAGCAAAAGGCAGAGTGTGTTAAATGTCAAGATTGTGTTGTTGCAAATAGAAAAATTGAATCTTTGTTGAGGGGTAACAGCTTAATAACTGAAGAAATTAGGGTTGTGAAAGCTGATTTGGAATGTTCACCACAATAGTGTGCTGATTTAGTAAAACTCAATGAGGTGTTAATGAAAGAGAATAAAGAATTGTTGGAAGAATGTGAAAAAGCTAAAGCTGAAGCTAAAGAAGCTACTAAAGACTTTGAAGCTTTGTTTAAGAAAAGTTATCATGTTCAATAGAAATACAAAAAAGCTAATCAAATCGCTGTTGAAGCCGCTGAGAAAGTGATAAGTCTTCAGGAAGACCTTTCAAAACTTCGAGATAACAATGTTCTTCTTCAAGAAAAACACGAAATTTTATCAAAAGATGTTGCTTATTTTAAGAAGAAATGGGAGAAGGTTACTAAGGAGTTACTGGAAGTGTGTGACTTGAAAAGAAGACATAAATCTGAATACAACGATCTTTCATATCAATTCATTGCTACTCAGAAAGAATTGTTGGATGCTTTAGTGAAGATTTCAGAGTTGAAAGTTGAGATTCTTGATTTACAAAAGCAGGTGAAGAATTGCAATTTGTCTCCTACATTTCTGAATTACATATACAGACAGGAGAAGAGTGAGGATAGTGTGAAAGAAGCTGATTTATACAAAGTTCCTGCACCTGTTGAAATATCAAATTTCTCATCTGCTCCGCTCAATTCAAATGACGAAATGTATGATTTCTCAAAGTTTGCAACTCCTGTTCAAGAAAAGAAGAAGAAATTAAAGTCTGGTAAGAAGAAAGTTAAAGCTAGACAAGCTACAAAGTTTTCTTCTGAATCATCGTTCTTGGAAGATGAGAAGATTTTTTGTTAAGGTTGAAAAGTCTGCTAGTACTTCATCTGAAGCAGAAGCAGATAAATCATTGATTGTTGAGAACAAGCTAAAAGACATCAAAGCTAAATTTACTAAAAGAGCTAATGAACAAAATATTTCTGGTTCTCAATCTGGGTCATCTAAGGTTAAGGGTTACAAACATAAAGGATTAGGTTATGAAGTTAAGGAAGAACCACTTCCACAAACACAACAGAAGAAGATTAAGGAACATGTTTTGGATCAAAAGAACAAATCAAAATAGAAGAAAAAAAATGTGTTCAAATCAAAGAATGATCATTATTATTCTGGAAGTTCTTCAAATGGTTCATGTTATTCCCCACGAAGTTCACCTCCAAGGTATGATTCATCTGATGGTTTCTTTGATTCATTTGGTTCTGAAAATACTTTCGGTTATCATGACATGTTTCTTAAGCAAGAAAGTAGAAAACCAAAGAATTTTTCTCATAACAAACAAATTTTTCAAACAAATTTGGGTAGCAGTTCCCTTAATGTTTTTCACAGAAAGTGTTATGCATGTCGTAAACCAGGACATCTTCCTGCTTAGTGTCCAACGAATGCAAGCACTCACTCCTATGTGAACAAAACTGCTAAATATGTGGATTTAAATTGTCATATTTTTTATGAAACACAACCGTCCATGTTCAAATCAACATGTAAGTTGTCTTGGGTAAGGACGCAAGTTTATATTTATGTGGATTTATTGAAAAGTTTTCAATCGCCTATGACTGGAAACCCTGAGTTATTTCCAAGATTATCAAAGACCATGTTGAAGACATCGGGCGACCCAAGGCTGTTGATTCGGGCCGATCCCAAAACTGCTAATGTTTATCTGGTGTCTGTAGGTTATTTCAAGAAGACCTATCATGCATGTGTTACTGATAATGAAGAACTTGCATAATTTAGAGTTTCAATGCTTTATCATTTTCAAAAAGTCTTTCAAAAGAAACTTTTTTTGAAAAAAAAATGTTTGTCAAACCTAAAACTGAAAAGTATCAGTGTTGGTCGATCAATTTTCTTTCATTTCAGTATTTCTACAAGTGGTAGTTGTACATATGTTTAGGGGGAGAAAATTGACAAACGCCAGAAATAGTGTCTTGTTTTATTAAAATAAAAAATCCAAATATAGAGTTTTTCATTTTAGGGGCAGAAAAACGCAAAAGCAAAAGATAAAAAAATGAACAAGATCAAAGTTGAGAAATTGATCATTGGGAAATGATGGTACATTGGCTAACGTTTCTGACTTGCGGATAGAGTAAATGAAAAAGCCATAAGATCATTGTTCGATGTGCTAGGTAGGCTCGGCAAATCAGAAAGTATTCAAATGTGATATACATTAAATCTGATATTTGACCTAGTTGACAACATCTTGATGCGTATTTCAAGATATCAAGAAAATGATATGTGAAAATAAAATGAGAAGTCACTGTGTATATATGTGTTCAATTTTGCAAAAATTTTAACTTGTTTGATTTTCTTTACTTTATTATATAATCGGACTATCTCTATGTATCCCCAAGATCGACCTGATAGTTGTTCATTTAAGGTTCTGCTTTATTTTCTTTGGTGTTTCGTATAATTCATCGAACTTTCTCTGCGTGTATGGGAGTACCGAATTATACAATTTCAATTTGTTTTTATTTTTCCTTATTTTGTTAAATCCAAGGCCTTATCTTCGTATCGAAAGATCAACCTTAAGGTAGATGATTTAACGTTCTTATTTCTTTTTGCATGGAACACAGTTGACGGGATTATGAATAGAAAATACTTTGTGAAATTCACAAGTTTAATCACATGAGAAGTATGTGAAACATATTTAAATATGTCTGATAGTGTGGAGTACACTGGTCATAGAAAATTAATCAATACCTTAACATATCCAGATGTTATGAGTATGATTCTGCCAGAGTTTAAAGTTGGACAAATTATATCTGCAATCGACATGGCTTATGTACTACAATAATTGAAATTGAAGTTTAGTTCAGCATGTTGTGACCAATATGATCCCATATAGTGATCTTTCTCAAATCAAATATAGAGTGTAATTCAGTATTGCATTTACGTTTCATTCCGGAAAAATCCAAAAACATTTTCGGTGTGTTTTAGCATAACATTGAAAAATGAAAAAGATTTTAGGTGTATTTTGATCTAAAGTTTCTAAAAGCCACACAGATTTTATTTCTTATATGTTTTCGATCAATCGACACTTGATACAAAACCAAAATTTTAAATCAATATCTTGGATTCTGAAAAGAGAAGTTTTGCACCAAGATTAAATTAATTTCCGATAAATAAAATTAAAAAAATCGCACTTTTGTCTTCTAAAGTTGCAGGTTCTGTGTGTCAAGGCTCAAACATGGTGAAAGAGGGAATTTGAAGTATCTTTCATAAGTTGATCTCAAAGTTCAAAGATTTATTCAAGAGTGATCCAGCCATGAAAGCTCTATTTCTGACAAGATTTCAAGTTGAAGATCGGATGGAGCAATGTTGATGATTGAAGACTAGAGATTTAGTTAGAATAGATACACTACACATTAAGGGGAGTTTGTTAGAGCATATTCCTATGCTACAGTGTGTCTCGTATATTGTATCTATGTGAGAGCATATGTGTGAGTCTAGCGCAACGTACCATGGTCCGTACCATATTGGTATGCTGACCAACGTACCACTGGTACATTGGATGGATGGTACGCCGGCCAGTTTAATGTCACCTATAAATAGGTTGACCTATTTAGAATTCTAGAACTCTTAGTCATATCTCTACATTCTGTGTGTGTAATCTGTGTGTGTGCTCTCAAGCTTGATTCAATACAATATCATTGTATTTACTCTTCGTGCCATTGAATTCATCTCATAATCACTAGATTAGCAAACGATCTATTGCTCCATGTCTTTACAGAGGGACCCGATGAGTCGGAACCCATGGAGCATGAGCAGCCTGCTGATGCACCTCTTTATGGCATCTTCAAGGACTTGACTACCCTTGCTCCACTTCCTACACCTCCATTAGAGCCCGCTCCTCCTTTGCCACCAACTCCTCCAGTTCCTCTTGTCCCTTATTAGCAAGAGATACGAAATCCTTACGCAGCCGCCAGCCAGTCTGTTCCGTATGATTACCGTGTTTCTGACCAGTACAACTTCTCCCAACTGCAACGCTTTTTCAGCGCTAATGCACCATCATACCAGTGCCCCGTCGATCCATATATGGCTAGTATGCTCAGTACCCTTTAGCACCACCTATCATGATGCATGTTGTTCAGTATGCTATGATGCAGCCATATTTTGAGCCTGATAGGTCATCTTTCTCAGGAGTCGGTATGCCTTTCCACCCCTGACCTTATGTTAAGCCGGCTGGACCCAGTGTGGCGTCACCTGCCTATACTTCTTTACTTGAGGAGAACCGTGCACTGATGAGGGATAACGCAGAAAACCGCAAACATGAAGAGAGGATGAACCGCCTTTATAACAAGGCGAAAAATGTTGTAGGAGAGATGGCTTCCTTGTTAGGAGAAGGAGGCACTGATGCTGCTGTTGACTCATGTTGTGATGTGATCTGGTTATCATATTGTTGGTAGAGGTGTTTGTATTGTTATTATTATGTATCTTTTGTACTAGACTTTGTCTATTGTACTATGATGTTTAAGACCCGATATGGGTTAGGATTTGATTCCGAACTCGTAGGGTATGATCGTATTATAACCCGTAAGACTTAAATTTATAAGTTTAATGTATTTTGTTTAATGTATGATGTATGATGGTATACCGTTAGGATTCCTTATGATAGATTCTAAGTGGTGGACTAAAAGATAGTACACATTTAGAACTCTATAGGACTCCTATTGATTGTTTTAGTAAAGAGAATGAGAAAATGTTTATCTGATTGTTTATTGATGCGGACTCACAAACAACTTTATTGTTGTTGACATGTTTTAGTTCATGGTTCAGGTAAGTAGCTTAAAGCTGATATTGTGTCGGCAGAAGGGTTATGGTTGGGGACCGTTTTGATGGTTGTATTGCCTATTTTGTTGTGTGACCAGATCTGGCCTTTGTTCTCTGTCCTTGTTATCTCTTTCTATTTTTTTCTAGATTTTGTTATGTCTTAGAGTACCTGGGACTGATCTTGGTGTTAGCTGCTTGGGTTATAGAACTCTTTATAGCATGTATTGTAATATAAGGTAGTCTGTTGTTTGTATTAGGTTGTGTGTGTGATTGTTGCCTACTCTGACTGTTAATCTAATGCTTTCGCGGATCCTGATATGAACAACCGGCCCCATACCCATACCTCCCCTCCTTGGCAAGGGATGGAAAGTGGGGGTGTGACAGTTTGTGAGGAGGTTGGAAAGAAACAGAAGAAGTCAAAGGGCAAGAAAAAGGAGAAACAGGCTGAACATCTCAACATTCAAAGTCTGATGCTAAGGATGTTTCTGATTCTGGTTGGTATGGAATCTCAAGCTAAGGATGTTTCTGATTCTAATTGGTATGGAATCTCAAGCTAAGGAAGTTTCTAAGCATGGAAAAGTGAAGAAAGATAAAAGGTCCAAGAAATATGTGAAGAAGGATACTACGAATGCTTCAAAGTATACAAATAAGCAGCAGTTCTATTCGTGTTCTTTGAATTTTGATGATTCGACTTCTGGAGGATCGTCATGTGGAACTCCATGATTTTCTTCCAGTGTGCGACATGTTCATAAACCGACGAGATTGCGCCCATGGTGCGACATGTTCATAAACCGACGAGATTGCGCAATACAAGACTGGGTAATGAAACCATGTTTGATTTCAAGAAACAACACAGATTGTGTTATGTGTACCGATGATAAGGGCATTATGCTGTAAATTGTCCATCGGCTACACATTACAAATCTGATGTTAAAGCATTTCTTCGTGAAAAAAAATGTCAAATATGTTGATATTAATGGTCAATTTTTTTATAAACCACAAAAACCAAAAAAGTCTATTGTTTCACCCCCATGGGTTGATGAGACTTTGGTTTTTGAACCCAAAAATGCTAAATTGTTCTCAAAAGTTTTCAAAAATACTTTATAAAAATTTTGAAGACCTCTAAAGGTCAAGGCCAACGGTGACTATGTGGAAGACACCGGGCCACCCAAGGCTGTTAACTTGGGTTGATCCAAAAGATCTATTCTTTCTCCGGTGTATGCAGGTGATCAGGATGACCGGTTGGTGATATTCTTGTTAGTAACTGTGGTTGCTTGCATGTTTATTTAAACTCATTGATAAATCTTGTGCGATCTGATTTTCAAAGCTGATGTTTTTCACAAATCGTGTCGAATGTCGATCAATCAATTTTTTATTGGATTTTTTTTTATTTTCTTTCGTTTGTTTAGGGGGAGAAAATTTGAAAATTAAAAAAAAAGTGTTCGTTTGAATTACATGGGGACAAATTCGAAAAATATAAAAATTGAAAGATTCAAAAAGAGAAATTGATCCGACAAAAAGTGAGAAATTATGGTACATCAGCATATGCGTTATTTGCCATGGATAACATAGATGTAAAGGTTGTAGGTTATTGCTAAAAATGAGAAATTGCATGACAAATCTTATATATGCAAGTATGATATCAATATAATGTCTGTTTCATAATTGTGGTTTTTCATCTTGATGGGTATTGTGTGACAAATCGGCAAAAATAGAATAAGAGATGTCCATATGTATGCATTCGTTCTTTTTGCCAAAATTTAAACTTGTTTGATTTTCTTTGTTTTTCTCAAGTGATCGGGCTTTATCTGCGTATCGAAAGATCGACCTGATTGGAGTTCACTTGAGGTTCCGCGTTATTTTCTTTGGTGTTTCGTATAATTCATCGGACTTTCTTTGCGTGTACGGAAGTACTGAGCTGATTGTTGTTGGATTATACAATTTATGTTGTATTTGCTATTTTTATTTTCCTAAACAGTCGGACTTTCTCTGCGTGCTTATCAGCCGACCTGATTGTTGTTTGTTTAGGGTTCTGATTTCTTTTTGCATGACACACAAGGGATAATTTCATCTTTGAGAAAAATAGAATTCAAAATAATGACTTGCCAATATTTCTAAAAAGTGTGAGGACCATGTTATCAGTGCTTGATTAATACCCCTTAAATATATCAGAAAGCTATAGAAATTGATTTGCCAAAGGCTGAAAAAGAATTGATATTGATATGTCTTGATTTGCATGCTGCTGGAGTCGAAATTGAAATGCGCTAGATGTGTTATGCCTGATATGATCTCATGTTTGATCTTTCTCATAAAAAGAGAGTTTGTTTTGTTTTGTTGATTTCATTTCATTTCTGAAAATTCCAAAAAGATTTTAGGTGTCTTTTAGCATAAGTTTGCAAAATAAAAAAGATTTTAGATGTGTTTTGATATAAAGTTTCAAAAAGCCAAAAGGATTTTGTTTCTGGTTTGTTCATGATCTGATCGACACAAGATACAAGTTTTCCAAAAGGCTGAATATATTTAAATATCTTTGAGTCTCAAAGAGACGTTTTACGCCAAGATTATTTATGTTTGCCAGGTACTTAGTGAAGAAGAACGTCACAATTTAAAGTCTTCTAGAATTGGTAATAAAGATACAATATGCTTTGCATTTTCAAGTATTCAAGACCGGACTACCTTTCAAGCTGAGGGGGAGTTTGATTACAGATACTGATGTCTGATGTAGAAGCATTGATGCGATACATGTTATAATCTGAAGATGGATTGTACGGATACAGCACATGTCGAGGGGGAGTTTGTTAGAGCATGGTTCTATGTGATGCGTGATGTATTAGAACGTACAAGAATGATGAAGTCTACAAGACCCACGAAGTGGACATGAAGTCATACTTCGTGACCCCACGAAGTGGACACAAAGTCACACTTTATTACCCCGCGAAGTGCCACTTCGGGAGCTCCAGTTCGTGATAGAATGTCAAGTCTACATAGAACGTTGCTTTGTAATCTTCATAACTTTCTGAGTCTAAGTGTGTGTTAATCTAGGTGTTTTCTCTCTGAGTATTCTTGGTGTCTAGATTGTAATCATTGAACTTTGTGATCAATAAAACAATCGTTTAATTACGTTTTGCATTCCGAAATAGCTAGATTGTCTAGATGATCAACCACTCACGCTCTTTCAGATTCTTTGTCGTGACATAGGCCCATAGATCACAATTTAAAACACTAATTCATGAAAAGCATTTTATTAAAGTTTCGAAGATAATTCATTGAATAAATAGTTTATTTAATGAAACCGGTTTTCTTCAAGTATATTATATATGTTTTAAGAAAACCATAATTGATATGGGTTCGCGAAACGACCAACTTAGTTTTAACTAGGGTCTCTAAAACTTAATTGATCGAGTGAGTGAAAGGTGCTTCATGTCATCACGAACCTAAGTAAAATGTGGTTTTACAAACCTATGGACGACTTGCGTCAAGCAACAAGTCGTAAATAGATTTTTTAAATACAACCCTAAACGGTAAATTTAAAATTGGCAACCCAATCAAATCGATATTTCTGTGCCACCCTCAACTATAGACACTCTGACTAATTTATCTGAACCCCCGGTGTTAGTGTTGACCCTGCATCCGGGCCTACGGTTTTGGTTAGAGGTAGGACCGCAATTTCTATGTCACATGGGCCAGATCTACGGTTTTAATTCAAGGACCAATATCACTTATGGAACAAGTTCTATAAGTGGGCTTAGTTGGGAATAACGCATCGCTTGACGATGCTCGTCAAGTATTCCCAAAACGAGAGTTGGGTAATGGACACAATTGGTAATCGTTACCTACCTGTGTAACGTGGCCAGTGAAAAGAGCTAAGCCATTCATCTGCGCTAAGGCCAAATGGGATCTCATCCTAATCTGAATTTTGTTTTCTTGGGTCAAAATTAATTAGGCTTTTGCATGGAAACTTCTAATCAAATTCTTGTTTTCTTTTACATGTGAACAAGTAATTTCGAACCCGCTAATCATTCCTCCATTTTCACCCTTAAGTCCATCCTTGAGAATGAAAAGTTTAATGAAACTAACTTCATAGATTGGTATCGCAATCTGAGAATTGTTCTCACCACGGGTATTTTGAGGTGATAAGATTACTTATCTCGAGTCGTATGCAGGAGGGTTCTTCAGTCAGTGCTTAAGTGCTGAAAATGAAGGGTTATTTCAACCATCTGGCACGATTGGAAAATCCACTAACTAATGAGTTGGCTATGGGTATAATCCTCAACTCACTGCCCAAGTCATACGGCCAGTTCGTTATGAACTTTAATATGAATGGCATGGATAAGTCCATCACACAGCTGCATCAATACTTAAAACTGATGAGACGAACACTCCACCAAAAGCTGGGACTAGTTCAGTGTTGATGGTTCGAGATGGCCGTATTGGTAAGAAAGCTAAGAAAACCAAGGGCAAGAAAAGCAATGGAAAGGGTAAGGGCAAGAAATCAAACTCATAACGCAAATCCTCAGAAGGATGCAAAGTGCTTTCATTGTGAAGAAACAGGCCACTGGAAGAGGAATTGCCCTAAATACCTAGCTGAAGTTAAGTTTAAGAAGATGTCAGCAGGGATTCCGCAGGTATACATGTTATCGAATCATTTTCTTTTTCTATAAAATCATGGGTTTTAGACACTGCATGTGGTACTTATATCTGTAATGATTTGCAGGGACTAAGAAGAGTTAGAAATGTGAAGCAAGGCGATCTTAAGCTGCACGTGGGGAACAGGCAGAAAGTTGTTGTCAAGGCCATATGCGATTTTACTATTTATTTACCTAGTGGTCTTTCTCTTGTTTTGAACAATTGTTTTTTTGTGCCTAGTGTAACTAGGAACATCGTTTCTTTATTTGCTTCGAAAAGACAAGGTTTCAAGTATGAGTTTAATAATGATAATGGTTTCATTTCTTCGTATTTGAATAATATGTTCTATTTTGAGGCTAAACCTCATAATGGGATCTATGAGATAGATACCAGTGATAATGTGTGATACAATGTCTCCAATAAACGTCCTAAGACTAGTGTCAATAACATGTTTCGATGGCATTGTCGACTAGGTCACATAAACAAGAATCGCATCAAGAAACTCCAGACTATGGGGATTTTAGAATCTACTGGTCCAGAGAATTTTGATACGTGTGAATCATGTTTAAGTGGCAAGTTGACTAAGTCTCCCTTTACCAATATCGATGAAAGAGCGAAAGACCTGTTGGGGCTCATACACACTAATGTGTGTGGTCCCTTCAGGACAATGTCTAGAAATGGAGATAGATATTGTGTTACTTTTATTGATGATTTCAGTAGATATGGTTATGCTTCCTGGATATTAGGTGTCCTGACCCGACAACTAACGTAACTGACCCGGTGTTGACTTGTAAGAGTTACACCAGGGTCAACGAACTAAAATACTAATTATTATTTAATTAGTAATAGAACGAGAAAATAAATAATAAAATATTATTTATTGTGACGAAACCAAATTTATTCGTAAAACGGTTTACGATGTCATGACGGAACATTATTTAATCGTTACTAGATTAACGATTTAATAGTATACGGGTTAGCGTGTGTTGGGCTTGTGATTGGGCTTTTACTAGTCAAAAGCCCGTGGAGGTTTTAAGAGGGACTAGGGGATCATTATGGAGGACACACAAGAAGAGACAAACCCTAATCCCCTCCTCCTCTCCCTTCACCGCCGACCTCTCTCTCTCTCTCTCTCTCTCTCTCTCTCTCTCTCGTTTTTCTGATAGTCGGTAACCACCACCACACCGTCACCCGTCGCCGCCTTCATGGTGATGTGAAAGGATCCAAGACTCATTGCCACCGCCTTGCTATTGGAAACTGCCGCCACCATCGCCCGATTCGCCGCCTCCGAAGAGAGAGCAGCGCCTACCGCTGCCGCTGTCGAGAGACAAAAGGCCAACCACCATGAGGTGGTCCTTGCCCTACCCATGCCGCCGAGGCCAATGTTTGGCCTCCACGTTTCGTCGTCGTGGATGTTAGAGCATGTTCCAGGTGTGGTCGTTACTGTGCGAATTATGTAATAGTCTAGATTATGGGTTAGGCTAGGTTATCAACATACCATGCAGCATACCAATTGGTATGCTAGCAGCGTACCAAATGGTATGCTAGGTAGACTGGTCCGTTGGGCAGAGTCACCTATAAATAGGTGAAGTCTATCTTTGCAATGTAGACTTCTGGTCATTAGGTCTTGTGTTGAAAGGAGAGGTTTGTCCAACCTCTCCTAGTGCTTCATTGATGTATACTTCTTCGGTTGTAACCATTCGACACAATTAATGACTAGATTATCCGTGTGACAATTGTAACCTCCCAAGTTAGCTCCGTTAAGTTTTTCCGTTAAATCCATCATCTCCGTTAACCATGTTATAAACCGTAACTAATGTGTGTCTAGACCGAATACGTCCATGACCTTTGGTTGATTACCGAACCCGTCCATATGTGCTATGTGTTTACTTACTTGCTACCATTACGTGAAGTTATATGCAACGTGTTTGTTTGATTTAGGGTGTAATTGTGTGATTATCGAGAAATTGTGCTTGTCTTACTTAGAACAAAAAAATTGACCTTTTGGGTAGCCAGCGAAACTACCAGGCGAAACTACAGTTTCGCCCGGTAGCTAAGACATTTGGGCTACGGGACCAGTTTCGCGTGGCTAGCGAAACTGCCAGCGAAACTACCAGCGACATTGCCAGCGAAACTAGCACCTGATATATAGAAAACCCAAGCCAACCTTCTCATTTTTACTCACTCCTCACAATCACACACACTTCTGCACTCTCCCTCTCTCGAGATCTCCGGCCAGGAAGGAAGTAGCTCGAACCACAGAGATTCCAGCCCCAAAACTCCATCCATTTAAGCATTTGAGATCAACCGTGAGTCACATAAACCTCCTTTATGCATTTCTTGTATGCTTAACTAAAATGTATGCTTAAAATCCACATGCAATGACTTCTGCTACTGCTATGATGCTTAGGGATGCTAGACATAACATAAATTCTGTATCTTGACATGTCAGTATGAGGATCCATGCTAGATTAGGCTACTTATGTGAAAATGCATTCTTGGTAAATTGATGACTAGAAACCATGCTTTAGGTGTTAAAATTGCTCTCATGATGTTGGTAAACGTTTAGGTATGCTAGATATCCAATTGCATGTGATACAGAAGCTGTTAGAAAGGTTTTTAGTCAAATTTACGGGTTTTTCTAGCGACTAGCGAAACTGTGCCTTCATCAGGCGAAATTATGTAGCGAAATTATGCATATCTCCTTCTAGCGAAACTATGTAGCGAAACTATAGTGTCGCCGGATAAACCAACCAGACCTGCTCGAACGAAACTACCGAGCGAAATTCCCTGAACGAAAGTTCAAACCAGTTTCGGGCGAAACTAGGCTAGCGAAACTGTGCCAACAGTTTCGAGCGAAACTAGCCTAGCGAAACTGTGTCATCGGGTTTTGCCTAGCGAAAGTGCTGCCCGTGTACACAGCGAAACTGCCTAGCGAAACTGCTAGCGAAACTGTGACCAAAATCCAAACTTGTGCAATTTGTTTAAATGCCTTGCCATGACTTACACAATTATGCTATGATGAACATGTCTGATTTCTGTATTAAGTGAACCCCTGTTTATGATCAACCATCGGTATCGTGTGTCGTTATGTCGTGTCGTGTTTTCCACGTGCTAATAGTTTTTTAAACACAACCTTGCGCCTAAGACCTTAATGTGATTATTAGGTCCACATTAACAACCATAACCGGATTAATTGAAGCTTAAGCCGAGCAAACCTAAGGTGAGTTTCACTTACTGTTTTAGTTGCATCCGGTAAGGGATGGCAACACACGGTAAAGGTATTTCTTTACTTGAGTATTTATCCCACTATATCACATGTTCACTGAATTGCTTTATAAACAAAAGTCCTTACTTATCGGGCCATTAGTATTGAATAGCGAGGTAATGTTGAGTAGATCTACTGGGGATTGACACCCCCGCTCAGCGGTGCACAGGATGCACCCTCCCGACTGGCGGTCGGACTGAGACCAATATTAGCCTAGGAACACCGTGATCGGGAAAGACACGGGGAAGGCAAATTACATAGGTGAATACCTATCAAATACCATGTCAGCTTTGGTTGCGAACGTTCAGGGGAGCATAAGCATAGGCTAGCTACCTAATGATACGGATAATACTTACACTCTAAATTACGAATTTATTGCTTTACGATTCGTATGCATTGTGGTCTACATGGTGTAGTGTAGACTAATTAGTGAACTCACCAGCCTTTTAGCTGACACTTGATCGTCGTTTACTTTTCAGGTCGTTAGAAGGATTCTTGGATGGCACGAGTGGCGGCAGTACTCTTTATCACAAATCTTTTGGGAAATCCAAGATTTTAAACTTTATGAACATGTGTTTTGTGTATCAAACTTGTAATCGCTTTAAGGCTTCCGCTGTACTTCTAAACTAACTTATGTATCTGCTAAACAAACTTTCCTTTACTTTAATTTTAAAGTCCCTTATCTTTTGTTTATTTACCGTTATGGCTTGGTTGTAACTAAAGTCTTGGATCCTGGTCTGGCTCACACCCCACACGGTTATACTCCGTTAGTGGAATTTGGGGGTGTGACAGATTGGTATCAGAGCCATTGGTTACAGCGAACCAGAACATTTTTAAAAGATAAAGATTTCTGAACTGTAACTGTTTTTGAAAAGATTTTGTTACAACCCATTCCTCAAGAGTACTGCCCTGCGTGCCGAATATGATCCTCATTCAGAATCCTTGCCTAATGTATAGCCCTAGCAAATTTAAATGTGTCGTTCATGTAAATAAATGTTTTATGAGATTTGTTTTAACGGAACTTAACAACTTATTAGTATTGGATATACTAACCTTTGGAGGTTTTGCATCGATTTGCTAGAAAATCATGCCTCCGCGAAGAGCACCAGAAACCAACCCGGGAACCTTTACTGCTGCTCAAGTTCAGAACATGATCAACCAAGGCGTTGCTGCAGCCTTGGCAGCCGCTCAGCTCCAGTTTCAAGGACAACATCAGCATCAGCATCAGTGCACTTTCAAGACGTTTATGGATTGTAAGCCCCTGGTGTTTAAGGGCTATGAAGGAGCTGTGGGCCTGTTGCGATGGCTCGAAAAGTCGGAAAAGGTTTTTGTCATGTGTAACTGCCCGGTAGGGGATCGGGTGAAGTATGCTACAGGTACACTTGAGGATTCCGCACTGACATGGTGGAATGCTCAGATCCAAATGCTGGGAATTGATGCTGCTAATGCCATGACATGGCAAGAATTCAAAGATGCGATCATGGAAGAGTATTGCCCCCGCGATCAGGTTAAGAGGTTGGAACTCGAGTTTGTAAATTCCAAGATGGTAGGCTCCGAGGTGGAGGAGTACACTGATAGATATCACGAGTATTCAATTCTGTGTCCTTCAATGGTCGATGCTGATTATAAAAAGATAGAGAGGTATGTGGATGGATTGGCTCCACAAATTCAGGGAATGGTAACCGCCTCAAACCCCCTTAATGTGCGGCAAGCAATCAGGTTAGCACACAAGTTGACAGACCAAGCGGTGGCTCAAGGCACCTTGCCACCAAAGAAATCTCCCAAGACTGCTCTTGATGGGAAGAGAAAGACTGAAGAGGAACCAAGTAACAACAATGCCGGTAATAACCTTGGAAAGTTTTCTGGCTCCCAGAACCAGAACAAGAGGTTCGATAACTCTAAAGGTGGTTTCAACAACAGTGGAGGCGGTAATCAAAACCGCCAAGGCAATAGTGGTCAGGGTTCAAACAGATACAGGGGAAAGGCACCCTACTGCAACAGGTGCAGCATACATCACATAGGTGATTGCAACCAGCCTCCCTGTGAGCGATGTGGTAAAATGGGGCTTATGGCCAAGAATTGTCGGAGTGAACTACCGAATCGATCAAGGCAAAACAATGATGGTCCGAGGGGATGTTTTGAATGTGGTAAACCGGGCCATGTGAAAAAGGATTGCCCCCAACTCAGGAGAACTGGAAACAACAACCACCACGACAACAACAACAACAATAACAACAACAATGGCGGTGGTGGTGGTGGAAACGGGGGAAACGGCGCTAGAGGACGAGCGTTCGTCATGGGTTCGGGAGACGCAAAGAATGATGCCAACGTGATAACCGGTAAGTTTCTTCTCAATAACTACTTTGCAAATGTGCTCTTTGATTCCGGTGCTGAGAAAAGTTTCATTTCAACTAAGTTTTGTAAGTTGATAAAGGCCAATTCGAAACCTTTAGAAGCTAGGTACACTGTTGAATTAGCTAATGGTAAGCTTATTGATGCAACACATTTAGTCAAGGATTGTACCCTAGAACTCTCTGGCCATAAGTTCAGCATAGATTTGATGCCCTTCACCATTGGTAGTTTCGACATAATAGTTGGCATGGATTGGTTATCCGCGCATCAGGCCGAACTCGTCTGCCGAGAGAAGATCATACGTATACCCACTGCAAACGGAGACGTGCTCTCGATTCAGGGTGAGAAGGGAGGCACTGTCTCCGGAATAATATCGTACCTCAAGGCCCAAAAATATCTACGGAAGGGACACGTAGCCATTCTAGCAACGGTTACGGATCAAAGCCTAACGGAAAAGAGAATCGAAGATTTCCCGATAGTTCGCGATTACCCCGATGTATTCCCAGAGGAATTACCAGGTTTACCTCCGAATCGACAAGTCGAGTTTGGGATCGACCTTGTCCCTGGTGCAGCTCCAGTTGCCCGAGCTCCTTATCGTCTGGCGGTAAATGAACTACATGAGTTGTCTACCCAACTGCAGGAATTATTGGATAAAGGTTTTATTAGACCTAGTTCGTCACCATGGGGTGCGCCTGTGTTATTTGTCAAGAAGAAGGATGGAACGTTCAGAATGTGTATAGATTATCGCGAGCTCAACAAAGTTACTATTAAGAATCGGTACCCTCTCCCTCGTATCGACGACCTCTTCGATCAACTGCAAGGATCCAGCTACTACTCAAAAATCGACTTAAGGTCCGGATATCATCAACTCAGGGTCCGTGAGGAGGATATTTCAAAGACTGCTTTCAGAACGCGCTACGGTCACTACGAGTTCCTGGTTATGCCTTTTGGCTTAACAAACGCGCCAGCGGTGTTCATGGACCTCATTAACCGCGTATGCAAGCCCTACCTGGACCAGTTTGTTATTGTTTTCATCGACGACATCCTCATTTACTCAAGGACGAAAGAGGAACATGAGGAGCATATACGGTTGATTTTAGAGTTATTAAGGAAGGAGCAACTCTACGCCAAATTCTCAAAATGCGACTTCTGGATTCGGGAAGTTCAGTTTCTGGGTCACATCGTCAATGAGCAGGGTATTTGTAAAACCATGGAGCGACGGATCGATTGCTAATCAAGTGATAATGAGATGAAACGAGATCAAAAGTAAATACAAATGAGATTTGTATTTATGAAACCTTGAGAGCACACACACAGAAACACACACACAGAAATGTAGAATATGACTTGAAGTTCTCTATCAGTGCTCCCTTGCTCTCAACATAAACTACCTATTTATAGGTAACTTAGACTAGCTGGCGTACCACCCAGCGTACCAACTGGTACGCTGCACCAACTGGTCCGGCGGACCATGTGATACGCCCAGCAGCCTAACTAGACTCACACAGTTGCTCTCATTACATAGATACAATACACGAGACACATCGTGGCATAGGAATATGCTCTAACAAACTCCCCCTTAACGTGTAGTGTATCTAGTCTAACAAAATCTCTAGTCTTCAATCTTCAACATTGCTGCATCAGATCTTCAACTTGAAATCTTGTCAGAAACAGAGCTTGCATGGCTGGATCAATCTTGAATAAATCTTTGACCTTCAAGATCCACTTGAGAATGATATAACAAACTCCCTCTTTACACCATGCTCGAGTCTTGACACACAGAACCTGCGACTTTAGAAGACAAAAGCGCAGAATTTTCTTTGAATTTCCAAAATTAATTTAATCTTGGTGCAAAACTTCTCTTTGAGAATCCAAGATATTGATTTTGAATTTTGATTTTGTACCAAGTGTTGGTCAATCGAAAACAACTAAGAAATAAAATCTTTTTGGCTTTTAGAAACTTTAGATCAAAACACACCTAAAATCTTTTTGAATTTTACTAAAATGAAAAATAAATGCAATACAAAATTACACTCTATTTTTGGTATTTTGCGAGAAAGATCACGACACGAGATCATATCAGACATAATGCATCTAGCACATTTCAATTTCGGTCTTAATCAGCATGCAAGCCAAGATAATCGCAAATACAACATTTATGTTTATTTAAGCATGCACCAATCATTTTTTATCGTTTTCAGATATGCTTAAGGTAATTTTATCATGCACTGATAACTCGGCCTCCACTCTATCAGAAATACTGGCAAATCATCACATTTATCATATAATACCAACTTTCTTAGAGATTTAATCATCCTTGATGAGTCATGCAAAAATAAAGCAGAACCCTAAACAAACAACAATCAGGTCGGCTTGTGAGCACGCAGAGAAAGTCCGATTGTTTAGGAAAATAAGAAATATAAAAATAAAGCAGAAATTGTATAATCCAACAACAATCAGGTCGGTACTCCCGTACACGCAGAGAAAGTCCGATGGATTATACGAAACACTAAAGAAAATAAAGCAGAACGTCAAACGAACACCAATCAGGTCGATCTTTCGATACGCAGAGAAAGGCCGATCGTTTGACAAAATAAAGAAAATCAAACAAGTTGAATTTTTTTTTTTCAAAATGAAAACATGCATTCATCAAGATATCTCTTTATTCTATTTTTGGAATCATCACACAGCATTCATCAAGAAGCAAATAACCAAAGATCATCAGGCAAGCTTTATGTTTATATCTTACTTGCAGATATCAGATTAGTCATGCACATTCACAGATTATGCAAGTACCTACAGCCTTTAGACTTAATCTATCCATGGCAGATAACATATATGCTGATGTACCATCATTTCTCGCTTTTGTCGGATCAATTTCTCAATTTTCCATTTCTTTGTTATATTTTTCCAATTTCTCCCCCTAAAATTCAAACAAACACTATTTTTTGAATTTTCAATTTTCTCCCCCTAAAAATATATACAACTAACATATGAACAAGAAAGAAAATTGATCGACCAACACTGACACGTTGCAGTTTTAGTTTTGGAAAAATCGGTTGAAAAACATTTGAAAATGATATGTCATTGAAACACTAAATTAAGCAAGTTCTTCACTATCAGCAACACACGCATGACAGGTCTTCTTGAAGAAACCTGCAGACACCAGATAAAACATTAGTGGGTTTGGGATCGGCCTGAGTCAACAGCCTCGGGTCGCCCGGTGTCTTCAACATGGTCTTTGTTTGCCAAGGAAACAACTCGTGGTTTCCACATCTTGGGCGATTGAAAATTTTTCAATGAATCCACAAAATTATCAACTTGCGTCTTTGCCCAAGACGGCTTACTAGCTGATTGGGACCTGAATGATTGTGGTTCATCAAAAATACGACCATTTAAATCCACATACTTAGCAGTTTTGTGCACATAAGCATCAGTGCTCGCATTCGTAGGACATTGTGCAGTAAGATGCCCTGGTTTACGACATGCATAACACTTCCTTTGAAAAACATTAAGGGAACTGCTACCCAGATTTGATTCAAAAATTTGTGTTTTATCAACAAAATTCTTTAGATGTTTCTTGTCCTGTTTGAACACATCATGATAACCAAAAATATTTTCAGAACTGAATGAATCAAAGAAATCATCAGAAGTATCATACCTTGGAGATGAACTTCTTTGAGAAGACTCAGAACTATAAGAAGATCCTCCAGAATAGTAATCAGCATTCTTTGAGTTGAACACCTTTTGTGTCCTTTGCTTTGACTGATTCTTGTGACCTGAAACCTTCTCTTTAGCCTTCCCCTTTGGCTGCTTCTGTGGTAGTGTTGAAACTGGTTCTTCGTTAACAATATAACCCAAGCCTTTTTGTTTATACCCTGGAATTTTTGAAGAACTTGAAGGAGATCCTTGAACTTTTCGTTCTTTAGCCTCACTATTGAACTTAGCTTTAATATCTTTCAAGTTGTTACTTTGAAGCAAAGCTTTTTCTTCTTCATTAGCAAATGAAGAAACAGAATCAACTTTCTCACAAATCTTTTGCTCTTCCAAAACTTTGGAACTTGAGACAAACTTTGGAGCTTCACCCAATTTCTTCTCCTTTTTCTTAGATTTGTTTTTCTTCTTCGTTGTTGGTGTTGCAAATTTAGAATAATCTTGCAATTCAGCTCTTGGATCAAGTAACACAGATGGAGGATTTAAGATAACCACCGGAGCTGGAACAGAATGCAAATCCTCTAATTTCACACTATCCTCACTCTTCTCCTGATTGTAAATGTAATTCAGTAAAGTAGGAGACATAGCTGAATTCTTTACTTGTTTTTGAAGAACAAGAATCTCAATTTTCAGCTCAGAAATCTTTACTAGAGCATCCATCAATTCTTTTTGAATATCAATAAATTGATCTGACAACTCATTGTATTCTGACTTTAGTTGTCTTTTTGTATCACAAATTTCCATTAACTCAGCATGAACTTTTTCCCACTTCTTTGTGTAATAAGCAACATCTTTTGTTAAAATTCCATTCTTCTCACGAACCTGAACATTTTCATCTCTAAGCTTTGAAAGTTCCTCTTTAAGTTCTATAACTCTATCTTGTAATTCAGAAATCACTGCTTTATGAACATTTTCAGCAGCAGTAACATCATCAAAATCCTTTTGAAGTTCAACATTAGATTTCAGAAGAGATTCCACCCTAGCTGTTGATTTCTCGAATAGATTATCAAAATCTCCAATAGCATCCTTTGCTTCAGTTTCCCATTTTTCAGCACTTTGAACCAGTTCTGTATTAACTCTTTCTAAATCAGCACATCTTTGTTGTGAACATTCTAATTCAGCTTTAACAGCTTTGAGTTCTTCAGAGATCAAACCATTCTCTGCTAACAAAGATTCATATTTTTCTTGAAACTCTTTTGTCACTTCTGCGGTACCATCTTCCACAACTGTTTCACATGAACTTGTGTCTGAATCTGAATCATGTAATTCGTGACAACCAACTTCGGCAAGAAGTGCAGATTCATCAGGATACAATTTAACATATTGTTTTAGATCAGCATTATACACCATGGCAGGTGAAGTCTTGTAGATAGAATCTGTAGAACCATCTGCATTGAGAGTTGCAGTTAATGCTATCTGATTCTGTCTCTCTTCAATTATTGCTATATCTCTTTCCCAATCATATCCTTCAGCCGTGTATGAAGTCAAAGCTTGTGATTTAGAATTGTTTGTTGAAGACGAAGATGCAGATACTTTTGAATTGTTACATTCACGAGCAAAATGTCCAACTTGTGAACATTTGAAACACTTAACTTTGGATTTATCCAATCCAAGTTTTCCTCCTGGAATAAAAGATTGTTTACCATGCTTCTTCATGTATCTCCTACCTCTTTCAACAATCATAGCAAATTGCCAATGTAAATCTAACTCGTTTAAATGATCATCACTCAACTCACCTAAGTCATTTGCAACCAAATCAACTTCTCCAAGTTTCCCAAAAATTGAACCATTTGACGATGATATAAATGCAGATAACAATGAAGCTAGATCCTCAGATGCCTTATCAGGAATTGTAGACTTTGATGATCGGTTTGGACTTGTAAAAGTACAACCTGGAGAATCACCATAACTCTCAGTTTTTCCAGCTAGAAATGCAGTACTAGGACCTTCACTGTAAATGTTTGCCTTTTTAGCATTTATGGTAGAATCATTTTCACCACGATATGCAGCTGGATTCTGTACTTGTGCAGGCATGGATTTGTTGACACTCAACTCCATATCTCTTGCTTGTATCTGCTCAATCAAATTGATGAATGACAATCCTGAAAATTCTTTATCATGAGTAATCATCATAACATAATTCTCCCATTTTTCAGGCAATGCCTCTAGTATCTTCTCTTTCAGATCAGCTTCTTCCTTTTTGATTCCAACCAAAGCCATTTCACTTAACAAATGTGAAAACCTAGTGATAAGCTTTGAAATATTCTCATCTGGATAATGCTTGAAATTGTCGAACTCTTTTCTTAAAACCTTTTGTTTGCTTTTCTTGAATTGATCATTACCCTCACATCGTTTTTGAATTGCATCCCACAATTCTTTTGCAGAAGTATACGCAGAAAACTGATGTAATAAGTCGGAAGGTAATGCCATTGTTAAAGCACCATAAGCTTTTTGTTCTGCTTGATATGCCTTCTTTTGCTCACCAGTAAGACTTTGTTACAAAACTGGCCTTCCATTTTGTCCTGTTGGATACTCATATAGATTATTGTAAGATATCCAAAAATCAACATCATTTGCACCAACATATGCATTGAATCGCTTCACCCAACTATGATAATCTTCCAATCTGAGCAATTTCGGAACTTTCTGACTTGTTCCTATTTCATTATCATAGTTAATGATAGCTTGCATCGTGTTTTGAATCGCGGAAAACGCTTGAAAATCCGACATATTTTCCGAAAAATGACACTTCAAAACTTCGAACTCAAAAACGAAGGCTTTCCAAGCGGATTTAGGGGCTCAAAATTGGACGTACTGGCCGTAGGCAGGTACACGTCCTAGATCTCGTCGATACGAACGTTTTGGCTGGTATTGGGTTCCATAACTCCTTACGGTTTTCAAGTTATGACAGTTTTAGTGATGACCACTTTTCTGCCAGCGGACCAAACCAAAATCAGCGGATCAAATTTGTATTTGCGGATCAAAAACGGACCAGATCAATCTCAGCGGACCAAAGTATACTTGCGGATCAGATTTATAACCAGCGGACCAAAATTGTACTAGCGGATCAGATTGATCTGGCGGACCAAAAATTGATACGGCGGATCAAAATTTTCCAGCGGATCACACTGATACGCTATAACTGCCACGGACCAGCTGATGAAGATTGCCTAGCGGACCAGTCGGCGGACCAGATTCTTCATCCGGCGGATCAGTCGTTTTTCATGCAGATTTCGACTGATTTCGCAAATTTTGACAAATTGAACTGAAATTTGCTTCACACAGATGCGAAAACTTACCAGGAATGCTCGAAAATCATTATTGACCTCGGAAACACCCGGAATTGAAAGAATTTGATGAAAAATGCTTCAAAACCCACTTTTTCTCTCTAAAAATCTCCAAAATCACAGAATATAATCAGCAAATGAAACCAGATAGCTCTGATACCACTTGTAAAACCATGGAGCGACGGATCGATTGCTAATCAAGTGATAATGAGATGAAACGAGATCAAAAGTAAATACAAATGAGATTTGTATTGATGAAACCTTGAGAGCACACACACAGAAACACACACACAGAAATGTAGAATATGACTTTATCAGTGCTCCCTTGCTCTCAACATAAACTACCTATTTATAGGTAACTTAGACTAGCTGGCGTACCACCCAGCGTACCAACTGGTACGCTGCACCAACTGGTCCGGCGGACCATGTGATACGCCCAGCAGCCTAACTAGACTCACACAGTTGCTCTCATTACATAGATACAATACACGAGACACATCGTGGCATAGGAATATGCTCTAACAGTATTCATGTTGATCCAGCCAAAGTTGAGGCAATCAGGAGTTGGTCTACGCCACGAGCACCGACAGAAATTCGACAATTTCTAGGGTTGGCGGGTTACTACCGTCGTTTTATTAAAGGGTTTTCTCAGATCGCTCAACCGTTAACCGCTCTCACGCATAAAGGCGTTCAGTACCGATGGGGCGACAAGGAAGAAGCAGCGTTTCAAACTTTGAAAGAAAAACTTTGTACCGCGCCCGTACTATCTCTACCTGAAGGTGTCGACGACTTCGAAGTCTACTGTGATGCTTCAATCCAAGGACTTGGATGTGTTTTAATGCAAAGAGGCAAAGTCATCGCTTATGGGTCAAGGCAACTAAAGTCGACCGAAAAGAATTATACGACTCATGATCTGGAGTTAGGAGCTGTTGTATTCGCCTTGAAATTTTGGAGACACTACCTATACGGTACCAAGTGCACTATATTCACTGACCATAAAAGCCTCCAGCACATAATGGGACAGAAAGATCTCAACATGAGACAGCGTAGGTGGATCGAGGTGCTCAATGACTACGACTTGGCGATAAAGTATCATCCAGGGAAGGCCAATGTGGTGGCCGATGCTCTGAGCAGAAAGGAACACGTAAAACCTAGAAGGGTACGAGCTTTACAACTTACGATTCATGCAGGATTACCGGATAGAATCCGAGATGCTCAGAAAGAGGCCCTGAAAGAGGAAAATTTCGAGTCAGAATCCCTACATGGCATAGATGGAACTTCGGAGGTTAAGTCGGATGGAATCCGTTACTATAAAGATCGAATTTGGGTACCCCTACACGGAAACCTTCGAGAGCTAGTGATGGACGAGGCTCACAAGTCTCGATACTCGGTCCATCCTGGTTCGGACAAAATGTACCAAGACTTAAAAGAATTCTACTGGTGGCCTAAGATGAAGGCGGAAATTGCTACATATGTCAGTAAGTGTTTGACATGTTCAAAGGTCAAAGCAGAACACCGTAAGCCTCCAGGATTGTTGCAACAACCGACAATTCCCGAATGGAAATGGGAAGAAATCTCGATGGACTTCATCACGGGATTGCCCCGTACTCCTCGTGGAAACGACATGATTTGGGTGATCGTGGATCGATTAACCAAATCCGCCCACTTTATAGCCCTCAAGGAAAAAGACAAAACCGATAAGTTGGCACAAATCTACATTGACGAGATCGTCAAGCTTCATGGAGTACCTTTATCAATTATCTCCGATCGAGACCCCAGATTCGCTTCACACTTTTGGAGATCTTTGCAATCAGCCTTAGGCACTCGTTTAGACATGAGTACCGCATACCATCCTCAGACAGACGGCCAAACCGAACGCACAATCCAAACCCTTGAAGACATGCTCCGAGCGTGCGTTATGGATTTCGGCAAGAATTGGGAAGCTCACCTGCCACTGGTCGAATTCTCCTACAACAACAGCTACCATTCCAGTATTGGAACCGCTCCCTTTGAAGCTCTGTATGGACGAAAGTGTAGGTCACCGGTCTGTTGGGCCGAGGTTGGTGACAGTCAACTAACTGGACCGGAATTAGTATATGAAACGACAGAAAGAATTGTACAGATCAGGAACCGTATGAAAGCCGCTAGAGATCGTCAAAAGAGTTATGCAGACAAGCATAGAAGGCCATTAGAATTCGAGGTGGGTGACCGTGTACTGTTGAAAGTCTCACCTTGGAAAGGTGTCGTGCGTTTTGGAAAGCGCGGGAAGTTGAATCCCCGTTATATAGGACCCTTCCCGATAACAGAAAAGATTGGAACGGTGGCGTATCGTCTGGACTTACCACCTGAGCTAGACGGAGTGCATAATGTATTCCACGTTTCGAACCTAAAGAAGTGTCTAGCCGATGAAACTTTGATAGTACCGCTAGAGGAACTTCACGTTGATGAGCAACTTCGGTTTATAGAACAACCCGTTGAGATAATGGGACGCGAGCAGAAAGCTTTGAAAAGAAGTAAGATTCCAATCGTCAAGGTCAGATGGCATTCAAGGCGTGGACCGGAGTTCACGTGGGAACGGGAAGATCAGATGAGAAAGAAGTATCCTCACCTGTTCGATCAAGCCTCTACTTCAACCCCAGGTACTAGCTAATTTTCGGGACGAAAATTCCTTAACATGGGGAGGCTGTGACAATTGTAACCTCTCAAGTTAGCTCCGTTAAGTTTTTCCGTTAAATCCATCATCTCCGTTAACCATGTTATAAACCGTAACTAATGCGTGTCCAGACCGAATACGTCCATGACCTTTGGTTGATCACCGAACCCGTCCATATGTGCTATGTGTTTACTTACTTGCTACCATTACGTGAAGTTATATGCAACGTGTTTGTTTGATTTAGGGTGTAATTGTGTGATTATCGAGAAATTGTGCTTGTCTTACTTAGAACAAAAAAATTGACCTTTTGGGTAGCCAGCGAAACTACCAGGCGAAACTACAGTTTCGCCCGGTAGCTAAGACATTTGGGCTACGGGACCAGTTTAGCGTGGCTAGCGAAACTGCCAGCGAAACTACCAGCGACACTGCCAGCGAAACTAGCACCTGATATATAGAAAACCCAAGCCAACCTTCTCATTTTTACTCACTCCTCACAATCACACACACTTCTGCACTCTCCCTCTCTCGAGATCTCCGGCCAGGAAGGAAGTAGCTCGAACCACAGAGATTCCAGCCCCAAAACTCCATCCATTTAAGCATTTGAGATCAACCGTGAGTCACATAAACCTCCTTTATGCATTTCTTGTATGCTTAACTAAAATGTATGCTTAAAATCCACATGCAATGACTTCTGCTACTGCTATGATGCTTAGGGATGCTAGACATAACATAAATTCTGTATCTTGACATGTCAGTATGAGGATCCATGCTAGATTAGGCTACTTATGTGAAAATGCATTCTTGGTAAATTGATGACTATAAACCATGCTTTAGGTGTTAAAATTGCTCTCATGATGTTGGTAAACGTTTAGGTATGCTAGATATCGAATTGCATGTGATACAGAAGCTGTTAGAAAGGTTTTTAGTCAAATTTACGGGTTTTTCTAGCGACTAGCGAAACTGTGCCTTCATCAGGCGAAATTATGTAGCGAAATTATGCATATCTCCTTCTAGCGAAACTATGTAGCGAAACTATAGTGTCGCCGGATAAACCAACCAGACCTGCTCGAACGAAACTACCGAGCAAAATTCCCTGAACGAAAGTTCAAACCAGTTTCGGGCGAAACTAGGCTAGCGAAACTGTGCCAATAGTTTCGAGCGAAACTAGCCTAGCGAAACTGTGTCATCGGGTGTTGCCTAGCGAAAGTTCTGCCCGTGTACACAGCGAAACTGCCTAGCGAAACTGCTAGCGAAACTGTGACCAAAATCCAAACTTGTGCAATTTGTTTAAATGCCTTGCCATGACTTACACAATTATGCTATGATGAACATGTCTGATTTCTGTATTAAGTGAACCCCTGTTTATGATCAACCATCGGTATCGTGTGTCGTTATGTCGTGTCGTGTTTTCCACGTGCTAATAGTTTTTTAAACACAACCTTGCGCCTAAGACCTTAATGTGATTATTAGGTCCACATTAACAACCATAACCGGATTAATTGAAGCTTAAGCCGAGCAAACCTAAGGTGAGTTTCACTTACTGTTTTAGTTGCATCCGGTAAGGGATGGCAACACACGGTAAAGGTATTTCTTTACTTGAGTATTTATCCCACTATATCACATGTTCACTGAATTGCTTTATAAACAAAAGTCCTTACTTATCGGGCCATTAGTATTGAATAGCGAGGTAATGTTGAGTAGATCTACTGGGGATTGACACCCCCGCTCAGCGGTGCACAGGATGCACCCTCCCGACTGGCGGTCGGACTGAGACCAATATTAGCCTAGGAACACCGTGATCGGGAAAGACACGGGGAAGGCAAATTACATAGGTGAATACCTATCAAATACCATGTCAGCTTTGGTTGCGAACGTTCAGGGGAGCATAAGCATAGGCTAGCTACCTAATGATACGGATAATACTTACACTCTAAATTACGAATTTATTGCTTTACGATTCGTATGCATTGTGGTCTACATGGTGTAGTGTAGACTAATTAGTGAACTCACCAGCCTTTTAGCTGACACTTGATCGTCGTTTACTTTTCAGGTCGTTAGAAGGATTCTTGGATGGCACGAGTGGCGGCAGTACTCTTTATCACAAATCTTTTGGGAAATTCAAGATTTTAAACTTTATGAACATGTGTTTTGTGTATCAAACTTGTAATCGCTTTAAGGCTTCCGCTGTACTTCTAAACTAACTTATGTATCTGCTAAACAAACTTTCCTTTACTTTAATTTTAAAGTCCCTTATCTTTTGTTTATTTACCGTTATGGCTTGGTTGTAACTAAAGTCTTGGATCCTGGTCTGGCTCACACCCCACACGGTTATACTCCGTTAGTGGAATTTGGGGGTGTGACAATCCGTATCTATCTTTGTTATGATCTGGAAACGATTAGTTACGTGTTTTTAACAGTGGTATCAGAGCCGTTGGCTATATTTCCAGATCCCATGTTCGTTTTTTTAAGTTTTTTAGACGTTAAAAGGTCAAATTAGGTGATATTCATTGATGTTTTTCTCAAATTTTGTTCAAACGAGTGTTCCTGAGTCAGTTTCGCACCTAATACGAGTGATTGAGTGTAGAAATTCGATAAATTTTGAATCATGAGTGAATTTCGTGAGTTTCAGTGTTGGTACGCCGGTTAAACATGTTGGTACGCCAGTAGAACACGATGGTACGCCCTTTGTATCTTAATCCGCCGTACCAGGAAACTCATCGAACGTACCAAAATGGTATGGAGCGATTATTTTTGGTGAACAGCAGTAACTTCGTACCAAAATGGTACGCCACTGACCAAAATGGTCCGTTGACTTTCTGGTATGTGGTCAATGTTCCGTTCAGGTTTATGGTCCGCTGGTTAATAGTCCGCCAAAGCATATGGTTCGTTGGAGCTTATTGTTCATTGGAGCCAGGTGCTCTGCCCCTTAGACCCCGCTTCTTGGGGACACTGCCCCCGAACCCCTGTTAATCAGTAATAAACATTTAGGGGATATTTTCAAGAAAGGGGAGAGGTCATGGGAATTTCAAAGAGCAAATCAGTTATCAGGTTTACCCTTGATTCAGTAGCTGTGAATTCAAAAAGAAGATTTACCATATTCCGATTCTTATCATGAATTAGTCGTCGAACTTCTGAGATATGTTTATGGGTAGTCACGGTTTTTTATGATGGGCATGAATTCAAAAATATGTTTCTGATTATTGATAGAGATTCAGAAATTGGGGTGTGATTACTTTGGAACGTTTGGCGGTGATTATCTTTCTACACAAACTGAAGATATAATGTGATTCCATTGCGAGCTACCTGAAGAACACATTGCTTGCAGGGTTGGAATCGGGAATTGAATATGTCACATGTTTAGGGGGGAAATTAAGACCCTTGAAAATTTCAAAGGTTTATCTGATGTAAAACAGAAAATGTGAATATTCAAAAGCAATCAGTTTAGGGATGATGGTAATTTGTGATCTTCGTGAATTGGTAGTGTGTTCTAATGTTTGTGCGAATCGATATGTCAAAGTTTTCAGTTATGGTTTGGAACTCTCTGTCATATGCCCGATACTTTCTTGAGTTGTGAAGAGTTAGTGAGCTTCCAGTCTACAACGAGATATACGTTTACCAGAGTGATATATTGGGAGAGACTTAATGCTGAGGGGGAATTTCTATAATTGAAGATTTGAAAGATGTTGGTTTTCATAAAGATTAGAGCATGATAAAAGTTTCTGAAGATTATAAATTGTTGTCAACATGCTGTGATGTTTGTGGATGTCTTTATAGTTTCCGGGAAATGAATGGTGAAGTGAACTATTATCTTATGCCGGTTTTGAAAGGATGGATGTGCTTTATCCGAGGGGGAACTTTATTGGTTGTGGAGATTGTACAAGATTCGAATTGTTTCCTGCATGCCTGGAATTCAGTCAAGGGGAGTTTGCTGAAAGTCAAGATTTCAAGATGTAGGAGACTGACTGCTGACGATTGCTAGAAGATAAAGACCTACATTCGACAGTAACGTCCAAGGGGAAATTTTTAAAGCATGTTCCAGGTGTGGTCGTTACTATGCGAATTATGTAATAGTCTCAATTATGGATTAGGCTAGGTTGCCAACGTACCATGCAGCATACCAATTGGTACGCTAGCAGCGTACCAAATGGTACGCTAGGTAAATTGGTCTGTTGGTCAGAGTCACCTATAAATAAGTGAAGTCTAGGTTTGCAATGTAGACTTCTAGTCATTAGGTCTTGTGTTGAGAGGAGAGGTCTGTCCAACCTCTCCCAGTCCTTCATCGATGTATACTTCTTCGGTTGTAACCATTCAACACAATTAATGACTAGATTCTCCGTCTCTATCTTTGTTATGATCTGGAAACGATCCGTCAGGTGTAAAACCAATTAATGGTGGGAATGTTACGTTTACTAGAAACAAAGGAGGCAGAATTATCGGTGAAGGAAAAATGGGGAATGAGAGTGTCACATGTGATAGAGTACAATTTGTGGAAGAGTTGCAACACAATCTACTGAGTGTCTCTCAGATTTGTGACAAGAAGTTCACTACTGCTTTCACAAGTTCTGAGTGCTTGATCTTGAAGACTGGAATCAAAATACTGGATGACTGGATAGTGATGCGTGCACCACGGTTTAGAGATTTGTATGTGCTCAACATGAATTCTAAATCTTCTTCTGCAGTTCCTACAACATGTTTTATTTCTAAAGCCACTAAGAAAGAGTCCATTGTGTGGCACCGCCGAATGGGACACATCAACTACCAAAAAATGAATTATTTGGCGAATCATGATTTGGTAGACGGAGTTACAAATAATCGCTTTACTTTTCATGATGTGTGCGTTTCCTATAAAAAGGGAAAGCAATGGAATAAATCATATCCTTCCAAACTTATCAATACCATTGTTACACCATTGGAGCTACTTCGCATGGATTTATTTGGTCCATTGAATGTTCGTAGCATTGATGGTAAATATTATTGTTTGGTGATCACGGATGATTTTTCCTGTTTCTCATGTGTGGTGTTTATGCGCACAAAAGATGAAACTCCTGGTGTCACACCCCCAAATAACCACTAACGGAATTTATACCGTTAAGGGGTGCGAGCAAACAGGACCACAACCATTAGTTACAAATACTAAACGAATCAGAGTTAGTCCAAACACATGTCATAAATAAAGTCTCAAAATACGCAGCGGAAAAATGTTATCTTAGCACTAACCACGTCCTTTACAAATTCATTGTTTTAAATTCTCAATTAAGTTTAACCAAAATAAAATGTCTTCAAGTGCCATGCCAACCCGTTCCGGAATACTCCTCAGCGATCTGCAAAAGTGAAAACCATACAAGTGTCAACCTAACGGTTGGTGAGTTCACAGTGGGCTTGTCACGCAGTGGCCCGGTCTCATAATCATAATCGTATCAACATATACTTATGAAGTAGTTATTTGTGAAAAGCAATGCTTAGTGATGTCCATAGACATGGTATTGTGGTTTAGTGAAAGTAATGTCCGTAACATACGTTATCAGGTATGTACTAGTTTTGTACAATTAAAGTGCTCAACCGATATCGCGGGTAGCTAATCCGTTGTTCCATGCACTAAGGAAGTTTGTACCAAAGCTGACTGATAATTTTGTAGTGGCAGCGCCATCATCTATTTTGTTTTGCGGACCTACGTCATCGCGGCTTTGCCTCCCCCGTGTCCTCTCGGGATCACGGTCAGATAGGCTGATATTGTACCTCCGTGCACTTCCCGTGTCACGAGGCGGAGTTTGTCAAACTCCAGTAGATCTACCCAACATCCCCTCGCTTTACAATTAATGGTACAATTAAGTTGAGGACTTTTTCAGTTATAAGGCAATCCTTAGAAATCATCTGATATCATGTGGTTTAGACTTTAACCTACACTAGCCATATTAATATGGATTACTTTGGGTTCTCATGAATCCCGAAAACATTTTCAGTTTTGTTTTAGAAATAGTTGTTTACTTGTTTCACAAGTTTCTCCCATAAAACACTTCAAGTTTATCAAGTGGGTGCCAAGCACTCATAGGTTCTCAAGTTCATCAGAGAGGTGCATAGCACTCATAAGGTTGTCAGCATTGTTTTTCGTTAAGTTATTCAGTGTGACCCAAACGGGTTCACGGTAAATGGGTTAGTGACACTCACCTTTGGTTGCACTGCTACTCTTGCTAAGTAATCCAAATATTGTTTGCTTATCGAAGACCTAAGAACACGTTTAGGTCTTATGTATTAGTTTTGTGTCTAATCTTTAACTTACGTCACTATGGCCCATAACATAGCACGTTGGAACTATGACACGACATATCGACACACGACACCGATGGTTGATCATACACAAGGGTTCACATAACTCAGAAATCAAATATGTTTCATTATTGCATAATCATGTAAGTCATGGCATAACATTCAAATAAGTTGCACAAGTTGAGTTTTGGTCTGGTCTCAGTTTCGCTAACAGTTTCGCTATGCAGTTTCGCTGCACAGTTTCGCTGTGTGCACGGGCAGCACTTTCGCTAGGCAGTACCCGATGACACAGTTTCGCTTGCTAGTTTCGCTCGAAACTGTTGACACAGTTTCGCTAGCATAGCTTCGCTCGAAACTGGTTTGAACTTTCGTTCAGGTTGGTTCGCTCGATAGTTTCGTTCTAGCAGGTCTACTTAGTTTCGCGGGCGACACTACAGTTTCGCTACATAGTATCGCTGGATGCATAAACAGTTTCGCTGTATAGTTTCGCCTAGAGAACACACAGTGTCGCTGGTCGCGAAAAACTCACAAATCACCCTAAAAATCAATCTAACAGCTTTCATACTTCATGTGGTTCAATATTTAGCATGCATAATCATTTACCAACATTAAACAGTAAGTTTTAACACATTAAACATGGGTTTTCACATTCAAATCACCAAAAACACATTTTAAACCTAAAATGACCTAACTAGTATGAATCTTCATTATGGTTTGATTTCAAACGTAAAGTTACAGACTTTATGATAGATCTAGCCTTCCTAAACATAATATCAGAAGATCTAACGATTCTATGGAGATCTAGGCATGCTTTATAGTAAAACACATAGAAAATGCATAAAATATGGTCATGGGACTCACGGTTTGATCTAGGATCGATGGGTGGTCTCTACCAACAGAGATGATAGCAGCAAATGGTGATTTCTCAGCTGGTCCAGAGGTTTTAGGAGACTGTGTGTGCTTTTGGAGAAAAGGTGCAAGAAATGAGGCTTCTAGGGTTTTATGTCATTATATAACAGTAGCTAGTTTCGCTGGCAGTTTCGCTGGCCAAGCGAAACTGGCTCTGTAAGTCTATGGTTTGGCTACCGAGCGACACTATAGTTTCGCCCGGTAGTTTCGCTGGAAACCAAACGTGACCAGTTTACATTCTAAGCAAGATAAGCACACTTCATGAATTGTCATGCTATTCCTAATACTAGATCATGTATTTAAATCACATTGCACATAATAACTATAAATAAATGAACACATAACACATATGGACGGGTTCGGTGATCAACCAAAGGTCGTGGACGTATTCGGCCTAGTTAAGCATTAGTTACTAAGTTAACACTTATAACGTAACTAACGGAGATTGTCTAACGGAAGTTAACCTTGGAATTCTCGGATGTCACACCTGGTATAATTAAGAAATTGTAGTCAAAATATAAATCTACATACAAAAAGAGAATATGTCGCATTCAGAGTGATAATGGAACCGAATTCAAAAATGCAAGTATGACAGACTTCTATGATACAAATGGTATTATTCAAGATTTTAGTGCGTCGTATACTCCTCAACAAAATGGAGTGGCTAAGAGAAAGAATCGGACGTTGATAGGAACAGCACAAACAATGTTAGCTGATGCACATTTACCAATTCACTTATGGACTGAGGCAGTTGCTACAGCTTATTTTGTGCTCAATCGCATTCTGATTGTCAAAAGGTTGGATAAAACCAGTTATCATTTGCTTAATGGTCATAAGCCGAATTTGCACTTTTCGGAACCATTTGAGTGTAGGTGTACCGTTCTCAAAGAAGCTGGCAAGTTTGATGAAAAGGTTTTCGAAGGCATTTTTGTTGGATACCAACATCCAATGAAAAGAGTTTATAATTTTTCTTCCAAGACGATTGAGAGTTGTCTGCATGTTGATTGTCAACGAATTCGTTTACACCGGCAAAAACGGGCTCACTTCGAGGCTTAGCTTATGATGATTTCTTTGATTCTTTCTCTATCACAAGCAGTGCTTCTGATGATGAGATTTCAAAAGATTATCTACTTGCTGCTATGTATCATACGATGTTTCAACATGGATCGAATGTTCCGAAGCTTCCTAGTGCTTCTAATACTTCAGCTTCATGTAGTCAGAATGTTTCTAATTTGGAGAATGTTAGTTCATCTGATAATGATGAGAGTCATTTTCATGAGGCTGAGTCGGGACCGATTGATGATCCAATTCCTTTACCGAGCACTAGTTCTTCTGTTCCATCAAGCTCGGAGGTTGTAGAAATGAATATCACTAACTTGAAGACAATGTGGTGGTTCCAGAAGTTTTTACTCTCAGAATTCATAATATTCATCCACAAGAGAGTATTATTGGTGATCCAAATTCTGGTGTTCGCACACGGCATCAATTATCCACTTCAGTCGATGAATTGCTGAAATTCGTGATTCCGGAATTTAAGATGAAGTTTTTCATTCCTGCTTTTTATCTCAAGTTGAGCCTACAACTGTTGAACAAGCATTGCAATACTCTTCTTGGGTGGAGGCAATGCAGGAGGAATTGCAACAATTCCAGAAGTTAGGAGTTTGGCACCTTGTTGATCAACCCAAGAATTCCAACGAACCTTGCGGTACACGATGGGTGTTTAAATGTAAAAAGGACGAATGAGGAATCATCGTCAGAAAAAAAGCTCGATTGTGGTTCAAGGCTTCTCTCAGAAAGAAGGGATCGACTTCAATTAAGTTTATGCTCCAGTAGCTCGGATTGAAGCGATTCGCATTTTTTTGGCATTTACAGTATAAAAAGGCTTTAAGGTGTATGAGATGGATGTTAAAAGTGCTTTTCTGAATGGGAAGATTCATGAAGAAGTTTATGTTAAGTAGCCACCTAGTTTTTATGATCCTGACTTCCCTGAGTGCGTTTACAAGTTGGATAAAGCCTTGTACGGTCTTCATCAAGCTCCACGGGCTTGATATGAGACTTTATCTACTCACTTACTTGAAAATGGTTTCAAGCGCAGGAAGGTTGACTGTACACTTTTCTCGAAGAAGACGGGGAAAAATATGCTTTTAGTATAAGTTTACGTTGATGCCACTATTTTTGGCAGTACAAACGATAAGCTCTGCATGAGCTTGTGATGCAAACAAAATTTGAAATGAATTCCATGGGAGAGATGAATTACTTTTTGGTTCTTCAAGTGAATCAGTCAGAGACAGGCATCTTTTTGCACCAGACAAAATACATTCATAATGTCCTGGCTAGATTCAAGATTGGAGATGTCTGCATTTTAGATACTCCCATAAAGGCTTATCATGGTCTGCGTCGGACGAGTCTGGTAACAGTGTTGACTCAACACTGTATCGAGTCATGGTTGGGTCGTTAATGTATCTTACTTTTTCTAGACCTAATATAATGTTTGCCGTTTGTATGTGTGCTAGGTATCAGGCAGACCCCAAGGCTTCTCATTTGCTAGCAGTGAAAAAGGATTTTTGCTTATTTGAAGGGTTGTCCGGATCTTGGCATCTGGTATCCTAATGATAATAAGTTAGAGTTATCAGCCTACTCAGTTTCAGATTATGGCGGGTGTAAAGTTAATATCAAATCCACTACTGTCGGTTGTCAATTTCTGGGGGAGAGACTTGTATCATGGCAGTGCAAGAAACAGACTCAGTCGCGGTGTCTACTGCAGAGGCGGAATATGTTGCTGCTTCCAGTTTCTATTCATTGGTCTTGTGGATACAACAGCAATTGCGTGATTATGGTTTGAACTTTCTGACCACTCCTATTTTTATTGATAACTCAGCTGCTATATGCATCACGAAAAACCCCGTGCAACATTCAAAGACCAAGCATTTTATTTGTGACTGTTATGAAAAGAAGTTAATTGATTTGCAAAAAATTCATACTGATTTTCAAAAAGCGGATCTGTTTACCAAGCTTTTGATAAAACTCGCTTTAAATCCCTTTTGCAAATCAGTGGCATTACTTGCTTGCCTGCCAAGTAACCTGATTCAGTTAATCAATTTTTCTTTTATTTTTTCTTTGTGTTTTCTGCTTTTTAGGGGAGAATATATGGAAAATACAAAAAGAGTGTGATTTCTTGTCATCAAAAATGAAAAAGCATAAAAAATTTAAAAAATACAAAAATTGAGAAATGTGATCCAACCCCTGTGAGAAATGATAGTACATCAGTGTATGATACTGACCATGGATAGAGTAAGAATAGAGGTTGTAGGTACTTGCTTGTTTCATTGAATGTGCTAATCAAATCTGATATATGCCTGTATGATATATATATATATATATATATATATATATATATATATATATATATATATATATATATATAAAGCTAGCCTGAAATCTGTGATGAAACACGGTTCTTGTTTTTGTATAATGCTGATATTATCTGAAAATACAAAAATAGAATAAGAGATTGTTGTCTAGTGTATGCATGCGTTCTTTTGAAAGATTTAAACTAGTTTGATTTTCTTTATTTTCTCAAACGATCGGACTTTCTCTGCGTGTCCACAAGACCGATCTGATTGTTGTTCGTTTGAGGTTCTGCTTTCTTTTTCTTGGTGTTTTGTATAATTCATCGGGCTTTCGCTGCGTATATGGGAGTATCGACCTGATTGCTGTTGAATTATACAACTTCAACTTGTTTCTCTTTCTCATTTTGTTAAATCTGAGGCCTTATCTGTGTATCGAAAGATCGACCTTAAGGTAGACGATTTAACGTTCTGATTTCTTTTTGCATGAATCACTATAAACAGCTTGTCTCTCTATATAAATTATGTGATGAATAAGAGAAAAATAAAAAATATAATAAGTCAGGTTATTAGTTACTTGAATGTGTGGATACCATGATTTATGTGCTTGATACCTAATGCATATCAAAAAGCTATAAAAATTGATTTGATTTGGCTGAAATAAATATGAAAACGTTGTATTCATGAACAACATGGCTTGCATGCTGATTACACTGAAATTGAAGTGTGTTTAGTACATATTACTGATATGATCGCATGTTGCGATCTTTATCATGAAATTATAATTTATCGCATTTTTAAATTTGATCTTTTGGTCTATTTCATTTTAGAAAATCTCAAAAAGATTTTTGGTGTGTTTTAGCATAAATTTGAAAAATCAAAAAGATTTTGATGTTTTTTGATATATTTGACAAAATACAAAAAGATTTTGTTTCTGTATTATTTTAGATCAACTGAATACGGAAAATTACAAATTTTTATGTTCTGAACCATAATCGAAGCTTGAATCAGTTATCGACATCAAATTGAGTAAAATTGAATAATATGAATTTTGGGGTGAAAATTGTCAAAACATAAAGTTTTGGTTTTAAAAAGAAATATCTCAATGGTACACCCGTACCAATTGGTATGCTGGGCCCCACCATTAACCCTATAAAAGGATGAGGTTGGTACGACTGAATACAATCACCGTACCACTGCGAATTCTCTCTAAGAAAACCCTAATCTTTGCTTACTGTTTTCTATCGATTTCTCTCATGATACTTCACCTCTGGTCGTGATTTTTGTTGCTATAGGTTGGAAATAAAATTCTGCACACATTCATGATCTTGATTCTCTATTTGGTTTAGTAAATCGTTTGACTTTTAACGATTTAGGGCTTGGTTTTTCAAAAGCTTTGACAATTTTTTGTTAAACGGGTTATAGGACATGTTAACTTGATTTATTTGTACTTTAGAATCATTTTATGATATACGAGCGATCCTCAGTAACCGATTTGTCTTAACATGTCTTGATTGTGTGAAAATCGGAATGACCAATCAACTGATGTTCTACCGCCGTACCAGTTGGTATGCCCATACAAACATGGTACGTTTGACCAGTATTGGTACGTTCAATGGTACGCTTGGTTCACTAGTATGCCCGTACCAATGTGGTACGGTTGATCAAATTGTCTAGTCAATGGCCTGTTTGATTTGTTGGTCCGCCCGTACCAACATGGTACACTTGACCAAATTGGTACGGTCAATGGTATGTTGGTTTGTTTGGTACGTGACTTTAGTTTTACACAAAGTTCAAAGTTCTAGCGTTTCGAGTCTAGAATGAGTAAATCGTTAGCATTGTTGTTATTCAACATAAATTTAACGTTAATTGTTTTTGTGAATTTTTAAATATGGCTATGTTACCATCAAACTTGGATCATAATATTTGTACGTATCTTGGAGCGTCTACTAAGTGGAGATCTCAGTTTAGGAACATCTTTGAATTTATGCAAAGATCTCGTATCTTTTATTTAGCAACACGTGATTGTGTTCCTTACAAAGATGTAATCAATACATTCTGGAATGCAGCTCAAGTAGATTGCACGGTTGTTCCACCGGTCATTAGATCAAGGATAAACGAGACTGATATTGTTATTTCTAAGGCTGATGTTCGTCGAGTTCTTCAATTCAATGATCAAGCAACATATCCAATGGAACTTCCTGAAGCAAATCTTGTCGGGGTATTAGGAAGAATCAAATTTGATGGGAGTGTGGCTGCTAAGTGGATTATCAAGTCGAATGTGTACCCACCATACAAATACCTGCTTCATGTTATTATCAGATGTTTCGGGAACAGATTGAGAGGTCATGAGGAATTTGATATGAAGATTCTATCCTTTTTCATAGCTTTGGTGATGAATAGAACATTCAACTTTTCTGGTTGGATATTTGCTTACATGAAGGAGAACATATCGGTGAAGCAGAAGAAAAGTCTGATGTGTCCACGGTTTATTCAAATGATATTTGATGCATCATATCCTGTACTTCTGAAGAATCCAGCATTTGCAATGCCGCTGAAGCATATGAATGAATTGGCTGTCAATAAATTGACAGTTTATCATAAGCGAAAAGGGGCAAATATACCTCCACCTGTTAAGAAACTGATTAGACATCTTGCTAAAGCAGATTATGTGGCTCCTGTAAATTGTGCTCCACAACATGATGATAGTTTAGTGATGTGTTAGAGTAGGATGATAATGGTGAGCCTGCTGATGTTGTTCAAAATCAAGCTGCAAACCCAGAACCACAAATTTAGAATCAAGGACCGGTAAATCAAGAACCTGTTATTCAAGAACCTATACAGCAACAACAAATTTATCAAGATCAAGTTATTCAAGAATCAATTGTTAATGTTGAGAGAGGTGAGCATGTTGCTGTTAATGCTCAAGACGATGAACTGATGGTTGATGTTGATACTGATGTATCTGATGCTGATATAGATGATGATGACTTGAGTTCGTCTAACAAACGATTCAGATTCTGGTGATTATGTCCCAATTTTGCATAATGCCAGACGTATTCCCGTGAGAAAATGTTCAAAAGCTCACATAGCTTACTTAAAGTCTCAAAATCAAGATACTTCAATCTATGAACACGTACAAATCAGCCTAACAATTCTGAAACAGATACCGATCCATCTTATGCTCCTGAAATGGAAGAATCGGGTTCAAGAACTGATGTTACTGAAAAGGGTAAAGCTCCTATGCAAGCAACTAGAAAGCATCTAAAGACCATGTCGAGACCAAAGATAGTGGTGAAACGTGGTACATTTCTTGCTGATTCAAGAAGAGCTTTGCTTGGTACTTCACCTAGCAAGAAGAAAAAGGTATCGAGTACAAAGTATTCTGTTCCAGTTACAACCACAACCACTACTGCTGATACTTCAAGTTGTTAATCCACCTTCTCAAATTTGAAATATTAGATTTAGAGCTCATGTGGTTGTTTACTACAACAACAACTACTTCTCAGCCTGCTTCATCAAATGTAATTCCAGTTGATCGTCAGCTTGCTTTGCTTACATCTCAAGTTACTACTTTGCAAGAGACGGATCGTCAACGATCTTTGGAAATTAAAGAGTTACAGGATACTGTTAAGGTGTTCAAGGAAAGGGATTAAGTCAAAGATCGAGAAATTAGACGTTTAATGCTAATTTCTGCTTCTCTGGGTGAGCAACTTAACTTTTTGCTAAAATTATTAACTGCTCAGGGGGAGATTAATCCTGAAGAAACTTGTAAAGGAGATGGTCTAGAATTCTTGAATGATGAAGAGGAAGACCCAGAAGGAGGTGTTGGTGGTGATGGTACTGGTAGGTTTGGTACTTCGGGTACTTCTACCTCGGCTGGTACATCTACTGCTACTGGTACATCTCAGGGGGAGAAGGTTGTTGGAGGCGATGAATATGATGTTATTCCAATATTGAAAAGTGTAATTGAAGAAGGGGAGTTTATTCATGCATTTACAAAAGAACAACTTGCAGCAATATATGCTTTGAATGTTGAAGTAGTTGATAATGTTCCTTTTGCTGAACCTTATAAGGAAAGTGATTCTAATGATGACATTGAGGTTTAGGAAGAACAAGTAGAAGTTAAGGATATAACTGCTGAAGAATATCTTGATGATCCGAAAGTGTATGGAAATTTCAAAGATGATGATACTTCTACAGGTTTCAAATTCTTTGGCAAAGATGATGAAGAAGAAGCGGAACTAGAGCTGAAAAAGAAAGAAGCTGAGACACAATCCGAGACAAATGAGTCTGATAGTTGCATGGAAGAATAGGAACGTAGGAAGTTATTTAATGAATGGATGAAGGAGTACAAAGCGAATTATATTCCTCCAGTGAAGCCTATTAAGCAAAGACGATATGTCGATATCAAAGGTGAAGCTGTTGGTAAAATCATAAGTTGGATGTATGATTATCAAATGAAGTGTTATGCAATCAAAAAAGAGTTTGGAATCATTTACTTGAAGAATGCGAAAAGATTTGATACTTTACCGGTCTGTGATGTGAGGGAACTGACTAGAAAACCATACCTGAATCATGGTCAAGATAGTCTTGCTGAGCTTTTCAAGAAAAGACTTCATGAAGAGTGTTAGGGAAGTTTTAGATAATTGAAGCCTCAAAGACCGAAGTATTAAAAGCATCCAACTAAAGTCCATTCAAGAACTGGAAAGCCACTTATTGTGCTGAAATACTGAAAGCCAGCTCAGCTCAAGAAAATTCCATTGAAGAAATTAGAGCAGAATTTTATTCAGACATTGAAGTGGTGGTACTATGATAACAGAATAGGAGAAGTGGTGATTGTGATCATAGAAAACAACAAGGTGGTTTGGATATTTGATTCGATGTGGTTAATGAATTTGTCTGAAGCTAATATCGACAAGTTCTATCAAAACAACATTTTGTATCATATTGAAGATGCAGAACAAGCGTTGCAATTTCAAAAAGTAATACGAGTTTGTTATGCTTTTGGGATTCATTCTGGAAACAACAAATGACAATTTTGGAAGAAGACCGAGACAAAAGCTTCTGAAGACTAGCATGAGACAAGGGGGAGTTTGTTAGGACAAATTTTGTTATATAATGCTAGGTCTAGGTGTTTTTTGTTTATGTTGTTGATTTTGTATTAAGAATGCTCCAGCGTACCATGAGGCTCACCAGTTGGTACGCCGCAGTGTACCAATTGGTACGTTGAGTTAATTGGTACGCCAACAAGAAATGGTATAAATAGGTCAAGTATCTGTGTTTAGATCAGAACTGAGAGATTAACTGTGTGTTTCTGGTGAGAGCATTCTGAGTCCTTATTATACACTGATTGTTTTTTATATAAGAAGTGTTATTTACCTTGTGTTTGTTGATTCGGATTACTCGTCTGACTTCGCATCCAGTAGACTGATCCGTTCATGTACTTACAAGGGAACCCGAGAAAAACCCAAAGTGGCCGGCGCCACATTACGCCGCCATCACGCCACTCCCTCTACCGCCTCCACGCGCCACCGGTGACATCTTCTTAGGGACGACACTGGCTTCACGCACCGTGGAGATCTCGGATTTGGGTTTCGCGATACGCGACACCGGTTCGTCACCGCCACCGTGTTCACTTGATTTTTGCGATGCCAATGCCCGAGTCGCCGTCTTGACTTACGGTTGAAGATTTGACTCAACGTTTTGAGTCGGGCGTTAACGTTCAACCTAGCACCAGTTCGTTAAACCCTGGTGTCTCGAACGGATGTTATCGAGACCAAATTTAAGCCTTTACTCATCCAATACACAGATTCAAGTGCGGAAATCATGAAGCTATGATCAAATCATGTTGTTTGCTTGTTGAAATCCTTAGATTTCCATGTCTGAAACTCAAGAACACGAGGGTTTTCACACACAAGTGATCTCTCTCTTCCACAGCCGTCCAGAAGCTTATTTTAGGGTATTCTGATGTGGCTACTTATACTAGATAGGGCACAGGTCGTCATTGCATAGATTATAAGAGAGTTTATTGGAGTTGGTGAAAATTATGACATCAGACCTGCGAAATCGCCAAGAACAAAAGTGAGATCGCCAAGTGCAATACTAAAGTCGCCAAGAACAAGATCTAAGCATCTGATCTTAGTGAGTCGCCAAGAACCTTCACTAAATCGCCAAAGGAATGTCCAGGTCGCCAAGGGCAACCACCAAGTCGCCAAGACTTGGTGAGGTAGCCAAGAAGGGATTTCCAAGTCTCTAAGGGCAAATCCAGGTCGCCAAGGGCAACCACTAAGTCGCCAAGACTTGGTGAGTTCGCCAAGAAGGGATTGCCAAGTCGCCAAGGGAAAATCCAAGTCGCCAAGACTTGGTGAGTTAGCCAAGAGGGGATTTGCCAAATCGCCAAGAGCAACTCCAGATCGCCAAGATCAATATCCAAGTCACCAAAACATATTAGAAATCACTAAGTAAACTCTTAAAACGCCAAGAATCATTATGGAATCGTTGAGGATTGTTATTATGAAAACACAATGAATTATTATCATAAGCCAAGTGAATTATCATGAAATAACACAGAGTATGGATCCAGACATTCATATCACAACAGTAAGGAACAAGGGCAATCATCTCAATATTAATCAACACAAGTTAAGACATTAACTATGAAATACAAAACATCAAACACTTGAATGATTAACATGAGCATCAAGAGAATTGTCCAAGAAAAAGTACAAGTGAAATGAAAGTTTTACAATTGAGACCAACACTAAGGATGCTATGTTTGAGTTGCCACCAACCCTAGAAAGATCTTACAAATTTCCCCTTTGGTGGTAATACAAACATGACTGACAACTACCTCATCTGACCGAGTAACTTCAGCAAGAACCTCCAAAGGTCTTTTCGTGAGAATTTCTTCAAATCCGAGTAGTGCCACATTTCCAACACCCTTTCATATCCACGGGAGAGATAGCAAGTTCCTCGACGACCCATAATCCAGTGTTTCAAGGTACTCAGGCTCTCTGTGGTCATCTTCTTAGCAGCAATGCATTCCCGGCACCACCATCTTAGGAACAAGCTGAAATAGTTTGCATCTACTATCTCGTATGGCCTAAGCCTTTGAGGAATGGTGTCCAGGAAACTATAGAACAACCACTTAAGATAACTCCTATGTAGCAGTCTTAACTCAATTGCTGCGAAAAGTCTTATTGTGTTGCCATCTTCCCTTTCAATAACCACCTCGGGTGTGTGTCCACTGTAATACCAACTTCTTATAGGGTTGCTAATCTGATCACCAGTTATTTTCTTAGTGTTTAAATCCTTGCTGATGCTTTTGTACATGACCTTTTGTGGGACCACATCTCTTTGTCTTCCGAATGTTTTATATTTATTCTTTTCTGTCTTAAGGGGGCGAGTAGAACTAACATTATAGATGGATTTTAGTTGTTCTTCAGCATCCCTTCCCACAGGATCATTTGTGTGGTTGATCAGCTCTCTCCATCTGAGTTATTTCAGCTTCTATGAGAACAGGTTCAGATGATCTTTTATTTTGGCAAAGAACTGCACGAATCCATTTCTTCGCTTAACAATAAATTCCTTGAACTCATGATCATATTTCCAGCCAAGGATTTTCATCCCATCATTTGATTCGACGTTCGGAGGCATGTCTCTTAGCTTTTTAGCAGTGAATTGCACCAAATCTTTTCGATAAGGTGCCATTTGCTTCCAATCGTCAACTGTGACACCCGGTAAAGATTCAGGTAATTCGGTACAAACACAATCACGAACAGTCAACGCTTTCAAACTTATATGCATTCATACATCTAGTGGATTATTAAATGTGTCATCGAGTCCACAAACATTCACACACAAGTCGGTCCTGGACGTTGGTGACTAATTAATAAAACGGTAAATGAACAAACATAACTTGTGCAACTCATGATTTTGTGACCGTATGTGACCTTACATGCTAGTTAGTTTATGTGATTACTATATTCTTGTGCACTCGGTGTATTATTAGAAGCCACGACATACCAACGCTAATCAAACAGATGTAAAACCTTACAACTTACTTTGCGTGTACTTTTTACGTGAACCTGCATGTTTACTGAACTATGCGACTAGATGCCATGCGTTAGTAGACTTCCATGTAATAGAATTAGCACACATAACCTATAGTAATTGTATATACCATGACGTTTAGTAGTAACCGCACATCACGTAATTATTGTTCCCGAACTTTAGTCGCGAATCATGCAAAATCGGACCTTGGCTTGGCCAAATTCCCTAAGGGGTTATGTTCATTCAATAGATTACTAAATAAATTTGAGGAGATATCCTCTAACTCCTAGATGCCACTAACAATTTCTAGCCAACAAACACCCCTACAAACCCTCTCATTTTCTCTCCTAAATCCCTTCTCCCTCTTCACTTTTACGTACAAAAAAAAAAGAAGAAGAAAACCTAGTTTCTCTACATCTAGCGGCGCCAGAAGCAAGTCACTCCATCCTTCGCTCGATCTCAACCTCTTTCTAGGAACCAGTAGTGGTTGTGAACACATAGCAACCGGAAACGGAAATCTCACGCAACAAACTCCCATTCGAACCTTCTTCAACTCACGGTCGTAAGGTATATACAATCCATGAATTTCTCGCAACCTGCTAGTTCGTAACTATGGTTCTTATCCATGTAGTCTTGAGCGAAAATGATTACTAGATTGTATGTTAATCTTTGTTATTTGTTACGCACGTGATCGAACTATACGGATCTTTGATGCTTAAAAAATATATATAGACCGATGGGTTATAGTGAGGTCGTATGATGAAGTGTGAATAGGTACATGGCCCTCGAACTTTATGCAAATCTTTAAAACCGTTTGGAAACTGGGAACTCGTATAAACTGTTAGTTAATGGGGTTTGGTAGGTAAGGGATTGGTATGGGGAAGATGACACCTGAGCATTGTTTATTAAATAGATAATAACCTGCATTAGAACACCAACGTGAGCCTGTCTTAGTGGTTAGTCTGCCCTCATTACAACTGGATGGTCCCGTGTTCACACCCTGCTGTTATCAGTTTCTATTTTGTTGTTTTTTTTTTTTTTGTATGCTGAATCAGTTTTTTGACTTTTGATATTACATGCAACCTATAGTTTGAGTTGCATATTATATTATCCTACTTGATGATTATAAACCTTTTTGCTACTGATTTGGGTGGTTAAAAGGGGTAGTAAAAACCTCATGGTGATTGGGATTGATATTATTATTGATAAAACGAAAGATTAAACAAACTTAGATAAACCACGTTTTTGTTTGACAGCTTGCTGTTAAGTTTTTAGGCCAACTTCGGAAGACCATAACTCACTCAATTCCTAACGGAATTAAGTGATTCTTATTATAGAATTTACCTTAATGTGTTAGCTTTCAAGCCTGGGGGTGGCACTCCATTTAACTGAGGTTTCGATATCCATTCCACCCTTGCAAAATCAGTGCATAGCAACTCTATTTTTTCTGACACATGTTGATTAAATATATTATTTGGCCTTGCTAAGTTAATGTTATGTTTGAGAATTTTATGGTGATTGATCACCATACCTGTATGTTATTGTTGTTAAAATATGAGAGTCCAATTAAATGCAAAAATCCATGTAATGGCATGTTTTTAGAAACCTTATGAGTGATAGTGAATCATGGTAGTGTTGTGTTTATGACTAACATGCTTAAACTAGAAACCATTGTATGAAACTTATGTGACACACTATTATACATGCTTAACATAAGGTGTATTATATATATATATATATATATATATATATATATATATATAGGGTTAGGTTCAAATGAGAACTTTTTCTTTTGAGAACTTTTGAGAACCATTCTGAGCCACTAATTTTCAAGGGGGAAGCATTCAAATTCATAGGGGGATTTCCATATATATAAACTAGTGGATTATAATGGTTCTCAAAAGTTCTCAAACCAAATTGGTTCTCAAATGACCCTCTTCCTATATATATATAGGAAGAGGATCATTTGAGAACTAAATGGTTTTGAGAACTTTTGAGAACCACTCTGAGCCACTAGTTATATATAAGGAAATCCCCCCCCCTGAAAATTAGTGGTCCAGAATGGTTCTTAAAAGTTCTTAAAACCTCTATATATATATATAGAGGTGAGTTATTCTACATCCACCAAAAACTCTACATCCACTACATCCACCATCTTTTTCACACAAAAAAAAACACCAAAAAACACTTTTTAACAAAATTTTTTTTTTTTGAAAACACTACACCTCTAATCGCTATGTTAGCTTTCTAGGACAATTTTTTATTTTTATTTTTGTGGTGTTTTTTTGGTGTTTTTTTTGGTGTTTTTTTTTGGTTTATTTTTTTTTCAGAGAAAACACCAAAAAACACTTTTTTAAATTAATTTTTTTTTTCTAAAAACACCATTCTTCTAGACGCATCAAAACACACATTTTTTTTAAAAAAAATATTTTTTTTATTTTTTGGCGTTATTTTTGAAAAAATAATAAAAACGCTATAAAAATTTTTAAAAAAAGGTGTTCCAAAAAGAATATATAGCGATTTGACATATGATGTTTTTTAAATTTTTTTTTAAAGAAAGTGTTTTTTTGGTATTTTTTTTTAAAAAAGGAGTAGATGTAGTAGATGTAGAGGATGTAGGGAATTTGGTATATATATATATATATATATATATATATATATATATATGAATTATGCATGTTACTCGAGTTAATTGGTCAACCAAAGACTACGCTGTTTGGCGAATAACACGACTTAAGTGCATGCTAGAATACGTGTAATATGTTCTTGCATGTTTTAGTGTATAACTTGGTATACTTGGAAATATACCATTTGTGGAAACTTACTAAAGATAGAAACCTTCCATATATAGAAAGTGAAATCAAACAAACAACGTAACTATTAATTTAGTCACAAACGTGTCGTCAGGGTCGACTGAGTTAGTCTAAGTGTTCTTACACTGTTGTCTCACACGGTTACATACATATAGGTGATTCGTAGGATAATCATCTGCATCATATCAAACTCTTGCCGAGCACTCTAAGGTGAGTTCACTGCCCCGCTTTTTAAGTATCTCCTTTAGGGGAGAAAACACGCTTACAAACATACATACAAACATACTTACAAACATTGAGATCTGGTAATTCAGTAATCCTCTCTTTCCACTGATGTGCTTACATAACACACTTAGGAGTACTTAACATATCGGACCGTTAATATATGGAATATAGCGAGGAACTATTTAGTAGTACTACTGGGTCTGACAAACCCCGCCCGAGTTAGTCGCTCTAACTTGACTAGAGGTCAAATGGGTGTAATATTTGTCCTAATCAACGCCCTTGTTCGTGTTAGACAAGGCGTAAAGGCAACAAACACAAACAGTCACACTTCGATTGCAAACGCATAGTGGTATTGAAAAACAGCCTAGCTAGCTACGATATAATTGTGATTACAATTCTGCAAACTCTTGACTTACATTTTGTTTAAACCTTTGAACTCACCAACCTTTATGTTGACACACTTTAGCATGTTTTCTCAGGTATCTAGATACGAAGCACGATTAGTACGCATGCATCTCATACGGGTCTGGAAATTCGGTTTAAAACATTTTGGGTTATTTATTTCTTATTTAAGTTTTGGGCGCCTGTCATGCGCAACGTATTTACTTATATTTATTTACGCTTCCGTATGTGTTAAAAACTGTTTTCTTGCATTGTTTAGTATGGCTAATGACTCAGGTGCTGGTTTGTCACACGCCTCGCGATTATACTCCACAGGTGGATTTTGAGGGTGTGACATCAACCAAAGTAGGGGCTTCTTTCCTTCGATGTTCCTCAACCCTTACTGCTTCCCGTTCATCTAGCTGTCGCTTGACCTTTTTATTTTCTTCAATTATGTGATTTTTTACCATCGTTCAAAGACCAGGAAGCTGCTTTCTGCTGTAGCTTTTGCAGGCATAGCCTTTCCTGTCTAGAAAGTCTTGCATTTCTCTCTTGGTCATTCGGTTGACTCCAAGTGTAGTTGTAGTTGGACTAGGAGGAGGTGAAATATGATTAAAGATCCCTGGTGGAGGAGGCATATACTATGTGTGAATCTCACGGATCTTTCCCCTTAGGTTATCATTGAATTGCATGTACTCAAACTTTTTGTTTGTGTCAGCAAAAGGATTTGCTCTAGGATCAGTTAGCTTTTCAGCAAGCTTGTAGTTATAAAGGTGGTTCTCCATCTCTTGCTCGTCGGTATATAGTTCAACTAGTTGGGCATCCGTAAGAGTCATCAAGTATGATAGAGGAATCCCATGAGGAATGAGTTCTCTGACATAATTTACTATCACTAAGGTGTCATACGGATCAACGTTGTCACCAGAAAGGTTGGGGATTATCCTTATTCTTGGTTCTCCCACATCGTTATTAGGATCATTTGGCTCAAAATGTTCAGATCACTGCCCAATTTTTGTTTGAGGATGACTGGATTCTATCATCTGTTTGATAGCCTCTTCTTTGGCATTATTTCTTCTTTGGAAATTCTGAGAGCTTCATCCTTCTTCCTATGTTTTTCCATTTCTTGTTCGTAAACTTCTTAAGGAGTCATTATCTTCTTGCCTTTGTCAGGTATACTAGAAGACCAGCGTCTTGTGCAGAGTCTGTATTATTAGCAGCTTGACCACCACTTGCACTTGTCACCGGTTGAATCGGAACTGTTGCAGGAACAGCACCAGTGGTGGTTTTAGTAGATTCAGGCACCGGCTCAGAAATTTGAGTTTCTACCCCTTCTTAAATATCTTCTCTTTCTTCAGAATGATGAACTGGTGAAGCGATTTGTGACATTTTTACATCATCTTGCATTTGAGGCTCAGTAAACACAGGCTCAGATCTTAAAGGAGTTGGAGCTAAGATATCAGCCAACTCTTCCCTGATCTCATAGATGATTTCCTCGTCATATTCATCATCAGTAGTGAATTCTAGATTTATGAAGTTTGTTGCGCTGGAGTCATAAATGAGATACTTTAGACGATCAGCCAATAAGAGATCATTGTATATCTCATCTGGAATCAAGCTAAGAGGTTGAGCTTGCAAAGCTTCTCTGGCTTCTATATTTTCTTCAGTAACAATTACACCGCTTCGGCTGCTAGGGTCAGTAGCGAGGGTGCTTGCATAAAACTTGCGAAATGTATATCTCCCAATATCCAGAAATGCAGGATCAACAAGCATGTGCTTAGTTGCTCTAAAATATCAAAGATAGCACTTGCAGGCATTTCCATGTTTATTGGTTGTTGTACTGGAGGAGCCAATTGAAATTGCAATGAGAGTTCAAAAATGACATGAGGTACATCTGGTTCACCCAAGGTTAGAGCAAGGGTCTTTTCTGAAGATGATAGATTTGCTTCAAGTGTGGCACTTGAGAGTCTTGGAAGTTTGAGGTTCTCAGGAGGTGGCACCAAGCTTATGATAGATTGGTATAATTCATCTTCCTCCTCAGCATTTGGTTCATCATTGAGAAAGGTGTCGCCATAAGAAATGTCTACTTCAGATTCGGAAGATTCATTATCACCTAATGGGAAATCAGCAAGATGAGTATCATCTACATCTTGTTCAGTGACAATGATAGAGGATTTTGCTCCAGATTTTTTGCCAACTTGGCTTGAACTCGGCTCTTTATTTGGTTGAATGTTTTCAGCAGAAGGAGGCTGGTCTATCATCTGATCATCACCATGATTTCCATTTCCACTACCACCCACATCATCATCATTAGCTCTGGCAATTTGATTATTTTGTAGAGCTTTAGCCAATAACCTCTTTAGTCTTTCAAATTCTTCAGCTTGCTCTTTTATTTTCACATTAGCTTTGAGAAGCTTGAAAAACCGTATACGGATCGATTCTATGGATGAGACGGAAGTTTTGTCATTGATTCGTGTCGAATGATTACATGACCGAAGGAGTATACAAACGTTTAAGCTCCGGGGGAGGTTGGACAGAACCTCCCCTCTCAATCACACGGACACTAGACAGAAATTTACAAAGAAATACAAAGATGAAACTATTTATACTTCTTAATTCTGTCCGAACTGGGCACCTCTGAACCTTGTCCGAACTCCCTCCGAACTTGGAGTTCGGCCACCAAGGTTCGGCCAACACCGAACCTGGAGTTCGGCTTAGTTTCGGACCTTAGTTCATGTCACCGACAAATCAGTCTGTTCGACAATTCGAATAGTAACGGCCACACAAGGTTCATGCATCAACAAAGCTCTTCATCCTGTTCTTTGATCTTGTTAGTAGCTTCTTTAAGTTTATCAGCAGCAGGAGTATTAGAGATTTTAAGACTTCGTTCCAAAGTCAACTCTTGATGAATCAAAGAGGTATATGCCCCAGGTACAATTACTTCAGTAGGAGCAGTAGGAATAGGCTGAAAGGTATATTATAAAATAATATTTTAAGTAAAAGCCCTAATTTATTTCATTTAATAAAAGATGTTGCTATTTATTTGATAAATATATCAAATTTAGGGTTTTGAATATGATTATTTAATGTTAAACAAACCGAAAGGTATTAGGACTTGATTTTTGGTCTTAGATCATGTTTATATATATAATAAGTGTATATGAGTCCAAAAGAAATAAATAATAAAGTACAAAAAATACCAAGTTAATCGAATACTTAGAAGTTCGTGCGGACCGGAAGGGTAGGCGCCAATCCCAATTGGGACCTGGCATATCTCACTAGGCGATCACGGGGTGAGCATTTACTTATAGGAATGTGTAACACCTCGCACAAAACCAGGTCAACCCTTGTTACTTTGACTTTGATTAGCAGTAATTAATCCGTATTTTATTGTCATTATATGCTAATTATGTGTTTATCTTATTATATATATTGGTACATATATATATATATATATATATATATATATATATATATATATATATATATCGTTGCATGCTTAGAATAATTCCCGAGTTTGTGTTTCCGTTGTCCAATCCTTTAGAAACAAGAAAAATCATTTATGTACTAAATGGAACTTTAAAAAATGTTTATATATAAATGGAACTTTTGTATATTTTTATTTAACAATTGTCACGACAATTTCGTCACGACAAAATTTTCAGAAAACTTTGAATTTCTCCTTATCCAAACCTTTTTGTCCGGAAGTCCCGTTAGCTAACGGAAAACCCCTATTGGGCCTCGTGAGCCCAACTTTCACATACGAACCCGGATAGTCACCAAAATTTACAGGAACACTCGTGGTGTCACTACGAACGTTGCGGTACCACTCGTCGACCCGTAACCCGCCCCGTTCACCGGCCCATTAACGGCCCAACACCCTAACCCTTTCCCCTTTTCGGCCCGGTTACCCAACCCGATAACCCAGCCCAACCCGCAGCCCAGTTCCGGCCCGGCCCAACCGGCCCAAAAGAAAAACAAAAAAAAACTTATTTCTTTTTTTGTTGGCCCAATTTACTTAGCCCACTTTTAGATATTTAACCCAACTAGAATTTATATAAACAGTCCATCACCTTTGTAGTTTTTATAAAAAAAAAAACTAAAGTTGGTGTTTAAATTCCAAACTTTTTATAAACACAAATCCCTTATGCTTAAACCAACCCATAGACTTTTGTAAATTTATTAACCCTTAAATCACCTCCCATTTTTATAAAAACTCTCCATCTTTTTATTAAAACCACCTACAACTATTTTAGGTGAATATCTTTAATCAAAATTATGGAGATAATTAGTTGTCATGGGGGTATTACCCAAATGATTAAGAACTCACTTTTGAGTATAAATAAGAGGCCAAGCTTCACCTTTCCCCTTGCACCACCCTCACTTCTATCTCCCTCAGTCTCCACTCTCTCCCTCCCCCCTTGGTTCCAGCCACCGCCGGACCACCCCACCGCCGCCATCCAACCGCCGGACCACCTCCTCTCTTCTCCTTCTCATCTCGGTTCACCTCCTACTCCTTTTGTGAGTCTTTTAACCCACCTTTTTACTTATGTTCTTCACCCAACATCACCTATAGAGCTGTAAACGAGCCGAGTCGAGCCGAGCCAGGGTAAGCTCGGGCTCGGCTCGTTTAGAAATCGAGCCGAGCCGAGCCAGCTCGTTTATTTTAACGAGCTAAAATATTGAGCTCAAGCTCGGCTCGTTAAAAATTGAGCCGAGCCGAGCTGGCTCGTCGAGCCAGCTAGTTTATTTTTTAAAATTTATATTATTTGCACATATTGATATATAACGTGACTAAAACATAATTTTTAAAATACTCGTAATGAAAATTTTAAAATTCAATGTTTATTTATTTTTCAATAAAAACAAATATTTCCTACTGAAAAGTATCATATCAATTAATATTTTATTCTAATTTAATATTTTTTAAAGTAAAATACTATAGGAAACTTAGTAATTAACTTAAAAATTATATTATAAATAATAAACTCATAATTTTAGGTTATATATATATATATGTATATGTATATGTATATATAATAAAAATTATTCTTAAATTTAAACGAGCCAAGCGAGCGAGCCAACAAGCTAAGTAACGAGCGAGCCACGAGTCGAGCTAACCTTGGCTCGGGCTCGGCTCGTTTAGAAGCCGAGCCGGCTCGGCTTGTTTATAATCGAGCTGATTTTCGAGCGAGCTAATTTCGAGCTTTTTCCGAGCGAGCTTCGAGCGAGCCACGAGCTGCGAGTTTTTTGAACAGCCCTAATCACCTACAAGTCTTGAGATCAAAAACCTATCTCTTCATTTTGCTTTTTAAACAAGACACTTGGTCCTTCAAGAGTCTAGACCAACCATTCTTTCTCTAATCCTCTAATCACCAACACTTGGGTGGAAAAATACAAGTGACTTGATCTAACAAGTCTTGGTGTTCTTAAGAACTTAAAATAGCCATTTCTTGGGACTTTGCATTAGAGAAATCTCATGAAAGTATCATGCAAAGATCTAGATCATTTTAACCATCAAAGATCTAGCATGTTTACTTACTTGTTCTTTACTTTCATGCAATTTAAATACTTGTTATTTACATTCCTTGCATTTACATTTAGGTCATTTATATTATTTTGTCCTAACAACTAAGTTGTTAGTAGATTTGTTCAAGATCCTTGAACATAAATGTCCTAAGCTTTGCTAGTTGATGATCTATATATACTTATGTTTATTTTGTTTAACTTATGTTAACAAACTAACTAGTAACATTTAAACTTGGACAAAAGACTTAAAAAACTAGTTAAAACATAATGTTATAATCTTTAAATCTTATAAATCACAAGGCTTACATTGGACAAAAATGGATGATCATGGACTTAAGTCTTATAAAACATGGACTTATAAAGCTTAACTAGTTAATAACTTGGTAAAAATACAAGAAACTTTTGTAAATAAAAGTCATTTTGTAAATCAATGATTCTTGGAAAGTCTTAACCTAAATTTTATGTCTTAAACTTATCTTTTATAAAATATGTCACATTTTATAAAAAGTTAGTCACCAAAGACCAAGACTTAATGTGTTGGTGAATTTATTTCACCAAAACATAAAAATAGATTGCTTTATTTTGACTAGATCTAGTAAGAATGCATTAAATAACATTTCATTTATAACAATCATTTGGACTTAAATACATGGATTTTATACCTTAAAAGACTTATCATAAATGTTCAAACTTTCCCTAAAAAGACTAGTTACAAACTAGATGATTTTTATAAGTTATAACATGTTTTAAGACATAAAAATCATAGAAATGAGTCCACGGATCAGATCTGATCCCACCGACATTTTTCGAAATATTTTCAAGCTCCTAAAAGAACCAAAGTGATCCAAATGTTGAAACGTCGCTTGGGGAGAAAACCGAGATCAAAACGGTTAACTACGTGACGAGAAAACGTAGTTTTGCCAACGTTATTTAAAACCGACCAAGAAAATATTTCGAAACTTATAAACGACTTTAGGGAATAATATTAAGAAAATCTTAAACTTGTACAAAGTCCAAACGTATTAAAAACTGTTTTACAAATTTAAACCGGTGACTACGATCTCTAAAAATTATAAATAAATATTTTGTCTTAAAATATTTATGGAACTTTCCAAGTAACCGTTTTAACTTAAGAAGATACTGTTTACAATTATTAAACGTCATCAAATTTTTATTAATTTAAATAACGACGTTAACGTTTTTGACAAACTAATGATTATATTTGCACGTATAATTATTCTCCCAAAAACATCCATACCCTTTTAATTTATTAAAAGTTGACCAATTTAACCATCCAATGACTTGTATATTTATAAAATTCTTTTATAAATTCTTTTAGTAATACAAAGACTTGTATTAACTTATGATCCATTTAATTTATTATTTGTTCTAAATAATAAATCTTTGTCTAGTATTTTTGCCTAAATACATATATATTTATTCGAACAATAAATATTAACCGGATGGACTTTACCTAAATATACAAACGGGACATTATTATCAAGAATTGACCGGTGTCGTTGGGTGACGGAAACGTTACTCAATGATCAAAGACCTTATGCATGCAACTTGTTTATTTATACTTATTAGGACGTTACGCGCTTTCGTCCGGACTTTCCGTATCATTTGCCTTGCCATTTCACCTTGCTTAAGGTAAGTTTCACGGCCCCATTTCTTTACTTGTTTTAATACTTTGGGGGAAAGATCATGAATCAAAACTGTTTTATACTCGAGATATCGGTCAAACTGTAACTTGTCGTATGATTAAGTGTGACATCCGAGAATTCCAAGGTTAACTTCCGTTAGACAATCTCCGTTAGTTACGTTATAAGTGTTAACTTAGTAACTAATTCTTAACTAGGCCGAATACGTCCACGACCTTTGGTTGATCACCGAACCCGTCCATATATGTTATGTGTTCATTTATTTATTGTAATTATGTGCAACGTAAATTAAATGCATGATTATTATCAAAAATATGATTATTTGTTTACTTGATTTAATTATATGACCAATTGTTCAAATTGCTTAATTGTGTAATTAAATGATTAATCAAGTAAGTAAGTGTATGCATTTTTGTTAATCATGGGCTAATCATTTGCTAATCATTGGGGCCCAAATCCCAATGATAAGCCCACCCAAGGCCTTTAGTATTCAAACCCACCATAAACCCTAATGCTCCCATTTTCTCCATACATCACCAAACGCACACACTCCTACACTCTCCACTCTCTCTCTCACGAAATCTGGACCAGCTGAGAATCATCATTAGCAGCTATCATCTCTGTTGGTGAAGATCATCCATCGAGCTTGATCAAACCGTGAGTCCCAAAAACCATCTTCTTGCATTTTCTATGTGTTTTCTTAAAAATCATGACCAAACCTTCATGGAATCACTTGATCTTCAGAAATGATGCTTAGGAATGCTGGATCTATCATAAAGACTGCAACTTTACGTGTGAAACTGATCCATAATGAAGATTCATGCTAGTTAGGTCAAATATGCTTAAAAAGTGTTCTTGATGATTTGATGATGAAAACTCGTGTTTAAGGTGTTAAAACTTGTTGTTTAATGTTGGTAAATGATTATGTATGCTAGATAATGAATTACATGAAGTATGGAAGCTGTTAAAAAGATTTTTAGTCAAATTTACGGGTTTTTAGCGACTAGCGAAACTGGGCATTCTTTAGGCGAAACTGTAGTTTCGCAAACCCTTTGAATATTCATCCAGCGACACTATGTAGCGAAACTATAGTGTCGCCTGTGTATTGCTTGAACAAAACTACCGAGCGAAATAACCATAGACCTTGTCCCTGAACGAAAGTTCAAACCAGTTTCGGGCGAAACTATGCTAGCGAAACTTTACCATCAGTTTCGAGCGAAACTAGCTAGCGAAACTGTGTCATCGGGTATTCCCTAGCGAAAGTGCTGCCCGTACACACAGCGAAACTGTGCAGCGAAACTGCATAGCGAAACTGTAGCAAAACTGTTAGCGAAACTGAGACCAGACCAAAACCCAAACTTGTGCAACTTATTTGAATGTTATGCCATGACTTATATGATTATGCAATAATGAAACATGCTTTGATTTCTGATTTATGTGAACCCTTGTTTATGATCAACCATCGGTGTCGTGTGTCGGTATGTCGTGTCGTAGTTCCAACGTGCTATGTTATGGGCCATAGTGATGTAGTTAAAGTTTAGACACAACCTAACACCTAAGACCTTAATGTGATTATTAGGTCTTCGTTAGCAATTATAATTGGACTATTTGAAGTGTAAGCCGAGCAACCTAAGGTGAGTTTCACTAACCCTTAAATTGTGAGCCCATTTGGGTCACAACAAACTTACTTAACAGAAAACAACGCTGACATTTTGAGATATTGCCAAATGGGATATCTGTTATGGAAGTTGGAGTGTTTTTATGGGAAGCACTTGCAACTGTCCATCCTTGGGGTTTCAAATGAAATCCGCAACCAACTATTTGATACTTAAACTCAATTGGGATTTCAAACGAAATCCGGAACAACCATTTTGACACTAAAACTCTTTTTAGGATTTCAAATGAAATCCAGGATAAACGATTTTAATATGACTAGTGTAGGTTAAAGTCTAAACCAAAAGATATCACATCATTTCTAAGGATGCCTTAAAACTTAAAAGTCCTCAACAATTTAGTACCATTAATTTGTGAAGCGAGGGGATGTTGGGTAGATCTACTGAGGGTTTGACAAACCCTGCTCCGCGGTACACAAATGTGTAGCCAACCGGTTGGAGGCCGAACGGAGTTCAATATCAGCCTATTTTAGTTGTGGGTCCCATGAGGAACACAGCTGGAGGCACAAACCATCGGCAAATGCCGAACTCTGTTACGTCAGCTTTGGTACGAACTTCCTTAGTGCATGGAAACCGGATTAGCTACCCGCGATATCGGTTGACCGCTTTAATCTTTACTTAACTAGTGCATATTCGATAATTCAGCACTTGGCATTATTTTGCAAAACTATTACTTGTGTATATGTTGATACATACGCTTATGAGACCGGGCCACTGCATGACATGCCCACTGTGAACTCACCAACCCTTAGGTTGACACTTGTGTGGTTTTCACTTTTGCAGATCGCTGAGGAGTATCCACTGGAGGTTGGCATGGCACTGAAGTTACTTATTTTATTTGAACTTAAATTTGGGAATTGAATGACAATTTATGTTTTGTAATTAAAGCACGTGGTTAGTGCTAAGATACTCATGTTTTCTTTCCGCTGCAAACTTTTAAACTGTTTCATGATGAATGTTTGGACTTTACTCTGATTCGTTTAGTATTTGTAACTAATGGTTGTGGTCCTGGTTTGCTCGCACCCCTTAACGGTATAAACTCCGTCAGTGGTTATTTGGGGGCGTGACAGATTGGTATCAGAGCCATAAGTTGCAGAGAACTGGAATCATATTTTAAAACGATTTGGAAACTGCAACTTGAAACCTTAGTTACAAATGAACAAACAAATTCCCAAAAACAAAATTTTTACGTGCCAACCTGGGATACTCGCTCTGCTGTGTAAGTAGATACTTCATATGTATATATATATATATATATATATAGATGTATATATAGACCGTGTCTAAGTAGTCTAACGGAAAAACCTTAGGAAAAAAAAAATTTCACACACGATTACGAAATGCGAACGCTAATACGCACACTATTCCGGGGGAAAGCGACAACGAAACGATGCTACATGCTACGTCCTGATTTCTACTACGATGACTACGCCGACGGTGACTTTGATGGGAAAGCCGACTTTCGACGATAGTACTTACGACTTACGACGTTCTTCGACGACGCCTCAATTTTGCACGAAAATTTTTGGACTAATAGTGGGATAACGGGAAATGGTTAATATACATATTATGGGATATGTATAGAATATAACTGTGACTGAACACTGGCTACTTTAACTGTCCAGCAAAATGTCTGGAAGAGGACACGGAAGGAGCAACATTAGCAAGACGCCTGCACAACTGCAAGCTATGATTAATGAACACGTGCAAGCCGCAGTGGCAGCCGTCCAAGCTGCATACGCCGCGCAGGGTAATTATTATGCCGGTTAAGGCACAAAGCAAATTATATTTTGACCTGTTTAAACTTAAAACCCGAACTATTTATGCATCAGGAAACCACCATCACTGCACGTTTAAGTCCTTCATGGACTGCAAGCCGATGACGTTTTCCGGCAAAGAAGGAGCGGTAGGACTCCTCAGATGGATTGAGAAGTCTGAGAAGGTCTTCTCTATGTGCAACTGCCCTGCTGAGAACAAAGTGAAATTTGCGACTGGTACTTTCGAGGGAGCTGCTCTCTCCTGGTGGAATGCCGAAATCCAGATGATTGGGATAGATGCGGCTAATGACATGGACTGGGAAGCGTTTAAGGAACTGGTTATGGAGGAGTATTGCCCTCGAGATCAAGTCAAGAAGCTGGAAGGAGAGTTTTTGAACTCCAAGATGTCTGGGTCGGAAGTTGAGGAATACACTGCGCGTTACCACGAGTATGCGGTACTATGCCCATCAATGGTTGATGCTGAATTTAAACGCATTGAGCGTTATCTGGAGGGTCTTGCACCCCAAATCAAGAGCTTGGTGACAGCTAGCAACCCGACAACTGTGCAGCAAGCCATCTTTGGCTCACAAGTTAACCGATCAGGAAATTGAGAGGGGTACTCTACCAGCAAAGACCACTGTGAAGACTGCCTTAAGTGGCAAGCGTAAGACTGAAGAAGAAGCTCCAGCAACATCTGTGAACAATCAATCTGTTGGAAATTAATCTGGGAGATCCTCAAACTCCCAATATCAGAACAAGCGACCTGACAACACAAGGTCCAATCTCAGAAACAGTGGAAGTAACAACCGCCAAGGCGGGAATGGAAACTACAAGGGTAAAGCTCCGTTTTGTAACAAGTGCGGGAAACACCACAATGGTGTGTGTAGCAAAGGTCTGGAATGTGGAAGATGTGGGAAACCGGGGCATGAGGCCAACAACTGCTGGACCAACTTACAAAGGTTAAACAACAACGGTCAGAACCAAGGAGGAAATAACAACAACAGGGGAAACGGAAACAACCGCAACGGGCAAGGAAACAATCAGAACAACAACAATGGTGGAGCCCGTGGCTGTTTTGAATGTGGTGCGCAAGGCCACATGAGGAAGGATTGCCCGCAATTGCGCAGACAAGGGAATGGTAATGGTAACAATGGTAACAATGGCAACGGTGGAAACCCGGGCAACGGAAATGGTAATGGCGGAAATGGAAATGGTGGAAATGGTAATGGTGGGAATGGTAGAGGTCGTGCCTTCGTTATGGGTCAAGGAGAAGCTCGCAATGACGCCAACGTGATTAACGGTAAATTCATGCTTAATGGTTATTTTGGTACTGTATTGTTTGATTCTGGTGCTGAAAGAAGTTTTATTTCCACTAAGTTTGCTAGGTTAATTAATGCTAAACCGATTGACTTAGATGCTACGTATGTGGTAGAACTAGCGAATGGCAAACTTCATGATACAACTCGGATAGTTAAGGACTGTAGGTTAGAACTAGCTGGCCATACGTTAGGAATCGATCTTATGCTTTTCCCGATTGGTAGTTTTGATGTAATAGTAGGAATAGATTGGTTATCTGAAAACCGAGCTGAAATTTTATGTAAAGAAAAAGTGATTCGCATTCCACTCAAAGAAGGTGATGTGTTAACAGTTCAAGGTGAAAAAGGTGGAGCAGTCACCGGTATTATTTCGTTTCTTAAAGCTCAAAAGTGCCTCCGTAAAGGACGCTTCGCGATCCTTGCAAACGTCACCGACACGACAATTCCCGAGCGTAAAATCGACGACTACCCGATAGTCCGTGACTTCCAAGATGTATTTCCTGATGAATTGCCTGGTTTACCTCCATTTCGACAAGTCGAGTTTGGAATCGACTTAGCTCCTGGAGCGGCCCCGATTGCACGCGCTCCTTACCGTTTGGCGGTAAGCGAACTCAACGAACTCTCCGCACAACTTCAAGAGCTACTCGACAAAGGATTTATTCGTCCAAGTTCGTCTCCATGGGGAGCACCGGTATTGTTTGTTAAGAAGAAGGATGGAACGTTCCGAATGTGTATTGACTACCGAGAGCTTAACAAGGTTACGATCAAGAATCGGTATCCACTTCCTCGAATCGACGACCTTTTCGACCAACTGCAAGGTTCGAGCTACTTTTCAAAGATTGATCTACGGCCTGGATATCACCAACTTCGTGTTCGGGATGAGGATATCCCCAAGACTGCTTTCAGAACTCGGTATGGTCATTACGAGTTTTTAGTTATGCCGTTTGGACTAACTAATGCGCCTGCTGTGTTTATGGATTTGATGAATCGAGTGTGCAAGCCGTACCTCGATCAGTTTGTGATAGTTTTCATTGACGATATTTTAATCTACTCCAAGACAAAGGAAGAACACGAGAGACACCTACGACTTATCTTGGAATTACTCCGCAAGGAACAGCTTTACGCCAAGTTTTCAAAGTGCGACTTTTAGATTCGCGAAGTCCAGTTTCTTGGACACATTGTTAATCAGGAAGGAATTCATGTTGACCCAGCTAAAGTAGAAGCTATCAAGAATTGGTCTACTCCGAGAGCGCCGACTGAAATCCGACAATTTTTGGGACTTGCCGGATATTACCGAAGATTCATCAAGGGATTCTCACAATTGGCTCAACTCTTAACGGCTTTAACGCACAAAGGAGTGCAATATAGATGGGGTGAAAAAGAAGAACACGCGTTTCAAACTCTTAAGGACATGTTATGTTCAGCTCCAATTCTCTCGTTACCCGAAGGGGTTGACGACTTTGTGGTTTACTGCGATGCATCTATTCAAGGACTCGGTTGCGTGTTGATGCAACGAGACAAGGTGATTGCCTACGGGTCCAGGCAACTGAAGGTTACTGAGAAGAATTATACAACACATGATTTTGAATTGGGAGCCGTTGTATTTGCACTCAAGATTTGGAGACATTACCTCTATGGAACAAAGTGCACGATATTTACCGACCACAAAAGCTTACGTAACATCTTTGAACAAAAAGACCTCAACATGCGACAACGACGGTGGGTCAAGCTACTGAATGATTATGACTTAGCGATTAAGTATCACCCAGGAAAAGCCAATGTTGTGGCTGATGCTTTAAGCCGAAAAGAGTACGAAAAGCCTCGACGAGTACGAGCGCTGCAACTTACCATTCAAACGGGACTGCCGGATCGGATCCGCGATGCCCAACAAGAAGCTTTAAAAGAAGAAAACTTCGCAGCTGAGGCACTGCGTGGTGTAGATGGAAACTCTGAAATTAAGTCCGACGGACTCAGATATTACAATGGCAGAATTTGGTTTCCTTTACTTGGAAATCTCCGTGAGCTTGTGATGGATGAAGCTCACAAGTCAAGGTATTCGGTGCACCCTGGATCGGACAAAATGTACCAGGATTTGAAGAACTTGTATTGGTGGCCGAATATGAAAGCCGACATTGCGCGATATGTGGCTAGGTGTTTAACATGCTCAAGGGTTAAGATCGAGTACCAAAAGCCTTCTGGGCTATTGCAGCAGCCAAAGATCCCAGAATGGAAATGGGAGGATATCTCCATGGATTTTGTAACAGGACTACCTCATCGATCGAATCGACCGGATGCGATTTGGGTTATCATTAATCGACTAACCAAATCGACACACTTTATTCCAATGTGGGAAGCTGACAATATGGATAAGTTGACGAAGCTGTACATTGACCGAATTGTGGCACTTCATGGGGTGCCTAAGACTATCATCTCCGACCGAGATCCTTGATTTACTTCCCAACTGTGGCAATCTATGCAAGACGCACTGGGAACCAGACTGGATATGAGTACAGCTTATCACCTGCAGACCGATGGTCAGACGGAACGAACTATTCAGACTTTGGAAGACATGCTCTGAGCTTGCGTTCTCGACTTCGGTAAAGACTGGGAGGCTCACCTTCCGTTGGTGGAATTCTCCTATAACAACAGTTATCATACAAGCATCGGTGCAGCACCTTTTGAAGCCCTTTATGGCAGAAAATGTAGATCGCCCGTGTGTTGGGCCGAAACGGGTGAGAAAGGACTCACCGGACCGGAAATTATACACTATACAACAGAACGAATTATTCAAATCAAAAAACGGATAGCCGCAGCACGTGACAGACAAAAGAGCTATGCCGACAAACGTCGTAAACCTTTGAAATTCGAGGTAGGCGACAAGGTGCTATTGAAGGTATCTCCCTGGAAAGGAGTGATACGCTTCAGAAAGCGTGGAAAGCTGAATCCTCGCTATATCGGTCCATTTGAAATCATTGGGGAAGTAGGCCCGGTGGCCTACCGATTACAACTCCCTGCAGAACTCGATGGAGTTCACAACGTGTTTCACGTCTCGAATCTGAAGAAATGTCTGGCTGAAGACACCGAAATAATTCCTTTGGAGGAATTAGAAATTGATGAACACTTGAGATTTATTGAGCAACCGGTAGAAATCATGGGACGCGAGGAGAAAGCCCTCAAACGTAGCAAGATTCCGATCGTCAAAGTTCGATGGAACTCAAAGCGTGGACCTGAATATACATGGGAACGAGAGGATCAGATGAAGAAAAAGTATCCTCACTTGTTCGAGCAAACGTCCACAGAAACTCAAGGTATGATTTAATTTTGGGGACCAAAATTCCTTTAACAGGAGGAGGATGTGGCGACCCTAAAATTTTTGCTTTCTTTCCCCAGCAACGACGGCAACAACGACAGCCGAGGCTGCGAACGCTACAACGCAAGAATAATTTTCGGGACGAAAATTCCAATTACAAGGGGATGATGTGACATCCGAGAATTCCAAGGTTAACTTCCGTTAGACAATCTCCGTTAGTTACGTTATAAGTGTTAACTTAGTAACTAATGCTTAACTAGGCCGAATACGTCCACGACCTTTGGTTGATCACCGAACCCGTCCATATATGTTATGTGTTCATTTATTTATTGTAATTATGTGCAACGTAATTTAAATGCATGATTATTATCAAAAATATGATTATTTGTTTACTTGATTTAATTATATGACCAATTGTTCAAATTGCTTAATTGTGTAATTAAATGATTAATCAAGTAAGTAAGTGTATGCATTTGTTGTTAATCATGGGCTAATCATTTGCTAATCATTGGGGCCCAAATCCCAATGATAAGCCCACCCAAGGCCTTTAGTATTTAAACCCACCATAAACCCTAATGCTCCCATTTTCTCCATACATCACCAAACACACACACTCCTACACTCTCCACTCTCTCTCTCACGAAATCTGGACCAGCTGAGAATCATCATTAGCAGCTATCATCTCTGTTGGTGAAGATCATCCATCGAGCTTGATCAAACCGTGAGTCCCAAAGACCATCTTCTTGCATTTTCTATGTGTTTTCTTAAAAAGCATGACCAAACCTTCATGGAATCACTTGATCTTCTGAAATGATGCTTAGGAATGCTGGATCTATCATAAAGACTGCAACTTTACGTGTGAAACTGATCCATAATGAAGATTCATGCTAGTTAGGTCAAATATGCTTAAAAAGTGTTCTTGATGATTTGATGATGAAAACTCGTGTTTAAGGTGTTAAAACTTGTTGTTTAATGTTGGTAAATGATTATGTATGCTAGATAATGAATTACATGAAGTATGGAAGCTGTTAAAAAGATTTTTAGTCAAATTTACGGGTTTTTAGCGACTAGCGAAACTGGGCATTCTTTAGGCGAAACTGTAGTTTCGCAAACCCTTTGAATATTCATCCAGCGACACTATGTAGCGAAACTATAGTGTCGCCTGTGTATTGCTTGAACGAAACTACCGAGCGAAATAACCATAGACCTTGTCCCTGAACGAAAGTTCAAACCAGTTTCAGGCGAAACTATGCTATCGAAACTGTACCATCAGTTTCGAGCGAAACTACCTAGCGAAACTAGCTAGCGAAACTGTGTCATCGGGTATTCCTTAGCGAAAGTGCTGCCCGTACACACAGCGAAACTGTGCAGCGAAACTGCATAGCGAAACTGTAGCGAAACTGTTAGCGAAACTGAGACCAGACCAAAACCCAAACTTGTGCAACTTATTTGAATGTTATGCCATGACTTATATGATTATGCAATAATGAAACATGCTTTTATTTCTGATTTATGTGAACCCTTGTTTATGATCAACCATCGGTGTCGTGTGTCGGTATGCCGTGTCGTAGTTCCTACGTGCTATGTTATGGGCCATAGTGACGTAGTTAAAGTTTAGACACAACCTAACACCTAAGACCTTAATGTGATTATTAGGTCTTCGTTAGCAATTATAATTGGACTATTTGAAGTGTAAGCCGAGCAACCTAAGGTGAGTTTCACTAACCCTTAAATTGTGAGCCCATTTGGGTCACAACGAACTTACTTAACAGAAAACAACGCTGACATTTTGAGATATTGCCAAATGGGATATCTGTTATGGAAGTTGGAGTGTTTTTATGGGAAGCACTTGCAACTGTCCATCCTTGGGGTTTCAAATAAAATACGCAACCAACTATTTGATACTTAAACTCAATTGGGATTTCAAACGAAATCCGGAACAACCATTTTGACACTAAAACTCTTTTTAGGATTTCAAATGAAATCCAGGATAAACGATTTTAATATGACTAGTGTAGGTTAAAGTCTAAACCAAAAGATATCGCATCATTTCTAAGGATGCCTTAAAACTTAAAAGTCCTCAACAATTTAGTACCATTAATTTGTGAAGCGAGGGGATGTTGGGTAGATCTACTGAGGGTTTGACAAACCCTGCTCCGCGGTACACAAATGTGTAGCCAACCGGTTGGAGGCCGAACGGAGTTCAATATCAGCCTATTTTAGTTGTGGGTCCCATGAGGAACACAGCTGGAGGCACAAACCATCGGCAAATGCCGAACTCTGTTACGTCAGCTTTGGTACGAACTTCCTTAGTGCATGGAAACCGGATTAGCTACCCGCGATATCGGTTGACCGCTTTAATCTTTACTTAACTAGTGCATATTCGATAATTCAGCACTTGGCATTATTTTGCAAAACTATTACTTATGTATATGTTGATACATACACTTATGAGACCGGGCCACTGCATGACATGCCCACTGTGAACTCACCAACCGTTAGGTTGACACTTGTGTGGTTTTCACTTTTGCAGATCGCTGAGGAGTATCCACTGGAGGTTGGCATGGCACTGAAGTTACTTATTTTATTTGAACTTAAATTTGGTAATTGAATAACAATTTATGTTTTGTAATTAAAGCACGTGGTTAGTGCTAAGATACTCATTTTTTCTTTCCGCTGCAAACTTTTAAACTGTTTCATGATGAATGTTTGGACTTTACTCTGATTCGTTTAGTATTTGTAACTAATGGTTGTGGTCCAGGTTTGCTCGCACCCCTTAACGGTATAAACTCCGTTAGTGGTTATTTGTGGGTGTGACATTAAGTGTTCTTTACATACCCTACAAATGAGTACATTTCGTTACATAACGAATTGTCACAAATCCCACTATTAATTGAATTTGATTAATTTTGTTCGAAATGGTAACTTGTGAATAGATCTATTTGGGTTTAACAACCCTACTTGATTGGTAGCTCCAATCCCGACGTGTGCATTTGTCGAGTAGTACACGCCAGTTATTATTGTTCCATTTCAGTATCTTTAGGGAAGATGCTATGAGTGGGTAAATCTGTTAGTTTCAAATTCAAAGTTCATTGTTAATCATTACATCACGGTGACCATGTTATTTATCTTGTATGCCTTAAACCTTTTACAAAGCTGTTTGTAGAGTCTTAAACCTGTGAACTCACCAACTTTATGTTGACCCTTTTAAGCTCATGATTTCTCAGGTAACTAGATGACGAACGCGGTGCAAACGGGTATTCTACACTCTATCGGACCTCTTGCTCACAATGGAATCATAGCCCCTCTATCTTTTATTAAACATTTTAAGTGCTTTAAGTATTTCCTTTCAAAGACATATTTCTATTAGTACGATTTGTAAGACAATGTCATTATCACCACATTTTCCGCTGCAATCTAAATGACGTATTGTTATCTTTATTATATTTGCAAATTGTTCTAAGTATCCACGACTATGATTTCATGACGTCACACGCCTCCGTTCCCGAAAGTTCAGGGTGTGACAGAATGCGCGTCTTCATATTATCACTAAACCCTAATTTCTCAATAAAGAATAAAATGGTCTTTTAATCAAATAAGACCTAACACTCCTTAAGTTCCTCATCTCCTTAGAATTATAATCATTATGATTTCCTATATTCATTTAGCATGTTCGTTTCATTAGGATAAAATCCAGATTGTTATTTCTCGCTATTGGTTCTATCTCTTGTTTCCGATCTACTTATCAGGTGAGTATTCACTAAACCCCCTCTTTAAATATTAGGGATTGTGCCTAAATGATCAACTTGTATTATCATTCAAATTGTGATTCCTTAGAATGATGATGCGCGTTGTGAGTATTCACTAAGATCCCCCTTTCTTTTAAAATGGGATATGACTCAATATTCAATTCGTATTATCATTTCTAATGGGGATTCATTCGAATGATAATCTGACTTGTGAGAAATCATAGCTCCATATCTTTAACCTTTTTGGGGTATAACATGTATCTCTATTTCAAAATGATTTCTCTAAAATGAAAATGCGGTTATATGTTGATTGGATACGTTCTATGTATGTTAAATTTGTGTGGATTATTTTGATTGGTTTTGCACTGGCATTGTACTCTATTTCATAGCGTGCTTATTAACATACCGAGCTTTGGTTTGACAGCCCACTTGGCCTGCCTGGAGACGTCAAGTGATTAGAAGCCTAGTTGTCTAGGGTTTGATGCACTCACTCATTATCTCTAAACTCATTACTTGTTTGACTATATATATGAAAATATCTCGTTACACATATATCGTTGTTGTTGAAAATATACATATATTATTTAAACTTGTGTTTACTCACCAACTACTTTTCTAGTTGACACTTTATCTTATACATGTTACAGGAACCTATACTTGAGTTATGTTGTAATCACGCTAGGATTGTTGTACCTAGATTAAGGACCTTAAATCAATTTTGAAGTGTATTCAATTTGTTTATCTTTATTGTATGGTATCTTTGATTGATTAATAAAAATGTCATGATTAAGTATTACAAATTAATTTAGTTGTCATGTGCATCTGGACAATCATTGCGCCCCGACATATTTCGTTGTCGGTTGGGGTGTGACACTTTCGACACTTTGACTTGTTACGATAAGAAGCACCTCTAGCCCTCTTATGATGACCCCTGTCACCCTTCTTGGAACTTCCTTCTAAATCAGACCACTTCCTCTTCTTCTACCAGGCCTACCTTTGTCCCCATATTCCTCCTCATACACTATGGCACTCAGATTGATTGCCTCTTATAGGTCTTTGGAGCATGCATCTTCACAATCTTCATCACTGATACAGGAAGGGCCTGGACATATCTTTTCACCATAACCAACTCTTTCAAGTCATTCCATCGCATGGCAGCAATGGCTTCCTCCCCTCGGAACTGCATAACTGAGTCCCACCAGAACAGTGCTCCCCCCCCCCTCACAAACGAGTGCTCTGCATACTTCACTGTCTAGTCGTCTCTACATTCACTAATTCTGATCACAACTTCTATTTCCTTTATCCATCTGATAGTGGAAACTGCATCCCTCTTGCCTTCAAATGTTGGAGGCCTGCATCCACTAAAGGACTTGAAGGAACAACCATGTCCCCCTAGTCCACTCACAGCACCTCCTTCTTCTTCACCTGCACCACCAGCTCCTCCTGCACTGTCCCCTTCAGCGCCTCCACCAGCGGCTCCTCCGACACCAACCCTGCCAGCCCCCCCACTAGCAGTTCCTCCGGCACCGGCACCACCAGCAGCTCCCTAGAGCTGTGATACTAACCCAGCTTGCAATGCATAAGTTACTTCTATAGCAATAGCTTCTCTCTACCCAAAACTGAACGCGTTAGCCCCCGCATTACCTTCTGGTCCAGGATTTGCTCGTGTGCGTCTCCTAGTACGCCCACCTCTAGCCATGACCTGAACCTGCAATGAAAATGAGCAACATTCAGAATTGATATGATAATAAGTTTCTGGACTTTGAATGCCAAATAATTATATAAATGTAGGTACCAATACAGTTACATAATTATAGTGCATTCAATCCCCGATCACTTTTTATCATACTACGTTCTTAAGTCCTCATTCCTTTCCTCCTTACTTGCCTACACCCCACCAGTACACCCCACCAGTATCATTAAGATCGGGAATGGTTAATATACATACAAAATAAAACTTGAATACAAAATAAAAACTTGAATACCTTATGGGGAAGTTGATAGATAAGGTGGGGGAGGCGTGAGGGTGCTCTAGAAGTCTGAACATAAATTTATGGGTCAAATGAGATTGTTTCATTTCGGGTTTTAGGTCTAGTGTCATTCATAACTAACTGGGTTGAAAATGACACATCTAGCTACAAGAAACTCCAGAGTAAAGCACTAACAATATAAAATAATAATCAAGTAAGCAAGCACCAAGCATGTTATTAAAACTTTTCAATTTTGTTAATTTTATAGATAAGCAAACATAGATGATTACAAAACGAGTCATTCTAAGCAAAGAAGTTGATTGGCAAACATATTTGTGTCCATTGTAAAAATTTCTCCATAAATAACTAACAGTTAATTAGGGTTACTGTTAAAATAAACTACGGGCAATATTCAACCCATTTGTGATAAGAACACAACCAAAATAGGCCCACTCATAAGAAACATGGACGAAAATGTCACCTCTAAGCCCCTAATAACAAGTAAATGCAAAGTAAAGCACTAAAGACTTAACATAAGAAACAAGCAAGCAAGCATGTGGCTTAAACCTTATAGTTATGTGTAGCAACTTTGTTAATGACAAGCACATGACTATCCCAAGTTTTAGATATAGCCACTGTTAGAGCATGTTCTGGGTGTGGTCATTACTGTACGAATTATGTAATTATCTAGATTATTGAAATAGCTAGGTTGCTAACGTACCATGAAGCGTACCAAATGGTACGTTGCAGCGTACCAAATGGTACGCTGGGTAGTCTGGTACGTTGGGCATGAACACCTATAAATAGGTGAAGCTTAGCTGTATAATTTTGATTTTCTGGTCACTTGTCTTTGTGTATACTCCTTCGGTGTAACCATTAGACACAATAAATGATTAGATTTCTCCGTCTCTATCTTTCTGTGATCTGGAAACTATCCGTATCATGTTTTAACAGTGGTATCAAAGCCATTGGCTCAATTTCCAGATCACGTTTTCGTTTTTGAGAGTTTTTAGACATAAAATGTTTAATCAGGCGAGATTCAATGATATTTTGATCAAATTTTGTTCAAACGAGTGTTCCTGAGTCAGTTTCGCACCTAACAGTAGTGTTTGTATGATGAAATCCGAAATAATCTTGAATCTGGAGTGAAATTAGTGAATTTCGAGTTTGAGTGTTGGTACGCTACTGGTACGCTGGTGGTACGCTAGGCAATCTTCAACCGCCGTACCTGTGCACTCATCGAACGTACCAGGGTCCTCAGTTGGTACGTATTTGAATCTTCATCCGTCGTACCAGTGCACTCATCGAACGTACCATAGTGGTCCGGAGCGGTTCTTTTTGGTGCGTAGCGATTACACCGTACCAAATGGTACGCCGCTGGTTATTGGTCCGCTGAAGTTTTGGTACGTTGGAGCTTATGGTCTGCCGCAAATTTCTGATGCGTTTTTAGTGAAGCAATTTTGTTTAGAAAACATATTTTTGCGGTTTTTTATGATGGGCAGTTTCAAGAATGGGGAGAGGTCGTAGGAATTTCAAAGAAGAAATCAGTTATCGGGTTTACCCTTGATTCGATAGTTGTGAATTTATAATGAAGAGTTACCAGATTCTAGTGCTTATCATGAGTTAGTCGTCGAATTTCTGAAAGATGTTTGTGGGTAGTCACGGTTTTTTATGATGGGCATATATTCAAAAACAAGTTTCTGATGATGGATAGAGATTCAGAAACTGGGGTGTGATTACTTTGGAACGTTTGTCGGAGATTATCTTTCTACACAAACATAAAATATGCGATTCCATTGCGAGCTACCTAAAGAACATATTTCTTGTAGGGTTGGAATCGGGAATTGAATATGTCACATGTTTAGGGAGAAAAAGTTGGGACCCTTGAAATTTTTTTGAAAGTAAAGTTTTGTTTGATGAAAAACGGAGAATGTGAATATTCAATAGTGTTGATACCTGATATGTGCGTCGTGTGAAGTATCGAGTTTCATCAAGTCAAAGAACAGGTTGAAGCCAAAGTATAACTGGTCGAACTTGGTCCGAACCTGAGGTTCGGACCTGCCAAACCTAAAGTTTGTACAGGGTTCGGCTAGTGCCTATAAATAGCGAGTTTGTGCTTTGTTCTAGGTACGAATGAGATTCTGAGCTTTGTTAAGTGTGTGTTTCCAAGGTGTTTCTCTGTGTCTGTATTCCTGAGTGTTTTACTGGTTGTAATTGCATCTTTGATCAATAAAACAATCAGTTAATTACGTTTTGATCTCCGAAGAGCTAGATTGAGTAGACGATCATATGCTCTCACATTTTCAAGTGGTATCAGAGCTTTCAAGTTCACTCTAATGACTTGTGGTTGCTATATTCGGATTTTTGAATGTTTTTTTGGTGATTTCTCGAGTGTTTCTACGTATTTTTGATCATTTCTATCAAGTTTTCTGTGTCCAATCTGTTCCTAAATCATTTCTTATCAGTTTTTTTGTCCTACTACTGCAAATTTCGTCAAAATTCACCAAAAATTGAGAGTTTGAGAAAATTATGTCGAAGTTCGGACTGTTCAGGTCGGGTTCGGACTAACCGCTTCGAAGCTAAAGTTCGGACAGAGTTTGGTGCTTGTTCGGTAGGAGTTCGGCGTTGTTCGGAAGTTTCGGTGTTCGGTCTAAGTTCGGCCGAGGTTCGGAGTGTATTGAGATTTGGAAAGGGTTCGGAGCTAGTTCGGACCAATTGGTGTTTCGGAAAGAGTTCGAACATGTTCGGAGGAGGTTCGGACAAAGTATTTGAGTTCGGATAGAGTTCGGACATATCAGAATCTCAAATTTTTCAACGATGTCGGAATTTCAAGCTTTTGCCGCAATGCAGAGTGCAATGCAAACTATGATGAACTTTGACAACGAAATTGGAACAACGATTTTCGACTTATATTAGTACGAATGATATCGATTTGTGGATTCCAATCAGGAAGCTTTATCAACATCAGACTGATGCGGGAGATTTCAAGGAAGTTTATACCTTCGACATTGCTGAAAGGAAATCATACGAGCTTGAACAAAAAGCTTTTGGTTATCTTACAATGGCATTACCCACTGAGTTACCTCATCAATTTAGTACTTGCAAGAAGTCTAAGCAATTGTGGGATGCTTTATCAGCAAGATGTGAGGGGAATGATGATTATAAGAAGAGTCGGAAGAAAATGTTGAATAAAGAATTTGATAATTTTCAACATTATGAAAATGAGAACATTGCTGCGCTTGTTTTAAGATTTTCACATTTGATTAGTGAATTGAAGGTTGTTGGAATTGAGAAACTGATGCTGATTTGAAGGAGAAGATTATGGAAGCTTTGCCTGAAAAGTGGGAAAATTATGTTTTGCTGCTCACTCATGATAAAGAATATTCTACATTAACATTTCACAAGCTGACTGGAAAACTTGATGCTCGGGAAATGGAAATGTTAAATTCAAAGAAATCAAGTGCTACTTTACAAAATCCTGAATTGTATCATGGTGAGAATACTGCTAGCATGAATACTAAAGCAAAGCCAAATTTGAGTTCTACACCAAGTATTGCTTTTATGGCTGGAGCTTCTGGAAATTCTGATTCTTCAAAAGGGTGTACTTTCACAATAATTGATCAATCTCATCAAAGTGCGTTTTCTGCTCATTCGGTGGATGAATGTGCTAAATTGATTGCTGCTCTCATTTCTTCGTCTATTGGAATGATTATCAATGATATTGGGAAAGCACAATTGATTAAAGAAGATTTGAATGAGCTTGATGATGATCAATCAAATGATTTAGATATGGCATGTCAACTTGCTATGTTAACTCAAAGGTCACATCGATTTTATAAGAAAACTGGAAAACGAGCGTTTAGTGGTAAATTGGGTTTTGATAAATCAAACATCAAGTGCTACAAATGTTCAAAGCTTGGAGATTTTGCTCGGGAATGTCAACAAATATATTCTAGAAAGCGTGGTATCTCTCAACCTTTGTCCACTGATTCCACAAAGACAACAGCTTTAACGGTTCAAGATGATGGTGTTTATGATTGGGGTAAACAGTTTGGGTTTGATTCATCAGCTTTAATTGTCACCCATGATCATCAAGAAGATTATAGTTCTAATACGAATTCCGATACAAGTTCAACACCAAGTTCATATGACTCTGCTGAAAACTTTGAGAGTTTGTTGAAAGAGAATGCTTCATTATTGAATAAAATTCAAAAGCTTTCTGAGGAATTCAAATTTGTTTCTTTGGACTTGGAAGTATCTAAGAAACATGAGAAGGAATTGGGTGTGAAGAATGAATGTTTGATTAAAAAGATCCAGTTATTGAATGAAGTATTAGAGATTTCTAAGCAAGATAAAAAAGATGTTGAAACTGCAAACGCAAAGGTTTGTGAAGAAAGGGATGAGTTGGTAAATGAAGTTAAGAAATGGAAGGATGAAGCAGAGGATGATGCTACTGATTTTTAAAATTTGTTTGAAAAATCAAAAATTAAGCTTGATCTACTGACAAAAGATGCTGAAGAATCTGCTACTAAAATTGCAAGTTATCAAGCGGTTATGGAAAGATATTTCAGATCCAGAAGCGAAATGAAGATAAACTGAAGAAAGAATTGTTTGAAGGCATGGAAAATCTTCGCATGCGAAAATTTGAAACTCACAGGTTGGAAAGCGGTTGATTGCTACTAAGAAAGATTTAGCTGAAGCTCAAAAGAAAATTTCAGATCTCAAGATTCAAGTCATCGATGCAAATCGCTTGTTGAACAATGTCTCTAATTCTCAAGTGTTCACAAGCTTTCTGGCTAAGGATGAAAATTTTGAAAAGATGTTTGACAAAACAGTTTTGCCTCCTGCTCAAATCAAAGAAGCATTCAAAGATGTGAAGGAACAAGTGGAAGATTGTGATTATTCAAAGTTTTCATCATCGGTTCAAGAAGAAGAGAAGGTTGTACAGAAAAAGAAAAACAAGAAGAACAAAAAGAAGAACGGAAAGAAATCTGAGATTCCTCCTACTCCAATATTTGTTTCTGGTTCGTCATTTGCTGACAATGAGAAATCTGCTACTTCAAGCGACAAGATTCGTTCTCAACCTGATTTTGATGAGACGATTTTCTATGAGCAAAAGCACATAAATGAAGTCAAAGCTGAATTTTCAAGGTTGGCGAAGGATAAACACCAGAATTTTAATTCTGAGGAAAAAGTTGTTGGAAAGCATGTTGGTTTGGGCTTTAAAGCAAAGAATGTTAAAGCTGAGGAGGTTCCCGCATCATCATCCAAAGATTTGAAGAAATTGAAGATGAAGCAAGTGAAGAATGAAGTTTTTAAAGTTGAAAAAGTTCAACCTGATAGGTTCTACAAACTCAAGGGTTCGGATCAATTGTTTTCTAATAAAGAGTTTCCTCTTCACTGTGTTGTTGCCAGAAAGATTTCTGAGGTTTTTGTTAAAGATGATGCACCTTCAAACATGAAGAATCAAAAAGCTAACCTTTTTTCTGTTGATTCTTATTCTCGAAGCCCAACTTCCAAGTTGGTTCATGATCATCGCCGAAAAGTATATGATTCTATCCCTGATCATGCTCGAGATATTCATATTTGTTGTTCTTCGCAGGTACCTCAAAAGTGGGACAAAACAAAACGAATATGCATATGGAAAAAGATTGTCCACTGCCTGCTGATTCACCTCAGCGGATTCACAAATAATCAGTTATTGGTAAACCTGCCAAACCAATGTTCTTTAATGAACAAGGCAGAGTTTTTGATGGAGTTGAGCCTACATTCTTCTTACAACAAAAACGTTTTGTTCCAATCTTTCAAAAGACTCAAAATGTAGGTTCATCATCACAGTCACATGTGATTACTTCATTAAAAACGGAATTACCAAAACAATCATAATTTTGGAAACCTAAGGTGGTTTGTAAGCAAAATCAGGACACTGGTCGACCAGAAGCGATCCGCTTCTGGTCATTAATGAACTAATCAGTTTGACCAGTGTGCAGGTACTTCTAGAAGACCTATCGATGATTGAAAAATTATTGATGGAGGAGTATTTTGTCTTAACTTAAATTTCATGATATATTTTTCTAACTTTCTGACATTTCTAAAAATTGCAAAGTATCCGTGTTGATTGATCAATTTTTCTTTCTTTATGCATTTTCAATTGATAAAAATAAAAAATAGAGTCTTGTTTTTGTAAAATGAAAATCTAAAAATAGAGTTTTCATTTTAAGGGGGAGAAATGCATGTAAGGGGGAGAAATTGTTAAAATGCATGTTATGGGAAGAAGGTGAATACGTGCCAAATATATAAGGAAGGTGAATACATGCACAATATATAAAATTGTGAGAAATTGATCATTAGGAAATGATGGTACACTGGCTTATGTATCTGACTCATGGATAGAGTAGATGAAAGGGCCATAATTGATAGAGTAGATGAAAGGGCCATAAGATCATTGCTTGATATGTTTGGTAGGTTCGGAAAATCAGAAAGTATTCAGATAAGATATACACTAAATACTAATGCTTGACCATGTGGATAACATCTTGATGTGTATTTCATGACAAAAAGAAAAATAAGTGTGAAAATAAATGATAAGTCACTGTGTATACATGTGTTCATTTTGCAAAGATTTAAACTTGTTTGATTTTCTTTATTTTGTCAAACGATCGGACTTTCTCTGCATGTCCACAAGACCGACCTGATTGTTGTTCGTTTGACGTTCTGCTTTATTTTCTTTGGTGTTTCGTATAACTCATCGGACTTTCTCTGCGTGTACGGGAGTACCGACCTGATTATTGTTGGGTTATACAGTTTCAACTTATTTTATCTTCTTTTTTTTTGTTAAATCCGAGGCCTTATCTGCGTATCGAAATATCGACCTTAAGGTAGACGATTTAACGTTCTTATTTCTTTTTGCATGGAACACAGTTGACGATATCATGAAAATATTATACTTTGTGAAAATTCACAAGTGTAATCACACAAAAACAAAAACCAAAAGAAAAAGAAAAAATAAAATGTCTGAATATGTCTGATAGTGTGGGATACACTGGTCAATGCAAATCTAATCTATATCTTAACATATCCAGATGTTATGAGTATAATTCTGCCTGAGTTTATGATGGACAAATTATATCAGCAATCAGCATGACTTATGTGCTTCATTTAGTTGAAATTGAAGTATAGTTCAGTGCGTCATGTTCAATATGATCCCGTATAGTGATCTTTCTCATACCAAAAATAGAGTTTAATTCTGTATTGCATTTCATTTTATTTCAAGAAAAGTACAAAAAAAATTTGGTGTGTTTTAGCATAAGTTTGAAAATCAAAAAGATTTTAGGTTTGTTTTGATATAAACTTTCTAAAAGCCAAAAATATTTTGTTTCTGCTTTATTTTTTATTTGATCAACATGTGATACAAAACTAAATTTTCAAAATCATATCTTGGAGTCTCAAAGAGACGTTTTGCGCCAAGATTATTTAAATGTTTGAGCAGGTTGCTAAAGTGCAAGATATCACAACTTCAAGTCTTCTGAAGCTGTTGCTAAAGATCAGAGATACACTAAACATCCACTAAGTCAAAATTCACCTTTGGCCACAGAAAAAACCGTGACCAAAGGTGTTTGGTCACATTTTTTTCCATTCTAATCGACACCAAAGGTCCTATGTACCCTACGGCCACGTTACAATATCAGTGGCTGAAGCCACCTAGAAGCGTGGCTAAAGGCTACCAATATTTGTTGTTGTAATCAATCAATTCTTCTGAAAAGCGTGGCCAAAGGGTCCCAACGACCACATGTGTTTGTTTAACATGGCCTTTGGTATTATATGGTCACGTATATTTGTGTTTTAGCCACATATATTATAAAAAAACGTGGCCAAATGGGTTGCTGAAATTATAATAATTTCTCCCAATACGCGTGGCCAAAGGGTGGCAACCGCCACCTTAAAATATGAATAGCATGGCCTTTGGTATTATATGGTCACGTATATTTGTCTTTTAGCCACATATGATATGAAAAAACGTGGCCAAATGGGTTTAATGAAATCATACATTTTGTCCCAATACGCGTGGCCAAAGGGTGGCAATGGCCACATTAAAATATAAAAAGTGTGGCCTTTGGTATTATATGGTCACGTATATTTGTGTTTTAGCCACATATATTTGGAAAAAAAAAGTGGCCAAAGGGTAGTTGAAATCAGATATTTTGTCCCAATACGCGTGGCCAAAGGGTGGCAACCGCCACGTTAAAATATAAAAAGTGTGGCCTTTGTTATTATATGGTCACGTATATTTGTCTTTTAGCCACATATATTTGGAAAAAAAAAGTGGCCAAAGGGTAGTTGAAATCAGATATTTTGTCCCAATACGCGTGGCCAAAGGGTGGCAATGGCCACGATAAAATATAAAAAGTGTGGCCTTTGGTATTATATGGTTACGTATATTTGTGTTTTAGCCACATATATTTGGGAAGAAGAAAAAGTAACCAAAAGGTTGTTGAAATCAGATGGGTCCTTGCTGTACGCGTGGCCAATTTAAAAGCTATTACAAATTATTAATTACAAATCAAATAAACTTCAATTACAAGTCAAATACAAATGAAATAAAAATAAAAAATTATAGAAAATTACACTGCATACAAGCATTATTCCCAATCTAATTTTCAATCCGGGAGGCAATAACACTACCACGTGGTCTTTATCTTCAACTGTCCAGATTTGAGCTTAATTAGGACCATTTTTTCTTGTATTCCTTCCTATACCAAAATATATAATTGATAATTAGGTTATGGAAATTGATCATAATATATATAGCAATTTTGAAATACTTACCACCATGATACATATGGACTGAGGAGTGCCATTTTATTGCAAGTAGTATGGGTCATCAGGTCCTACAATTCAATTGATTTCCAGATGAACTTAAAACATCCGGATGAACATCACATTAAGTTTAGGATCAACTTGAAAGTCAGTTGAACTTTGTTTGGTACACATCTCACCATTTGTTCCAACAATCCCTAGCTGGCCTAAGTGTTAGAGGTACCAAATAACATTTAAAATGGGACTACATGACATTACCAAACAGATTACTATGAAACTACAGAACGGATGAAACTTGACTGGCAAATATTTACCTTTTTCTTTTCAACCGCTTCAGACGAGGTTGATCGACCACCGATTTCACGCCCTACAGTTCAATTAATTACTTTATGTAAATAAGCAATCAAACCGATAATGAGTTTGACAAATACTAACCGTTTTGTGTATGTCAGCATGATTAGTGTTGTGGCTAGATCCAACAAAAATCTCCTTAGAATTTACCTAGAACAATGTTTTTGAATTGGTAAAAAGTTAGAGCAGAATAATGACGCGGACCTATAATGAAAGTATTTATTCTGTTTTTTTAATCTAACATAAGTTGTTCCAGTTTTATTCATACAGATTATGTATATACTCTATTTTTTCATATTAACATACATTTTTAATGAATCATAGCAGGGTCCCATTTAATTCATAACTTTGTTCTTACATGAAGTATATATTCTTATGTACCAGGAACTTGTTGGAATTTTACGGTTCTCCTATAGAACTTGCATCTATTTGTGTTCTTCAGGAACAAGAGTTCATCCGATTGTGTTCTTCATGAACAAGAGTGTATGTTATTATAAGGTACTTGAGAATAGTATGATTAAGTTGTGATGTAAAGAATTCACCTCTGTAGATGCCAGAGCATTAAGTTGGTGTGGTAACGGTGGTCCAAGTGCAGATAGATGATCTATAAGTAGATCAAGTTTTTTCTCCGATTCTTCAAACTTCAAGAAGATGGCCTTAACTTGTTCATTTGTTGCATCCCGAAGAAGTCTCTCCTCTTTAAGTTCGAACTCAAGTTTTTCCAATTCACCATTAGTGTTGTTGGATCGATCCTTGAATTTTGTACAATTAACAGAATGTAGTTAGATGCTTTTTAACAAAGTACATAAATAGGAAAGCATGCAGACCCTATTAATTCATTATCTCTTATTTAGTTCTTAATTATTAATATATCACATAAAGACCCTATTGATTAATTATTTGATATGTTATACACAAATTTAACGATATCTAAAGGGAAGAGTGGAACACATCATGTCTTCAGTGGATATAAACAAACAGTTCACCATTTCTAGAAAAGTAGCAGATGCATGACATCAAAATGAACATACAAAAAATGTTGGAAACATCCCTATATGAAAGTGCGTGAGCGTTGGATCGGTTTGGACGATTACAAACGTATACGTGAGAATATATGTGAGAAAACAATACACGCAAGGTAAATAACTCAATCTCTTTTTAGTACTGGATTACAAGAGACTCAGAGTAACACACATAAACTCTCAGACAAAGGTTCTGTAGAAGCATATTCCTATGCTAACGTTGTGTCTCGTGTATTGTATCTAGACAAGAGCGTCTGTGTGAGTTAGTGGCTTCATGCTGAGGTGGCCGGACCAAATGGTCCGCAGGCCATTTGGTACGGGCGTACCATTTGGTACGCTAGTGGTCCGCCAGCAGCATGTTAGTGACTATAAATAGTTCGTGTTAGAGAGAGCTAGTTAGAACTTCTGTCATTCTCTACATCTTAACTGTGTGAAACTGAGTGTGTCTCTCTCTCTCTAGACTTTGTGTAATCTCTTTGTGAATCAATAAAGCAAAGCTTTATTTACCTTCTTGTTGCTATCCGATTACCGAATCATGCAGTAGTAAGATCGTATTGTGGTTCTACAAGTGGTATCAGAGCATTTGGTTGCTCTACTGCTGTGATTTTGGCAATTTTCGGATTTTTAGAGAGATAAAGTTTGGGTTTTCTTCATTTTTCATCAAATTTCCGCAATTCCGAGTGTTTCAACGATGGAAAATGATTTCTGAGTGTTGCTGGAGTGTTTTCGCATCATACTAAAGCAATTTCCAGCTCCAAACGTCAAATTTCACGAAAATCAGTGAAATCAGCCTCGAAATCAGTTAGTCCGCCGAACGAATTTCTGGTCCGCCGGATGAATTTTCTGGTCCGCTGGTTGGTCCGCCCGTGTATCTTCATCAGCATTCTGGTCCGCTAATCTGGTCCGCGTAGGCAATCTTCATATTTTTGATCCGTGGCAGTTTCAGCGTACCATCTGATCCGCGACAGTTATTTCAGCGTATCATCTGGTCCGCCGTACGAAATCTGGTCCGCCGGACGAAATCTGATCCGGATTTGGTCCGCAGGTATAAATCTGATCCGCTGGTAGTATTTTGGTCCGCCGATTTGTTTTGGTCCGCTGGCAGAATAGTGACCTTCACTAAAACTGACGTAACTTGCAAACCGTTTGGAGTTACGGAACCCAATACCAGTCAAAACGTTCGTCTTTCCGAGATCTACACTTGTACTAACCTGAAAGGTCTGTACCCCCCAGTTTGACCCCCAAAATCCGCTTGGAAGACCCTCGTTTTTTAGTTCAAAGTTTTGGAGTTTAAGGTTTAACATCAAAATGAGTGATTTCTATGCAATGACTGCTGCTCAAACATCGGTTCAAGCCATGTTGAACTATGATAACGAGATAGGAACAACTCAAAAAGTTCCTAAATTGCTAAGGCTTGAAGATTATCACAATTGGAGAAGTCGGTTTGAATCTTACATTTATTCGCAAGATATTGAGAGTTGGATTCCAATTGAGAAAGAATATGAATATCCGATGATAAGTCCCAACAAACCAAAGATGATTAGTAGTTTCGATGCTGATGAACGGAAATTGTTTGCTCGAGAAAAGAAAACATATAGTTATCTTACTATGGAAGCTTTACCAGAAAAATGGGAAAATTAATTGATAAATGAACTTGATGTTGTAGGAGTCAAGAAAGATAGTGATGAATTGAAAGAGAAA
>JBCNJP010000010.1:62176935-62223542 GCA_039602395.1 Deinandra increscens subsp. villosa | reverse complement strand
GCTTCAGCTGCGAAGTTTTCTTCCTTTAGAGCTTCTTGTTGGGCATCGCGGATCCGATCCGGCAATCCCGTGTGAATGGTAAGTTGCGGACATATGTCATCGCGGCTTTGCCTCCCCCGTGTCCTCTCGGGATCACGGTCAGATAGGCTGATATTGTACCTCCGTGCACCTCCAGTGTCACGAGGCGGAGCTTGTCAAACTCCAGTAGATCTACCCAACATCCCCTCGCTTTACAATTAATGGCACAATTAAGTTGAGGACTTTTTCAGTTAAAAGGCAATCCTTAGAAATCATGTGATATCATGTGGTTTAGACTTTAGCCTATACTAGCCATATTAAAACGGTTTACCGGATTCTCATGAATCTCAAAATGTCTTCGGTTTCGTTTCAGAACTAGTTTGTTTAAGTTCCACAAGTGTTTCCCATAAAACACTTTAAGTTTATCAAAGAGGTGCGTGGCACTCATAAGGTTTCAAGTTCATAAAAGAGGTGCATAGTACTCATAAGGTTGTCAGCATTGTTTTTCATTAAGTTATTTGGTGTGTCCCAAACGGGCTCACAGTAAACGGGTTAGTGACACTCACCTTTGGTTGCACTGCTACACTTGCTAAATAATCCCAGTATTGTTTGCTTAACGAAGACCTAAGAACACGTTTAGGTCTTAAGTATTAGTTTTGTGTCTAATCTTTAACTTACGTCACTATGGCCCATAACATAGCACGTTGAAACTATGACACGACATACCGACACACGACACCGATGGTTGATCATAAACGAGGGTTCACATAACTCAGAAATCAAAGCATGTTTCATTATTCCATAATCATGTAAGTCATGGCATAACATTCAAATAAGTTGCACAAGTTTGGGTTTTGGTCTTGGCACAGTTTCGCTACACAGTTTCACTATGTGCACGGGCAGCACTTTCGCTAGCTAGTTTCGCTCGAAACTGATGACACAGTTTCGCTAGCATAGATTCGCTCGAAACTGGTTTGAACTTTCGTTCATAAAAGGCACAGTTTCGCTAGATAGTTTCGCTCGAAACTGATGACACAGTTTTGCTATCTAGTTTCGCCTGAAACTGATTTGAACTTTCGTTCAGGAGTCTTTGGTTGTTTCACTCGGTAGTTTCGTTCGAGTAGGTCTACTTAGTTTTCACGGCGACACTATAGTTTCTCTGTATAGTGTCGCTGGATGAATATTAACACAGTTTCGCTGTATAGTTTCGCCTAGAGAACACACAGTTTCGCTAAACGCATAAAAACTCGTTTTTAAGACCAAAAATCAATCTAACAGCTTCCATACTTCATGTAATTCATTATCTAGCATGCATAAACATTTACCAACATTAAACAAGTAAATCTAACACCCTAAACATGAGTTTTCACCATCAAATCACCAAGAACACTTTTTAAGCACAAAATGACCTAACTAGCATAAATCTTCATTATGGCATGATTTTACACGTAAAGTTGCACACTTTATGATAGATCTAGTATTTCTAAGCATCATATCAGAGGATCAAACGATTACATGGAGGTTTAAGCATGCTTTTTAAGAAAACACATAGAAATGCAAGAAAAATGGTCTTGGAGACTCACGGTTCGATCTAGGATCCGAATGGATGAGTTCACCAACTGAGACGACGGCGGTTCGTGGTGGTTCTCGGCTGGTCAGAATTTCAGGAGAGTGTGTGTGTTTTTTTTTTTTTGAGAAATGATGTAAGTAATGAGGATTAGGGTTTAGGTTGGCTTTTATATATTATATAGATCAGGTGCTAGTTTCGCTGGCAGTTTCGCTGGCCAAGCGAAACTAACTCTGAATACTTGTAAATCAAAAGTTTAGCTACCGAGCGAATTTACAGTTTCGCTCGGTAGTTTCGCTGGCAACCATAAGGGGCCAATTTACATTCTAAGCAAGATAAGCACGATTCATGAATTTGTCATGCTATTAATAATACTAAATCATGCGTTTAAATCACATTGCACGTAATGACCATAAATAAATGAACACATAACACAAGTGGTCGGGTTCAGTGATCAACCAAAGGTCGTGGACGTATTCGGCCTAGTTAAGCATTAGTTACTAAGTTAACACTTATAACGTAACTAACAGAGATTGTCTAACGGAAGTTAACCTTGGAATTCTCGGGTGTCACATTCTCAATTATCTTTGCCGATTCAATCACAAAAGAATTTTCCATTTTATACTTCTGTTGAACAAGATAAGCCTTGTTGAACAATGCCTCAAAATCTGTAGCAACATCTATAGCTTCAGCTTTTGCGTTTTCACATTCAACCAACAATGTATCCTTTTCTTTCATCAAATTCTTGTTAATCTTAGTAAGTTTTGCACACATTGAACATACTAACAAACTTCCATTCTGAACTTCTTCCATGTCACTTTCATTCCCTTTGTCATGTATAACACCAGAGCTTGTTTCAGAATCAGAATCAGAATCAGTGATATTACCATCACGTTGCTCAGTCTTGAAAACACCATCACAATCCTTTTTGTCTGACAATTTATCACTTTCTGATTCCAAACCACTCGATGCAGAATCATAGGATTTAGAATCAGTAGAATCTGAGTCATCCTTCATAGTCTGAATGATTGCATATATCTTACCTTTTTCTTGCAAATCATTCCATTTATCCTTAGCAGTACAACCCACTGTGAGTTCAAGAAACAACTCTTCTGAAAGACCAGACTTAATAATATCTCTGGCTTGGTGTTCAGTATTTATGTACTCTTGTTCAGATAAAGAAAGATGTCGATGAAGTTTGACATAGCCATCGACAAAATTTGGCCATGCAAATTGCTTAGCAACTACTTTCCAGAATTCTTCAAAATGCTCGTTGATGTAAACCTCAAACTCAACTTTCCATTTATTATAATCTTCCCATTTTACCAAGATAGGTATCATAGAACTAGCTTGTGATTCACTCATTTTCGAAAAATTGATTACTGTTCACTCCAAACCCTGTCCGAAACTCCTCCGAACTCTCACCGAATCTAGTCCGAACTTGGCTACGCTGAACTCCCTCCGAACCTAACATTCGGACGAACAAAATAGAAAGAAGTTCGAACTTTTTCCAAAAGATCACCGAACTCTCTCCGAACCTGGACCGATCTCTCACCGAACCTAGATAAAAACCGAGCTTCGTCCGAACCTCGAGTTCGCAGCGGTTACTCCGAAGTTGTCCGAACCTCAAATGAGATAGATTTCACTCGACCTCATTTTCTCGATTTTCAATGTTTTTGACTGGAATTTTCACCAGGAAATCAAGCAAACTCGATAGAAACGATCTAGAAACAGATTTTTGATGAAAAACACACTCGAGACAATCAAACGAACTCAAAAATGATTGACATTTTCGCAAAAACGTGAATTTGAACTCAAAACTCTGAAGAACACAGATTTCCGACTAGTAGAGCAAACCTAATGCTCTGATACCACTTGAAAGATCGTGAGCGTGTAGATCTTCTACTTAGTCGCAATGAAATCAAAGTAATACGAGATGAAACACAAAGAGTAAATACAAATGAGCTTTGTATTAATCACTGAGACCACAGAGTACACAGAGAATATATGACACGGAAGCTTAAACTGTAATCGCTACCGAATACAATACATGAAACACATATTTATAGGGCTGATATACGACCGGCCGAACCTCAGGTTTGGCCACACGTTTGGCCATGTCCGAACTCCAGGTTCGGCCTGAGTTCGGACCTCAGCATTCTTGTGTGAATCCGTCTTGTATTCGATACTTCACATGACGATCAAGAACCATGTATCAACATGTGTATATATATTTATCTAAAAATTGTGGGTTTCGCATAGAAGGGAAAACATATATATTTTGCGTAGATTGAAATATAAAAATATGTCGTTGGTTTATTGGAACGAATGGAATATTTTGTATAAATTATAAATATATGTAACTCGTTGAAATCTAGTATTAACATCATTTGCGTGTGTGATCTTTATAAATATATAATATATATTTATTTTGGATCTTTGAACTTGTAAAATATATACTATTTTATATTTTTCACGTTATTTCGATAGTCGCTCGGATTTGGCAAACGTGCCTCCCTCAACTCGTTCCGGATTACACACTTATATACCATATGCTCGTTAGGTGTTCGGTAGTGTACTCAAGACCTGCTAGTTGCTACTTGTTGTCGTTACTTATCTGGAATTGATGTGCACCCGAAGGTGAGTTTCACGGCCCCATTTTACTGTTTTAATCCTGTTGGGGGAGATTAACATGCATGATTTATACAACTGAGATAATTAGACTTTTATATATCACTTGAAGTACTTGTAGCACACTCATACAACAAAGTCCTTCTTATGGTACCGTTAGTATTAATGACGATAGCGGGAAATATATTGTAGTACTACTAGGCCTGACAAACCCCACCCGGGTCAGTCGCTCTAACACGATTGGATATCGAACGGGTGTTATATTCGTCATAAACATAACAAGGCAAACTATAAACAACTGTTAGCTTCAGTGACCATCAACGTGTGAAGTTTCATGTATATAGCCTAGCTAGCTATTTGATATATATTAGTGATTATGCTCTTACAACTTGACTGTTGTTGAACAGTCAATCTTAAACTCAACATGACTATTGTTGAATAGTCAATCTTAAACTCAACTTGATTGTTGTTGAACAATCAATCTTAAACTGAACTTTAACTGTTTTCAACTGATAAACCTGTGAACTCGCCATCCTTTGTGTTGACACTTTTTAGCATGTTATTCTCAGGTTGCAGATGATCGAGTATCACGAGTACGCATGCATGAGTCTTGAAACACTTTTAGTGTCTTTGGTCAAGTCACGTCACCTTGGGTGACACTGTTTTACTTTAATGTTTTCATTGTATTTACGCTTCCGCATTTGTAAAACTCTGAAATTATAATTTAATGAAATATGAAACGTATTCATTAATTATTGGTCGTTTGGTGTAACTAATGGACAGTGATCCTGCTTTGTCACGCTCCCAGCGGTGGTATTCCGTGTGTGGATTTTTGGGGGTGTGACAGATAATGACCGGAAGGGTAAGCGCCTGTACACTGGGGTTTCTAGCATAGCGAGGGTGTCACATAAATTCCAACTGGGACCTGACATACCTCACTGGGCGATCCCGGAGTGAGCACTTACTTATAGGAATGCGCGTCTTCATATTATCAATAAAAAGGTTATTATGCCTATAAGGGTATTTTGGACATTTTAATCTTAAAAGTGATAAACCCTAATAAAGTCTTATTAAGATAATAAGATATAAATAAACATAGGTACTATTTATAATGACTTTGCATTAATGCATCCGATACGCACCTAGGTTAATTGTGATCTATAACGGAGGTTCTGTCTGAATAATCACTTAAAGATATCAGGTGAGTTTCTATGAGCCCACTTTTAAATATTTTAAATGTTTTCGGGCTAGTATACATATAGTACTTGTGAACATATATTCAAGATGATTGTGACTTGATATATACGTGTTATATGATGAAATTGTTGTTGAATTGCTTATACGTGTTATGCAATTATGTTGAATATAAAGTGATGCGTATATACTTGCTTTGAAATTTAGTAGCCAAGTGACTAGGGAGTTGTTAGTAAACATTTAGTGAATATGTATGATTATATCAGAACAAGTGATGCATTTTCTTATATTAATATGTGGTTGATATGCCGCTGGTACATCCTATATATATACATAGTAGTATAAGTTACCCAGTATATTGGAAGTGTGGAGGATACGCCGCTGGTACATCCTGTATACATACACTAACGGTAATTTGGGGGATGTCCATTTGTTGCAGTATATGAATGCCTTATCACTATTTAATAACAAACCTAAAGCATCTGGTTATTTAACTAGAAGCAGATAATATATATGATCAGAGATTAAGTCATTAAGATGAGAAAATGACCTAATAAAGTTAAAGCATGAGTTGCTACTAGAACCTAATAGAGTTAAAGCATGAGTTGCTAATATGACTTATTAGAGTTAGAGCATGTGTTGCTACTAAAGACGAAGGGTCGCTGCTTCCCCATAGTGGTGGCTTAGGGAATCGTGTACGAACGGAGCGGTAGTTAGGCATCACCAAAACTATCTTACGACAAGATAGGATGACGACTGCAATGGCGGGCGAACCTTTCGAAGGAGATGAAGAATGAAGAGACGCTGCTTCCCCATAGTGGTGGCTTAGGGAACCGTGTACGGACGGATCTGCATTGGGCCGTTGTAATAACTATCCTTCGAGATGGGACGGAGTGTGCAGTGGCGGGCGGACTCTTCATGGAGAACCAAAATAGTTGGTTAACTAAAGTGACCTAGAAGTTTAGCCTAGGGTCATGATTAAGATAAAAGATATATTATCATAATACATACGTATTAGAATATACACGTGATTATAAATATGTTGTGAAAACCAGGTAAACACTTTAACGGTTTTTGAACTAACCGGTAGAACTCACCAGCGTAAGCGGACTTTTAAAAGTATGTATCCTAGGTTCTGATGCACCTATGGGTCAAGCTTCGATCACATACTAGGAGGAGGCGGTGAAGACGCTAGTGGCTGGAATAAATTATCTTATGTTTTAGTTTACCATATGCATGTTTAACATATCGTATGTTATGTTTATGCTTCCGCTGTGTAACAATCGTCAGAGTATATAAATAAAAGTTTTAATTTCCCCGGTTTTTTTTTGTGATCTCTGATTAAATCATGTGTTGATGAGTAAATCCGACGATGTGGCGTCGGCCCGCAAAGGGCCGGGCGTCACATGTTTGCTCTCTGTTTTCTCTCTGTAACTTTTGCGCTTGAAATCAATCAACGAAACTTTATTTACCTCGTGTTTTACCGAATCAATCATCATCATGCATTATTAAGATCTAAAACTGTGTTTTACAGCCACCAATAACTTTCTAGTGAAGCTGCATTCAAATAATAAACAAAATTATCACTCTTATGTCCAGGTAGTTTTTAGAGCTAGAACTATATTGACTCTTAATTACTTGTCACAGACTGCATTTTCCATTTTTTTAAATACTCACCATTATAAGTTTGCAAGCAATTATTTGATCATTTTCTCTACAAACCGCAAGAACCGACAGATCCAAATTGCAGCAGCCCAGAGTACCAAACCCGGCCGAATTGCTTCCAGATTCACGGCCCGAACCCGACTGGTCAAGTCCAGCCCTGAAAACACTGCTTTTGTTTACACCAAATTCACTATTCCACTACTTGCTCATAAAGAGAAATGCCATAAAGAATAAGATGAACTATTAAACTATGGAATGTAACAAACAAAATCAGTGTCCAACCGTCCATCTAGGATACCTTTATTAGAGAAACTGCTTATCTGAGATGATGATCCCGTGTGTTAAACATATTTTAGGAGCCTACAAACAAACAACCGAGTAAACATCAGTTCAAAACCTTCATCTATATAAAAAGGCTTAGTTATTGTCTCAAATTAATACCAAGTTAGCCTCAGATCAGCTTCAAAGCAGCCTTAAATCATTCAATATTGCCTCTTTCTGTTATGCAATAGAGATATAGATATTTGGTTAGTTTAATCTTTCCTTTTCAAGCCTGAAGGCAAATATTCTCTTGTCTACAAGGAGAATATAAATCATAAATATGATATTTCAAGAACTCAAAAATATGATATTTCAAGTACTCAAAAATAATAAATGCTTAGTTTACGTTTGTGGCGACCCTAAAACTTTTGCTTTCTTTCCCCAGCGACGATAGCCGAGGCTGCAAACGCTACGACGCAAGAATAATTATCGGGACGAAAATTCCAATTACAAGGGGATGATGTGACATCCGAGAATTTCAAGGTTTACTTCCGTTAGACAATCTCCGTTAGTTACGTTATAAGTGTTAACTTAGTAACTAATGCTTAACTAGGCCGAATACGTCCACGACCTTTGGTTGATCACCAAACCCGCCCATATGTGTTATGTGTTCATTTACTTATAGTTATTATGTGCAATGTGATTTAAATACATGATTTAGCATTGTGAATAGCATGACAACCCATGAACTGTACTTATCTTGCTTAAAATGTAAACTGGTCACTTTTGGGTTTCTAGCGAAACTATCGGGCGAAACTATAGTGTCGCCCGGCTAGTCTACCCTCTGACTACCAGAGCCAGTTTCGCTTGGCCAGCGAAACTGCCAGCGAAACTAGCCTCTGATATATAATATCTTAATACACCCTAGTTTCACCATTTGCCTCCTTTACACAAAAACACACACACACTCCATCTTTCTCCTGGAAATCTGGTCAGTCGAGATTCACACTGAGCCATCGAGATCTCAGCCCCGAACCATCATCCATCAAGCTTGGAGATCGAACCGTGAGTCCCAAAACCACCATTTTATGTTTTCCATGTGTTTTCTTAAAAAGATTGCTTAGATCATTATAGAATCACTTGATCTTCTGATATGTTGTTTAGGAATGATAGATCTACAATAAAGTCAGTAACTTTACGTGTGAAATCCATCCATGATGAAGATTTATGCTAGATTAGGTCATTTTAGGTTAAAATGTGTTTTTGGTGATTTGATGATGAAAATGCATGTTTAAGGTGTTAAAGCTTACTGATTTATGTTGGTAAATGATTATGTATGCTAGATAATGAATTACATGTGATATGGAAGCTGTTAGATTGATTTTTAGGCTGATTTATGTGTTTTTCGCGACCAGCGACACTGTGTGTTCTCTGGGCGAAACTGTCCAGCGAAATTATGTATATATTCATCTAGCGATACTGCCTAGCGAAACTATAATGTCGCCCGCGAAACTAAGTCGACCTGTCCGGACGAAACTACCGAGCGAAATACCCTGAACGAAAGTTCAAACCAGTTTCGAGCGAATCTAAGCTGGCGAAACTGTGTCAACAGTTTCGAGCGAAACTAGCTTAGCGAAACTGTGTCATCGGGTATTCCCTAGCGAAAGTGCTGCCCGTGCACATAGCGAAACTTTGCAGCGACACTAGGCTAGCGAAACTGTGACCTGACCAAAATCCAAACTTGTGCAATTTATTTGAATGCTATGCCATGACTTACATGATTTTGCTATGATGATACATGCTTTGATTTCTGATGTATGTGAACCCTTGTTTATGATCAACCATCGGTGTCGTGTGTCGTTATGTCGTGTCATAGTTCCAACGTGCTATGTTATGGGCCATAGTGACGTCAAGATTAGACACAAAACTAATACTTAAGACCTAAACGTGTTCATAGGTCTCCATTAAGCAATACTTGGATTAAATATCAGTGTAGCTGAGCAACCTAAGGTGAGTTTCACAAACCCTTTAATTGTGAGCCCGTTTGGGACACAACGAATGAACTTAACGATAAACAACGCTGACGTTTTGAGGTATTACAATTGGGATAACTGTTATGGAAGTTGGAGTGTTTTATGGGAACACTTGCAACTGTCCATCCTTGGGGTTTCTATTGAAACCCGGAAACGACCATTTGATACTTAAACTCTTTTGGGGAATTTCAAATGAAATCCAGGATAAACTGTTTTAATATGACTAGTGTAGGTTAAAGTCTAAACCAAATGATATCACATGATTTCTAAGGATGCCTTAAAACTTAAAAAGTCCTCAACCTAGTACTGTTGATCTGAGAAGCGAGGGGATGTTGGGTAGATCTACTGAGGGTTTGACAAACCCTGCTCCGCGGTACACAAAGGTGTAACCAACCGGTTGGAGGCCGAACGGAGTTCAATGTCAGCCTATGTTTAGTTGTGGGCCTCCCAAATGGGACACAACTGGAGGCACCAACCATCGGCTATTGCCGAACTCTGTTACGTCAGCTTTCAGCCCTAGTACGACTCCTTAGTGCATGGAAACCGGATTAGCTACCCGCGATATCGGTTGACCACTTTAATCCTTTACTTAACTAGTGCATATTCAAAAAATTCAACTCTTGGCAATTGCCTTGCAAAACTATTACTTATGTATATGTTGATACATACGATTATGAGACCGGGCCAATGCATGTCATTGCCACCGTGAACTCACCAGCCGTTAGGTTGACACTTGTGTGGTTTTCACTTTTGCAGATCGCTGAGGAGTATCCGCCGAAGGTTGGCATGGCACTTGAAGATCTCTTATTTTAGATCTCTAACTTGGGAACTTAATAACAATTCATGTTTTGTAATTTAAGCACGTGGTTAGTGCTAAGACACTTATGTTTATTTTCCGCTGCGTACTGTTAAACTGTTTTGATTATTAATGTTTGGACTTTACCCTGATTTGTTTAGTATTTGTAACTAATGGTTGTGGTCCTGGTTTGCTCGCACCCCTTAACGGTATAAACTCCGTTAGTGGTTAATTGGGGGTGTGACAACGTTAGATGTGAAAATCTTAAGTTTACATAAATCAGTATGTCCTTTTTGTGCAATGGCAACAAAAATAATAAAATGGTAACTCAGGTAAAGAATATTGCACCATCCATCACATGAATACATCGATTATATATGTCAAAAGTATTAATCATCAAAATAATACTCGGGGTGAGGTTACCTCCAATGTCATACCATCCAGAGCATGGTCTATATCACTAAAACTCCAAGCTTGTCAAGGGACTCAAAGTTAAACATCACTGTAACACAAACAGAACTACATAAGCATAATACCGTGCCAGATAAACCTACTTTTTCCACTTATATTTTGAGGACAATGGCTATAATATAGTGTATAAAACATTAAATATTCACACACACCTTGTTGCTTTGGTGTGTCCTTAATCCATTCATAATGTCTATAATATAGTGTATAAAACATTAAGTGGTCATGGCCATATGTTTTCATTAATCTGAATAATTAAAGTTTAGAGAAGCTACTCTCTCATCCGAAGGAGATGAATAAAACATTGATCATGAAATGTAATGTTAGATCTAAATATGCATGACCAAAACTCACCTCATATACATAAACCATCCATAAGTGATACCTGGCAGTTGGCACATGAAATTGACTCCCCTAATGCATCCAAAACTTGTTAACCGTAAAACATGAGAGCGCTAACCTAAGTCATCATAAAAAGGATAATAAAGGCACCATTACCAGGGGCAGGAACAGGTAACTCATCTATTTGCAATCTGCATCTATAAGCTGCCAATTGAAGAATGGAAGAACGCATTCAGGGCTGAGTAAAAGAACGTGACCCACTATAGGACATAGGACATAATGAATACCCCACAACATTGGGTATATAAGTAGAAGAATCTAAAATTAGTGGCTTTGCCAACTAATTACCCTAGAGATGAAGTACAAACCTCCTTTAATTGAACAGTTCTTAAGAGGCTTTGCCTTAGTGGCTTTAATCTGACCACTATTCCCTACTTTTGATAACATACACAAAGGTGAAAGAAACTTAGCATATATTTTTACCATCCAAAAATGTGTCTTACCTGTGGTTTCTAACTTCTGCTAGCATATATTTTTACCATCCAAAAATGCTTCTTAGATAAAATTCACATACCTAGAAAATAATGTGCTAAATAATTGGTCGAAACTCAAACCTGGCCCCATGTTAACATGACATAAAATTCTATTAGTCAAAGTCCTGCACATACCTACACCTGGGGTCAATTAACTTTGACCAAGAGAATAACTATGTAAATTAGAGCCAAGAATGACATTGTAAATTTCTTATGTTTATAAACAAACCTGATCAAAGCTCTACTATAATAGGGATGTCATGAAAATTTTAATAACCTTATTTAAAGTTTTAGCATAAATCAGACATTAAATCAGACATTAAATCAGACATTAAATGGTTTGGATAAATCGAGAATTTGTGCAAAAACAGAAAAATATAACAATTTAAATAAAATTACCGGAATCAGATTGAAATTGAAAGCGATATATGTGGCAAAGGAGATGGATCTGGTGTGACTTTATACACTTCAACCTAGGCTCCATCCTCATAAAAAGAATTTAAATCAAAGAGCAATCTGAGTGAAACAATGCCCGAGGACTGGATTGTAACTAATGGTTGTGGTCCTGGTTTGCTCGCACCCCTTAACGGTATAAACTCCGTTAGTGGTTAATTGGGGGTGTGACAGATTGGTATCAGAGCCATAAGTTGCAGAGAACTGGAATCATTTTTGAAAACAATTTGGAAACTGCAACTTGAAACCTTAGTTACAAACGAACAAACAAAAATTCCCAAAACAAAATTTTTACGTGCCAACCTGGGATACTCACTCTGCTGTGTAAGTAAATACTCCATATGTAGATATATATATATATGTAAATATATATAGAGACCGTGTCTAGGTAGTCTAACGGAAAAACCTTAGGAAAATTTTCATACACGAATACGAAATGCGAACGCAAATGCGCACACTATTCCGGGGAAAGCGACAACGAAACGATGCTACACGCTACGTCCTGATTTCTACGACGATGACTACGCCGACGGTGACTTTTATGGGGAAGCCGACTTTCGACGATAGTACTTACGACTTACGACATTCTTCGACGACGCCTCAATTTTGCACGAAAATTTTCGGACTAATAGTGGGATAACGGGAACTGGCTAATATACATATTATGGGATATGTATAGAATATAATTGTGACTGAACACTGGCTACTTTAACTGTCCAGCAAAATGTCTGGAAGAGGACACGGAAGAAGCAACATCAACATGACGCCTGCACAACTGCAAGCAATGATTAATGAACACGTGCAAGCCGCGGTGGCAGCCGTCCAAGCTGCATACGCCGCACAGGGTAATTATTATGCCGGTTAAGGCACAAAGCGATTATAATTGACTTGTTTAAACTTAAAACCCGAACTATTATTGCATCAGGAAACCACCACCACTGCACGTTCAAGTATTTCATGGACTGCAAGCCGATTACGTTTTCCGGCGAAGAAGGAGCTGTAGGACTCCTCAGGTGGATTGAGAAGTCTGAGAAGGTCTTCTCTATGTGCAACTGCCCTGCTGGAGACAAAGTGAAGTATGCGACTGGTACCTTTGAGGGAGCTGCTCTCTCCTGGTGGAATGCTGAGATTCAGATGATTGGGTTAGATGCGGCCAACGGCAAGGAATGGGGAGCGTTTAAGGAGCTGGTTATGGAGGAGTACTGCCCTCGAGATCAAGTCAAGAAACTGGAAGGAGAGTTTTTGAACTCCAAAATGTCTGGGTCAGAAATTGAAGAGTATACTGCTCGTTACCACGAGTACGAGGTACTGTGCCCCTCGATGGTTGATGCTGAATTTAAGCGCATTGAGCGTTATCTGGAGGGTCTCGCGCCCCAAATCAAGAGCCTGGTGATAGCCAGCAATCCAACAACTGTGCAACAAGCCATCCGTCTGGCTCACAAGTTAACCGATCAGGAGATCGAAAGGGGTACTCTACCCGCAAAAGCCACTGAGTAGACTGCCTTGAGTGGCAAGCGTAAGGCTGAAGAAGAAGCTCCAGCTACATCTGTGAACAATCAATCTGTTGGAAATCAATCTGGGAGGTCCTCTAACTCCCAATATCAGAACAAGCAACCATATAACACAAGGTCAAATTTCAACAACAGTGGGGGTAACAATCGCCAAGGTGGGAATGGAAACTACAAGGGTAAAGCTCCGTTCTGTATCAAGTGCGGAAAACACCACAACGGTATGTGTAACAAAGGTTTGGAATGTGGAAGATGTGGGAAACCGGGGCATGAAGCCAACAACTGCTGGACCAACTTGCAGAAGTTGAACAACGGCGGTCAGAACCAAGGAGGAAATAACAACAGGGGAAACGGAAACAACCGTTACGGGCAAGGAAACAATCAAAACAACAACAATGGTGGAGCCCGTTGCTGTTATGAATGTGGTGCTCAAGGCCACATGAAGAAAGATTGCCCGCAATTGCGCAGGCAGGGTAATGGTAACAATGGCAACGGTGGGAACCCGGGCAACGGGAATGGTAACGGTGGGAATGGTAATGGTGGAAACGGTAATGGTGGGAATGGTAGAGGTCGTGCCTTCGTCATGGGTCAGGGAGAAGCTCGCAACGACACCAACGTGATTAATGGTAAATTTATATTGAATGGTTTCTTTGCTACTGTGTTATTTGATTCTGGTGCTGAAAGAAGTTTTATTTCCACTAAGTTTGCTAGACTAATAAATGCTAAACCGATTGCCTTAGATTCTACGTATGTGATAGAACTAGCGAATGGTAAACTTCATGATACGACGTAGATAGTTAAGGACTGTAAGTTAGAACTAGCTGGCCATACATTAGGAATCGATCTTATGCCTTTCCCGATTGGTAGTTTTGACATTATAGTAGGAATGGATTGGTTATCTGAAAACCGAGCTGAAATCTTATGTAAAGAAAAAGTGGTTCGTATTCCACTCGAAGAAGGTGAAGTGTTAACGGTTCAAGGTGAAAAAGGTGGAGCAGTCACTGGTATTATCTCGTTTCTCAAAGCTCAAAAGTGCCTTCGTAAAGGTCACTTCGCGATTCTTGCAAACGTCACCGATTCGACACTTCCCGAGCGCAGAATCAACGATTACCCGATAGTTCGCGACTTCCAAGATGTATTTCCTGAAGATCTGCCTGGTTTGCCTCCATTTCGTCAAGTGGAGTTTGGGATCGACTTAGCTCCTGGAGCCGCTCCGATTGCACGCGCACCTTACCGTTTGGCGGCAAGCGAACTCAACGAACTCTCCGCACAACTTCAAGAGCTACTCGACAAAGGGTTTATTCGTCCAAGTTCGTCTCCATGGGGAGCACCGGTTTTGTTTGTTAAGAAGAAGGATGGAACGTTCCGTATGTGTATTGATTACCGAGAGCTTAACAAGGTTACAATCAAGAATAGGTACCCACTTCCTCGAATCGACGATCTCTTCGACCAACTCCAAGGTTCGAGCTACTTCTCAAAGATTGATCTACGGTCTGGATATCACCAACTTCGTGTCCGTGATGAGGATGTCCCCAAGACTGCTTTCAGGACTCGGTATGGACATTACGAGTTTCTAGTTATGCCGTTTGGGCTAACTAATGCACCTGCGGTGTTTATGGATTTGATGAATCGAGTGTGCAAGCCGTACCTCGATCAGTTTGTGATAGTCTTCATTGACGATATTTTGATTTACTCCAAGACAAAGGAAGAACACGAGAGACATCTACGACTGATTTTGGAATTACTCCGTAAGGAACAGCTTTATGCTAAGTTTTCGAAGTGCGATTTTTGGATTCGCGAAGTCCAGTTTCTTGGACACATTGTTAATCAGGAAGGAATTCATGTCGACCCAGCTAAAGTGGAAGCTATCAAGAATTGGTCTACTCCTAGAGCGCCGACCGAAATCCGACAATTTTTGGGACTTGCTGGATATTACCGAAGATTCATTAAGGGTTTCTCGCAATTGGCTCAACCCTTAACAGCATTAACGCACAAGGGAGTGCAATATAGATGGGGTGAAAAAGAAGAACACGCGTTTCAAACTCTCAAAGATATGTTATGTTCAGCTCCGATTCTTGCGTTACCCGATGGAATTGACGACTTTGTAGTCTACTGTGATGCATCCATCCAAGGACTCGGTTGCGTGTTGATGCAACTGGACAAAGTAATTGCCTATGGGTCCAGGCAACTGAAGGACACTGAGAAGAATTATACAACGCATGATTTGGAATTAGGAGCCGTTGTTCATGCACTCAAGATTTGGAGACATTACCTCTACGGAACAAAGTGCACAATATTTACTGACCACAAAAGCTTACAGCACATCTTTAATCAGAAGGATCTCAACATGCGACAACGACGGTGGGTCGAGCTACTGAATGATTATGACTTAGCAATTAAGTATCACCCGGGAAAAGCCAATGTTGTGGCTGATGCATTAAGTCGAAAGGAGTACGAAAAGCCTCGACGAGTACGAGCGCTGCAACTTACCATTCACACGGGATTGCCGGATCGGATTCGCGATGCCCAACAAGAAGCTTTAAAAGAGGAAAATTTCGTAGCTGAAGCACTGCGAGGGGTGGATGGTAACTCCGAAATTAGGTCCGACGGACTCAGATACTACAATGACAGAATTTGGGTTCCTTTACTTGGAAATCTCCGTGAGCTCGTGATGGACGAGGCTCACAAATCAAGATATTCGGTGCACCCTGGATCGGATAAAATGTACCAAGACTTGAAGAGTTTGTATTGGTGGCCGAATATGAAAGCCGACATTGCTCGATATGTGGCTAAGTGTTTAACATGCTCAAGAGTTAAGATCGAGTACCAAAAGCCTTCTGGGCTATTGCAACAACCAAAGATCCCAGAATGGAAATGGGAGGATATCTCCATGGACTTCGTAACGGGATTACCTCATCGATCGAATCGACCAGATGCGATTTGGGTTATCATTGATCGATTAACCAAATCTGCACATTTCATCCCGATGAAGGAAAATGACAATATGGATAAGTTGACAAAGCTGTATATTGACCGAATTGTGGCACGTCATGGTGTGCCTAAGACCATCATCTCAGATCGAGATCCTCGATTTACTTCCCGACTATGGCAATCTATGCAAGAAGCACTGGGAACCAGACTGGATATGAGTACAGCTTATCACCCGCAGACCGATGGACAGACGAAAAGAACTATTCAGACTTTAGAAGACATGCTCCGTGCTTGCGTTCTCGATTTTGGTAAGGACTGGGAGGCTCACCTTCCGTTGGTGGAGTTCTCCTACAACAACAGTTATCATTCAAGCATCGGTGCAGCACCTTTTGAAGCTCTTTATGGCAGAAAGTGTAGATCGCCCGTGTGTTGGGCTGAAACGGGTGAGAAAGGAATCACCGGACCGGAACTCATTCAAGATACAACGGAACGGATTATTCAAATCAGAAAACGGATAGCCGCAGCACGTGACAGACAAAAGAGCTATGCCGACAAACGCCGTAAGCCTTTGAAGTTCGAGGTAGGCGACAAGGTGCTATTGAAGGTATCTCCCTGGAAGGGAGTGATACGCTTTGGAAAGCGTGGAAAGTTGAATCCTTGCTACATCGGACCGTTTGAAATCATTGGGGAAGTAGGCCCGGTGGCCTACCGTTTACAACTCCCTGCCGAACTCGATGGAGTTCACAACGTGTTTCACGTCTCTAACCTGAAGAAATGTCTGGCTGACAACACTGAAATAATCCCTTTGGAGGAATTGGAAATCAACGAACATCTGAGATTTATCGAGCAACCGGTAGAAATCATGGGACGCGAGGAGAAAACACTCAAACGTAGCAAGATTCCGATCGTCAAGGTTCGATGGAACTCAAGACGTGGACCAGAATATACTTGGGAACGAGAGGATCAGATGAAGAAGAAGTATCCTCACTTGTTCGAGCAAAAGTCCACAGAAACTCAAGGTATGATTTAATTCTGGGGACCAAAATTCCTTTAACAGGAGGAGGATGTGGCGACCCTAAAACTTTTGCTTTCTTTCCCCAGCGACGACAGCCGAGGCTGCAAACGCTACGACGCAAGAATAATTTTCGGGACGAAAATTCCAATTACAAGGGGATGATGTGACATCCGAGAATTTCAAGGTTTACTTCCGTTAGACAATCTCCGTTAGTTACGTTATAAGTGTTAACTTAGTAACTAATGCTTAACTAGGCCGAATACGTCCACGACCTTTGGTTGATCACCAAACCCGCCCATATGTGTTATGTGTTCATTTACTTATAGTTATTTTGTGCAATGTGATTTAAATACATGATTTAGCATTGTGAATAGCATGACAACCCATGAACTGTACTTATCTTGCTTAAAATGTAAACTGGTCACTTTTGGGTTTCTAGCGAAACTATCGGGTGAAACTATAGTGTCGCCCGGCTAGTCTACCCTCTGACTACCAGAGCCAGTTTCGCTTGGCCAGCGAAACTAGCCTCTGATATATAATATCTTAATAAACCCTAGTTTCACCATTTGCCTCCTTTACACAAAAACACACACACACTCCATCTTTCTCCTGGAAATCTGGTCAGTCGAGATTCACACCGAGCCATCGAGATCTCAGCCCCGAACCATCATCCATCAAGCTTGGAGATCGAACCGTGAGTCCCAAAACCACCATTTTTATGTTTTTTATGTGTTTTCTTAAAAAGCATGCTTAGATCTTTATAGAATCACTTGATCTTCTGATATATTGTTTAGGAATGATAGATCTACAATAAAGTCAGTAACTTTACGTGTGAAATCCATCCATGATGAAGATTTATGCTAGATTAGGTCATTTTAGGTTAAAATGTGTTTTTGGTGATTTGATGATGAAAATGCATGTTTAAGGTGTTAAAGCTTACTGATTTATGTTGGTAAATGATTATGTATGCTAGATAATGAATTACATGTGATATGGAAGCTGTTAGATTGATTTTTAGGCTGATTTATGTGTTTTTCGCGACCAGCGACACTGTGTGTTCTCTGGCGAAGCTGTCCAGCGAAATTATGTATATATTCATCTAGCGATACTGCCTAGCGAAACTATAATGTCGCCCGCGAAACTAAGTCGACCTGTCCGGACGAAACTACCGAGCGAAATACCCTGAACGAAAGTTCAAACCAGTTTCGAGCGAATCTAAGCTGGCGAAACTGTGTCAACAGTTTCGAGCGAAACTAGCTTAGCGAAACTGTGTCATCGGGTATTCCCTAGCGAAAGTGCTGCCCGTGCACATAGCGAAACTGTGCAGCGACACTAGGCTAGCGAAACTGTGACCTGACCAAAATCCAAACTTGTGCAATTTATTTGAATGCTATGCCATGACTTACATGATTTTGCTATGATGATACATGCTTTGATTTCTGTTGTATGTGAACCCTTGTTTATGATCAACCATCGGTGTCGTGTGTCGTTATGTCGTGTCATAGTTCCAACGTGCTATGTTATGGGCCATAGTGACGTCAAGATTAGACACAAAACTAATACTTAAGACCTAAACGTGTTCATAGGTCTCCATTAAGCAATACTTGGATTAAATACCAGTGTAGCTGAGCAACCTAAGGTGAGTTTCACAAACCCTTTAATTGTGAGCCTGTTTGGGACAAAACGAATGAACTTAACGATAAACAATGTCACACCCCCAAATAACCACTAACGGAGTTTATACCGTTAAGGGGTGTGAGCAAACCAGGACCAGAACCATTAGTTACAAATACTAAACGAATCAGAGTAAAGTCCAAAATATTCATTTCAAAACAGTTTAAAAAGTTACGCAGCGGAATAAAGGCATAAGTATCTTAGCACTAACCACGTGCTTTACAAATCTTTGTTTCAAATTCAAATTCCCAAATTTAGTTTAATAAAAGTAAATATCTTCTCGTGCCATGCCAACCTCCAGTGGATACTCTTCAACGATCTGCAAAAGTGAAAACCACACAAGTGTCAACCTAACGGTTGGTGAGTTCACAGTGGGCATGTCATGCATTGGCCCGGTCTCATAATCGTAATCGTGTCAACATATACATACGTAATATTTGTTTGTGAAAAGCAATGCTTAGTTATATACGTCAATTCATAAACATTTGTTATTTAGTAAAGTTATTTTCCGTAACAAAGTTATCAGGTATGTACTAGTCTTGTATAATTAAAGTGCTCAACCGATATCGCGGGTAGCTAATCCGTTGTTTCCATGCACTAAGGAAGTTCGTACCAAAGCTGACGATTAAGTATAGTAGAGGCAGAGCCTTCAGCCATTTTGTTTTACGGACATACGTCATCGCGGCTTTGCCTCCCCCGTGTCCTCTCGGGATCACGGTCAGATAGGCTGATATTGTACCTCCGTGCACCTCCAGTGTCACGAGGCGGAGTTTGTCAAACTCCAGTAGATCTACCCAACATCCCCTCGCTTTACAATTAATGGCACAATTAAGTTGAGGACTTTTTCAGTTAAAAAGGCAATCCTTAGAAATCATGTGATATCATGTGGTTTAGACTTTAACCTACACTAGCCATATTAAAACGGTTTTCGTTTCAGAAATAGTTTGTTAAGTTTCACAAGTGTTTCCCATAAAACACTTCAAGTTCATCAAGTAGATGCATAGCATTCTAAGTTTTCAGTTTCATCAAGTAGTGCATAGCACTCGTAAAGTTGTCAGCATTGTTTTCCATTAAGTTATTCAGTGTGTCCCAAACGGGCTCACAGTAAACGGGTTAGTGACACTCACCTTTGGTTGCACTGCTACACTTGTTATATAATCCAAGTTTGCTTAACGAAGACCTATGAACACGTTTAGGTCTTAAGTATTAGTTTGGTGTCTAATCTTTACTTAACGTCACTATGGCCCATAACATAGCATGTTAAAACTATGACTCGACATAACGACACACGACACCGATGGTTGATCATAAACAAGGGTTCATATACATCAGAAATCAAAGCATGTATCCTCATAGCATAATCATGTAAGTCATGGCATAACATTCAAGCAAATTGCACAAGTTTGGATTCTGGTCTCAGTTTCGCTAGCAGTTTCGCTAGGCAGTTTCGCTGTGTGCACGGGCAGCACTTTCGCTAGGCAATACCCGATGACACAGTTTCGCTAGGCTAGTTTCGCTCGAAACTGTTGTCACAGTTTCGCTAGCCTAGTTTCGCCCGAAACTGGTTTGAACTTTCGTTCAGGGAATTTCGCTCGGTAGTTTCGTCCGAACAGGTCTGGTTGGTTTACCCGGCGACACTACAGTTTCGCTCCATTGTGTCGCTGGTTAAAGATATGCATAATTTCGCTGGACAGTTTCGCCCAGAGAACATGACAGTTTCGCTAGTCGCGAAAAACACATAAATCAGCCTAAAAATCAATCTAACAGCTTCCATATTACATGTAATTCATTATCTAGCATACATAACCATTTACCAACATAAATCAGTAAGCTTTAACACCTTAAACATGCATATTCATCATCAAATCACCAAAATACATTTAAAACCCTAAAGTGACCTAAATAGCATAAATCTCTATCATGGTTGGATTTCAAACGTAAAGTTGCAAACTTTATGATAGATCTAGCATTCCTAAGCATTCCTACAGAAGATCTAACGATAACACAGAGATTTAGGCATGCTTTATGAAGAAACACATAGAAAAGCATAGAAAATGGTGGTTTTGGGACTCACGGTTGATCTAGGATCGATGGATGATCTTCACAACTCGGAATGATGGCTGATTCTTGATGGTTCTTGGTTGGAATCAGCTGGTCTAGAAGTTTCAGGAAAGTGTGTGTGTTTTTGTGTGAAATGAGGCAAATAGGAGAGCTAGGGTTTATTAAGATTATTTATATCAGAGGCTAGTTTCGCTGGCAGTTTCGCTGGCCTGGCGAAACAGGCTCTGATCACGAGTGAGCCAACAGACTGCCGGGCGACACTATAGTTTCGCCCGGTAGTTTCGCTGGTTACCAAAAGTGGTCAATTTCACATTCTAAGCAAGATAAACACGATTCATAAATTGTCATGCTATTCACAATACTAAATCATGTATTTAAATCACATTGCACATTATGACATTAATAAATGAACACATAGCACATATGGACGGGTTCGGTGATCAACCAAAGGTCGTGGACGTATTCGGCCTAGTTATGCATTAGTTACTAAGTTAACACTTATAATGTAACTAACGGAGATTGTCTGACGGAAGTAAACCTTGAAATTCTCGGATGTCACATCATCCCCTTGTAATTGGAATTTTCGTCCCGAAAATTATTCTTGCGTCGTAGCGTTTGCAGCCTCGGCTGTCGTCGCTGGGGAAAGAAAGCAAAAGTTTTTAGGGTTGCCACATCCTCCTCCTGTTAAAGGAATTTTGGTCCCCAAAATTAAATCATACCTTGAGTTTCTGTGGACGTTTGCTCGAACAAGTGAGGATACTTCTTCTTCATCTGATCCTCTCGTTCCCAAGTATATTCAGGTCCACGCTTTGAGTTCCATCGAACCTTGACGATCGGAATCTTGCTACGTTTGAGGGTTTTCTCCTCGCGTCCCATGATTTCCACTGGTTGCTCAATGAATCTCAGATGTTCGTAAATTTCCAATTCTTCCAAAGGAATTATTTCAGTGTCTTCTGCCAGACATTTCTTTAGGTTGGAGACGTGAAACACGTTGTGAACTCCATCGAGTTCAGCAGGGAGTTTTAATCGGTAGGCCACCGGGCCTACCTCCCCAATAATTTCAAATGGACCGATATAGCGAGGATTTAGCTTTCCACGCTTTCCGAAGCGTATCACACCTTTCCAGGGAGATACCTTCAATAGTACCTTGTCGCCTACCTCGAACTTCAAAGGCTTACGGCGTTTGTCGGCATAGCTCTTTTGTCTGTCGCGTGCTGCGGCTATCCGTTTTCTGATTTGAATAATCCGTTCAGTTGTATCATGAATGAGTTCCGGTCCGGTGAGTCCTTTCTCACCCGTTTCAGCCCAACACACGGGCGATCTACACTTTCTGCCATAAAGAGCTTCAAAAGGTGCTGCACCGATACTTGAATGATAACTGTTGTTGTAGGAGAACTCCACCAACGGAAGATGAGCTTCCCAGTCTTTACTGAAGTCGAGAACGCAAGCTCAGAGCATGTCTTCTAAAGTCTGAATAGTTCTTTCCGTCTGACCATCGGTCTGCGGGTGATAGGCTGTACTCATATCCAGTCTGGTTCCTAGTGATTCTTGCATAGATTGCCATAATCGGGAAGTGAATCGGGGATCTCTGTCAGAGATAATAGTCTTTGGCACCCCATGACGTGCCACAATTCGGTCGATATATAGCTTTGTCAACTTATCCATATTGTCACTTTCCCTCATTGGAATGAAATGTGCAGATTTGGTTAGTCGATCAATGATAACCCAAATCGCATCCGGTCGATTCGATCGATGAGGTAATCCCGTTACAAAATCCATTGAGATATCCTCCCATTTCCATTCTGGGATCTTTGGTTGCTGTAATAGCCCAGAAGGCTTTTGGTATTCAATCTTCACTCTTGAGCATGTTAAACACTTAGCCACATATCGCGCGATGTCGGCTTTCATATTCGGCCACCAATACAAGTTCTTCAAATCTTGGTACATTTTATCCGATCCAGGGTGCACCGAATACCTTGATTTGTGAGCCTCGTCCATCACGAGCTCTCGGAGATTTCCAAGTAAAGGAACCCAAATTCTGTCATTGTAGTATCTGAGTCCGTCGGACCTAACTTCAGAGTTACCGTCTACACCACGCAGTGCTTCAGCTGCGAAGTTTTCTTCCTTTAGAGCTTCTTGTTGGGCATCGCGGATCCGATCCGGCAATCCTGTGTGAATGGTAAGTTGCAGCGCTCGTACTCGTCGAGGTTTTTCGTACTCTTTTCGACTTAGGGCGTCAGCCACCACATTGGCTTTTCCCGGATGATACTTAATTGCTAAGTCATAGTCATTTAGTAACTCGACCCACCGTCGTTGTCGCATGTTGAGATCCTTCTGATCAAAGATGTGCTGTAAGCTTTTGTGGTCGGTAAATATTGTGCACTTTGTTCCGTAGAGGTAATGTCTCTAAATCTTGAGTGCATGAACAACGGCTCCCATTTCCAAGTCATGCGTTGTATAATTCTTCTCAGTGTCCTTCAGTTGCCTGGACCCATAGGCAATCACTTTGTCCCGTTGCATCAACACACAACGGAGTCCTTGGATTGATGCATCACAGTAAACCACAAAGTCGTCAATTCCATCGGGTAACGCGAGAATTGGAGCTGAACATAACATATCTTTAAGAGTTTGAAACGCACGTTCTTCTTTTTCACCCCATCTGTATTGCACTCCCTTGTGCGTTAAAGCCGTTAAGGGTTGAGCCAACTGCGAGAAACCCTTGATGAATCTTCGGTAATATCCGGCAAGTCCCAAAAATTGTCGGATTTCGGTCGGCGCTCTTGGGGTAGGCCAATTCTTGATAGCTTCCACTTTAGCTGGGTCGACATGAATTCCATTCTGATCAACAATGTGTCCAAGAAACTGGACTTCGCGAATCCAAAAATCGCATTTCGAAAACTTGGCGTAAAGCTGTTCCTTGCGGAGCAATTCCAAGATAAGTCGCAGGTGCTCCTCGTGTTCCTCCTTTGTCTTGGAGTAGATCAAAATATCATCAATGAAAACTATCACAAACTTATCGAGGTACGGCTTGCACACTCGATTCATCAGATCCATAAATACGGCCGGCGCATTGGTTAGCCCAAACGGCATAACCAGGAATTCGTAGTGACCATACCGAGTTCTAAAAGCAGTCTTGGGGACATCCTCATCTTGAACGCGAAGCTGGTGATATCCAGACCGTAGATCAATCTTTGAGAAGTAACTTGAACCTTGTAGGTGATCGAAGAGATCGTCGATTCGAGGAAGTGGATACCGATTCTTGATCGTAACTTTGTTAAGCTCTCGGTAGTCAATACACATTCGGAACGTTCCATCCTTCTTCTTAACAAACAATACCGGAGCTCCCCACGGAGACGAACTGGGACGGATAAATCCTTTGTCAAGTAGCTCTTGAAGTTGTGAGGAGAGTTCGTTGAGTTCACTTACCGCCAAACGGTAAGGTGTGCGTGCAATCGGAGCGGCTCCAGGAGTTAAGTCGATTCCAAACTCAACTTGTCGAAATGGAGGCAAGCCAGGCAGATCTTCAGGAAATACATCGTGGAAGTCGCGGACTATCGGGTAGTCGTCGATTCTGCGCTCGGGAAGTGTCGAATCGGTGACGTTTGCAAGAATCGCGAAGTGACCTTTGCGAAGGCACTTTTGAGCTTTGAGAAACGAAATAATACCAGTTACTGTTCCACCTTTTTCACCTTGGACCGTTAACACTTTACCTCCTTCGAGTGGGATACGAACCACTTTTTCTTTACATAAGATTTCAGCTCGATTCTCAGATAACCAATCCATTCCTACTATAACGTCAAAACTACCAATCGGAAAAGGCATAAGGTCAATTCCTAATGTATGGCCAGCTAGTTCTAACTTACAGTCCTTAACTATCTGAGTTGTATCATGGAGTTTACCATTTGCTAGTTCTACCACATATTTAGCGTCTAAGGCAACCAGTTTAGCATTAATCAACTTAGCAAATTTAGTGGAAATAAAACTTTTCTCAGCACCAGAATCAAACAATACAGTAGCAAAGAAACCATTCAATATGAATTTACCATTAATCACGTTGGCGTCGTTGCGAGCTTCTCCTTGACCCATGACGAAAGCTCTTCCTCTGCCATTTCCACCATTCCCGTTCCCGCCATTACCATTTCCGTTGCCTGGGTTTCCACCGTTACCATTGTTACAATTTCCTTGTCTTCTCAATCGCGGACAATCCCTTTTTATGTGGCCTTGAGCTCCACACTCAAAACAGCCACGGGCTCCATCATTGTTGTTGTTCTGATTGTTTCCTTGCCCGTTGCGGTTGTTTCCATAGTTGTTGTTGTGCCTTTGGCGGTTCTGTTGCTCAGGAAGAATTGCCCAACAGTCTTTTGCTTCATGGCTCCTCTTGCCACATCTTTCGCAGTTCAAACTTTTTCTGCAGGTACCGGTGTGATGCTTCCCACACTTGTTGCACCTGGGCAGGTTACCCTTGTAGTTACCTTGACCATTCCCGCCCTGGTGATTGTTAACACTGTTGTTTCCAGATCTCTTGCTCTGACCCTGGGAGTTAAACGATCTCCCCGTGTTGTTTCCAACACTTTGATTGTTCATAGAGTTTCCAGGAGCTTCATCATCAGCTTTTCTTTTGCCACTCAAGGCAGTCTTCTCAGAAACTCTTGCAGGAAGTGTACCCCTCTCAACCTCCTGATCAGTTAACTTGTGAGCCAGACGGATGGCTTGTTGCACAGTGATTGGGTTGCTGGCAGTCACCAGACTCTTGATTTGGGGTACGAGACCCTCCAGATAACGCTCAATGCGTTTGAATTCAGCATCAACCATGGACGGACACAGTACCGCGTACTCGTGGTAACGCGCGGTGTACTCTTCGACTTCAGACCCAAACATCTTGGAGTTCAGAAATTCTCCTTCTAGCTTCTTGACTTGGTCCCGAGGGCAGTACTCCTCCATGATCAGTTCCTTAAATGCTTCCCATTCCATGTTGTTAGCCGCATTTACCCCGACCATTTGAATTTCAGCGTTCCACCAGGAGAGAGCAGCTCCTTCGAATGTACCAGTCGCAAATTTCACCTTGTTCTCAGCCGGGCAGTTACACATGGAGAAGACCTTCTCAGACTTCTCGATCCACCTGAGGAGTCCTACCGCTCCTTCCTCGCCGGAAAATGTCATCGGCTTGCAGTCCATGAAAGTCTTAAATGTGCAGTGATGAACGTTTCCTGATGCAATTAATAGTTCGGGTTTTAAATTTAAACAGGTCAAAATATATATCGCCTTGTGCCTTAACCGGCATAACAATTACCATGCGCGGCAATTGTACCTTGCACGGCGGCCACGGCGGCTTGCACATGCTCGTTGATCATTGCTTGCAGTTGTGCAGGCGTCAGGTTGATGTTATTCCTTCCCGCTCTTCCAGACATTTTCTGGATTGTGAAAGTAGACAGTGTTCAGTAACAATTATATTCTATACATATCCCATAATATGTATATTAGCAATTTCCCGTTATCCCTCTATTAGTCCAGAAAAATTTTGTGCACAATCGAGGCGTCGTCGGAGAACGTCGTAAGTCGTGAGTACTATCGTCGAAAGTCGGCTTCCCCATAAAAGTCACCGTCGGCGTAGTCATCGTAGCAGAAATCAGGACGTCGCGTGTAGCATCGTTTCGTTGTCGCTTTCCCCAGAGTAGTGCGTGTATTATCGCTCGCATTTCGTATTTGTGTGTGAAATCTTCCTAAGGCTTTTCCGTTAGACTACTTAGACACGGTTTCTATATATATCTACATATATATATATATATCTACATATGGAGTATTTACTTACACAGCAGAGCGAGTATCCCAGGTTGGCACGTAAAAATTTTTGTTTTGGGAATTTGTTTGTTCGTTTGTAACTAAGGTTTCAAGTTGCAGTTTCCAAATCGTTTTTCAAAAATGATTCCAGTTCTCTGCAACTTATGGCTCTTATACCAATCTGTCACACCCCCAAATAACCACTAACGGAGTTTATACCGTTAAGGGGTGCGAGCAAACCAGGACCACAACCATTAGTTACAAATACTAAACGAATCAGAGTAAAGTCCAAAACATTCATTTCAAAACAGTTTCAAAAGTTACGCAGCGGAATAAAGGCATAAGTATCTTAGCACTAACCACGTGCTTTACAAATCTTTGTTTCAAATTCAAATTCCCAAATTTAGTTTAATAAAAGTAAATATCTTCTCGTTCCATGCCAACCTCCAGTGGATACTCTTCAACGATCTGCAAAAGTGAAAACCACACAAGTGTCAACCTAACGGTTGGTGAGTTCACAGTGGGCATGTCATGCATTGGCCCGGTCTCATAATCGTAATCGTGTCAACATATACATACGTAATATTTGTTTGTGAAAAGCAATGCTCAGTTATATACGTCAATTCATAAACATTTGTTATTTAGTAAAGTTATTGTCCGTAACAAAGTTATCAGGTATGTACTAGTCTTGTATAATTAAAGTGCTCAACCGATATCGCGGGTAGCTAATCCGTTGTTTCCATGCACTAAGGAAGTTTGTACCAAAGCTGACGATTAAGTATAGTAGAGGCAGAGCCTTCAGCCATTTTGTTTTACGGACATACGTCATCGCGGCTTTGCCTCCTCCGTGTCCTCTCGGGATCACGGTCAGATAGGCTGATATTGTACCTCCGTGCACCTCCAGTGTCACGAGGCGGAGTTTGTCAAACTCCAGTAGATCTACCCAACATCCCCTCGCTTTACAATTAATGGCACAATAAAGTTGAGGACTTTTTCTGTTAAAAAGGCAATCCTTAGAAATCATGTGATATCATGTGGTTTGTTGGTACATTATATGTGGCAACGGGCTGGATCGAATAGAGTGTTGAAGACAATGTTTTGACCTAGTTTTTGTACTGGCCGAACCTTGGCCGAACCCAAGGTTCGGCGGCTCCGAACTCTGGCCGATCTCCAGGCTCGGAGGACAGGTTTTAGGAATCTATAAATAGGTCTTTTGTCTTGTAATTTACTAGTTGTTCATGAGAGCTTGTGTATGTGAGAACTAGTATTTTGTACTCTGAATCTCTTGTAATCGTTCTATTGGTTAATGAGATTGAGTCGTTTTATTTACATTGATTGTTCTCATTGTTTTTCACGTTATTGATGTCGAACTAAACCGATCCACACGCTCCAGCGTTTTCAAGTGGTATCAGAGCTTTCTGGTTGTGTTTAGGTTCGATTTGATTCAATTCGTGAGTCACAAAGCTCGTTTTCATTTTTGTTTTTCAAAATTCTCGTTCAAAACAGCATGTTTTACGTTCAATATGCTTGTTTTTGCTCGTTTTGGTTAGTTTGAGTGTCCACAGCTCGAGAGGTGTCATTTTTAGTGAGTTTTTCCGAAATTCTTTGGTTTTTCGCGTTCGGCCGAACTCCACGTTCGGTGTAACTACTCCGAACTCCAGGTTCGGAGTACGCTCGGCATAACCGTTCCGAACGCCAGGTTCGGAGTAAGTTCGGTGAAGTTCGGTGAAGTCTCGGAGTCCTGTTCATAGTTCGGTAAGGTTCGGAGCTCGTTCGGTGAGCGTTCGGACTAGATTTATCGTTCGGTGAGAGTTCGGACTAGGATCGGAGGAAGCTCGGAGGGTACAGTGGTTCGGACCAGTTCGGACAGATCAGATTTTTCAAATTTTGAACATGTCGGATTTTCAAGCGTTTGCTGCTATTCAAACGCAGATGCAAGCTTTACTCAACTATGACAATGAGATTGGAACAACACAAAAAGTTCCAAAGTTGCTCAAGTTCGAAGATTATGCCAATTGGAAAAAGCGATTTGAGGCATATATCGGAACAACGGATCCAGATTTATGGATTGCTATGGATGCACCGTATGTGTATCCGGTTGGTCCTAACAATGTTCCCATTATGCAACGTAATTTGGATCTTACACAGAAAGCTGATTATGTTCGTGAACAAAAAGCGTATGGTTTGATCACTCAAGCATTACCAAAGGAATTATTACATCAATTTAAAAGTTGCAAACACGCTCATGAGTTATGGTCAACTCTGAAGGAGAGGTGTGAGGGCAATGAGCAGTATAAAAAGAGCAAGAAAAAGGTTTTGAACAAAGAATTTGACAACTTCAAACACTTTGAAGGTGAAGGTGTTTCTGAACTGATTTCGAGGTATTGCCATTTATTATCTGAAATGGATACCGTTCAAATCAAAAAGGATGATGAAGAGCTTAAAGAGAAACTACTTGAAGGTTTACCTTCTAAGTGGGAATCATATGTTTTGATGTTAACAAATGATAAAGATTTTTCAGAATTGACTTTTGTGAAATTGTTGGGCAAGTTGCAAGCAAGAGATTTGGAAATGAAGAACGTGAATACTACTCCTGCTGAAGTCCAGAATCCGGATGTCTATTACGGATCAAATGCTGCTACTATTTCGGGTAAATCGGGCAAGACAGCAAATTCTGCTCCAGCAACGGCTTTCATGGCTGGAAGTTCACATTTACCAAATTCAGGAACTAGTTTGGGATCGAATGGCCATGAGTATAGTTATAGTTCTGGAGGTTGTAGTGCTTCAATTCCGGCGAGTAATTTGATGGACAAAAGCAAGATGGCTATGTCTGTGTCAACAACGGAGGATTATATGGCACTGGTGTCTGCTTTGGTGTCATCTTATTATGGACTTATCACTGGAAAGGTAAGCAATGCAGAGCTAACTGAGGAAGATTACGATCAAGTGGATCCTGATGACTTGGAGTTAATGGATATTAACTGGCAATTTGCTATGCTTGCGAGGAGGGTTAAGAGATTCTTGAAAAAGACTGGAAGAAAAGACCTGAATTCTGGAGGAAGAATTGGTTTTGACAAGTCAAAAGTGTGATGTTATAATTGCTCTAACTTCGGACACTTTGCTCGAGAATGTTCTCAACCAAAGAAGCAAGAATATCAGAAATTTAATTCCAAACCATCTGCATCTGGACTCAACAATTCATCGACCTCAGGGAGTTCTTTAAATTCTAAATCTATTTCTGAACCCACTAAAGCTTTAGTATCTCAAGCAGATAAAACCTATAATTGGGGTAATCAGTTTACTGATTCATCTGCTTTGATTGTTAAACATGTGCAGGATGATGATACTATGACAGAATCTACTCAAGATGGAGATGATTCTCATGGTGAAGTAATTGGTGAAAGTTCTGTTGAAGTTAATGATGATAAAGTTGCTTTCATGACAAATCTATCTGAGAAGGCGGAATCTAATGCTATTCTCTTGTTGGAAAAACAAATTCATCTTCTGACTGAGGAGAAAGAGGCATTAATCCGAGAGTGTGATGCAGCGAAGGCTGAAGCAATTGATGCAGCGAATGATTTTGAGAATCTTTATCAAAAGAGTCTTCCGCTGAAAGAAAAATATGACAAAGCGCAACAGAATGCACTGGAAATTGCAGACAAGATGATTGCACTGCAGAAAGAGATGCATAAAATATCTGAGGAGAACAACAGTTTGAAGCTAGAAGTCGGGTCACTTAAACGAAGCAATATCACAGAATCGGTTGCTCTCATGGCCGATACTTCGAAGGTAGTTTCGTATCCTCAAATGTGCAAGTCTTGTGATGAATTTGCTACCGCTAAGAGTACTCTCTTAGACGAAAAGACAAAATTAAAAGATCTTTTGTCGGTAGCATGTGCGGATAAGAACATTTACAAAGAAAGATGGGAGGGAACCACAAAGGAATTGTTGTCAGTACATGAGCAACTACGATTACAAAAATTTGATTTTACAAATCAATCTGAGTTGCTTGTGTCTGTACAAAAGGATTTGGCATCGAGTCAAAAACTTGTTGCAGATCTGAAAATTGAGATTTTTGAGTTAAAAACAAAAATTGACACTTTCCAATTTTCATCATCTTTTACAAATTTTGTGTACAATTCTGAGAAACAAAATGGATCTGACAAGTTAAACCAAGTTCCTTCACCAGTAGTTCTTACTAATGGTCCCTCTTCTACTGAAAAGGTGGATGTTTCACCTGAATCTTCTAAGACCAATGTTCCGCAATCAACTAAATCAGAGTCTGATAAAAATTCAACCGGTAAATCTGTTCTGGATTCGTCGGTTGATGAATTGTTTTATAATGTTTCAGACTTTGATAAAGTTGATGATCTTGTGTCTGAAACAGACACTGAAAGTTCCAAAACCACTCGTCCACAAGTTTCTAATCCAGATCATCATAATTTGATTTTAAATCATGATTTTCCAACGATCAAATCTGAGCTTAAGAAATTGAGTGAGTTTGAACAAAAACAGATTGCTCGAGGCAAGTCTGTTCAGGGAAAACCAGTCAAAAATGGTGGAGTTGGGTTTGAGACCTTGGCAAGTCAAAAAGTTTTTGAAAAAGGTTCTTCTTCAAAGGTTACTAAATCTGAAAATGCCAAGGTTAATAATTCGACTCAGAAAGCCAAAATTGACCGTCCAGAAAAATGGGTGACCTACAAATTGAAAGGTTCGGATAAGATGTATTATGATAAGGATTTTCCTTTAGATATGGTTAATCCTAATCTGATTGACAAAATCTTCTCGGGAGGTTATGATCCCAAATATGATCCTAATAAGAAAGCAGTGCCTATTAGGAAAGGAAATAGGGTTTTTACTCCGATGGAGGATTTTGTTGATTCTGATTGTGAAGGTGGGGTGGCTAATAAAGTGCAAAAACCTGTTCAAAAGAATGTGAACAAGAAACCTTTCAAATCAACTTTTCATGAATCACCAAAAAGTTTTCACGAAACTCAAAAAGGTTTTTATCATCAAAAACAATCAAATTTCAGAAACCCAAGTCCATATGTACAACGGTCACAATTTTATGATGATGCTGGGTTTTATGATGATTTTGGTTGTGGGCCAAATCAACCTATCTTTGGAAGGGGTCCAAAGTGGGTTGATCATGGATATCAACATAATGTTGGTCCACGTTTTGATGGAAGGAGAGATAGACGTCAGAATTATTTTTCTGAAAATTTGCGGGCAAGAGATCAAGTTGATTACTGTGATGATTTTTCAGAAAATGTTTCTGGCTACACTGAAAACTTTGCAAATCATTCTGTGTCTAATAGAAAGGGGTTTAAATCTAAGTCACAAAAAGTTTTTGTTGAGTCTGATATGGATGATGACACGATTGTTCAATCTGTCATGGACAAACGAAAATGTTTTAAATGCAAACTTCGTGGTCATTCATATCGGGTATGTCCATTGAAGAAACCTAAATCTGACAAATCTGATGTTGAGAAATCTGATGCTGGTTCTGAGGGATATCAGACGGAAACCCCTGTTTCCAAGAAGAAAGTTAGATTTGTGGATGACCAGGGAAGAATACATTTTTTTAATGAATTTCAACAAAATAACATTGCAAAGAAATCAGAAAAAGAATCTGAAAACGTCAAATCAATTCTTAAAACTTCTTCATCTGGCTCCAAGGGTTCTTCAAGTGAGTCATGGAAACCTAAGGGTTCTTCCATGGCTGGTGTTGATTTTGTTGAAGATGACGGTCGACCCAAAGCTTCTAGCTTGGGTTCGTCCCGATAACTAATCTTCTGTTTTAATTTATGCAGGGATCTTCGCGACCACCTATGAGTAACATTTGGGTCGTTGATAGCGGAGCATCTCGGCACATGACTGGTGACATCTCTCTGCTGCATGATGTGAAACCATTTGATGGTGGAAAAGTTACATTTGCTGGCGATAAGGGAGGTCAGGTCACTGGAATTGGTAAATTGTCCAATGGATCAGTCACATTCGAGAATGTTGAGTATGTCAAAGAATTGGAATACAATCTTCTTAGCGTCTCCCAGATTTGTGATAAGCAATACGTTACTGCTTTCACAGGGAGTGAATGTGTAATACTGAAGCCTGACTACAAGATTCCTGATGAGTTTGTAGTAATGCGAGCCCCTCGATTTTCAAATTTATACGTGCTTGACATGAATTCAGCTACTGCCACTGTTGAAGGTCAATGTTTTTTAACAAAAGCATCAGAAAGGGATTCTATTCTATGGCATCGTCGCATGGGACACATCCATTACCGGAAGATGAATGAATTGGTGCGACGGGATCTTGTCGAAGGGGTTCCGAAACAGCAATTTATATTTAATGATGTGTGTGTGAGTTGCAAGAAAGGAAAGCAAAAGAGAAAATCTCATCCATTGAAAAAGTATCACTCAATTGATGTACCATTGGAATTACTTCACATGGATTTGTTCGGTCCTGTGAATCGTAAGAGTATTTCTGGAAATTGGTACTGTTTGGTGGTAACTGATGAATATTCAAGATTTTCTTGGGTGGATTTTCTGGTTACTAAAGATGAAACAGCAAAAATCCTTATCAATTTGATTAATACTCTTGAGTCACTATACAAATTGAAAGTCAGAAGGATTCGTAGTGACAATGGCACGGAGTTTAAGAATTCAGCCGTGAGGACATTCTGTATGGAAAAGGGAATTGTGCACGAGTTTAGTACACCATACACTCCTCAGCAAAACGGCGTGGCAGAAAGAAAGAATCGTACCATTATTGAAACAGCACGAACAATGTTGGCTGATGCTCAGTTGCCGGTTCCTTTTTGGACTGAAGCTGTCAACACTGCTTGTCACGTGCTGAATAGGGTACTAACTGTTAAGAGGCTTGGAAAGACATGTTACGAATTGCTCAAGAATCGCAAACCGACTCTTGACTACTTAGAGCCATTTGGATGTCCATGTACCGTGTTAACGTCTGCGGGCAAATTTGATAACAAGGTATTTGAGGGAGTGTTTGTCGGATACTCGAATCAAAAGAAACGGGTATTTAATTTGCAGACGGGAACTGTAGCGGAATACTTACATGTGGATTTTCAACCATATACTTTACCACCCAAAGGTGAAGGACCGGATTGGATGTTCGATTACAAATCATTGTTTGAAAATTTTGATTCAACTCCAGAAATGTCTGACGAGCAACTTGCAAATGTGTACATTGAACTTCAAAATGATGTTCCGGTTCTCAAAATTGTGAATCTGCCAACTCCAGAAGTGCCTGTTGCTGATGATTATATGACTGAGTCTTCTAATGATACAACAGTTGTGGCTGATGTTATGTCTTCTGATGATGAGAACGAATTTCATGAAGCCGTGTCACATCAGAATGAGCTTCCTGTTCAACAACCTGATCCACAAGTTGATGCTGTTACAAATGATGTGGTGGCTGATTCAACTGAGAATGTGGTGGTTGAGGAAGATCCTATTCCTGGTTTGGCTGAAACGGTTGAGGTTCCTGTTCATCAGACGCTTCGTATAAACACCGTTCATCCACAAGAAAATATTATTGGTGATTTGAATGACGGAGTGCGCACAAGACATCAGATTGAGGGTAGTGCGTTACTAACGGTTTTGGAATCTGGTATCCAGGAAGAAGCATTCCATTCTTGTTTTCTATCTCAGATTGAACCTAAAAATGTGAATGAAGCGTTACTTGATGGTTCATGGGTAGAAGCAATGCAAGAAGAGCTGTTACAATTTCAGAAGTTAGAAGTATGGCATCTTGAAGATTTACCAGCAGGAAGTAAGAAACCTTGTGGTACAAGATGGGTGTACAAATGTAAAAAGGGATGATCGTGGAGTGATAGTCCGCAATAAAGCTCGTTTGGTTGTGCAAGGGTTTTCTCAGGAAGAAGGGATTGATTTTAACGAGGTGTATGCACCAGTTGCCAGAATTGAAGCAATTCGAATATTCTTGGCATTTGCAGCACATCGTGGTTTTAAGGTCTTTCAGATGGATGTGAAGAGTGCATTTCTTTACGGCAAAGTCAAAGAAGAAGTTTATGTTGATCAACCTCCGGGATTCTACGATCCTGATTATCCGGAGAAGGTTTATAAGCTGGATAAAGCACTTTATGGTCTCCATCAGGCTCCTCGAGCTTGGTATGAGACGCTATCCACTTATTTACTTGACAATGGATTCAAGCGTGGGTTGGTCGATCCTACCTTATTTTGTCGTAAAACGGGGGAGGATTTGCTCTTGGTACAAATTTATGTCGATGACATTATTTTTGGGTGTTCCAATGAACAATTATCAAAGGATTTTGAGAGATTGATGCAAACAAAGTTTGAAATGAGTTCCATGGGAGAAATGTCGTTCTTCTTGGGCTTACAAGTTCAACAATCTGACAAAGGAATCTTCATACATCAGTCAAAGTATGTTAACGATGTTCTAAGTCGGTTCAAAATTGAAGATGTTCGCATTCCTGGAACTCCAATTCAGCTGTCTCATGGTCTTTGTCCTGACGAAGAGGGTGAACCAGTAGATGTCACTCGGTATAGGGCAATGATAGGATCATTAATGTACTTGACAGCTAGTCGACCTGATATTATGTTTGCTGTCTGTCTTTGTTCCAGGTACCAAGCAGCACCTCGAGTTTCTCATATGGAAGCAGTCAAGAGGATTCTAGCTTATCTGAAGGAACAGAATAAGAGATGTTCTGGTGTACGCATGTTTTCATTTTGCAAAGATTTAAACTTGTTTGATTTTCTTTATTTTGTCAAACGATCGGACTTTCTCTGCGTATCGAAAGATCGACCTGATTGTTGTTCGTTTGACGTTCTGCTTTATTTTCTTTGGTGTTTCGTATAACTCATCGGACTTTCTCTGCGTGTGCGGAAGCACCGACCTGATTGTTGTTGGGTTATACAATTTCTGCTTTATTTTCTATTTTTTATTTTCCTAAACAATCGGACTTTCTCTGCGTGCCTACCAGCCGACCTGATTGTTGTTTGTTTAGGGTTCTGCTTTATTTTTGCATGAAACACCAAGAACGTTAAATCTCTGTGGAAATCAAATTCTGTGAATAATACAAAAATAATAAGAATAAGCCAGATTGCCAATATGTCTGATTGTGTGGGTTTTCATAATATCAATGCTTGCTTAATACATCTTAACATATCAGAAAGCTATAAAAATTGATCTACCCGAGCTGAAATAAACTGAAAAGTTGTATTTGCTGCCAACTTGACTTGCATGCTGATTAGAAATGAAATTGAAGTGTGTATGATGCATATTTGACCGATATGATCTCGCGTCTGGATCTTTCTCACAAAAATACTTAATTTATTTCAGTTCTAGTTATTTCATTTCATTTCTGTTTTGGCTTGTTTCTTTGAAAATCTGTAAAATCACAAAAAGATTTTAGGTGTGTTTTAGCATAATTTTAGAAAAATTCAAAAAGATGTTTGGTGTGTTTGAAAATTTACAAAATATCAAAAAGATTTTGATTCTGTTTTATTTTCGATCAACCGTTGGTGAAAGATTACAAATTATGCCGGGAACAACCAAAAGGACTTGATTTCAGAAATTTCATCATAAAATTGAACAAGTTTGTATCAAATTGTTTAAATTTTAAAACTTTGGGGTTCAATTTGAAGATTCATCAAACTTAGGGTTTAAGTTGAAAATTTTTGGAAATGACCTAACTTGAAATTCGGAGGTCCGAACTTGGAGTTCGGAGGTCCGAATGCTGAAGCTCGGTGGTCCGAACGAGAGGTTCGGAGAGAGTTCGGGGGGTCCGAGGTAGGAGTTCGGACACGTTCGGTGAAATTCTTGGTCCGAACGAGGAGTTCGGAGGGAGCTCGGAGGTCCGAACGGGCTGACCTATAAATACTCCGAATCAGGAGTTCGGAGGTCATAATTTTCTGTTGACTCCGAACTTTACCGAACGGCTGCCAAAATTTCTAATTTTCCAAAAACTGCGTTGTTTGAGTGTTTTGAGTACAGATTCAGGTAGATAACGTGTTTCCGAGTATTGGGGTGTATTTCTTTGTGGTTTTTGTTCACTAATGTGTGTGATTTTTGTGAATAATCGTTCCAACTGTTAAATACAACTCAGATCTGAAATTACTTACTGTAAACAGGTGTTTGAACCAGAAAAAGTGGCTTCTTTGTGTTTAATACAAAAAACCGTGCATGGGTGTGTGTTTGTTTGACTTGATTTGGCCGGAATCACTAACTTCAAATTTCAAAATCGTCGGAGATGCTCGAGCTCCGAACTTGGGGTTCGGAGGCTCCGAACTTGTGGTTCGGAGCAGGCTCGGACAGAGTTCGGCCAAACTAAAATTTTGAGTCAAAAAAGTTGTTGTTTTATGCAATTGATAATGATTTGACGAATTTGGTGATTTTATCTGTTAATCATATGACTTTTAATGAACTTTTCATGTTATGTGTTTTCAGAAATGGCTGTGAATTTAAAAGTTGGAGATAAACACAATGTCTGTGCACATCTCGGTGTTGGAATATCAAAGCTTGAACAATTTGGTGGAAATAGCATATTTGATTTCCTGAGACGTTCCAGGATTCATTATGCTATAACAACAACATGTGATGTATATCGGGATATAATCTTGGAATTCTGGAGCAATGCACGAACGATAACTGACGATCCGATCAGAATTTCAGCAACAGTTCAAGATCAGACAGTAGAATTCACTGAAGCAGATATCAGAAGGGTGTTACACTTGGAATCTGATACATTGAATGCACCGTTAACATTTCCGCATGAAGCTAATGTTGCATTTCTGAAACGTATCTGGTATTCTGATGATCCAAGTAAAGAGTGGGTCTACAAGTCAGCATTGAGCGTACCCTACAAGTATCTGGTGCATGTGCTGCTAGTGTGTCTGGGACACAGGATTTCAGGGTTTGATGAAGTTCCTCAGATCACAATTTCTCTGCTGAATGCCTTAGTAATGAATCGTCCTTACAACATTTCTGGGATGATTTTTCATTACATGAGAGACAATCTTACTCAGAGGCAGAAGAAAGCCGCTATTTATCCAAGATTCATTCAGATGATCTTGAATGACTTGTATCCAAACTTGGTAAAGAATGCGAATCAGAAGATGGTGTTGAAACACATGACAGAAGCTAGTGTTGGTGCTTTAGCATCTTATCAGAAGATGGCACCTGAGTTGAAGCCCAAATTTAAACGCCTGATTGGTCATTTGGCGAATCCTGATTATGTTGCACCAGCAGCTGGTGCACCACGCCATAGCCAAGACAGTGATTCAGAAGAGTTGGATTACAGTTGGATTGTGGAAAGAAATCAGAATCCACAACAAGGACGTGTGAAAAGACCAAAGAGACGAACTCCAGTTGCTCAAGAGCCGGATGTTCAAGCCCCGATTGGCTCTGAACCAGCAGTATCTCAACCTGCTGTGTCTCAACCAACTGTGTCTCAGCCAGTTGTGTCGAAACTGTGAGTTTATCACAAGAGATTCCAGTAACTGTAAGTGTGACTGAGACAGCTGCAGTGAATACTTTGATTGATGAATCTGATGAATCTGAAGATGATGATGAGTTTCTGAATATGGGGGCTGACTCTGAAGACTTATCGGATACAAACGATCCGTTTGTCCGTGTCTTGATTAATTCAAAGTATGTGAGGTTGAGGAAATGTAGTGATGCTCATCTAGCATATCGTCTAAACCAGAACAAAAGCAACGACCGATACCAGGGTCGTGTGTATGATCAAGTAGCCTCATCTGCTTCTGACGAAGATTATGATCCTTCAGCTGATTCTGTACATGGTAAAGGAAAGCAATCAGTTGCTGGTTCCAAAAGAAGATTGAAGTCAATATCAGCTGGTGGTAAAGGCAAGAAGAGAAGGACTCAGCAATATGTTTTACAGCCTCGTTCTGGGATATCTTCTTCTTCTGTGTCTGTGCCAGAAGTTACTACAACTGTTCAGACTTCGATGTCTGATGTGCAGGCTGATTTCTTGCGTGATCTGATGAATGCAAACAGATCGACAACTGTGAGCACGGCACCTTCAGCAAGTGCTGGTGCGCAGTTTGTTCCTCAGTGTATGGGTTCTACACCCACAACTCCGGTGTTCTCCACAGCTACAACTACAAATGCTTCTCCAGACATCAACTTCAATTTTGAGCAAGGTTCTGTGTCGTTTTCTCAGGCTAGTATTCTTCAGAGTGCTCTTCATGATCAGCAACAACAGATTGATAGCCTAAAGTCTAAAGTTGGTGAGCTACAGGCTAGTAATGAAGAATTGAGGGCAGAGAATTTGGCTAAAGATAAACAAATTCAACGTTTGAGTCTTGCTAGTGAAACTCAGAATTCCATGCTTGTGACGATGAGTGAGCAAATAAAATTTTTAATGGAAAAATTTAAAGCTCAGGGGGAGATTGGTGATGGATCAGGGTGTCGAGAAGAGTTTATGGATTACTTGAATGATGATCCCGATCAAGATGATCAAGGGAATGTAGGTGGAGGATCAGGCCCAACTGGTAATGTTAGTTCGGGTGCTGGGACATCTACATCCCAGGGGGAGAAAGATTCAAGAGAAGCGATGCCGATTTCGTCAATCCCATCCAATCAAGCTGGTACTAGTTTGAAAGAATTCCAGCATATTATTGAAAATTTAGAAGAAGGAGAGATTGCTGGTGATTTAATAGCTGAACAGCTTAAAGCAGTGTTTGAGTTGAATGATGAAGAAATGAGGAAAGTTTCTGAAGCTGAACCAGAGAAATATGAATCATCTGATCCAGAGTCTGATGACGATATTGAAGGGATTTTTGAAGAAGAAATTGAAGTTGAAGACATTACATCAGAAGAATACCCGGATATGTATTCAAATGTCAGCAATAATCAGTCTGGTGATGATTTTGAAGTATTTCCTGAAGAAAAGGTTACTGAAGCGGAGGAGAGACTGAAAAAGAAAGAATCAGAGAAACCTGAAGATCCAACGGTCAAGGAGTTTAAAGAACAGAAACAACGTTGGGTGATGGATGAATACATGAAAGAGTTCCATGCCAACTATGTTCCTCCTGCAAAGCTGACTATTCAAAGACCGTATTTTAAGTTCAAGGGTCAAGTCTCAGGTGATATAATCAGTTGGATGTATTCTGCAAGGTTGAAGTGTTATGGGATTAAACGTCAAAATGGAGTTCAGTATTTTAAACGTGCGAGAGATTTTAGTAGTTTACCAGTGTGGGATGTACGAGAACTGTCTAGAAAGCCTTTCTGTAATTATGAGAATGATGATTTGGGCTTTCATTTCAAGAAGCTGTTAGAGAGAGAATGCAGAGAAGGGTTTAAGTTTTTGAATCCTCAGAGACCTAAAAGACGTCGATCTCGCACCAGAATACATGAAAGAACTGGTAAGAAACTCATTGTATTGGTGTTCAAGAAGAAACCGGTAGTGATGCAGAAAATTCCTCTCATGCCAATGGAACTTGATTTTATCAAGGACCTGCGTTGGTGGTATTATAATGAGAGTACCGGAGAAGCTATGATAGTGCTGGAGAAGGAAAACCGGGTTGTTCGAATCTATGATCCGATGTGGCTGATTAATCTATCCAAGGCTGATATTGAAGAGCTGTATTACAATCCGATTCTGTATTATCCTGACTACATGGAACTTGCATTGAAGTTTCAGAGGGTGATCAGAGTTTGCTTTGCCTTCAACATTTACGCAGGAAACAATCATGATTTGATTCGAGAAAGAGATGGGGTTGATGCTGATGTTCGAGGCTGAAGACGAAGGGTCCAGCTGTTGCCAAGGGGGAGTTTGTTGGTACATTATATGTGGCAACGGGCTGGATCGAATAGAGTGTTGAAGACAATGTTTTGACCTAGTTTTTGTACTGGCCGAACCTTGGCCGAACCCAAGGTTCGGCGGCTCCGAACTCTGGCCGATCTCCAGGCTCGGAGGACAGGTTTTAGGAATCTATAAATAGGTCTTTTGTCTTGTAATTTACTAGTTGTTCATGAGAGCTTGTGTATGTGAGAACTAGTATTTTGTACTCTGAATCTCTTGTAATCGTTCTATTGGTTAATGAGATTGAGTCGTTTTATTTACATTGATTGTTCTCATTGTTTTTCACGTTATTGATGTCGAACTAAACCGATCCACACGCTCCAGCGTTTTCATGGTTTAGACTTTAACCTACACTAGCCATATTAAAACGGTTTTCGTTTCAGAAATAGTTTGTTAAGTTTCACAAGTGTTTCCCATAAAACACTTCAAGTTCATCAAGTAGATGCATAGCATTCTAAGTTTTCAGTTTCATCAAGTGGTGCATAGCACTCGTAAAGTTTTCAGCATTGTTTTCCATTAAGTTATTCAGTGTGTCCCAAACGGGCTCACAGTAAACGGGTTAGTGACACTCACCTTTGGTTGCACTGCTACACTTGTTATATAATCCAAGTTTTCTTAACGAAGACCTATGAACACGTTTAGGTCTTAAGTATTAGTTTGGTGTCTAATCTTTACTTAACGTCACTATGGCCCATAACATAGCACGTTGAAACTATGACTCGACATAACGACACACGACACCGATGGTTGATCATAAACAAGGGTTCATATACATCAGAAATCAAAGCATGTATCCTCATAGCATAATCATGTAAGTCATGGCATAACATTCAAGCAAATTGCACAAGTTTGGATTCTGGTCTCAGTTTCACTAGCAGTTTCGCTAGGCAGTTTCGCTGTGTGCACGGGCAGCACTTTCGCTAGGCAATACCCGATGACACAGTTTCTCTAGGCTAGTTTCGCTCGAAACTGTTGGCACAGTTTCGCTAGCCTAGTTTCGCCCGAAACTGGTTTGAACTTTCGTTCAGGGAATTTCGCTCGGTAGTTTCGTCCGAACAGGTCTGGTTGGTTTACCCGGCGACACTACAATTTCGCTCCATAGTGTCGCTGGTTGAAGATATGCATAATTTCGCTGGACAGTTTCGCCCAGAGAACATGACAGTTTCGCTAGTCGTGAAAAACACATAAATCAGCCTAAAAATCAATCTAACAGCTTCCATATTACATGTAATTCATTATCTAGCATACATAACCATTTACCAACATAAATCAGTAAGCTTTAACACCTTAAACATGCATATTCATCATCAAATCACCAAAATACATTTAAAACCCTAAAGTGACCTAAATAGCATAAATCTCTATCATGGTTGGATTTCAAACGTAAAGTTGCAAACTTTATGATAGATCTAGCATTCCTAAGCATTCCTACAGAAGATCTAACGATAACACAGAGATTTAGGCATGCTTTATGAAGAAACACATAGAAAAGCATAGAAAATGGTGGTTTTGGGACTCACGGTTGATCTAGGATCGATGGATGATCTTCACAACTCAGAATGATGGCTGATTCTTGATGGTTCTTGGTTGGAATCAGCTGGTCCAGAAGTTTCAGGAGAGTGTGTGTGTTTTTGTGTGAAATGAGGCAAATAGGAGAGCTAGGGTTTATTAAGATTATTTATATCAGAGGCTAGTTTCGCTGGCAGTTTCGCTGGCCTGGCGAAACTGGCTCTGATCACGAGTGAGCCAACAGACTGCCGGGCGACACTATAGTTTCGCCCGGTAGTTTCGCTGGTTACCAAAAGTGGTCAATTTCACATTCTAAGCAAGATAAACACGATTCATAAATTGTCATGCTATTCACAATACTAAATCATGTATTTAAATCACATTGCACATTATGACATTAAAAATGAACACATAGCACATATGGACGGGTTCGGTGATCAACCAAAGGTCGTGGACGTATTCGGCCTAGTTATGCATTAGTTACTAAGTTAACACTTATAATGTAACTAACGGAGATTGTCTAACAGAAGTAAACCTTGAAATTCTCGGATGTCACAAACAACGCTGACGTTTTGAGGTATTACAATTGGGATACCTGTTATGGAAGTTGGAGTGTTTTATGGGAACACTTGCAACTGTCCATCCTTGGGGTTTCTATTGAAACCCGGAAACGACCATTTGATACTTAAACTCTTTTGGGGAATTTCAAATGAAATCCAGGATAAACTGTTTTAATATGACTAGTGTAGGTTAAAGTCTAAACCAAATGATATCACATGATTTCTAAGGATGCCTTAATACTTAAAAAGTCCTCAACCTAGTACTGTTGATCTGAGAAGCGAGGGGATGTTGGGTAGATCTACTGAGGGTTTGACAAACCCTGCTCCGCGGTACACAAAGGTGTAACCAACCGGTTGGAGGCCGAACGGAGTTCAATGTCAGCCTATGTTTAGTTGTGGGCCTCCCAAATGGGACATAACTGGAGGCACCAACCATTGGCTATTGCCGAACTCTGTTACGTCAGCTTTCAGCCCTAGTACGACTCCTTAGTGCATGGAAACCGGATTAGCTACCCGCGATATCGGTTGACCACTTTAATCCTTTACTTAACTAGTGCATATTCAAAAAATTCAACTCTTGGCAATTGCCTTGAAAAACTATTACTTATGTATATGTTGATACATACGATTATGAGACCGGGCCAATGCATATCATGCCCACCGTGAACTCACCAGCCGTTAGGTTGACACTTGTGTGGTTTTCACTTTTGCAGATCGCTGAGGAGTATCCGCCGAAGGTTGGCATGGCACTTGAAGATCTCTTATTTTAAAACTCTAACTTGGGAACTTAATAACAATTCATGTTTTGTAATTTAAGCACGTGGTTAGTGCTAAGACACTTATGTTTATTTTCCGTTGCGTACTGTTAAACTGTTTTGATTATTAATGTTTGGACTTTACTCTGATTTGTTTAGTATTTGTAACTAATGGTTGTGGTCCTGGTTTGCTCGCACCCCTTTACGGTATAAACTCCGTTAGTGGTTAATTGGGGGTGTGACAACATTAGATATGAAAATCTTAAGTTTACATAAATCAGTATGTCCTTTTTGTGCAATGGCAACAAAAATAATAAAATGGTAACTCAGGTAAAGAATATTGCACCATCCATCACATGAATACATCGATTATATATGTCAAAAGTATTAATCATCAAAATAATACTCGGGGTGAGGTTACCTCCAATGTCATACCATCCGGAGCATGGTCTATATCACTAAAACTCCAAGCTTGTCAAGGGACTCAAAGTTAAACATCACTGTAACACAAACAGAACTACATAAGCATAATACCCTGCCAGATAAACCTACTTTTTCCACTTATATTTTGAGGACAATGGCTATAATATAGTGTATAAAACATTAAATATTCACACACACCTTGTTGCTTTGGTGTGTCCTTAATCCATTCAGAATGGCTATAATATAGTGTATAAAACATTAAGTGGTCATGGCCATATGTTTTCATTAATCTGAATAATTAAAGTTTAGAGAAGCTACTCTCTCATCCGAAGGAGATGAATAAAACATTGATCATGAAATGTAATGTTAGATCTAAATATGCATGACCAAAACTCACCTCATATACATAAACCATCCATAAGTGATACCTGGCAGTTGGCACATGAAATTGACTCCCCTAATGCATCCAAAACTTGTTAACCATAAAACATGAGAGCGCTAACCTAAGTCATCATAAAAAGGATAATACAGGCACCATTACCAGGGGCAGGAACAGGTAACTCATCTATTTGCAATCTGCATCTATAAGCTGCCAATTGAAGAATGGAAGAACGCATTCAGGGCTGAGTAAAAGAACGTGACCCACTATAGGACATAGGACATAATGAATACCCCACAACATTGGGTATATAAGTAGAAGAATCTAAAATTAGTGGCTTTGCCAACTAATTGCCCTAGAGATGAAGTACAAACCTCCTTTAATTGAACAGTTCTTAAGAGGCTTTGCCTTAGTGGCTTTAATCTGACCACTATTCCCTACTTTTGATAACATACACAAAGGTGAAAGAAACTTAGCATATATTTTTACCATCCAAAAATGTGTCTTACCTGTGGTTTCTAACTTCTGCTAGCATATATTTTTACCATCCAAAAATGCTTCTTAGATAAAATTCACATACCTAGAAAATAATGTGTTAAATAATTGGTCGAAACTCAAACCTGGCCCCATGTTAACATGACATAAAATTCTATTAGTCAAAGTCCTGCACATACCTACACCTGGGGTCAATTAACTTTGACCAAGAGAATAACTATGTAAATTAGAGCCAAGAATGACCATGTAAATTTCTTATGTTTATAAACAAACCTGATCAAAGCTCTACTATAATAGGGATGTCATGAAAATTTTAATAACCTTATTTAAAGTTTTAGCATAAATCAGACATTAAATCAGACATTAGATCAGACATTAAATGGTTTGGATAAATCGAGAATTTGTGCAAAAACAGAAAAATATAACAATTTAAATAAAATTACCGGAATCAGATTGAAATTGAAAGCGATAGATGTGGCAAAGGAGATGGATCTGGTGTGACTTTATACACTTCAACCTAGGCTCCATCCTCATCAAAAGAATTTAAATCAAAGAGCAATCTGAGTGAAACAATGCCCGAGGAACCATCGGATAAGGGTTCCAAATGAGAGGAACCATCGGATTTGTGTACACCTACCCGATTTTGGTTTTCTTCACCGATCGGACCAGGAAAGAGAGAGCAGCGCGCGTACCAGATAAAAGGAGGAAACATGTTTACCACAATTAGAGATCGTCGGTTCTGAACTTTTGATAAAAGGAGGATCGCCTATTTTCTCTTCTGATTCTCCTCTGCAAAAGTATGATTCTCGGAGAAGAGCATACATGTTTACCACAATTAGAGGAGAGCGGAGGAGGAGAGCGGTTCGTCTCTCGTGATGGTGGATTTCAAAAAGCAACCACGGTTGTTTTAGATTAATAAATTATCGGCCGGTTCATTGATTTTTCAACACTAAACTTGTTTGATGCTTTGTTCACTTGTACATCATGCTTTTCCATATTGTACATTTCTTAAAAATTCAACATTCAACACTTTCTCTTATATATATATATATATATATATATATATATATATATATATATATATATATATTAAAGTATTATAGATATATATATATATATATATAAATAATGGCTAATACATAATAAACATTCAAACATTCATTTTATAATCACATTTACAACTTTGACAACAAAACATTACCCCAGGTGTAATCTCCCATCACACCCCTTGTCCCTATAACCTTAACCCCAGGGCACAATCCCCCATTGTACCCCTTAGTCCTCGCAAGTTACTACTAAAGCATAATCCTACTCTGGCTTATGTACCACTTTGAACAGAGTCAATCATCACTAACTCCGAGTGTTCGCAACGACATGCAGTCCTCACTATACATTCTGACCGTTCCACTTTACCCCCTAGTAAAGTGCCCTCCCCACTCCCCAAGAAAGGCCACACCCCCTAGTGAGGTTTTCTGGCTCATTCCAAGAACAAGGTAATAGATTAGCTTAGCCTTGCCCTTGGACCATTATCCTATTTCTATCACGCCTACCAAGGCTTAGATGGCTCCCAGTCAAAATGTTTTCCCATCTTCACCTTGCCTAGAAAAATGAACCTTTCCCCCTAGGTTCAATGTCCTTGAGTTAAGACCATAGTCAAAACCCTTCTCATCCCCAAGCCCCTCACTGGTTTACCCAACACATACTCCCTGCATATAAACACT
>JBCNJP010000010.1:62148349-62176435 GCA_039602395.1 Deinandra increscens subsp. villosa | reverse complement strand
TTGGCTTAGTAAAACAAGAAAAACTATAAGAAGACAAAAACATTGTTTCTTAGCGATAGTTAGTCATATTTTACCTAATACGTGAGGGATATTTGCTTATTAAACATGTATAATTTAAGGTATATCATGCTTTTTTAAGACCGTTGATATGCGAATTCCAAACCTGACTCGATACTGTCCACCAACTGTAGAGTACAATCCAATTTCTTACCCACGTCAAAATTTGCTTCCTGGTCGTCGACTTAATCGTTAGAGTGCCACTATTCATGTCTACCATTGCTTGAGTTGTTGCGAGGAATGGCCTTCCGAGGATAAGGGGTATCTCCATGTCTTCTTCCATATCTAGCACAACAAAGTCGGCAGGGTAAACGAACTCTCCTATTTGAACTAAGAGGTTCTCAGTAATACCTGAAGGGTACTTGACTGACCGGTCCGCTAGCTGAATGCTCATCCTGGTAGGAGTGGGTTTACCGAGGTTCAATTTGTTGAACATGGAGGATGGCATAAGGTTTATGCTAGCCCCTAACTTAGCAAGTGCATTTGAAACCTCATTGTCTCCCACTACACAAGGTAGTGTGAAGCTGCCAGGATCTAGCTGCTTTCGGGGAATAGTGCTTGAAAGGATGGCAAAACATTCCTCCCCTAGGCTGACAGAGTTGAGTTCCACGTTCTTACTTTCATTGGTCAGTAAGTCTTTCATGTATTTTGTGTATTTCGGCATCTGAGAAAGGACTTCAGCAAAAGGTAAGTTAATATGTAACTATCTCAGAAGGTTCATGAACTTACCAAACTGTTCCTTGTTCTTAGCTTTGTTTAGCCTGCTGGGAAAAGGAACCTTTGGATCCTTCATGACGTCTTCCACCGTTACAGGGATAGGTGCTTTAGTTTGTTTTTAAGAAGGTGGGGTTGATTTTGTTGAGCTCTAAGCAGTTTCCCCAGGTCGAACCCTTCGGCTACGGAGTGTAATAGCATTTACCATCGCTTTGGGGTTGGGTCCTGTGTTGCTAGGGAGAGAACATGTGGCTCTTTCACCTACCGTTTTTGCTATTTGGTCGAGTTGCTTCTCGAGTGTTTTGATAGAGGCTTGCTGGTTTCGAAGTTCAGCATCATTGCTTCTGAACTTCTTCTCCATCTTCCTCGCAGCTTCTGCGAACATCCGGAATATTGATTCTTCAAGGTGAGCGAGCCCATCGGAAACTACTGCCTTGGTAGTTGGCGCTTTGTCGCGGCTGCTGCGAGAAGTTTTGGTTTGTACGTGGCTGCTCCCGTTGTTTTTCCACCTAGAGTTCTGATTGTTCCTCCACTCAGAATTGTTGTTGTATTGCTGGCGGTTTTGGTTTTGTATGAAGTTGACCTTCGCGCTTACCATCCACCATACAACTCCAGTTTTTATGTGGGCCTCCACACCCTTCGCACTGCGGAGCAGCTTCTACAGATTTGCAGGTCTCTAGTTTCTTGATTTTGGAAGTTAAGGCCTCAATTTGAGCTTTGAGGGTTATGGCTTCGTCTAGAGAGTGCATCCCCGGAGCTTTTTGTAATATTTTCGTTTTAACCCATTGAAAAATCCGACCTGTTTTGAAGTTTCATGATCTACCAATTTGCAAATTATTAAAAACAGAGAAAATTATCTGGTGATTATACCCCAATTATTGAGTCTAAATGATTTACAATCGTTTTCTGAAATCAAATACTTAATAACAATCAATTGGAATCACACTAGATGTCTCAAATTGAAAATAAAGCAATTTCTGCTTTTTACGTGATTTCGGTATGTGATTCGTCATTTACCGGAAATATCGTGTTTGATCTTCGTATGTCAAATTCAATATTTTTATGGGCTTAGTCAATCAATTATCATGTCATGAGTCATCACGCACAAGTTGAGTCTCGAAACGTTGGTGATTAACCTAGTGGTGATACTTACGTAAATTGACCCGAGATCATGTTTTGTTGCTCATAATTCTATGTTTGATATTCTATATTCAATTTATGTGCTTGGGGTGTGTTTCATATGATTGGAAATGTAAAATGATGAAAAACGGCGAAAACGGGACTCGAATCCAATTAAAAACAAAGGAGATATAGCGAAAACAGTGAAACCGACCAAAACCGAGCAGAAAACTCATCTTTTTAATTTAATTATTACTTGGAAATGTTTATATATCATGTTTGTACTTAGTTTTAGTGGAAATGGCCAAATAATCCAATGGTAAAAAAATCAGGACCCAAAACCTTGATTCGGTGGTCAAAACTTGAAATTACACATCTGGTCAACAATAGTCAACAAAGGAGTCAACATGGCCGGTCAACCAAAGCGTCGCGTATCGTGACAGACAGTGTGCCTGCCTTCGCGTACCGCTCACTGACCACCTGTCAGAAAACCCTAATTTTTCGTTTAAAACTCGTTTTTGGTCGCATTGTTCAGCATTTTAGTCACTTTTATGAAACCCTAACATCAAGTGATGGTTGCTCTCGACCCTACTCGACCTAGATCATCTCCTATGAAGTTTTTGAGCCCGTTTTGTGTGGTTATAAGCTTATTTATGTGTCTCTTTCATCATTTTGGTAATTTTTTTTTAAACCAACCTACCATCTTCTAGATTCTATGCTAATACTTGATAAAGATTGGATTTTTATAAGGTTTCCATGTTAGATCTTGGCTATACTTGTTTTTAAATGTTAGATCTTGTTAGAAAAAAGATGAAAGTTTGAATCTTTTTTAATTTTTATCAATTTTTATGATGCTTCTTGATAGAATATTGTAAGATCTTGATAGATCTATATTAATATGGTTAAAGTTCCTATTTTTATGCATGGTTCTTCATGAAGATTGGGTCTTAAGGTTAGATCTAGGGTTTTGATTGATAAAGGATGGAATGTGATGGACTTTTCTTCCTTGAATTTATATATATATATATATATATATATATATATATATATATATATATATAATATGGTAGATGCATGACTAAAATCATAACAAATTGATGATTTGATGTTGATGAATGATGGTTTTAGGTTATGATTAGCATGATTAATGTTAGATAAAATGGTAACTTTTCATACAAGCCTTGATCTTGAATGAATTGCTAGCCTAAAAATAATTAAATGAGGTTTAGGATAAATATAGTTAATGTTTGTAAAAATAAATACGTACCTTAGTTGATTCATGCTCGTTTTATATACATGTTATATGTAGACAAAGATTAATGTTAAATTAATTTTTCACCTGATATTTGTGGGTTATGTGACTCCATAAAAAATTAATACTTTGTGAAGTCGTAAAATAAATAGTTTTATTATTTATGCTCGTCGTCACATGTTAGTTTAGGGATGACCTATCTCATGAACCTAATCGTGCGTTATCATCATAAACACATCACCAACGAGTCATCGAGTCGATTTTGTCATGAAAATTCAATTAAATATTTAATTACTCATTTATTTATTTAATTATTTATTATTAGTTTATTCTTCTAACTGGTTTAGCTGTTGGGTTCGTCCTCGGATTTATTATCTCGTGTTGTGGTGTCAGTCCTTCAGTTGCGTCTCCATATCAGGTGAGTATTCATAGCCCCTTTTCTTTTACTGCTTTGGGGTGCAACATGTACATTATCAGAACGTAAACTCTTTATGCTTTATTCTAAAACTAAATGAGATCAATGTGATTGTTATGTGTACATTTGTGTGGTTAAACTTGTGTGGATTATTGTTGAGAACGATGGAACGATGGAACGATTTGACGCATCTCATTAATTTATTGAGCCGGGGTTACGATAATAGATCTATTGGTGTGGCAACCCACTTGGCCTGCCTCGCGTGTGGCGCCTTGTGATTGAAAGTCTAAATGCCAAGGGCTTGAGTGTGTCGCCTATTATTTGCTTTGATTCATTTCATGTTTATCATATATGTTTACACCTAACACACTGAATCGCATGTTTAAATCTATATTGTACGATACACCTATGTTTATTCACCAACGAATCGTAGTTGGCCCGTATTTTGTACATGTTGCAGGTTTTGCTAAATGGATGTTGTTGTCCGCTTTGATGACACTTTAGGATGCATGTGGCCTTAGTGAGACCTAATGTAATCAAGTTAATTTGTATTTATCATTGAATTGTATTGTGTTACATTGTATTATTCTATTGTTATGAAATGGGATGATTATGAATATCGCAACATTTAATTAATGTTGTGTGCATCTGGACAATCATCGCGCCCCGACCTACTCCGCCGTGGGTCGGGGTGTGACACTTTTGCCTTGGCACTGCGAGAAGTGTGCCACTGAAAGATGGTTTGAGCAATGTCTTCAATTTTTTAGAAGACTTCCTCTGGACTTTCATTACCTAAAATGCCACCAGAGTTGGAGTCGAGAATCTGGCGTGTCCGCGGGTGCAAACCATTATAGAAGATTGAGATCTGCTGCCAGATTACAAGACCTTGATGAGGGAATTTCCTCAAGAGTTCTTTAAAACGTTCCCATGTGTCATACATCAATTCTCCGTCTTCTTGAGTGTACGAGTTGATTTCGGTAAGGAGCTTGGTTGTCTTGGCAGGAGGGAAGTACTTGTAAAGAAAAATCTGAATGAGCTTGTCGCAAATGGTGATGGAACCATTGGGCAGGGGTTCAGCCATGTTTTCGCATGGTCTTTGAGTGAGAACGGAAACATGCAAAGTCTAACGGCGTCATTAGAGGCTCCGTTGGACTTGAATGTCTTACAAACTTCACGAAAATTTATGATGTGAGAGTGAGGGTGTTCATCGGGCACGCCGTGAAAGGTAGCAGAATTTTGGAGCATTTGCACCAACTGGGGTCGAAGTTCGAAGCTGTTAGAGTCGACACCAGGAGGAGCAATGGTTGCACCAAAATTGACTGCATTTGGTTTTAAGTAGTCAATGACGGTCCGCTCTTGAGCCATTGGGATAGGCTTATTGATGATTTCAGCAACAGTTTCAGAACGGGTAGAAGGCTGCTGTGTAGGAATCTTTCTAGTTCAGGGAGTGGTTCGACTATTTCTTTTGGTTGTACTTTCATACACTACCTAAAAGCAGAAAAATAAACAGAAATCAGTAGTAACCAAAGTAAGATAGTACAGAAGAAGGAAAATTAGTCTAAATGGTGTGTGATCAGGACATTACCTAGTGCTGATGTACATTCTATATAAAGAAAAATGAAAGTTCAAAATTTTAGAAAATCACCAAGTGGTTAATAGTCCAAATTCTTCAGAAAATAAATTTGAAGAAAAAGTATGGTACATATATACGTATTTATAAAGAGTAGGCCATTAACTCAGATTTTTCTCAAAATCCTTGTTTTGTGTCTCCGGCAACGGCGCCAAAAAGCTTGGTGTGCTTGAGGTGTATATAAACTTTATCGTTATTTTGTGACACCATTTAGCAGATAAGCTTATAAATTTATAAACACGATTTACTTATACTACTACTATTTCACCACATTCACGGGCAAGTGCACCCATCATGGGCAGTATAGTAGTGGTAAGTTGAATCGGGATCGTTCAAAGACACAAAGGAAAATGAGGGCTCTTGGTACTTCACCGTTGCTGACGTCTAACCTGGTCAATTTTCAAGTAAAGATGTTAGTAAAATACATAAAATAGTTTTTTTAATAAAAATAAACTACACTAAAAGGTGTGTCTTGATCAACTCGATCGCATATAATATCATTTGGGAGACTTATCAGTGGTGAAGTTGGCATCCGTAATTTATGCCCATCCCGTAAAATTATTTGCCAACAGGCAGCAAGACCGCCTCTCCGCCTCAAATCAAGCATCACTACTCTCCCAGGTGATCGTCTACGAGGAGTACGAACCCTAAGGAGCTGTGCTGTTGGCAAACAAATATAGTGAAGCTAATGCCACTTAGTTACGGGGTTCCTCAAACCGGCCGACTTACCGTACTCGACACGCCGTCATTAACCAGTAGGGGAACAACCCTGCATGCTGGATTATTTTATTATAAAAAATTATCTTTTTAAGGAACTAAGGTCCGTTTCTTCCATGCACCTCTCTCACACATGCACGTCCGGCGCAACCAGAGCCTAGTTCACAAACACGTACCATCTCGGCTTCCATGAAGTGACAAAATATTACAAACCCTCATTTCCAACCAAATACTTACAGCCCGCACTTGCGTGGTCAGTTGATTTTGCTTACATAGACATAAGGACCTCGAACGTATCATGTAGCATGGGGCGCGAGTCACCTTTCGGATCATGCATCGTCCCCCGATCGGGTGTCACAAGTCCAGCCTTTGGGATTTCGACTCCCCAAATGGTCTGTGATACGTAGAGCACGTTTGGTACAAAAAATCAATAATAAACTTTCAATAAAATGAGTTTTTATAAAGTTATTAGTTCACCTTAAAGCAAGTTTACAAATAACAGTTTACCAACCCACCAAAGATTTGTTTATTCTCAAATGAGTGTAAGAATTTGACTAACACTTGAAAGATTGAGGCTGACAAGTATTAGTCTAAAAATTTGTTTACTAGATAATGAAAGATTCATAGACAAACAACAATCATTATCACCATATGTTGAAGTTCTTACAATCTTTGACGAGTAGATCAAGAACACTAAAAAATGGCACAAAACCGAAAAGATGGTTAACTAGTGGAAGATAGGGACAAGAATTGAGACAGTTGGAAATGATGAGGGCTGCTCCATTTATAGACGAGCCGAGAACGGCACGGCCCGTGCTAAACTAGGCATGGCCCGTGCCAAGTCAGGGGGCACCGGTCATGTTATCAGTGGCACGGGGCGTGTTGTGTCAGATCGCCGATCTTCAAATCTTCGAGCATCAGAGGCACGAGGCGTACTAGGTAGGACACGGGGCGTGTTGTGCAGAGCTGATTCAGAAGCACGGTGCGTGTCTCTACAGGTGCTGTCGGGGCTTAAGCTGGCTTGGGCACGAGGCGTGCTGGTTGAGGCACGGGGCGTGCTAAACTCAAAATCATCGCTTTCTTTAGTTTTTCTTGCATTTCCGTTCCTTTTGTGATTTTGGCTTAGTAAAACCTGAAAAACTATAAAGAAGACAAAAGCATTGTTTCTTTGTGATACTTAGTCATATTTTACCCAATACATGAGTGATATTTGCTTATAAAACATGTATAATTTAAGGTACATCATGCTTGTTTAAGACCGTAGAGGGACTTTTTCACTTGCAAACATGATTCGGGTATTGTTCGTTGACATACCCGGGGGGGTTGCGTCATGTAAACTTCTTCCTGGAGTGTACCATGAAGGAAGGTGTTGTTTACATCGAGTTGTCGGAGAGGCCAGTTACAAGAAAGAGCAATTAAAAGAACGGTTCGGATTGTTGCCGGCTTAGTGACCGGACTGAAGGTGTCAAAATAGTCTTTTCCATATTGTTGCAGAAAGCCCTTAGCAACAAGACGTGCTTTATATTTGGCGATGGAGCCATCGGAGTTACGTTTAATGCGCATCATCCACTTGCAACCAATCGGTATGTGTGAGGTTGGTAGAACAAGTTGCTATGTTTGGTTTTAAAGTAGAGCATTATATTCAGTATCCATAGCATGACGCCGGAGAGGGTCTTTGGATACTTGAAGATAGGTGGTGGGCTCAAGCGAGGGTGGCAGAGGATGAAGTGTAGCGTAGTTGATGTAATGTGAGTTGAAGTATTTGGGGTTTTGTTTGTGGTGTCCTTGTGGGCGGGAATGAGGGGATGCGGGTTGGTGGGTCGGGGAGGTGTCCATGTTGGGGCTGTTGGAGGGTGTTGACGGTGTGGGAGGGGGAAATTGGGGGTAGCAGACATAGATGGCGTTGAGGGTGCATAAAAGGGAAGTGGTGATAAGGTTGTTTCGTGAGTGTGATGGGATTCGGTTGAAGTATTTAATGGCATGGAGGTGGGTTTATTTAGAGTTGGAGGGGAAAAGTAGAGGTGACGTGGAAGAGAGGGTAATGTGAGGTTGGGTAGGAGTAGCCATGGGCTCTTTTGGGGTGGGGTTTGAAACGGAAGCATGTGGGTGAGGAGTCATAAATTGAGTGGTTGTAGGAAGGGGTGGGAGGTCAGGGGTGGAGGAGTGATATGAGAAGTGAGTGTCGATGAAGACGACATGTCTCGAGTAGTAGAGGCGATGTGTAGTATGGTGGTAGCACTTGTAGGCTGATTTGTCATTTGAGTAGCCTAAAAAAACACATGGTTCTGAGCGAGGCTCGAGCTTGGAGTGTGAGTAGGGGCGGAGCCATGGGTAGCATAGGCACCCAAAGGGTTGGAGTTTAGTGTAGTTTGGTGGATGATTATATAAGGTTTGGTATGGACTTTTGTGGTCAAGAATTGGTGTGGGAAGCCTATTTATGAGATAGACGGCGGTTTGAAAAGCATATGCCCAAAAAGTGAGGGGCATACGTGCATAGTGGAGCATCACGAGACCAGTTTCGACGATGTGTCGATGGCGACGTTCCGCGATACCATTTGTTCGGGCGTATGGGGTGGAGTGGTGTAGTGTGAGATACCTATCGACTGAATATAGCGTACTAAGCCTTGGTATTCACCACCATTGTCACTAAAAATCGAAATCATTTTCGTTTAAAGAGAATTCAACGAGCGCTTTGAACTGAGGAAAGATGGTTGAGACATCCGATTTATGTTTTAGTGGATAAAGCCACACATATTTTAAAAAATAATAGACAAAGACTACATAATATGAGTAGCCATCTATAGACTTTTGTACATGTCCCCATACGTCCGAGTAAAGCAATTGTAAAGGGTTAGTGACACTAAACGAGTTTGGCCAAACCGTAATCTATGGCTTTTATTAATTGCACAAGATTGACAATGAATATTCAAACTAGACAATGATCTAAACTGAAGTTCTAAGTCTTTGCAAATGTGCTTGAAGATGGGGATGGACGGGTGTCTAAGTTTATGATGCCAGCTAAGTGGAGAAGTCATGACAGTTTTGTAGAGTGTTGGAGGAGTGATATGGTTGAGGTAGTAAAGGTCATTGATGTTCTCCCCCCGAATGAGAGGCGCCCCCGTTTGCAGGTCCTTAACAAAAAAATAAGATGGAAAGTTCCACTGAGGCATGGTTAGTGCGACATAATTAGCAACCGACAATAGATTATTATAAAGTTTAGGAACGCAAAGAGTGTTATGCAAAGTGAGTGAGCGAGTGGGTGTGTGGATGTTGGCATGGCCAATATAAGAAATTAAGATATTTGTACCATCACCTAGGAAGATTTCATCGAGCCCCCCATTTTCAGAAACAGAATGCAAAGTTGTCCGATCCGAAGTGATATGATGTGATGTGATGCCCCGCTGTCGACAAACCACGACTGTGAGTTGGAGTCGGGTCCGTTTCCTAAGTGAGCAATGTTGGCGACTGGACTGTTTAGTGGCGCTGCTCCCGGGACTTTGTGAAGCTTAATAAGACGAGCCAGTTTACAACAGTCTTGTGTGTCATGCCTTGTAATGTTGCAGTAGTTGCAAAATAATGGGGCTTGGGGAGGGCCGGTAGGAGAGGGCTGAGTGGGCTTGTTTCCATGAGTTGTGGGAGGGGCAAAACGGTTGCTGCGAGTGGCCTGATTGGGTTGGACCGAGCGGTGTTGCGCGATGGTTGGCATTGGGTGAAGTTCGCGGTGACAACAGGTGAAGGGGGGGTTGGTTCGGTCTCCTTAAGAGACCGTTCAAAGTATACTAACGTGTTGAACAATTCATGATAATTGATAGGTTGGTCGCGAACTTTTAAGGCAGCGGTGATGGAGGAGTACTCATCGCCGAGTTGGCTCAATATGTGAAGCAGGAGATCCTCATCTGCAATAGGGCTTTGGACAAGTGCTAATTCATCGGCGATGGATCGCATGTCATTGAGAAAGTCGGCAATGGAGCGATTTCCTTCCAGGTTCTTGGCTAGTTTTGACTTGAATGAGATGTACGTGAGCGAGAGGTACTCGCAAAACTAGTTGACAAGCGCTCCCACGCATCCTTAGCAGTAGCGGCTGAGGCTATAACGGGCTGGATAGCATCGGAGCATGATCCTAGTATGGCGGAGAAGATGACTTGATCTTGTCAGTACCATGCGGTGTAGTCGGGATTGGTTTTATCGGCTGTGATTTTAGGCGAGATTCGGATGTGCCGGTGATGAAATCATCAAGTGTGAGTCCGATTAATGTGGACTGGACTTGACGTCTCCATACCGGAAAGTTGGTGTTGGTAATGTAACATCCCAAAACCCGTTATGAATTTAAATAGATTTATATAAGATTCGATGATGACTCTATAAAAAAATTAGTTAGTTACTAAAAGTATTAAGTAACTAATGGATAAGTCATGGAACATGAGGGTATTAAGTGTAAAAATAGTATGTGGCCAAAATTTAGAAAAATGGCTAAAGTGGAGGGGGTAGTATGAAAACAATTGCTTAAAAGAAGATGTTGGTCTTTCCTTTGGAAAAAAAACGCAGAACATGTTTTTTATGGAAGCGGAGAGCTAGGGCTTGGTCAAGATCAAGAAATCAAGCTCAAGTGGAGTGAAAATTGATGGGGTTTTGCAAAATCTGAGCCTTAGAACTCTTTCTACGCATGTTTTCCCCCATGAAATCATGAATTTCATGTTAGGTATGTCAATTTCTTATGTTGTTAAAAGTTGAAATCACTTGATAATTGAAATTGATGGGTAAAGCTAGTTGTATAAGCATTGTATGTGTCTACTAGCAATGGATCCTACGTGCATGATGAAGCCTTGTAAAATCAAGTGCAAGGTTCCAAGGTGGTTAAAACTCCATGATTAGGAAACCGATTCTTATGGGTATAAGTGGTTGGGTTTAGTTAATGGAACCCATTTATGTTTATAAAGTGGTAAATTGATAGATTACCATAAAGTTGTGATTAAATATGCAAGATAACAAGTTGGGGTGGTCTAGTATGTTTAATTGGGTATGCGAATGATTAAGTGATTTCATGCACACCAAGTGTTTATGAAAATACCTAAAAGAATTGGTGAACTAGAAAGTAAGTGGGTATGATCAAATTGTTAAGTGGGGTAATACTTGAGTGTTATGGTTGGTCATATTGTTAATCACTGTAGAAGCATATATAGTTGTCTAGTGCTAGGTCTTGTATTTATAATGTTTTGTATAATCTGGTCTCAGCGGACCAGGGGCGGACCAGATGGTACGCCCGGACCATCTGGTACGCTGGTTAGTTGGTCCGCTGGCCAGATCTAGTATAAAAAGATTTAGCTCGTTTAGAGGAGAGTAGTTGTGAGGTTTGAGCTTTAAACTGTGTGTTTTTGTAAGGTGAAACCTGTTTACTTTCTCTCTCTAAAGGTTGAGCAATAAAGAAGTGTTATTTACCTTGTTGTTTACCGAATTGAGATCATTATGCACTAGCAAGATCGTTCCTGTGTTCTACAAGTGGTATCAGAGCAGGATTGCTCATTTGCTGTGATCTACAGTTCGGTTTTTGAGATTTGGAGAAAGTCACAACGTTTGGGGTAAGAATTTGACCATTTCTACTCGGTTTTACGTCGATTCTGCATATCTTTTACGTTCAAAGTGCTCATGGAGTGTTTTGGTTGAGTTCTGGGTTGATTACACGTTCGAAACATCAATTTTTGTGAAGAATTGTTCGATTTATATTGGTCCGGATATGGTCCGCCGGATGAGTTTTATGGTCCGCCGGATGAATTTTCTGGTCCGCTAGTATATCTTCATCAGTAATCTTGTCCGCTGCTTGTGGTCCGCTCAAGCAATCTTCTTATTCTGATCCGTAGCAGTTCCAGCGTACCATTTCGTCCGCGACAGTTATTTTAGCGGACCATCTGATCCGTTCTTTATAATTCTGATCCGCGAGAAGAATTCTGGTCCGCTGATTCTAATTTGATCCGGTTCTCGTCCGCTAGTTGAGATTTGGTCCGGAGATTGATTTTCTGGTCCGGTGATTTGCTTTCTGGTCCGCTAGCACAGTTTTAAGAAAAGTTATCATGGATCCGTTCCAGGCCTTTGCTGCGATGTCGTCAACTGTACAAGCGTTATTGAACTATGACAATGAAATAGGAACTACCAATAAGGTTCCTAAATTGATGAAGTTTGATGATTTTCACAATTGGAAAACCCGATATGAATCATACATCGGTGTCACGGATGTCACCGTTTGGACTCCGATGTTGGATGGCTATACAGTCCCAAAGTTTACCACGGGTGAATTTGCTGGTCAAGAAAAGCCGTACAACAAAATGAATGATGCTGAAAAGGAAGCTTTCAAACTGGAAAGAAAAGCTTACTCAAATTTATCGATGGCATTACCAAAGGATATATTACATCAATTTAAGATGCACACAACGTCAAAGGCTTTATGGGAAGCATTGTGCCATAGATGTGAAGGAAATGCACAATATAAGAAGAGTAAGAAAAAGGTGTTGTTGCGAGAGTACGATAACTTCTGTCATGTACCTAATGAAAGCATTAATGATCTGATTTCAAGATTATCTCATTTGGTGAGTGAGCTGGATATCGTTGGGGTGAAAAAGGATGCTGGAGAACTGAAAGAGAAACTTTTGGATGCTTTGCCAGCAACTTGGGAAGGATATATTCTGTTGTTAACTCATAACAAGGATTTTGATGATATCACATATGATGATCTTACTCGAAATTTGCTAGCTCGAGAGTTGGATATGAGACGTGTAAAAAATTTACCAACTCAAGTTCAAAATCCAGATGTCTATTTTGGTGATAATGCGTCAACGATGCATGCAAAGGCTAAAGCAAATTCTAATCCACCAACAACGGCATTTTATGTGGAAAACACTTCGAGTGGTCATGCAAGCATGTCAAGAGGTTCATCAAGTGAGGGATATTCTACCAAAGCTGCTGTTACATATCCGGTGTATTCTAATCAATCTTCACCTGCTCCAAATCAGAATGTTTTTTCAGCAAAAACCACAAATGATTATATGGCGTTATTCTCGGCAATGATTTCGTCCTACGATGGAGTGATAGCTGGAAAGCTGACTAGTGCTGAACTGACTGAAGAAGATTATGAACAAATTGATCCAGATGATCTAGAGTTAATGGATATTAATTGGTCGATGGCAATGCTTGTTAGAAGAGGTAAGAGGTTTATGGAGAAGACTGGTCGTAAAGATCTTAATCCTGAAGGCAAATTGGGATTTGATAAATCTAAGGTCCGATGCTATAACTGTCAAAATTATGGACATTTTGCAAAAGAGTGTACCAAGGCAAAGAAACAGGAGACTTCGAGGTTATTTCAGAAATATGCCTCTAAAAGTAACCAAGGGTCGGGAAGCAATGCAAATCCATCAAGCTCAAATGCAGCTGCTAGTGGATCCAACACAGAATCTAAAGCTTTAGTCTCGCAAACCGGTGAGGGTTACGACTGGGCTGCAGATTTTCCTGACGAGTCTGCATTGCTATGCACTGAGGAGAGGAATGTAACAACTGAAGATGATCCTGATCTTCCAGGAGAAGACTTCTTTGCTGAGGGTCATCAGGCATTTATGGCTGATGTTCAGGTTAATTCTAACATCTGTGAATTTTGCACAACAACTGCCAATCAACTGAAAGAACTTTCTGATGAGAAAGTCATGTATCATGATAAATACATATTGGCAGAAGAAAATGTCACAATCTATAAACAAAGGTGGGAGGCCGTTAAGGCAGAACTAAAAAGTGAGCATGCCTTGATTCTAAGCACAAAAATTGAATTAAATAACAAAACTGAGGATTATATTTTTTGTGAGAAAAAGCTTGCAGAAGCTAATTCTAAAATTTCTGAATTAAACATTGAAATATTGGATCTTCAGAGGCAATTGGAAAATTTCAAAAATTCATCTTCCTTTGCCAGTTTTCTGTGCAAAGATGAAAATTTAAAAGATGTGCTTAAAGAATCAGGGTGTACTTCAGTTCCACCACCGATTGTGCATGGGAAAGGCCCCAATGAATCTGAATATCAAACCAGCTGTTGTGTTTGATTATTCCATGTTTACTGAAGGAGTATCTGACAAATCCAAAGGCACTCATAAGAGGAAGCCTTTGAAAAATGTGTCCAAAACTGTCAATGTGGTTCTCAAACAGTCTGAGACTCATGATTCTATGGTAAAATCATCTAAAAGTGTAAACCTTACACCTTTAGAAGTTGCTCAGAAAGTCAAAGAAACTGAAAAGAAAATGAAAGAATTTGAAAATTCGAAATTTGCAAAAGGTCGTAACTTGTTTTATGAACAAGAATCTGTAACTAAGAGCAACACAACCACACCAGATGTTCATTCAATACCGGTACCTTTGTCAAAGTCGGAAAAATTCAATGGTATTGGTTTTGGACATCCTGATGAACTTTCTAAGGTCAATCAAAAGAAACCTGAGAAAGTTCAACAGCCTGAAAAGAAGAATGGTAAGTCTGGGAATGTAGATGTAAAACAGAAAGGTAAAGTTGAGATGGGTGAGTGTTCTAAGAAAGTGCAAATGTATTCTCTGAAAGGTAGTGATACCATATTTTCGGATGAAGAATTTCCACTATGTTGTGTTGACCCAACCAAAATTTCCAAAGTGTTTTATGTTGATGAAAAAGAAGAATCTGTGTCTAATCATAAAACTGAGAAAAATGGTTCTTTGTTGAAACTTAAGACTAGTCCTGATGATCAGACATTTTTCACAAAGTCAAAAACGTCAAAGTACTCACCTAAGAATTTTTATAATTCTGATGGAAAATTTTCAGCTAAAACAAATCGTTTTGACTATGAAGCATATGGTTTTTGTGAAGATTATGATTTTTACGATGATTTTGGGTCATATGAAAAACAGTTTGGACAGTTTGAGAAAATCAAGAATGACCGTGTCAAACCCAAAGGGTATGCTGATCAGTGTGGCGTTGATGAGTTTGGTTTTTATAACCAATCTGGCTATATTAAACCATTGTTTAAACCTCTCCCTAAGCACAAATCGCAAGGATTTAATGCTAAGGCCCCGAGGAGAGAGGCACGACACATGTCTGATGATAACATTTCACTTGACTCAGGATCTCATTTTCCTGTTGTGTTTGTTGATCGAAGGAGATGTTATCACTGTTATCAGAAAGGTCACATACGAAACCGTTGTCCTGTTTTGGCCGAGAAACGAGCTTCCGCTGTTGAATCAAAGAAATCTGAAAATGTTTCTGAGTCAAAACACACAGATGGAAACGTGGTTACAAAACATTTTTTCAAAAGAGAAAAATTTTACAAAACTAAGAAATCGGTTGATAGTTCATCTTCAGATAATGTCACCACTGATTCATCTGTTCCGGTAATCAGGCAAAAGTGGCTGCCTAAAATGACTTCTAAAGCCACTGAAGATTTTTCAGAAGACACAAGTCGACCCAAAGCTGAATGCTTGGGTCCAGATTCTCACTAATTCATTGCTACTATGTGCAGGGTGCTCGAAAGCCAGCTGTCAACAACTTTTGGGTTATTGATAGTGGAGCATCCAGGCACATGACTGGTAATCTCTCCTTGCTTACCGATGTCAAACCAATCAATGGTGGGGGAGTTACCTTTGCTGGCAATAAAGGAGGTAGAATCACTGGAGAAGGAAAAATGGGAAATGACAAAATTACATTTGACAAAGTTCAATTTGTGGAAGAGTTGCAGCACAATCTCTTGAGTGTCTCACAAATATGTGATAAGCAGTACACCACTGCGTTCACAAGTTCTGAATGTATCATTTTGAAGCCCGGAATTCAAATTCCTGATGATTGGATAGTGATGCGTGCACCTAGATTTCGAGATTTATATGTTTTGAATTTGAATCAGACCTCGTCTGCGGTGTCGGCTACATGTTTCTTATCCAAAGCCACTGAAAAAGAGTCGATTTTGTGGCATCGCCGTATGGGTCATCTTAACCACCGCAAGATGAATTATTTGGTTAATCACAATTTGGTTGAGGGGGTTTCTAAGAATCGTTTTTCAATTAATGATGTGTGCGTTTCATGCAAAAAGGGGAAGCAACAGAAAAAGTCTCATCCGTACAAACGTGTTAATTCAATTGTCACTCCATTGGAGCTACTTCATATGGATCTTTTTGGTCCTATGAATGTAAGCAGTGTGGATGGAAGCTTTTACTGTTTGGTAATTACAGATGATTTCTCGCGTTTCTCTTGGGTAGCGTCATTACATTCAAAGGATGAAACTCCAGCAACTATTCAGCGTTTATTGTCCAAGTTTGAGAATTTGTACAAGCACAAGGTTTGTCGCATTCGTACCGACAATGGTACTGAATTCAAGAACGCAACGATGAAAGCATTTTGTGATTCTTTTGGAATTTCACATGAATTTAGTGCACCATACACTCCACAACAAAACGGAGTGGCTGAGAGAAAGAATAGAACTTTAATAGAGACCGCACGAACTATGTTAGCTGATGCAAATCTACCAATCAAGTTCTGGTCTGAGGCAGTTCATACTGCTTGTCATGTGCTTAATAGAGTTCTTATTGTTAAGCGGTTCAACAAGACTTGTTATCAATTGCTCAAAGGTAGAAAGCCGAATTTAGATTTTCTCGAACCATTTGGGTGTCTATGCACCGTTCTCAAAGGTGGTGGTAAATTTGAAGCTAAGGCTATGGATGGCATCTTTGTTGGTTATCAGTATCCAATGAAACGTGTCTATTTTCCGTCTTCAAAGACCATTGAGAGTCATTTGCATGTGGATTGTCGAAGATATAGTTTTCTGAAACCCAAATCGGTTGATGGTTCTACTTTTGATTATAAGACATTCTTTAATTCTTTCTTGGATGCACACTCTGAATCTGCTGATGAGCTTACTGAAGATATGACTGGTGTTCTTATACATACCATGCTTAATTCTGGATCATGCATTCCAAAGTTTTCACCTGCTTCTGGTTCTGCTTCATCTAGTCAGAATATTTCTGATCTAGAAACCATGAGTTCATCTGATGATGATGGCAATACATTTCATGAAGCTGAATCCATACCTTTGGTTGATCCAATTACTTTACCAAGCACAAGTTCGTCCGTTCCAAATACTTTATTGCCTGGTGAATTGTCAAGCTCAGAGGATGCAGATGCTACTCTCAATACTCTTGCTGATACTGTTGAGGTTCCTGATTCGACTAATCTCCGGATTCATTCTATTCATCCTCAAGAGAATATTATTGGAGATTTGACTTCTGGGGTGCGCACACGCCATCAGTTATCTGATAATGTGGATGCTTTGATTGCTGAAATTCGAGATTCGGGTGTTCAGAATGATATGTTTCATTCGTGTTTTCTGTCTCAAGTTGAGCCGACCAATGTTGAACAAGCGTTGGAAGATTCTTCTTGGGTTGAGGCTATGCAGGAGGAGTTGCAACAATTCCAGAAGTTGGGTGTTTGGCATCTTGTTGATCTTCCCAAAAATGCTAAGAAAGCGTGTGGCACTAGATGGGTTTTTAAGTGTAAGAAGGATGATCGGGGCATCATTGTTCGAAACAAAGCTCGATTAGTGGTTCAAGGATTTTCTCAAATTGAGGGCATTGATTTCAATGAGGTATATGCTCCAGTCGCGCGGATTGAAGCTATTCGAATCTTTTTAGCTTTCGCAGCATTTCATGGATTTAAAGTATATCAAATGGATGTTAAAAGTGCATTTCTCAACGGGAAGATTCGTGAAGAGGTTTACGTGATGCAGCCACCTGGATTCTATGATCCCGACTTTCCTGACCGTGTGTACAAACTCGACAAAGCGTTATATGGTCTCCATCAGGCCCCGAGAGCCTGGTATGAGACGCTTTCTACACATTTGCTCGACAACGGTTTTCGTCGTGGCACTGTAGATTGCACACTCTTTTCGAAGCGGTTCGGGAAAGATTTACTGCTTGTTCAGGTGTACGTGGATGATATCATTTTTGGGAGCACGAATGACACATTGTGCAAAGAATTTGAGCGTGTCATGCAAACGAAATTTGAAATGAGTTCAATGGGCGAGATGGGATTCTTTTTAGGTCTTCAAGTCCACCAATCGGCCAAAGGCATCTTTCTACATCAATCGAAATATGTTACTGACATTCTGGCCCGGTTCAAGATTGGTGATGTTCGGATTCCAAGCACTCCAATACAGGTTTCTCATGGTCTTGGACCAGATGAGACTGGTGCCAAAGTGGATCCAACATTATTTAGGGCTAAGATCGGTTCTTTAATGTATTTAACTGCTTCTCGTCCTGACATAATGTTTGCTGTGTGTTTATGTGCTAGATATCAAGCTGCTCCGAAGGTTTCTCACATGATGGCAGTGGACAGAATCTTTGCTTATTTGAAGGGTAACCAGGATCTGGGTATCTGGTATCCTAATGATAATAAGTTTGACTTCACTGCATATTCTGATTCCGATTATGGTGGATGCAAGATAAATTTCAAATCTACAACCGCCGGGTGTCAATTTTTGGGAGAACGACTAGTGTCGTGGCAGTGCAAAAAGCAAACCTCGGTTGCAACGTCGACTGCGGAGGCAGAGTACGTGGCGGCTTCCAGTTGTTGTTCACAGGTTTTGTGGATACAACAGCAGTTGCGCGACTATGGTTTGGAATTTCTAACTACTCCCATTTTTATTGATAATTCAGCTGCCATCTCTATCACGAAAAACCCCGTTCAACATTCCAAAACTAAGCACATTGATATCCGTTATCACTTTATTCGTGATTGCTACGAAAAGAAATTGATTGATTTGCAGAAAATTCACACTGATTTTCAAAGAGCTGACTTGTTTACAAAAGCATTTGATAAAGTTCGCTTTCAATTTTTATTGAAAATCAATGGGGTTACTCGCTTAACTGCTATTTGATCTGGTTCAGTTGATCGTTTTTGTTTTTCTTTTTTGTTTTCTGCTTTTTAGGGGGAGTATAATTGAAAAATACAAAAATAGTGTATTTTCTGTATTGAAAAAGGAAAAAGCATAAAAAAATTGAAAAAGCTAAAACATAAAAATATGAAAAATTAAAATTGAGAAATTTTGATCCGACCTTGTGAGAAATGATGGTACATCAGCATACGTTATCTGCCATGGATAGAGTAGAAAGAAAGGCTGTAGGTACTTGTTTGTTTTGACTGAATGTGCTGAGTAGTCTGATATATGTGAGTATGATATAAAGATAATGCCTGCTTGATAATTGTGGTTACACACCGTGATGGGTACTGTGTAAATCTGGCATGAATAAGATGAGAAAATATCAAAAACAGAATAAAGAGATGTTCTGATGTATGCTTGCTTTATTTTGAAAGATTTAAACTTGTTTGATTTTCTTTATTTTGTCAAACGATCGGACTTTCTCTGCGTATCGAAAGATCGACCTGATTGTTGTTCGTTTGACGTTCTGCTTTATTTTCTTGGTGTTTCGTATAATCCATCGGACTTTCTCTGCGTGTACGTGAGTACCGACCTGATTGTTGTTGGATTATACAACTTCTGCTTTATTTTATATTTTTTATTTTCCTAAACAATCGGACTTTCTCTGCGTGCCTACCGGCCGACCTGATTGTTGTTTGTTTAGGGTTCTGATTTCTTTTTGCAAGAAACATCATGAACAAGATATCTCTGTGGCATTTTATTCTGTATAAGCAAGTTTACAATATCAGTATGAAAACTCTGCTGCGAGTAACTTGGCTTGAATAAAGGAAAATACAAAAATATGAAATAAGCAGTTTGCCAGTATTCCTGATTGTGTGGGTACCATGTTATTAATGCTTGATAAATACACTTAATTCCATATCAGAAAGCTATAAACATGACCTGCTTTAGCTGAAATAAACCAAATGGTTGTATTCTCAGACAACTTGGCTTGCATGCTTAGTATTTTGAAATTGAAATGTGTATGATGCGTTATGTCTGATATGATCTCACGTTGTGATCTTTCTCACAAAAATATAAGTTATCGCATTTAAATTTTTGTTAGTTGGTGTTTTTACTAAGTTTGATAAACCAAAAAGATTTTAGGAGTGTTTTAGCATAAGTTTGATAAACCAAAAAGATTTTAGTGTGTTTTGATATAAATTTTGATAAAAATCAAAAAGATTTTCATTCTGATTTATTTTTGATCAACTGAATTCGGTGATGGAAAATTCTTGATTAAATGAACCACAATCGGTGCTAAATCGGCTCATCGTGTTTGAAATTAAAGAAATTGAACGTTTTGGATTAAAAATGAGATTTTGAAGGATAAAGGGCAAAATGGTCTTAATTCTGATCCGGCGGACCATATGGTACGCCGGGCGGACCACTTTGGGGTATAAATATCACATTCTGGTCCGGGTTTTTCATAACCCGCGGACCATCTCTTTTTCCTCTGACAGAAACCCTAAACCCTTCGCACGACTATTCCTTTGATTTCTTCGTGTATAACGAACTATAGCTCGTAATTCTTGTTGCAAAAGGTAGGTTTTAACATTGCGCATCTAATGGTGGTTTTATTTTGCAGATTGATGATCTCATTTGAGAGTTATTTGAGATTTACGATTCGGTTTTTTCGAAAACACTAACTCCAAGGGGTTAAACAAGATTTAGGAGTTGTTAATGGATGAAAAACACATAGACTTGCTCGGTTTTTACTCTAGAATAAAACCTGTGTGTCCGATTTTCAAAATCACTTGATTTGGAGGGTTCGATTTGACAAAGACCGTTCGGTGTCTGTTCGTCCGCCGGACCAAATGGTCCGCGGCGGACCAGATGATCCGCAATCAATTCTGATCCGCAATCTGGTCCGTTTGACCAAATCTGATCCGCGGTCAACAATTTCTGGTCCGCCGGACCAGATGATCCGGATGACCAAAAGTGATCCGCTGTTTGGTCCGCTCATCAAATTTTTCCAAAAAGTTATTCGTTTGAGCGTTTCACATAAAATCAGATTTAGTCATTGATAATTTTGATTATATTGAATGATTTTAATGATATTTTGTTTTGATGATGTGTACAGATATGGCAGATTTCAAATCGATCGGTGAACACAATGTTTGTGCTTTTCTAGATGCAGCAGAAAGATGGAAACCTCAATTTCTTAACATCTTTGATTTCATGAGACGATCAAGGGTATTTTATGCTGCTACACATGTGTGTCCTCCATACAAAGACTTGCTTGTGATGTTTTGGAATTCTGCTCAAGTTGATTGTTCCGTTGAGCCATCCGTGATTAGTGCTCGAATTCTAAATACTGATGTTGTCATTTCTGAAGATGATGTGAGGAGGGTTCTGCAATTAAATGATCAAGCTGCCTATCCTACAGTTTTTCATGAAGCTGATTTAGTAGCTTTGCTTAAAAGAATCAAATATGATGGTCAACTTTATGTTCCGTGGTATTTGAAGGCGAATCTGAGTCCTCCGTACAAGTATCTGATGCATGTTATAATCAAGTGTTTTGGGAATCGAACGAGAGGGCAGGAGGAATTTGATTTGAGAGTGTTGTCATTTTTCTCTGCGTTGGTGTTAAATCGAGAATTCAATTTTTCTGGATGGATTTTCAATTATATGAAGGAGAATATCTTGACGAAACAAGTGAGAAGTATTATGTATCCGAGATTCATACAAATGATCTTGAATGATCTGCATCCAAATCTTCCGAAGAACGCTGCTGCAATTATTGATATGAAGCATATGAACAGAGTTGCTGTTGGGAAGATTCCTGTTTATCAGAAGCGTAAAGGAGGTAAAGGCAATCCGCCTGTTAAACGGTTGATTGGTCATCTGGCGGATCCAACTTATGTAGCTCCTGCGGATGGAGCTGCCAAACATGTTGACAGTTCAGATGATGAGTTGGAATACGATGATAAAGGATTTCCTGTGGAGGATGTTGAAGATGATGATGCAGATGATCAAATACCTCAAAGACAGAATGATCAACCACCGATTATTCAAGATGAACCACCTGTGCAGCAACAAGAATCTGAGCCTATAGTTCAACAGAATATTGAATCTGAAGCTGTGAATGATCAGAATGATGAGATGTTGGATGATGCTGATATTCCACATGATGATGCTCGTGAAAGTTCTTCTGATACTGAATCAGATTCTGGTGCCTACGTGTCCATCTTGTACAATGCTAGAAATATTTCTGTCAAGAAGGGTTCCAAACAACATATCGCTTATCTAAAGTCGCAGAATTTGGATACTTCACAATATGAACAGAGGACTAAGCAGACTGAAGACACAGATGATCCATCTTATACTCCGGAAGCGGTGGAGTCTGTTAGAATGTCTTCAGCAGCTGACAAAGGCAAAGCTAAAGTGATTTATTCTGGAAAAGTCAAACGTATGGCTAAGCGATCTACTGTGCAACAAGGTTCATTTCTGGCCGATGCAAGAAAATCTGGTCACAGTTCGCCGGCTAAGAAGCAAAAAGTACAATCTCAGTCTTCTATTCCAGTACAACCGACTACAAAGAGCGTTAATGTTCAAAGTACGTCTGTTCCCCCGAGGCAAAAGTTGATTATCAAAAGGTTTTCATCTGCTGCTTCGGGTTCAACTGCTGCCTCTACCGCAAGTGCTTCTACTCAATCAACAATTTCATCTACTGATCTGAAGCTGGTACTTCATCAAACCAGGCTCGATGAGTTGGAATCAACGAATCGTCAGCAAGCAGATGAACTCAGAGGGTTAAAGAATTTGGTGAAAGAATTGGTGTCTCGAGATCAAGAGAAAGATCGTGCAATTGCTAATTTACGATCTCGAGATCAAGAAAAAGACAAAGAAATTGCTAAACTGCAACAACTTTCTATCTCCTTGGGTGAGCAGCTAAACCAATTGCTTCAAGCTTTACCTGCTCAGGGGGAGAGAAGGCCTAATCCAGATGAAAGTTGCAAAGATGATGATGATGTGATGAGATATTTGAACGAAGATCCTGATCCTGAAGGAGGTGTTGGAGGATCTGGTACTGGTACTGATGCAGCTGGAACGTCTGCTGCTACTGCTGGTACTTCTGCTACATCTCAGGGGGAGACCGATACTCAAATTTATGATGTGACTCCGGTGACCAGGGTTGAGGGAGAGTTCTTAAATCTGTACACAAAAGAGCAGTTAGCTGCTATCTTTGCTCTGAATGTAGAAGATGTGGATGATGTTCCGTTTGCTGATCCTTATAATGAAGAAGATTCAGATGAACATGTAGATTATGAGGAGGAACAGGTAGAAGTGGAAGATATGACGGCTGAAGAATATCCGGATGATCCTACAATGTATGGAAACTTTGCAGATAATGATCAGTCTGGTGGGTTTAATTTCTTTGGAAAAGACGATGAAGACAAAATTGAAGATGAGTTAAAGAAGAAAGAAACTGAAAAGCAATCTGATCAGCCAGCATCAACTGAGTCTGAAGACTTGACTGAAGAACAAGAGAAGAAAATGTTATTTGATGCGTGGTTAAAAGAGCAAAGGGCAAAGAAAATGCCGGTAAAATCATCTGTAAAAGAGGTTGATCAGAAGAGATACTTTGAAAGAAAGGGTAGACAAGCATCTGGGAGAATAATCAGTTGGATGTATGATTCTCAACTTAAGTGTTATGCTATCAAAAAGGAGTTTGGAATCATATATCTGAAATGTCCAACAAGATTCAGCACATTGCCGGTCTGTGATGTAAGGGACTTATCCAGATGTCAGTTTCTTAATTATGGAAATGATAAATTGGCTGAAGTTTTCAAAGAAAAATTGATTGAAGAATGTCAAGGAAAGTTCCAATTTCTAACTCCTCAGAGACCAAGATTTGTTGAACATCCAACCGAAATCAATCCGAACACTGGAAAAGCCCTGATCATTGTGAAGTATAAGAAGCCAGTTCAGATGAAGAAAATTCCATTGAAGAAGCTAGAACAAGATTTCATCAAAACACTGAGATGGTGGTATTATGATGAAAGTACTGGTGAAGCGGTGGTGGTAGTGAAAGAAGAGAACAAAGTAGTCAGATTGTATGATCCGATGTGGCTTATCAATTTATCAAAGGACGACATAGACAAACTCTATCACAGCAACATTTTATATAAGGCTGATTATGCTGAACAAGCCTTACAATTTCAACGGGTGATCAGAGTATGTTTTGCGTTCGGGATTCATGCGGGGAATAATAGAAGACAACACTGGAAAGAGACTTGATCAAGAGCTTCTGAAGACTAGCACAAGACAAGGGGGAGTTTGTAGAAGCATATATAGTTGTCTAGTGCTAGGTCTTGTATTTATAATGTTTTGTATAATCTGGTCTCAGCGGACCAGGGGCGGACCAGATGGTACGCCCGGACCATCTGGTACGCTGGTTAGTTGGTCCGCTGGCCAGATCTAGTATAAAAAGATTTAGCTCGTTTAGAGGAGAGTAGTTGTGAGGTTTGAGTTTTAAACTGTGTGTTTTTGTAAGGTGAAACCTGTTTACTTTCTCTCTCTAAAGGTTGAGCAATAAAGAAGTGTTATTTACCTTGTTGTTTACCGAATTGAGATCATTATGCACTAGCAAGATCGTTCCTGTATTCTACAATCACCAATCTAGATAATCAAGTATTTGTAGGTAAAAGTGGCGGGAGCTCACTAATCTAGATAATCAAGTATTTGTAGGTAAAACTGGCAAAATCAGTCACGATACCTGGAAATTTACTTCCAAGCGTATCGCTTGGAAGTGATGAAGCTGCAAGCGATACGCCTGGATCTCCCGCGTGGCGCGAGAGATCCTTCGCGATACGCGATGGACCCGAGATTAGATCTTTTGTTGTTCTTCCCCTTTTTTGGAAGGGTAGTTTGGGTTGTTGGTTGATTTGTCACCAATACTAATGTGTTACTGGTATGTGTGACAGCAAAGGAATGGGTCGCTAGCGGGTCACGATCGGGCGAAGCTTTTGGAGAACCGAACACCAATAGGAGCATATGTTATAAATTCAATGATGTCTAATTAAGTTGCATAATCTGAAAAGGGGGATTGCATTCTAACCCAAAAGTAGTTTTGGGATGACCATCGTTAAACCTTTTTGGTTAAAACGTTGTTTTAAATGGCGAAATTTTCTGGGACCGATTTTCCAAATGTGTATTTTCTGCATTATAAGGATAGGGTGTTACAAGTTGGTATCAGAGCCATGGTTTGAGGGATTCAAGTGTTGTAGGAACACTTGAACTCAAACCTAGTGCTCATGGTATGGAATAGGGTGTTCGGTTCAAGGCTCGATCGTGTGACCTGGTAAGTAAATTTAAATTATTTAACTATGGGTTGTTAAATTATAAGTGGTGTTAGTTAGGATGACTAATATTAGTTGATATGCTTAAAATAAGAAGTTTAGAAGTGGATGGAATGCAACACAACGGTCAGCGCTATAAACGCGATGCCTGAGTGCGAAAATGATAAAGAGTGGATGAATCCTACTTGTATAGACAAGGCGGAAAGATATGAAATAATAAAAGTGGAGAAATCTTAAATGTATGAATCACGTATGATTAAGTGTGAAATTATTAAGCGTGGTGTAGTCCTACTGACATAAGTCAAGTAGGATGAAGATTGTAAGGGGGTATAGGTGAGGAAATCTTATATGTGGTAACAAATAAGATAAAGTGTGTGAATGATAAACGTGGATAAATTTTACGTGTATAAATCATGTAGAATAGATTGTTTTATGTGATAATGTGGCGAAATTCTACTTGTGTAAACATTTAGCATAAATTATCATTATGTGGAAAAGTTGTAAAATTCTACTCTTGCTTGCAAGGTAGAATAAGGTGTGTTGTATGAATAAGTGTGGAAATCCTACTTGTATTAAATAAGTAGAGCGAGTTATGTTATAGAAGGATAGAATGTAGAAATTTACATGTATGAACAATGTAGAATAAGTAGGAGGAAGCTAAGTGTGGTGAAATCCTACTTGAATTAACCTTGTAGAATAAAGTGTACATAAGATAAAGATGGTGAACCTCATTTTGGTGATAACTAATCAGAGTAAGATCTGTGGTGAGTTATGTTTTGTGTTATCAAGGTTGGCATTTTTTTTAAAGGTGGTATGTTGGGCGAAAGGAGGAATAGAGGGTAATAGTGGTTCTACTATGTAGAATGTTATAGTAATGATGGATTTGAAGCTATCATTAATAATTGGTGGAAAGCTTTGTGGGGAAATGCGATTAGGCATGTGGGTGACCAAGTTGAAGTAAATATAAGTATGTGAGGGGCGTTTAGGCATTGGGAGAAAGGGGTTGATTGGACCATATGTGGTTTATGAACCCATAGATGGTTAAGGAATGCAAAATGTCATCAGAGGTTTAGAGGTGGATTATAAACTCTTAACATCCCGGATTTGGATTCAGTATAATAGGAAACTGGCAAGCAAATAATGGTACGTATAACTCGTTAAGATTGTGTGTAAGTTGTTGACATCATGAGTCAAAGGTTGCTAAAGTGGAGGATGATGGAGAAAAGGATGGACATTCTGCATAGACAATAGAACAGGTATAAGTGATCATAAGGTTGTACGGTGATCTAGAAGGTCATTGAATAAAATTTAATAATCGCTTGAGAGGGGTGATAGTGGGTGAGGGGTCACATGTTCACGCATGGATTTCATGCTACATAATGCGGACCCTAATAAGAGTAGTGATAGGTATTTCTATAAGCTTCGAGAGTACGGGATTGTTTCGAGGACGGAACTCTTTTAAGGGGGTGGAGTTGTAATAGATTTATATAAGATTCGATGATGACTCTATAAAAAATAGTTAGTTACTAAAAGTATTAAGTAACTAATAAATAAGTCATGGAACATGAGGGTATTAAGTGTAAAAATAGTATGTGGTCAAATTTAGAAAAATGGCTAAAGTGGAGGGGGGCAGCATGAAAATAATTGCTTAAAAGAAAATGTTGGTCTTTCCTTTGGAAAGAAAAAAAACACAGAACACGTTTTGTATGGAAGCGGGGAGCTAGGGCCTGGTCAAGATCAAGAAATCAAGCTCAAGTGGAGTGAAAATTGATAGGGGTTTGCGAAATCTGAGCCTTAGAACTCTTTCTACGCACGTTTTCCCCCATGAAATCGTGAATTTCATGTTAGGTATGTCAATTTCTTATGTTGTTAAAAGTTGAAATCACTTGATAACTGAAATTGATGGGTAAAGCTAGTTGTATAAGCATTGTATGTGTTTACTAGCAATGGATCCTACTTGCATGATGAAGCCTTGTAAAATCAAGTGCAAGGTTCCAAGGTGGTTAAAACTCCATGATTAGGAAACCGATTCATATGGGTATAAGTGGTTGGGTTTAGTTAATAGAACCCATTAATGTTTATAAAGTGGTAAATTGATAGATTACCATATAGTTGTGATTGAATATGCAAGATAACAAGTTGGGGTGGTCTAGTATGTTTAATTGGGTATGCGAATGATTAAGTGATTTCATGCACACCAAGTGTTTATAAAAATACCTAAAAGAATTGGTGAACTAGAAAGTAAGTGGGTATGATCAAATTGTTAAGTGGGGTAATACTTGAGTGTTATGGTTGGTCATATTGTTAATCACCAATCTAGATAATCAAGTATTTGTAGGTAAAAGTGGCGGGAGCTCAAACCATCAAGGAATGCTAAATTTATAGATTCGAGGTAACATTTAAGTGTGTGCAATTTTGTTACAAAGTACGCATGTAGTATAGTAATTTTCTAGCATGGATAACTATCCAAGATGGAATAGAAGTAGACAATACAGTGGTTGTTTATGGCAAAGAAGGATGATATGTGGGTGTATAGTCTTGACCCGTAAGGGTTAGTTTAAACATAAGAATGGTGAAGTAAGTAAGCATGTTCGGGTAAGATGTTGAGAGGGAGGGTTTATGACGCAAATAACCTTATTGGGGGTAAGATAGTATTAGACTTGATGTTGGCCCCAACCTCAAGTAGCAAGTATAAAGAAAAAAAAATAAATAATAATGTTCTGTGACCCGTTTGAGGTAATGTAAATAGATCAAAATGTGTTTATGTGGAGTATGTTTTGTGACCCGCTTGGGTAAAGATATGTGTATATCACCAACGTGTGTTATACAAAAGATGTAATATGACCTGTTTGGGTAAAGATGCATGTATATCACCAATGTGTGTTATACAAAAGATGTAATATGACCCGTTTGGGTAAGGATGC
>JBCNJP010000010.1:62127849-62147849 GCA_039602395.1 Deinandra increscens subsp. villosa | reverse complement strand
CCTCATGAATGTTAACCCCAAACGTTCGTTTGAAATTAACAAACTTGTCCCTATTGCCACTTACATGATTTTTAAAAGTTGGATCAACTTCCCAAATATCCGACCACTTCCCCGTGTCGGTTCCCTTTACGATGTATGATTCCATACTATTTTCAATCTTGTTATTTAGAAATTTTGTTGGACACATCGATGCAATGTGCCCAATCATGTGGCAATAAAAACACTTAAAATTTACCTTTTCAATCGGATTCTTGCTTGAACTTGCACCCGGTGTCCCGTAGTATTTCTTCATCTTTGCCTTTTGTACAATTTTTTTTGCGGGATTGATCTTTTTACCCTTTCGTGGCACAAAAGATAAAGGTTTCTTTCCTTTGCGATCCTCCCTGCGTTCCAAGCCCATCTTTGCAAACCCCTTCGTTAATCCGCCATCTTCCCTCTCGGAATTGGCCTTTCCTTTGTGGTTTCTTTTGATGCGACTTAAACCATGAGTCTCCAAATCGAAAGAACGAGCGTCTCCCTTCCCTTTACGTCTTTGTGTGTCTCGAACAGGGCCCTTTGCTCTGGTACCACTGTTGTTCCCAGACTCGCAACACATCACATGTTTACAAATCAGATTAATGCCACCGATGTGATTGTCGATTGGCAATTCCTCATCATGGTAATAGCATGTATGTTTGGGGTGATCCATGATTAAGAATAGTACTCAGAAAGATGAAGTATATATATATATATATATATATATATATATGTAGAATTCGATGAACAGGACTAGGAGATTAAACACAGAATTCGATTTGTATTTACTTGAGAAAAACAAACCAATACTTACAAACTGACTTCTGCTCGACCATCTATATACAAGGATTAAGAAACCGTAACCCTCCTTGATTCTAGGAGTTGATCACGGCGTTACAGTTTTCAAAAAATTGCCTAACACCGTAACAATCACAAGGATTCGGCTGGACTTCTCAATCTCGACACAATGACAACTTGTTGCTTAGGGTGGGCTAATCCACTAAGGCCCAATGCACCCTTTCTAAACTAAAGCAACTTATTTTTTTGACCCACTTGACCCAATAGACTAATACAAAAATAAAATACAAATAAATAGATGTTCAAGACTAACTAGAATAATAAAACCAACACTGAAGTCTATTATAGATCAAGTTGACTTCAAATTATAGCACTTACATTGAACACTTTATGAGAAGCGGAAATATTTTAAACATCAAGCAAAATGTGATGGGAAATTAATCCTAAAATCTAAAATTCTGCTTGAAGCAAATGAGTAAATAGATTATCAAAAAATAATACCACAACTTATATTGTTTGATACTTTTTGTGTTGAGTTTTCAGGGAAGGGAATGGTTATGAAAATGAAGAGTGAAGGTGTTGTTTCAGTGCAGTTTACAAGTGTTGAAGATTGAAGAATAAATGTGCAAATTGTAAAAGAAGGGTGGTTTATGAGTGACTAGAATGTAGTTTGTTGAGTTTTTGATTATGGATAATTAGTTTTAAACAAATGATATATGTTATGTGGTTTGTTGTTAGGATTAGTATAATTAGACTTATTATTAAGTTCAGGTGGGGTGTCTTGGATGTTAAAAAAAAATCAATTGTCACAATTTAAACCACCAAAGCAGCGTTCGACTTTACAATTTGTGCTTCTAGTTATGAGTATGTACTTGTTTTTTTTTCTTTTTCATGCTTTGTTTTAATAATTTTCTGTCAATTACCCTAGAATCAAAAATTACTCTTCAGAGTTGAAATGTAATAAACGAGTCGGTGACCTGCCCACCCGTTGTGGCGGGCCACCCATTTTCGATGAATTTTACAAATTTATTTAGAGTCAAACAAATTAAATCTATATTTTTTATTATTAATCAATATTATCTGTCAATTCTAACTTTGATTTGTTAGAAAGAGTGTTTCTATGAACAACCATACGTGACATTTTTTAGTCCTTCCTTTTTTTATGTCTACTTTTAAGGAAAGTCAATTAAACACTTATCACTTAAAAAAGTAAATACTCATCACTTTAAAAACTTGTTTAAAAAAAATAAATTCACTGGATAAAGATAATTAGAGTCAAACTTCCAAATTAAAGGATATAAAAGATGTCTTTTGTGATGATTTATCATTAAGGGATTCAGAAAAAAAAATTAAATGCCAAAAAATTATTTATAACCACATTTGGGGCCAAAGATATAGAACTCAATAAAAAAGAATAAGGCTCAGATCATATCTCAATCTTCATAGCCGAAAAGGCTCAGATCGAAGAAAAACCTTTGATGGGGCAAACGATTACGATGAGGAGAATCTCATGCCCCGCCGCTGCAGCACCATCAAACATAAAAATGAGAAAATGAACATCATCATAGCCTTGATAGATTAAACCCAAGTCAAGCCTTATCTTAGTTAGTCTACTGAGTGATGAGCCAAGTTTAGTCATATGCTAATGTGAAATCCAGGATACCACACAGCCCATAGTAAACTACATATGTCAAGTAAAAAGAAAATTAAAATGAAAAACCAATGAACAATTCCAACTACTCACACACCCCTTATTTCAATTAATTTTTTTTCCAGATCTCTTACTTAAAATCATCGCACATTCATACCAGCTGAAGCGACATTTAGATCTTAAGAGCATCATATACTGATAAGCATAACCAATAGAAATCTAACATTAGAAAACCGCAACGCAACAAATCATCCAAAAGATGAAATGTTGGAGGCTTAGGAGAAATCATCATAGCCATTTTTTGAGTGAGTGAAAGCATCCAGATTATGTTGGTGGTGACGACACACCGGCTACCAGCGGCCACCAAACGACCATCGTCCATCGTGTGAAGATAAAACCCACAGATGAAGGGCTCAAATCTGAAGATCATCATAGCCAAGCATTAGCATCGGAAAAAGGCATCTAAAAATTTAAAACATACAAATCGTCATAACCATCTTTCCAGCAAAATAACAGTGAAACCCACAAATGGAAGCACAAATCTTAAGATCATCATCCAAGAATAAAAATAAATAAATGAATCTCAGAATCGTAAATGTAACCAAAAAGCCAAAGCCTCATCAACTAATAGATCATCCTTTCAACAAAAAATAGGACAACCCCCACAGTCACAAACATCTGATAGCAAAAAGGAAAAAAGTCGGACACCATTGGAGCACAAAAACGGGCGACGACGTCACAAAGACGGACACCACGGCACAGACTACAAAAACCGGCAGCCACCATCGACTAAACCATCGAGGCGACGATACCAGCGGCGACGAAGTCACAAAGACGGTCACCAAGACAACGACAAAAAACCGGTTGCATCGCAGGATAGAGAGAGAGTTCATAGATAAAAAGCTATGCTCGCTGTCATCTACTCAAGCGACCATCACGGGTTTCGCCATCGTTATCTGAAAAATCGCATGAACCTATCTGAAATCGTAGAAACCGCAAGAGATAAAAGTGAAGCAGATCTGAAACTCAAAATCATCAACTTACAGCTCTCTCCCTAATCAAATCGGTACCAAACAATCAAGAGCTAGGTCGAACAGGGGCTGCGATAAACACGCAATGCCCACAACAAACATCATTGCCCTCAAAAGCAAGTATTTCGGTCACCAAATTCATTTAAGAGAAAAAAGAGTAGAGGGAGAGTAGAGAGAGCAGAATAATCGAGAGGATAGAGAGAGAATGTGAAATTCTAGATTAGTAAACTAGATCCATTTAACTTCTAAAGTCAAACCGGGTAAACTTTAATAAACATAGATTTAATAATAACAAGGCTACTTGACCTAAAAAGTCAAAAGTGCACCAAGTTCCTTTAACTTCTAAAGTCAAATCGAGTGAACTTTAAATATTGTAAAACACAGGAACGGTCTTGCTAGTGCATAATGATCTCAATTCGGTAAACAACAAGGTAAATAACACTTCTTTATTGCTCAACCTTTAGAGAGAGAAAGTAAACAGGTTTCACCTTACAAAAACACACAGTTTAAAACTCAAACCTCACAACTACTCTCCTCTAAACGAGCTAAATCTTTTTATACTAGATCTGGCCAGCGGACCAACTAACCAGCGTACCAGATGGTCCGGGCGTACCATCTGGTCCGCCCCTGGTCCGCTGAGACCAGATTATACAAAACATTATAAATACAAGACCTAGCACTAGACACTATACATGCTGCTACAAACTCCCCATTGTCTTGTGCTAGTCTTCAGAAACTCTTGATCAAGTCTCTTTCCAGTGTTGTCTTCTATTATTCCCCGCATGAATCCCGAACGCAAAACATACTCTGATCACCCGTTGAAATTGTAAGGCTTGTTCAGCATAATCAGCCTTATATAAAATGTTGCTGTGATAGAGTTTGTCTATGTCGTCCTTTGATAAATTGATAAGCCACATCGGATCATACAATCTGACTACTTTGTTCTCTTCTTTCACTACCACCACCGCTTCACCAGTACTTTCATCATAATACCACCATCTCAGTGTTTTGATGAAATCTTGTTCTAGCTTCTTCAATGGAATTTTCTTCATCTGAACTGGCTTCTTATACTTCACAATGATCAGGTCTTTTCCAGTGTTCAGATTGATTTCGGTTGGATGTTCAACAAATCTTGGTCTCTGAGGAGTTAGAAATTGGAATTTTCCTTGACATTCTTCAATCAATTTTTCTTTGAAAACTTCAGCCAATTTATCATTTCCATAATTAAGAAACTGACATCTGGATAAGTCCCTTACATCACAGACCGGCAATGTACTGAATCTTGTTGGACTTTTCAGATATATGATTCCAAACTCCTTTTTGATTGCATAACACTTAAGTTGAGAATCATACATCCAACTGATTATTCTCCCAGATGCTTGTCTACCCTTTCTTTCAGAGTATTTCTTCTGATCAACCTCTTTTACAGATGATTTTACCGGCATTTTCTTTGCCCTTTGCTCTTTTAACCATGCATCAAATAACATTTTCTTCTCTTGTTCTTCAGTCAAGTCTTCAGACTCAGTTGATGCTGGCTGATCAGATTGCTTTTCAGTTTCTTTCTTCTTTAACTCATCTTCAATTTTGTCTTCATCGTCTTTTCCAAAGAAATTAAACCCACCAGACTGATCATTATCTGCAAAGTTTCCATACATTGTAGGATCATCCGGATATTCTTCAGCCGTCATATCTTCCACTTCTACCTGTTCCTCCTCATAATCTACATGTTCATCTGAATCTTCTTCATTATAAGAATCAGCAAACGGAACATCATCCACATCTTCTACATTCAGAGCAAAGATAGCAGCTAACTGCTCTTTTGTGTACAGATTTAAGAACTCTCCCTCAACCCTGGTCACCGGAGTCACATCATAAATTTGAGTATCGGTCTCCCCCTGAGATGTAGCAGAAGTACCAGCAGCGGCAGCAGACGTTCCAGCTGCACCAGTACCAGTACCAGATCCTCCAACACCTCCTTCAGGATCAGGATCTTCGTTCAAATATCTCATCACATCATCATCATCTTTGCAACTTTCATCTGGATTAGGCCTTCTCTCCCCCTGAGCAGGTAAAGCTTGAAGCAATTGATTTAGCTGCTCACCCAAGGAGATAGAAAGTTGTTGCAGTTTAGCAATTTCTTTGTCTTTTTCTTGATCTCGAGATCGTAAATTAGCAATTGCACGATCTTTCTCCTGATCTCGAGACACCAATTCTTTCACCAAATTCTTTAACCCTCTAAGTTCATCTGCTTGCTGACGATTCGTAGATTCCAACTCATCGAGCCTGGTTTGATGAAGTGCCAGCTTCAGATCAGCAGATGAAATTGTTGACTGAGTAGAAGCACTTGTGGTAGAAGCAGCAGTTGAACCTGAAGCAGCAGATGTAGACCTTTTAATAACCAACTTTGGCCTCGGGGGGACAGACGTACTTTGAACATTAACGCTCTTTGTAGTCGGTTGTACTGGAATAGAAGACTGAGATTGTACTTTTTGCCTCTTAGCCGGCGAACTGTGACCAGACTTTCTTGCATCGGCCAGAAATGAACCTTGTTGCACAGTAGGTCGCCTAGCCATATGTTTGACCTTTCCAGAATAAATCACTTTAGCTTTGCCTTTGTCAACTGATCGAAGACTTTCTAACAGACTCCTCCGCGGCCGGAGTATAAGATGGATCATCTGTGTCTTCAGTCTGCTTAGTCCTCTGTTCATATTGTGAAGTATCCAAATTCTGTGACTTTAGATAAGCGATATGTTGTTTGGAACCCTTCTTGACAGAAATATTTCTAGCATTGTATAAGATGGACACGTAGGCACCAGAATCTGATTCAGTATCAGAAGAACTTTCACGAGCATCATCCAACATCTCATCATTCGTGGTCATTCACAGCTTCAGATTCAATATTCTGTTGAACTATAGGCTCAGATTCTTGTTGCTGCACAGGTGGTTCATCTTGAATAACCGGTGGTTGATCATTAAGTTCTTGAGGTATTTGATCATCTGCATCATCATCTTCAACATCCTCCACAGGAAATCCTTTATCATCGTATTTCAACTCATCATCTGAACTGTCATCATGTTTGGCAGCTCCATTCGCGGGAGCTACATAAGTTGGATCCACCAGATGACCAATCAATCGTTTAACAGGCGGATTACCTTTACCTCCTTTACGCTTCTGATAAACAGGAATCTTTCCAACAGCAACTCTGTTCATATGCTTCATATCAATAATTGCAGCAGCGTTCTTCGGAAGATTTGGATGCAAATCATTCAAGATCATTTGTATGAATCTCGGATACATAATACTTCTCACTTGTTTCGTCAAGATATTCTCCTTCATGTAATTAAAAATCCATCCAGAAAAGTTGAATTCTCGATTTAACACCAACGCAGAGAAAAATGATAACACTCTCAGATCAAATTCCTCCTGCCCTCTCATTCGATTCCCAAAACACTTGATTATAACATGCATCAGATACTTGTATGGAGGACTCAGATTCGCCTTCAAATACCACGGAACATAAAGTTGACCATCATATTTGATTCTTTTAAGTAAAGCTACTAGATCAGCTTCATCAAATTCTGTAGGATAGGCAGCTTGATCATTCAATTTCAGAACCCTCCTCACATCTGCTTCAGAAATAATCACATCAGTCTCGAGAATTCTTGCACGAATTACTGATGGAACCACTGAACAATCCACTTGTGCTGAATTCCAAAACATCACCAGCAAGTCTTTGTATGGAGGACACACATGAGTAGCAGCATATAATATCCTTGATCGTCTAATGAAATCAAAGATGTTAAGAAATTGAGGTTTCCATCTTTCTGCTGCATCTAGAAATGCACAAACATTATGTTCACCGATCGATTTGAAATCTGCCATATCTGTACACATCATCAAAACAAAATATCATTAAAATCATTCAATATAATCATAACTATCAATGACTAAATCTGATTTTATGTGAAACGCTCAAACGAATAACTTTTGGAAAAATTTGATGAGCGGACCAAATGGCGGATCACATTTGGTCATCCGGATCATCTGGTCCGGCGGACCAGAAATTGTTGACCGCGGATCAGATTTGGCAAACGGATCATCTGGTCCGGCGGATCAGAAGTTGTTGACCGCGGATCAGATTTGGTCAAACGGACCAGATTGCGGATCAGAATTGGTGGCGGATCATCTGGTCCGCCGCGGACCATTTGGTCCGGCGGACGAACAGACACCGAACAGTCTTTGTCAAATCGAACCCTCCAAATCAAGTGATGTTGAAAATCGGACACAAAGGTTTTGTTCTAGGGTAAAAACCGAGCAAGTCTATGTGTTTTTCATCCATTAACAACTCCTAAATATTGTTTAACCCCTTTGGAGTTAGTGTTTTTGAAAAAACCGAGACTGTAAATCTCAAATAACTCGCAAATGAGATCATCAATCTGCAAATCAAAACCACCATTAGATGCGCAATGTAAAAACCTACCTTTTGCAACAAGAATTACGAGCTATAGTTCGTTATACACGAAGAAATCAAAGAAAAACAGTGAAGTGAATAAAAAGGGTTTTTTAGAGTGAAGTGAATGTGGTCCGTGGGTTATGCAAACCCCGGATCAGAATTCTTTATTTATATGCAAAGTGGTCCGCCGGCGTACCACATGGTCCGCCGGACCACTTTGTTACAAATTCACCCTTCAACTTTCAATTTGTTCATTTTTCACCCAAAACATCAGTTTCTTCAAAATTTAAACATGATGAGCTGATTTAGCATCGATTGTGATTCATTTAACCAAGAATTTTTCATCACCGAATTCAGTTGATCAAAAATAAACCAGAATGAAAATCTTTTTGATTTTTATCAAATTTATATCAAAACACACTAAAATCTTTTTGATATTTTCTAAAACAAACAAAACAGCAAACCAACAGAAATCAGAAAATTAAAACGCAATAAGTTATATTTTTGTGAGAAAGATCACAACATGAGATCATATCAGACATAACGCATCATACACATTTCAATTTCAAAATACTAAGCATGCAAGCCAAGTTGTCTGAGAATACAACCATTTGGTTTATTTCAGCTAAAGCAGGTCATGTTTATAGCTTTCTGATATGAATTAAGTGTATTTATCAAGCATTAATAACACGGTACCCACACGATCAGGAATACTGGCAAACTGCTTATTTTATTTCTTTTAATTTTCCTTTATTCAAGCCAAGTCACTTGCAGCTGATTTCTCATACTGATATTGTAAACTTGCTTATACAGAATAACATGCCACAGAGATATCTTGCTCATGATGTTTCTTGCAAAAAGAAATCAGAACCCTAAACAAACAACAATCAGGTCGGCCGGTAGGCACGCAGAGAAAGTCCGATTGTTTAGGAAAATAAGAAATATAAAATAAAGCAGAAATTGTATAATCCAACAACAATCAGGTCGGTACTCACGTACACGCAGAGAAAGTCCGATGGATTATACGAAACACCAAGAAAAATAAAGCAGAACGTCAAACGAACAACGATCAGGTCGATCTTTCGATACGCAGAGAAAGTCCGATCGTTTGACAAAATAAAGAAAATCAAACAAGTTTAAATCTTTCAAAATAAAGCAAGCATACATCAGAACATCTCTTTATTCTGTTTTTGATATTCTCTTATCTTATTCATGCCAGATTTACACAGTATCCATCACAGTGTGTGTAACCACAATTATCAAGCAGGCATTATCTTTATATCATACTCACATATATCAGACTACTTAGCACATTCAGTCAAAACAAACAAGTACCTACAGCCTTTCTTTCTACTCTATCCATGGCAGATAACGTATGCTGATGTACCATCATTTCTCACAAGGTTGGATCAAAATTTCTCAATTTTAATTTTTCAATTTTTTATGTTTTAGCTTTTTCAATTTTTTTATGCTTTTTCCTTTTTCAATACAGAAAATACACTATTTTTGTATTTTTCAATTATACTCCCCCTAAAAAGCAGAAAACAAAAAGAAAAACAAAAACAAAACGATCAACTGAACCAGATCAAATAGCAGTTAAGCGAGTAACCCCATTGATTTTCAATAAAAATTGAAAGCGAACTTTATCAAATGCTTTTGTAAACAAGTCAGCTCTTTGAAAATCAGTGTGAATTTTCTGCAAATCAATCAGTTTCTTTTCGTAGCAATCACGAATAAAATGATAACGGATATCAATGTGCTTAGTTTTGGAATGTTGAACGGGGTTTTTCGTGATAGAGATGGCAGCTGAATTATCAATAAAAATGGGAGTAGTTAGAAATTCCAAACCATAGTCGCGCAACTGCTGTTGTATCCACAAAACCTGTGAGCAACAACTGGAAGCCGCCACGTACTCTGCCTCCGCAGTCGACGTTGCAACCGAGGTTTGCTTTTTGCACTGCCACGACACTAGTCGTTCTCCCAAAAATTGACACCCGGCGGTTGTAGATTTGAAATTTATCTTGCATCCACCATAATCGGAATCAGAATATGCAGTGAAGTCAAACTTATTATCATTAGGATACCAGATACCCAGATCCTGGTTACCCTTCAAATAAGCAAAGATTCTGTCCACTGCCATCATGTGAGAAACCTTCGGAGCAGCTTGATATCTAGCACATAAACACACAGCAAACATTATGTCAGGACGAGAAGCAGTTAAATACATTAACGATCCGATCTTAGCCCTAAACAATGTTGGATCCACTTTGGCACCAGTCTCATCTGGTCCAAGACCATGAGAAACCTGTATTGGAGTGCTTGGAATCCGAACATCACCAATCTTGAACCGGGCCAGAATGTCAGTAACATATTTCGATTGATGTAGAAAGATGCCTTTGGCCGATTGGTGGACTTGAAGACCTAAAAAGAATCCCATCTCGCCCATTGAACTCATTTCAAATTTCGTTTGCATGACACGCTCAAATTCTTTGCACAATGTGTCATTCGTGCTCCCAAAAATGATATCATCCACGTACACCTGAACAAGCAGTAAATCTCTCCCGAACCGCTTCGAAAATAGTGTGCAATCTACAGTGCCACGACGAAAACCGTTGTCGAGCAAATGTGTAGAAAGCGTCTCATACCAGGCTCTCGGGGCCTGATGGAGACCATATAACGCTTTGTCGAGTTTGTACACACGGTCAGGAAAGTCGGGATCATAAAATCCAGGTGGCTGCATCACGTAAACCTCTTCACGAATCTTCCCGTTGAGAAATGCACTTTTAACATCCATTTGATATACTTTAAATCCATGAAATGCTGCGAAAGCCAAAAAGATTCGAATAGCTTCAATCCGCGCGACTGGAGCATATACCTCATTGAAATCAATGCCTTCGATTTGAGAAAATCCTTGAACCACTAATCGAGCTTTGTTACGAACAATGATGCCACGATCATCCTTCTTACACTTGAAAACCCATCTAGTGCCACACGCTTTCTTAGCATTTTTGGGAAGATCAACAAGATGCCAAACACCCAACTTCTGGAATTGTTGCAACTCCTCCTGCATAGCCTCAACCCAAGAAGAATCTTCCAACGCTTGTTCAACATTGGTCGGCTCAACTTGAGACAAAAAACACGAATGAAACATATCATTCTGAACACCCGAATCTTGAATTTCAGCAATCAAAGCAACGGTCTTGCTAGTGCATAATGATCTCAATTCGGTAAACAACAAGGTAAATAACACTTCTTTATTGCTCAACCTTTAGAGAGAGAAAGTAAACAGGTTTCACCTTACAAAAACACACAGTTTAAAACTCAAACCTCACAACTACTCTCCTCTAAACGAGCTAAATCTTTTTATACTAGATCTGGCCAGCGGACCAACTAACCAGCGTACCAGATGGTCCGGGCGTACCATCTGGTCCGCCCCTGGTCCGCTGAGACCAGATTATACAAAACATTATAAATACAAGACCTAGCACTAGACACTATACATGCTTCTACAAATATAGATTTAATAAATATAGATTTAATAATAACAAGGCTACTCTCTTATTGTTACATCACTTTTTGATTAATAAAAGAAAAGACCGCTGCCAATAATTCTTGATAGTTCGGTTGAGTGTTTGTCTTTATTTGTTTGTGATTACAACATTTTTGGTATCAGAGCGCACTGAGTGTGTTCCTTATCCGTGAGCTTTTTTGTTTCATTTGCGGATCAAACTAGCACTCTCCCCACGACTCCTACTCCAACCCAATGTTCAAGGGAGAAGGATATGATCATTGGAGTATCCGGATGAAAATCATACTCGAGTCAAGAGAATTGTGGAAATTTGTTGAAACTGGTGTTAATATTGCATTAATTGATGCTGCTCAAACACTAGTACAAATATGACATACGGTCACACTTTTCACGTTTCGGCCCTGTGACACTTTCGATTAAAAGTGTGACCATAGTTTGTTTTTAATTTTCTAGACATGTTTCGGTTACATTTAAGATCGGTTTTTGTGACCATTGCAAGCATGAACAGTTCATATGGTCACACTTTTACATTACATGTGTGACAATTACTTGTCACATTTCAAACAATGTGACCAAATGTAACCAATTGCGACTTTTATTCTGATAATATTTACGAGTCACTATAGATACGTATATGGTGACACGAAGAAATTGTTTATGTGATTAAATGTGGCTAAATGTAATATATACTGACACGTTACTTTTGAGTGTGACAGTAAGTTAAACATTTATTGGTGACAATTAGTTATTGGTGTGACTATAAGTTACAATTTATGGTCACATTTCCAATTTGGATGTGTGACTGAAGATATATACTGGTCACAATAATTGGACATACATGTGACTATAAGTATCATATGGTCATATTTCATTTTCTTAGGTGTGACTAAAAATTCCAGTCTAAATATTTTATGGTCACAGTTCTATTTGTGTATGTGTGACTATAAGTAGAATTTTGTCAAGTTATAATGAATAAAATATGTGGCTTTAAGTATTATTTGGTCATATTTCATTTTATGACAATTTGTTGAGTTATTAAAGATTAATTTTGGTCATGATAAATGAATAAAATATGTTACCATAAGTGTAATTCGGTAACATCTTTCATTTTATGAGAATTTTAATTGTGACTAAAGATAAATTCTAGTCATGCTAAATAAAAAATATATGTGACTATAAGTTTTTTTTGGTCATATTTCATGATATTAGAAAATTTGATGTGTGACTATAGATGAGTTCTAGTCATGGTAAATGAAAAACAAGATTTGTGACTATAAGTATTATTTGGTCATATTTATATTATGACAATTTGATGAGTTATTAAAGATTAATTTTGGTCATGATAAATGAATAAAATATGTTACCATAAGTGTAATTTGGTCACATCTTTCATTTTATGAGAATTAACTGTGACTAAAGATAAATTCTAGTCATGCTAAATAAAAAATATATGTGACTATAAGTTTTTTTTTTTGGTCATATTTAATGATATTAGACATGTAAAAAAATATTTATATGGTCTTGGCATTCGCCAAGGATCGAACTCACAACCTTTCAAAGAAAATCAAAAGACCAACTCGCTGGGCTAGCCTCTGAGAACGGAATGTAATTCAATAACCAAAACTTTAACCTGTACTCTCAATATACAATAATAACTTATAAGTATGAATATGGTTCGAACCCCAGATTCCTACAATTTTTTTATGTTTTCTTTGAACTAAATTTTAAGACATTATATGGATACCATGAAATGATAACCATCTCAACTTGTTTAATAAAACGTTAAATACAAAAACATCTAATAATTTTGGTACCTCATAACATACACTAAACAGGTAAAATCAGAAAACATTAATTCATTAATAATTTTTGGTACTTCATAACATACATTAGTTCATTAAAAAAACACAAATTAAAACCATCAACACCTAGACTATTTTCAGAAAGCATCAGCCCTCATAGCAAATTCTTTCTTCTTTGGATGGTTTTTGATGATGGTTGGACCGATTTCCTTCAGCCTTGATTGCATAAGTTTGTTTTCTTGTTGGATCATAGTAAGACGGTGGACAATCGAGGGGCTACTGCAGTACAGGCTCTCACTCAAACTAACATGTTTTAGGAGGTCCTCCATCTCCTTCGTGATTTTCTGTTGGTTGTAGGTGATGGCGTCCATATCAGCGGCAATCAAACCATCTTCCACGTACTTGGCTTGTTGATACTCTTTGCAAGCATCGGTTGCATTTTCTGTGGTTTTGTATTTGGGGAGGGATGTGAAAGTGTGATGGCCGGCCATGGTAACTGAAACGGTGATTTTTTTGGGGAGGAAAAGTAGGGTTATTAATTCTCTTTCTCATCGTTTATTTATAGGATGAGAATCTCAAATAGACATAGGAATTCAATTCGCGGGAAACTAAACCTAGTTAACGTGGGAAACCGAATCGAGATATATAAATAATTGACTTTAACTAATTTAATTAATATTTAAATGTAAATAGGTGATTTGATCGGGTTGTGGGGAGACGTGTGGATATATGAAAGGACGTGCCGACTCTTGCAGGTTTCTCTAATGATCATAGCTACAAATTAAGCTATATGATATATCGTTTATCATAAAGTACATCGGCCATATCTTCACCATTTTTTTTAATTTTCCACATCAAACACCGAAAAGCTTTATCACTGCGCGCATTAATGTTGTCTTCTTCAACAGTCAATCAGATTCCTCGGGAAGAGGATACTTTCTTTATGAGAATGGCGAATTCGATTTCGTATACTCCAGTCCCACGGATGCCTGATTATGAGATAATGGAAAAAGTTGAAGCCCTCATTAGGGACCAACTTCGCCGGACAGAGGATATTATCACGGTGTTGAGAAACAACATCTGACATCTGGAAGCAGCTTCTCAGAGCAGAGCAGTGGTTGAGGCCAGGGTTGACCACTTCAAGACTCGTAGATTTCGTTTTGCAGAACCATGCTTCAAGTATTTGGAGAAGGAGGCTGACTATGATCTAGCAATCAATGTGGAGATGGATCAGACGTTATCCACCATCGAGGGGCTGAATAAAGAAATGGTGAAGCTGTTGAAGGAGGTTGTTGGTGATGAAGGTGCGTGATCGAGAAGGGTTGAAGCTTGTTTTGTATTTTTTGTAAAGTTTTTTTCTGTGTTGATGATGATGGGTTTTTTTGTGAAGTTTTTGGGGGCTGCATATTGCAGGTTTAATTGTTGATGATGATTATAGGTATTTTTGTTTGGTTTATCAATAGTTAATGGACAATGTAACACATGGAATTGTAATGAATGGTAATGTTTAGTGTTTAATCCCTTTATCGTAATTACTAGTTTGTTATTAGATTATGATGATTAAAGGTATTATTTTTGGTTGATCAGTAGTTATTTTTCATTGTGTTTTAAGGGTTGATGATGGGGTAGTAAATTGGGGTATTGGTTTAGTTATCAGTTGGAGCTTTGTTGCATTTAGAAGGTTTTTTAATATGACTTTTAGGTTATATGAATTTTCTGGTGTACTTTAACATTTTTCTATTTTAGGCAACGGTTTGACTTTTTCTGGTCAACAGTTCGATGATTTTCTAATTGGCTACAGAGTTTCATATAATTTGAATGCCAATCAATAAGAATTAATGAACTAATTGCAATGAAAATATAAAGTCAACATGACAAATAAAAAAATTCATGAACATTTTGCAATGGAAATGTAAAACGATTAGGTGAGGCAATCCGCGACTTCTTGTTGAAGTTGAGCGTCTTGAAATGACGTCGTGATTAAGTGCTCTTATGTGCCTGAAGCAAACAAATATTAGCGTAAGATGATGAATTAATTTGAAAAATAGAATACTAGATTGTAAAAATTTTAATGTGGATTTGTTTAGGTTTGAAATAGGAAAAATGTAATGATTAAATAATAATAAGCATACATACCTTTCGTATAACTATAACCCGGCAGTCATCCCGTAAATAGTTGTTCCTGGATTGCTTACGCAACTCTATTGGGTCTAAAGATGGCAGTATATTATCATTGTCAGGAAGAACCATGGTACTAAACTCCTCATCTTCATAAGCATCTCTGTAGTTTTTTGCAGGATTTTTGAAGACAATTGACCACCTCTTCTCAAGTTGGTCTGCAACATAAAATACTTGTTGGGCTTGTGAAGCCAATATGAAAGGATCATCCTTGTGGGCTAATCTACCAAGATCAACCAATGTGTAGCCAAAACTATCTTTCTTTACCCCATTCTTATTGTCAACCCAGTCACACTTGAAAAGAGGAATTCTTCGAAAATGATAGTCGAGTACCCATATTTCTTGTAAAACGCCGTAATAATAAGTTTGGTCATAGGATACAACCTCTTTAGAAATGTGCATGTCGGTCGCCACTACACTAACCCCACTATTTTGATGAACTTTACCTTCACGGGATTTTGTACGAAATGTAAATCCATTGATGTCATACACTTCGTATTTCACAACGATCCTATTTGGTCCATGTGAAATCCACCTTACGGTTTCTGATATACTATCTTCGGAGACAGCTAACTCGCTCTCAACCTAATATTATTTACTAAGTTGAGTTTCGAAAAAAAAACACCAATATAATAATACGAGGAACATTATTTCAATTCATAATATGAAAACAGTTCACCTCGTCTCGTAGCCACTGACTAAATGTTTTACTATGCTCCTTCTCTAGCCATTTGAAAGTGCGTGAACGTATGGATCTTCTACTGAGATGAAACACAAAGAGTAAATACAAAAGACTTGTATTAACCACAAAGATAACCACAGAGTACAATGAGAGAATATGACACGGAAGCTTCGACTGTTATCTCTACTGAATACAACACATGAAACACATATTTATAGAGCTGAAATACGACTGGCCGAACCTCAGGTTCGGCCACACGTTCGGAGCTGTCCGAACTCCAGGTTCGCTGGGAGTTCGGACCTCAACTATAATGTGTGATCCTTCTTGTATTTGATACTTCACATGACGATCAAGGACCATGTATCAACAAACTCCCCTTGGCATGTGCAGTATCATCTTCTCTATTCAAACTTTTATCATCTATCTTCAATCAAACTCTTCCTCTTCTTTGACGATGAGTTCAATCTTGAATACTTGATATTATATCGTGTGTAATCTCTTTATCAACAACCTTCAAAAGACTTGAAGTTGTGATGATCTCTTGCCACTTAGAAACCTGCCAACATAAATAATCTTGGTGCAAAATGTCTCTTCGAGACTCCAAGATAGATTGATTTTGAAAACTTGAGTTTGTATTTCGTGCTGATCAATCGAAAACAAAACAGAAACAAAATCTTTTTGGCTTTTAGAAACTTTATATCAAACCACGCCTAAAATCTTTTTGGTATTTTCGGATAAGAAAAGTAAAACAATACCGAATTAGACACTATTTTTGTCTTTTGTGAGAAAGATCACAACTTAGGATCATATTGGTCATAACATACTGAACTACATTTCAATTTCGATTATTGCAGCACATAAGCCATGCCGATTGCAGATATAGTTTGTCCAACTTTAAACTCTGGCACAATCATACTCATAACATCTGGATATGTTAAAGTATTGATTAAAATTGCATTGACCAGTGTTCCCCACACTATCAGTCATACTCAGATATGCTTTTGCTTATCACATTTTGTGATCTCATTTGTGATTTTAATCACACAATGATTGTAACCATGATATAGTCAACTGTGTTCCATGCAAAAAGAAATAAGAACGTTAAATCGTCTACCTTAAGGTCGATCTTTCGATACGCAGATAAGGCCTCGGATTTAACAAAATAAGAAAATAAAACAAGTTGAAGTTGTATAACTCAACAACAATCAGGTCGGTACTCCCGTACACACAGAGAAAGTCCGATGAGTTATACGAAACACCAAAGAAAATAACGCAGAACGTCAAACGAACAACAATCAGGTCGGTCTTTCGACGCGCAGAGAAAGTCCGATCGTTTGACAAAATAAAGAAAATCAAATAAGTTTAAATCTTTGCAAAATGAAAACATGTATACACAGTGACGTCTCATTTTATTCTTCACATATCTTGTTCTTGATATATCATAAGATATGCATCAAGATGTTGTTCACTAGGTCAAGCATCAGATTTAGTGTATATCACATTTGTATACTTTCTGATTTGCCGAGCCTACCTAGCACATCGATCAAATGGTCTTATGACTTTTTCATTTACTTTATCCATGAGTCAGACACTGTTAGCCAATGTACCATCATTTCCCAATCATGTCGGATACGATTTCTCATTTTTCAATGTTTTTGTCTTTTTCAAATTTCTCCCCCTAAAAATGACAACTCTATTTATAGATTTTCATTTTTACTAATAGAAAAACAACACACTATGTGTGTATTGTTGCAAAAACAAACTCCCCCTAAGAAGGAGACGGAGTGAAAAAAAAATTTGATCAACCAACACGAACACTAGTAGGTTAGCCTTTTGAAAACAAAAAAAATGATTTTGAAAGTCAAGTTAATTAGAACAGATATTTCACAATCAGCAATTTTCCAACCACCGAAAGGTCTTGCTGAAACACCTGCTAGACACCAAATAAAACATTAGTCGCATTGGGATCGACCCGAATCAATAGCGTCGGGTCGCGCGGTGTCTTCCACAAAGTCTTTGTTGGCCTTGGAAACAACTTTTGGTTTCCAAATTTGTAAAAGTTTTAATTTTTGATCAGAACCCGAATCAAATTCAACCAACGAACTTGATTTTGACCAAGACGATTTAAAAGTTGATTTAAGCTTTGGAGACCATGGTGTTGGGTTTTACATTGGGTAGCCGGGTTGCCCGTTTTAATTTTTACCGAATAAATTAACGGGTTAATTAATCAGATTAATTGCGCAGCGGATATATAAGTTTTACAACGCGAATATAGTAAAAACCGTAGACAGGATCTGATCACCGTGTACGCGTAAATACAGGAAAAATTAAATCGAACAATCTAAACAATTTAGATATACCTTGGCGGAGTCCAAACAACCGTTGGAGACAACGGGATTCGACGAACTGGCGCTAGGGCAAACGGTAACACCCGACTCGAATCTACGAGTCAAATCTTCAATCGACTTTGAAGACGGCATCTCGGGCCCCACATGCGCGTTCATCTCATGAACGGGCGGTGGTGGCGGTAACGAAACCATGCTATGTATCATAGCATTCCAGTCGAATGGTTCCGTCGTGCATGGTGACGAAACCGATGCAATATCGATTTCGTCCGACACGCGTGGAAGCGACGAACGTAGTGGCGTGACGGCGGCGGCATACAATGGCGCCGACCACTTAGGGTTTTCACCCGGTTCGACGGTCGCGGCACGAGACGGTTCAAACAACGGTCTCGGTGGCGCGGGTAAAGCGAGAACCACCTCTCGGTGGTCCTCGCCAAAGATGTCAGCGGCTACGGCGGCACGGTCGCGGCGTTGACGGTGGTGGCGGCGGCCCTCTCGGCGGCGGCGGCGACTCTAGCGGCGGCGGCGGTGGTCTCGAGCTCCAAGGCGGCGGCGATCAAACGTGTCACACCCCCAAAAATCCCATGCGCGATCACGCGCCGCAGGGAGCGTGACAAACCAGGATCGTTGTCCATTAGTTACACCAAACGACCAATAATTAATAAAAGGTTGTATATTTTATTAAAATATAAATACAGAGTTTTACAAATGCGGAAGCGTAAATATGCTGAAAGTATTTATTGTAAAAACACTGCCACCCAAGGTGACGTGGCTTGTTCAAGGACAATAAAAGGGGTTCGAAGTCTCATGCATGCGTACTCGTGATACTCGGACATCTGCAACCTGAGAATAACATGCTAAAACGTGTCAACACAAAGGTTGGTGAGTTCACAGGTTTATCAATTCAAAAACAGTTCAAGTTAATGTAAATTGACTGCTCAACAACAGTCCCAGTTCAATGTAAATCAACTGTTCCTCGACAGTTCAAGTTCAGTTTAAGATCGATTGTTCAACAACAATCAAGTTGAGTTTATGATTGACTATTCAACAATAGTCAAGTTAAGTTTAAGGTTGACTGTTCAATAACAGTCAAGTTGTAAGAGCATAATCACTAATATATATCAGATAGCTAGCTAGGCTATATACATGAAACTTCGCACGTTGATGGTCACCGAAGCTAACAGTTGTTTACAGTTTGCGCAGTTTGCCTTGTTGTGTTTAGGACGAATATAACACGCGTTCGATATCCAATCGTGTCAGAGCGACTGACCCGGGTGGGGTTTGTCAGACCCAGTAGTACTACAATATATTTCTCGCTATCGTCATTAATACTAACGGTACCATAGGAAGGACTATGTTGTATCGGTGTGCTACAAGTACTTCAAGTGATATATAAAAGTCTAATTATCTCAGTTGTATAAATCATGCATGTTAATCTCCCCCAAAAGGATTAAAACAGTAAAATGGGGCCGTGAAACTCACCTTAGGTTGCTCGGCAAGGTTTCCAGACAAACA
>JBCNJP010000010.1:62094657-62127349 GCA_039602395.1 Deinandra increscens subsp. villosa | reverse complement strand
ACTAGGAGCAAAACAAGTTCGCTAGGACAAATATCAATCAAGTACGCAAAGTATAACAAGTACGCTAAGAGATAAATGACAAGTCCGCTAAGAGTTAATCAAGTCCGCTAAGTTCAATATACAAGAAGTTCGCTAAGGAGAAACACAAGTACGCTAACACTTGGATAAAGAAGATCACATATAACATAATCAAAGATAATATTACAGATAAATACCAAAAAGGTAAACAGTTTGTGTTGCCAACATAATAAGTTCTAACAACACAACCTATAGAAACTCTACGAGCCCCCGAATCACTCTTCGGATGTTACTGATAGAATGCCTAAAGACTAGAATACGCTTACCGGTTTGATTAGTTCACCTTTTGAGTTCTTCCTATTTGATTACTCTAACGCCCGGACAAGTGGTTCCCCTTTTAAGTCCTTCCCACTTCAACTGAACCTAATTACCCTCGAAACAATCTAAGGCACCTTAGGCTAGAAGGAGCTACCACTGATTTCTATAATTAACACGGAATAACAAGCTAATCAAATTCCTAGGACACTTCCTTTTGAGACAATGTTACCCTAGTTCATTAACCAACCCAACTACCCGAGAACTATCATCCTTTTTAAGCTTACTTAGAGAGCAACACACAATGAAAGTGACTAGATACGGATCGGTTTGGATGAATTGATCGAATGAAAACGTAATCAAGTAAGAATCAACACACAAAACGTAAATAAAACTAAATCTCTTATTGATAGAGAATCAGAGTTACAGAGAATTACACAGAGACAACTCACAGACAAGTTCGCTCAAACTCTCTCAGAAACTTGCAAATTACAAAGACACAAACATATATATAGACCTACGGACGTCCGAACTCCATAGCTTGTCCGAACCCCAGGTTCGGCCAAGGCTCGGCCAAGGTTCGGCCGGAGTTCGGCCGACAGACCAAAACCAAAACTTTGTGTCTTCGTTCGATCCAGCTCATTGCCATTTCGTGTATCAACAAACTCCCCCTTGGCAACAGCTGGACCGTTCTTCATCAGCCTCGAGCATCTGTAGTAGCCTCATCACCTTTCCAAACCAAATCATGGTTGTTTCCAGCAAAAATGTTGAACGCAAAGCAAACCCTTATCACCCTCTGGAACTTCAGTGCTTGATCCATAAAATCAGGATGATACAGGATAGGATTGTGATACAACTCATCAATATCAGCCTTCGACAAGTTGATCAGCCACATAGGATCGTATATCTTCACAACCCGATTCTCTTCCTTCAAAACAATAACTGCTTCACCCGTCTTCTCATTATAATACCACCACCTCAGATCTTTGATAAAGTCTTGTTGCATCTTCATCAGTGGTATCTTTTTCATAACATCAGGCTTCTTCGGAAAGACCAGAATTATCAGCTTCTTACCAGTCAATGCATGAACTCTTGTTGTTGATCGACGTCGTTTTGGTCTTTGCGGATCCAGAAACTGAAATCCTTCTCGACATTCTTTCTCGAGAATCTTCTTAAAATGCATACCTAACGCATCATTGCCATAACAACAAAAAGGTTTCCTCGTCAGTTCACGAACATCCCAAACCGGTAGACTACTGAAATCCTTGGCTCGCTTGAAGTACTGGATCCCGTTTTCACGTTTAATTCCATAGCACCCCAAACTTGAAGCATACATCCAGCTAATAATTTCTCCTGACACTCGACCCTTAAACTTGAAAGACGATCTTTGTTTAACTGGTTTCGGAGGCGGGATATAGTTTGCATGAAACGCTTTCATAAATTCTTTAAATGTCTGATTCTGTTTCTGAACCTGTGCCTCTTTAACCACCGGGTCTTCAGGTTTCTCAGCTTCTTTCTTTTTCAAAACCTCTTCAGCTTCAGCATCTTTCTCTTTAGGAAACACTTCAAACTCATCACCAGCTTGGTTGTTATTGAAGTTGGAGTACAGATCTGGATATTCCTCCTCTGTAATATCCTCCACTTCAACTTCTTCTTCAAATATACCATCAATGTCTTCATCAGACTCTGGTTCTGGTTCGTTGTATTTCTCAGGTTCTTTCTCAGCTGTCTTTCTAAGCTCTTCTTCATTTAATTCAAACACTCGCTTTAACTCCTCCACCGTCAACTCACCAACACACAAAATTCAAGGCAACAATTTATATTCAATTCTATGGTCAATTAGAGTCAACTAACCATATTAATTTGCAAACACAAAGTCACACGAATTAATTACCCAACCCAAACCGGAAGACATCCGCAGATCAAGCAAGCATTGAGTAACAATTGAAACCCTAAATTAAGCACATATATGCATCAACTACAGAAAATCAATGGAATTTAAAGAGAGTCAAAATCCATCACAAAATTGTCATAAACCGAATAAAGCAACTAATATTAAAAAGTCATCATACGGCCTAGGCGACACTAATTGCTTAGCCTAGGAACATGTTAATATCAAGATCACAGAAAAAGTCTAGAACTTGACAAGAAAACATGATGTCTAAGTTAATTAATTGACAAGAATCAAGAAAAGAATGAAAACCTGACACGCAACCAAGGTCGAATGCTTGATCTTCGATCCTCCCAAAACTTCAAGTCTCTTTCTCTTGCTTCGAAATTCGTCCGTAAGTTCTTCGTGATCTGCTGTGAATTAGAATTGTATGGTGCCAAATTGTAGTCGGCTGGAATTAATTAACCCTCGAATGGTTCCACATGAGATTTAAATACGTGGAGAAATAGGGCTGCGGATTTTGTCAAAACTAGCGTATCGCTAGTTTAATAAACTCCCGCAAGCGTCTCATTTGCAATTGATAGCCGACAAAATAGTTGGTTCCACTTTCTTCGAATTAAATTTGATCCAGAATCATGCATCGCATGATATGAATTTTATACAAACTTTCAATTCAGCCCCTCATCTTTAATATAATTCTACGCCGGTCCTCCTTCTTTTATAATTGACACGCCACCCCTCGAACTTCATAATTAATCTTTTTAGTCCTTGAACTTTTATAAAATGGCATACCATCCCATTAGGCAATAATATCAACCTACAAACAATTATAATTGAAAAACTTTTAAAGCACATTTGACCTAATAAACACAATTAAAAATAAAAGACTAAGACTCACACTAAATTGTATAAAAATGACTCATTAGCACATTAAAACTTAAAAACTATAAAATAGATAAAAACTAAATAAAAATGACTCAAACTCGACTGAATTTATATACAAAATACACGGGAAATATAGGATGTGTTTACGACACATCAAACATCCCCACACTTAGTCTTTTTTCGTCCTCGAAAAATACCGCAATGGAATCGTAACCAGTGACTCAACCTCTAATTTATTATTTCTCATTAATTTATTTTTTCAATTAGCATACTTACATCCCGGTAGCAATTATCGATATTTTGATCCGATTAAACCCAACCACCCTCTTTTAAGCTCCCAAGGTGTTTATAATTTACCAGATATAGTTCAGTCTGCCTATAAGTATATTTTATCGGTTTAAGTCCTTGGAAACTTACGGGTTGTTACAGAAGTTTTAGATCTTAAAAGACAAATTAAAAATTTTAAAAATTCAGCTTCCTTTGCAAGTTATTTGTCTTGTTGCGTTATTTTGTTACATCAACTATCCCCTGATTAATGTCTAGATTTGTATAAAAGAAACCCTTAGAGAAGTATTTTTTTTTAGATAGTTGCATGATTTTTAGTTATGTGTGCGTGATTTGGGAACATGGTTTTTTATGTTTTCCTCGATATATGTAAAAAAGAAGCCCGTAGAGAAGTATTTATTAGATAGTTACGTGATTTTTGTTATGTGTGCGTGATTTTTGGGAACTGGTTTTAGTTTTTGCTTCGATTTTTTAGATAGTTGCGTGTTTTTTTTGTTGTGTGTGCGTGATTTGGGAACTGGTTTTTACTTTTTGCTTTGTTTTTAGTTAGTTGCATGATTTTTTGTTATGTGTGCATGATTTGGGGTACTAGCTTTAGGTATCCTTGATTTTTATATAGTTGCGTGATTTTTTTTGGGTTGTGTGTGATTTTTTTTCTCCTTTAAAATTGATGCGTTTTTTCTGTGTGTGTGATGTGGTTACCTCTTTAGAGAGTTACGTGACATTTTTTTATGGTTGCGTTTTTTTTGTTTTCATTTGTTGCGTGATATAGGTGAATTTTTTCATGGTAATTGTGTGATGCGTTATTTTTATGCGTCATTCCTTAAAAAAAAATACTAATATACACTTTTGGAGAAAAAACACGCGGATCCTTTTATTATCATGGCTTGTGTTTAGTCCTATCCATCAGATCTATCAAACGCGCGGCTAAGATGCCTTCGCACGGAAATCGTCCTTTGTACAATAACTTTCCCCATATATATATATATATATATATATATATATATATATATATATATATATAGGGTTAGGTTCAAATGAGAACTATTTATTTTGAGAACTTTTGAGAACAAAATCTCAACCACTAATTTCAGGTGGGGACTACTATAATTCATGGTGGGGGGGGGGGGGGGGTCCATATATATAAACTAGTGGCTTAGAATGGTTCTCAAAAGTTTTTAAAACTAATTAGTTCTCAAATGATCATCTCCATATATATATATATATATATATATATATATATAGAGAGAGAGAGAGAGTGAGAGAGAGAGAGTGAGAGAGAGAGAGAAATGAAGGATAAAGTGAAAACTTGTTTGAGTTGGAAAAACCAGCAAACCACTTTTTTAAGCCTTAGATCAAATCATCCAATGGTCCATGTTTTTTCTATATTTTTTTATATTTTTTTTGTATTTACCATTTTATATTTCTTTTTAATCCTAAAAGGTATTTTGGAGTCTAGATATTTTTATTGTAGGCTTACATCTGCATGAACATCCCATCGGAAAGCATTCACCATCTTCCCCGCCTAATCACTTTTTACATATACCTCAGATTTAAAAAAAAAATCATAAAACCCCTCGTCTTCTTCACTCTCTTCAGCTACCTTCATCGTTACCATCATCTTCATCGCAAGCTTCATCATCGAACCGTCTTCATTGATCTTTATATTCGTTCCCCCATACCTATTTACTTCCTCATTCCCATATCCATCTCTGTGTGTCTCTTCTGATGGAGCCATCCCCGTTATCTTCAAATCTCTATTCCAAGCCATCCAACTCTGATGTTCTTGAATGATCACTCGCCCATCAAAAATTGATCATCCGCTATAAGTTTTGATAACATTCTCTACACCTTCTTTGGTCATTGTTATTTACCCAGCTATTTCCTTTGTATTCCTTTTTTCAGTCTTTATAGTTGTTAAATTTTCTTGTTTTCTTTATTATTGTTGTGCATTATTATACAGATTAAAGCTGGAAAATGATTCATCAATTGTTATACCTCCTTCATTTGTGATCCACGTGTTCCCCATTTACACACCTCCCCCTTCCGATTCGAAAGTTGATCCTTCATATGGTAACATTCACAATTTTAATTTACTTATTATCAACCCATTCCCTTTTGTTTTTTAATCTTATTTATATTTTTATGATGTATAACTGTAACACCCTAAAATTTCATAAAACGGTAAATACGTGACTATATATATATATATATATATATATATATAATAGAAAGACGTGGTTATATGATTACGTGTTTAAGAGATTGTGTTATACGTGTTTATATGTGAAATAAATGTGATGATAATCCCAATAGATAAATACGTAGTGAATACGTATCTAAAAGATAACATGGTGAAATATTGATAAACGTATATATTCGGGCAAAATACGTGCTTATAGTTATCATTATAAGTATCCAAAGGGTTAGAAGTTATTAAAAGTATATTTTAATATGATCTATAACATGAAATAATAAGTTTTATAAAGTTTGAGGGGCTAAAACATAAATTAACAAATAAAAAAAATATATATAGGTATATATATATATATATATATATATTATCGTACGAATCCCGAGCCTTAAAAGCCCTAGAAAACATTTGAAATATGTTCCATAATGTTTTGGTACATAAAATGATAAAAGAATAAAAGTACAGGGGCTTAGAATGCACCAAACCAAAAAACAAGGGCCAACTTTGTAAAAAAATCAAAAATCTGGCCGGAAGGACTCACGTATCGCGTAGCCATGTCCTCTCGTTGGCGCAATACGCGAGGAATGGACCTGCAACATAAACTTTTCTTGGTCGCGTTTTTGACCACATTTTCAGCTTGTTCCTCAAGATTGGCATATCCAGATGTCGTTTTTGATAGATTAGTCAACCCTATACTTGTTATATGACCCAGACGCCCCTTTCCTCCTATAAAAAACATATCAAAAAACACCAAATTCCTCACCAATTCATTGATTCTCTCCCAAAAACCCTAAGAACACCCAGAATCTTCATCGATCAATTGCGAGCAAACCAGGAGGATTCAAGAGCTGAATTTCTGCAGTTGAGCATCATTAGGTATGATCTAAAAAATAACCTCTTCACTTTTCGTTAATTCAATGTCTAAGTATGATTTCTAAAAAATGTTAAAGTTAGGGTTCTTGTAGAGGCTAGATTATGAGGCTTGTAATATTAAATATGTTGGGCTGGGCTTAGAGGGTTTCATTAGTTTAGTAGACTAGTTTGGTTATTATATGTAGGCTAGTTTATGATTGGGCTTGAGTTTACTATTGGGTTTATGACTCAAGAGGCCCAATAGTAAACCCATTGGGATGCCTATTTAAACCCCTCTAGACCTCCTCATTGAGGGTGGCTGATTACGACTTTGAGAGGAGCCTCAAGGTGTTTACGATCGTAATTGTAATTAAGAGAGAGAGAAGAGCCTTTACGATTTTCTGTTTTGTACCCGACAAGTTTTCTTGTGTGCAAAGATCAGGTTTTTATCATTTATATTAATCGTTTTCTAGTATTCTTCTCATCTTGAATCAATCAATTACTTGGATTCCGCACTCGTGATTGATAGAAATCGTGAACGGTTGTTGTTTCCGGACCAACAATTGGTATCAGAGCCAAGAAACGAGTGTTTCGAGGTTCTCACGATATTGGATTCAAGTTTTTGCTGGAAAAAGTTTGAGTTTTTGAAGATTTGAAGGCTGTTTGAAGGTTTACGACTGGGTTGCTGCTGTTCTTCAGTGTTTACGATAAATTTCTGGGTTTTCTTGAGTGTTTACGACTGGCAGCATTTGAAGATCTTCATCGGAAACGTGATTACGATATCAAGAAACGATTTTTGTGTGTTTACGACCTGAAATTTTGAGTTTACGACTTAAAGTTCGGAACTTTGGGTGTTTACGATATTTTCAAACCGGAATCGCGTTTACGATTCGTTCATATCGGAAACGTGTTTACGATCAGCCTGGGTCGGAAATGAGTTTACGATTAAGGGTTATCGGAATCAAGTTTACGACTGAAGGTGTATACGACTGAAGGTGTTTATGACTAGAGGAGTTTACGATTCAAAGGTGATTACGATCGTAAATAGGGATTACGATCGGAAATAGGGTTGGTTTACGGCAAAAAGTCACTATTTCACACTTTCACGGAAACGGTCATAACTTTTGACTCGTTTGGAGTTAGAGGCTCAAATTTGAACACGACGTTCGTGACACCGAGCCCCAGAATTACCCCGACTAACCTTTAGGGGAGCTCGTTTGGACCCCCAAATTCCACTCCGAAGGCCTCCGTTTTTCAGTTTTAAGTTTTTGACACTATTCTTTGAATAGTACTTTTGCCGTTTTTGCCGATTCTTCAAAATCTTCAAAGGCTGCATATCTAAAGAAAGAAAATGATTTCAGTGGTTGAAGAAAAGAATATGGTTGAGAACAAGGATGCTTTCGCAGCTGAAGTTAATGAAACTAAGATATGCCCGAATCCTACTTGTGCTCGTTTAATTCCTGGACTTAGGCAAATTTGTAAAAATTATGAGATAGAACTGTTTAAGATAAAATGCGAAAGGAGTTCATTCAAGGGTAGATGGGAAAAGAGTGAAAAAAATGTAAAAGCCCAAAAACTAGACATTGAGAAATATCAAAAGCTGGCAACGGAGAAGACTATTTTACATGATCGGGCTAGGATTGAGATATCTGAGCTGACACAGAAATTAAATGAACTGCAGCAAAAATATGATGAGCTACAGGTCAAGTATGATTGCAATCAGGAAAGAAATAAGCGAATGCTAAATGCTGGAAAGGAATTGTCATGTGCTGTTGTGACCGACCAAGTTGGGAAAGACACATCTGGGTTTGGGTCAGAGAAAACTGATAAATCTTTGGCAATGAACAGCATCATTCCTCCACCAGTTCCCAGAGACATTATAGGAATACTTCTTAGTGAGGATCAAGTTGAACGAACCAATTCAGATTATAAAGAAGTTGCTCCTCCTATTGATAGTGTCTTGATTGGAACTACACCATTGACTCAAGAGGAAATAGACAACGAGGGAAACATGACATATGGTGAAGGGAGAATAGAGGATGTATCAAGAGATGATGCTGAGTGCCATGAGTATAACAGATGTCATAGCTCCAAGCATGATGATGCTGGTACAAGTAAAAGTGGAGTTAATGATGTGACTAAGAATGAGGCCAAAGCTCCTGTGTCTGAGATAAAGCTGAAACAGTATCCTAAAATAGAGACTCCATACTTCAAGGTTGTTGATGAAGTGAAACGGGAAAAGGTGATCTTGACGTCACGGCCTGAGGGGAAAATCTTTATGACATCTGGATCAATGTTTGACCAAGAACCAGATGTTTGATATGACTTACCATCCTTCTCCTCCAAGTTCAAGGGTATAACTAATGGAGTAATAAATAAAGCTGAAGTTAAGAGGCCAAAGATCACCATCAAGCATCCGAGTATGAAACCAACAGCTGGAGTGAAGAATGAAAAACTCAAGGGAGTAGCCGTGTCTCCCATTTCTTCAGTTGGATCATGCAGTTGCCGTTGTAATTGCAAGAATGGTGCTTCAACGTCAAAGAATCAAGGAAGCACAAAGACAGTAAAGACAGGTTTGACACAGGCTTCGACAAACCAGCAGAAAGTCAAATCTGAAGCTGCAGTTAAACCAAAGAAGCATACACAAGGCAAACCAGCTCCATATCAGCCACTGAAGACAAATGGGTACACGTCTGACTTCTATCTAAAGAAGCAGACTTGTTTTAATTGTGGCATCGCTGGTCATATTGCTAGAAACTGTCTTTATCGCCCCTATGAACCCTATTATCCGAAAACTCGAAGGGTTTCATCTCAGGAGTCTGTGAAGTCTAAGCCCATGAAGGTGGAAAAACCTAAGGCAAGGAAGACTGATACTCCTAAGGTTAAACCTTCTGATCAACATTGGGGTGCTGCCAAAGCTGAAAGAAAATCTATAAATCAAAACAACAGCTTTCCAAATTACAAAAATTTCCAAAAACAGGTGAAGAAACCATTTTCAAAACAAACAAAGTCTGAAAAACCCAAGGTTACCCCTCCCAAGGTAACTAAAACTGTTTTGAAAAATAATTCTAAAACGAAGAAGGTTGAAATACCTAAAGTCACAACTCCAAAAGTGACTAAAACAAATGTTAAATCACCTGGAACTTGGAAACCAAAGGCTAATGCAGCTACAACCGAATCATCCCAACTTCCTGATTTTTCAAAAGGAATGTTTTTAAAATAAATTTCATTCATTGATTCCTCAGGAGTACCCAGAAAAACAATGGCCTGGGTACTATTAGCTAACTAATCTCTCACTCTGTGCAGGAACGATCAAGGAGGATTATCACTAACGTTTATATTACTAATTTGTTTGTTGATAAGTGATTGTTCCAGGCACAATTTAGGAGACGTATCTTCATGTCATGTCAAGTAATCTATAAATGGAAGGTATGTCTCATTGAGAGGTAAAAGGTCAAAATCAGCATGAAAGGCACTGTTCTTAACTTGGTTGTTTGAATGATGAGGCAGCAAAGGGTCTTTTGAGTCAAATCTATTTCATTAAAGTGTCAATTAAGCTGTTGATTGATTATGTGTTTGACTTCAGATGCAGTGAAGTGTGCATATCATGAAACCCAATTTTCTAAGATTTTCAAATCAATACTTTGAAAGTTAGCTTGGCCAGATATCTTCAAAATTTTGTGTTTTGTGTTAAAAAAAAAAACTGAAAAATGATGTTCACAAGATTGTGACATTAAAAATCAAAAAGCAAGGGGAAGAAATGTAAAGATGAAGAAAAAAGTTGACCCCTCAAAAATAGTGTGCTTTTCAAATTTTTAATTGTTTGTGTCTTGTTTTTGAGAAGTTTAGGGGAAGTAAAATGAATGTCCGGGTTGGAGATGGCTGACACGCGTAAGGCGGAAGTGAAAGGCAAGCTCCACGGTGATATGCTCGGTAGGCTCGACCTAAACTTATGACCTCCAATGAAAGTGCAGTGAACTTAAAAGATATATATGTTTAGTTTCCCATCCCAGGTTGCATGGTTTAAAAGACTGAGTCCCGGCAAAAATGGGTTGAGAGTGGTAATTACCTAGTATTCACTCTCTCACACGCCATGTCTCTGCTGTCATGACTACTGTTAGAGCTATTCCTATGCCACGATGTGTCTCGTGTATTGTATCTATGTAATAAGAGCAACTGTGTGAGTCTTGTTAGACAACTGAGCGTACCACTTGGTCCGCCGGACCAGTTGGTGCAGCGTACCAGTTGGTACGCTGGGTGGTACGCCAGCTAGTCTAAGTTACCTATAAATAGGTAGCATGTGTAGAGAGCATAAGAGCACTGATAGAGAACTTCAAGTGATATTCTACATTTCTGTGTGTGTGTTTCTGTGTGTATGCTTTCAAGGTTTCATCAATACAAATCTCATTTGTTTTTACTTTTGATCTCGTTTCATCTCATTATCACGTGATTAGCAAACGATCCATCGCTCCATGGTTTTACAAGTGGTATCAGAGCTATCTGGTTCCATTTGCTGATCGTATTCTGTGATTTTGGAGATTTTTAGAGAGAAAAAGTGGGTTTTGAAGCATTTTTCATCAAATTCTTCCAATTCCGGGTGTTTCCAAGGTTAAAAATGATTTTCGAGCATTCCTGGTAGGTTTTCGCATCTGTGTGAAGCAAATTTCAGTTCAATTTGTCAAAATTTGCGAAATCAGTCGAAATCTGCATGAAAAACGACTGATCCGCCGGATGAAAAATCTGGTCCGCCGACTGGTCCGCTAGGCAATCTTCATCAGCTGGTCCGTGGCAGTTATAGCGTATCAGTGTGATCCGCTGGAAAAATTTGGTCCGCCGTATCAATTTTGGTCCGCCGGATCAATCTGATCCGCTAGTACAATTTTGGTCTGCTGGTTATAAATTTGATCCGCAGGTATAATCTGGTCCGCTGAGATTGATCTGGTCCGCTTTTGGTCCGCAAATACAAATCTGGTCCGCTGATTTTGGTTTGGTCCGCTGATTTTGGTTTGGTCCGCTGGCAGAAAAGTGTTCATCACTAAAACTGACGTAACTTGAGAACCGTTAAGAGTTACGGAACCCAATACCAGCCAAAACGTTCGTATCGACGAGATCTAGGACTTGTACCCGCCTACGGCCAGTACCGACAAGTTTTGACCCCCTAAATCCGCTTGGAAAGCCTCCGTTTTTGAGTTCGAAGTTTTGAGGTGTCATATTTCGGAAAATATGTCGGATTTTCAAGCGTTTTCCGCGATTCAAAACACGATGCAAGCTATCATTAACTATGATAATGAAATAGGAACAAGTCAGAAAGTTCCGAAGTTGCTCAGATTGGAAGATTATCATAGTTGGGTGAAGCGATTCAATGCATATGTTGGTGCAAATGATGTTGATTTTTGGATATCTTACAATAATCTATATGAGTATCCAACAGGACAAAATGGAAGGCCAGTTTTGCAACAAAGTCTTACTGGTGAGCAAAAGAAGGCATATCAAGCAGAACAAAAAGCTTATTGTGCTTTAACAATGGCACTACCTTCCGACTTATTACATCAATTTTCTGCATATACTTCTGCAAAAGAGTTGTGGGATGCAATTCAAAAACGGTGTGAGGGTAATGATCAATTCAAGAAAAGCAAACAAAAGGTTCTAAGAAAAGAGTTTGACAATTTCAAGCATTATCCAGAGGAGAATATTTCAAAGCTTATCACTAGGTTTTCACATTTGTTAAGTGAAATGGCTTTGGTTGGCATCAAAAAGGAAGAAGCTGATCTGAAAGAGAAGATACTAGAGGCATTACCTGAAAAATGGGAGAATTATGTAATGATGATTACTCATGATAAAGAATTTTCAGGGTTGTCATTCATCAATTTGATTGAGCAGATACAAGCAAGAGATATGGAGTTGAGTGTCAACAAATCCATGCCTGCACAAGTACAGAATCCAGCTGCATATCATGGTGAAAATGATTCTACCATAAATGCTAAAAAGGCAAACATTTACAGTGAAGGTCCTAGTACTGCATTTCTTGCTGGAAAAACTGAGAGTTATGGTGATTCTCCAGGTTGTACTTTTACAAGTCCAAACCGATCATCAAAGTCTACAATTCCTGATAAGGCATCTGAGGATCTAGCTTCATTGTTATCTGCATTTATATCATCGTCAAATGGTTCAGTTTTTGGGAAACTTGGAGAAGTTGATTTAGTTGCAAATGACTTAGGTGAGTTGAATGATGATCATTTGAACGAGTTAGATTTACATTGGCAATTTGCTATGATTGTTGAAAGAGGTAGGAGATACATGAAGAAGCATGGTAAACAATCTTTTATTCCAGGAGGAAAACTTGGATTGGATAAATCCAAAGTTAAGTGTTTCAAATGTTCACAAGTTGGACATTTTGCTCGTGAATGTAACAATTCAAAAGTATCTGCATCCTCGTCTTCAACAAACAATTCTAAATCACAAGCTTTGACTTCATACACGACTGAAGGATATGATTGGGACAGAGATATAGCAATAATTGAAGAGAGACAGAATCAGATAGCATTAACTGCAACTCTCAATGCAGATAGTTCTACAGATTCTATCTACAAGACATCACCTGCCATGGTGTATAATGCTGATCTAAAACAATATGTTAAATTGTATCCTGATGAATCTGCACTCCTTGCCGAAGTTGGTTGTCACGAGTTAAATGATTCAGATTCAGACACAAGTTCATGTGAAACAGTTGTGGAAGATGGTACTGCAGAAGTGACAAAAGAGTTTCAAGAAAAATTTGAATCTTTGTTAGCAGAGAATGGTTTGATCTCTGAAGAACTCAAAGCTGTTAAAGCTGAATTAGAATGTTCACAACAAAGATGTGCTGATTTAGAAAGAGTCAATACAGAACTGGTTCAAAGTGCTGAAAAATGGGAAACTGAAGCAAAGGATGCTATTGGAGATTTTGATAGTCTATTCGAGAAATCAACAGCTAGAGTGGAATCTCTTCTGAAATCTAATGTTGAACTTCAAAAGGCTTTTGAGGACGTTACTGCTGCTGACAATGTTCAAAAAGCAGTGATTTCTGAATTACAAGATAGAGTTCTAGAACTTAAAGAGGAACTTTCAAAGCTTAGAGATGAAAATGTTCAGGCTCGTGAGAAGAATGGAATTTTAACAAAAGATGTTGCTTATTACACAAAGAAGTGGGAAAAAGTTCATGCTGAGTTAATGGACATTTGTGATACAAAAAGACAACTAAAGTCAGAATACAATGAGTTGTCAGATCAATTTATTGATGTTCAAAAAGAATTGATGGATGCTCAAGTCAAGATTTCTGAGTTGAAAATTGAGATTCTTGTTCTTCAAAAACAAGTAAAGAATTCAGCTATGTCTCCTACTTTACTGAATTACATTTACAATCAGGAGAAGAGTGACGATAGTGTGAAATTAGAGGATTTGCATTCTGTTCCAGCTCCGGTGGTTATCTTAAATCCTCCATCGGTGTCACTTGATCCAAGAGCTGAATTGCAAGATTATTCTAAATTTGCAACTCCAGCGAAGAAGAAGAAAAACAAATCTGCGAAAAGGGAGAAGAAATTGAGTGAAGCTCCAAAGTTTGTCTCAAGTTCCAAAGTTTTGGAAGAGCAAAAGATTTATGAGAAAGTTGATTCTGTTCCTTCATTTGCTAATGAAGAAGAAAAAGTTTTGCTTCAAAGTAACAACTTGAAAGATATTAAAGCTAAGTTCAATAGCGAGGCTAAAGAACGAAAAGTTCCAGAATCTTCTTCAAGTTCTTCAAAAATTCCAGGGTATAAACAAAAAGGCTTGGGTTATATTGTTAACGAAGAACCAGTTTCAACACTACCACAGAAGCAGCCAAAGGGGAAGGCTAAAGAGAAAGTTTCAGGTCACAAGAATCTGTCAAAGCAAAGGACACAAAAGGTGTTCAAATCAAAGAATGCTGATTACTATTCTGGAGGATCTTCTTATAGTTCTGGTAATTCTTCACGAAGTCCACCTCCAAGGTATGATTCTTCAGACGATTTCTTTGATTCCTTTGGGTCAGAAAATATTTTTGGTTATCATGATGTGTTTAAACAGGACAAGAGAAATTTAAAGACTTTTGTTGATAAAAACCAAATTTTTGAATCAAATCTGGGTAGCAGTTCCCTTAATGTTTTTCAAAGAAAGTGTTATGCATGTCGTAAACCAGGGCATCTTGCTGCACAATGTCCTACGAATGCGATGACGCTTATGTGAACAAAACTGCTAAATATGTGGATTTAAATGGTCATATTTTTGATGAATCACAACCTTTGATGTACAAATCAACTAGTAAGCCGTCTTGGGCAAAGACGCAAGTTGATAATTTTGTGGGGTCATTGAAAAGTTTTCAATCGTCTCTGATATGGAAACCACGAGTTGTTTCCTTGGCAAACAAAGACCATGTTGAAGACACCGCGCGACCCGAGGCTGTTGACACGGGCCGATCCCAAAACCACTAATGTTTTATCTGGTGTCTGCAGGTTTCTTCAAGAAGACCTGTCATGCGTGTGTTGCTGATAGTGAAGAACTTGCCTAATTTAGTGTTTCAATGACATATCATTTTCAACTGTTTTTCAACCGATTTTTCCAAAACTAAACTGCAAAGTGTCAGTGTTGGTCGATCAATTTTCTTTCTTGTTCATCTGTTTACATATTTTTAGGGGGAGAAAATTGAAAATTCAAAAAATAGTGTTTGTTTGAATTTTAGGGGGAGAAATTGGAAAAATATAAAAAAAAAATGGAAAATTGAGAAATTGATCCGACAAAAGCGAGAAATGATGGTACATCAGCATATATGTTATCTGCCATGGATAGATTAAGTCTAAAGGCTGTAGGTACTTGCATAATCTGTGAATGTGCATGACTAATCTGATATCTGCAAGTAAGATATAAACATAAAGCTTGCCTGATAATCTTTGGTTATTTGCTTCTTGATGAATGCTGTGTGATGATTCCAAAATAGAATAAAGAGATATCCTGATGAATGCATGTTTTCATTTTGCAAAAATTTCAACTTGTTTGATTTTCTTTATTTTGTCAAACGATCGGCCTTTCTCTGCGTATCGAAAGATCGACCTGATTGGTGTTCGTTTGACGTTCTGCTTTATTTTCTTTGGTGTTTCGTATAATCCATCGGACTTTCTCTGCGTGTACGGGAGTACCGACCTGATTGTTGTTGGATTATACAATTTCTGCTTTATTTTATATTTCTTTTTTTCCTAAACAATCGGACTTTCTCTGCGTGCTCACAAGCCGACCTGATTGTTGTTTGTTTAGGGTTCTGCTTTATTTTTGCATGACTCATCAAGGATGATTAAATCTCTAAGGAAGTTGATTTTATATGATAAATATGATGATTTGCCAGTATTTCTGATAGAGTGGAGGCCGAGTTATCAGTGCATGATAAAATTACCTTAAGCATATCTGAAAACGATAGAAAATGATTGGTGCATGCTGAAATAAACATAAATGTTGTATTTGCGATTATCTTGGCTTGCATGCTGATTAAGACCGAAATTGAAATGTGCTAGATGCATTATGTCTGATATGATCTCGCGTCGTGATCTTTCTCGCAAAAGACAAAAATAGTGTGAAATTCAGTATTTCATTTCTGTATTGCATTTATATTTCCATTTTAGTAAAATTCAAAAAGATTTTTGGTGTGTTTTAGCATAACTTTGAAAAATCAAAAAGATTTTAGGTGTGTTTTGATCTTAAGTTTCTAAAAGCCAAAAAGATTTTGTTTCTTAGTTGTTTTCGATTGATCAACACTTGATACAAAATCAAAATTTCAAAATCAATATCTTGGATTCTCAAAGAGAAGTTTTGCACCAAGATTAAATTAATTTTGGAAATTCAAAGAAAATCCGCACTTTTTGTCTTCTAAAGTTTCAGGTTCTGTGTGTCAAGACTCGAGCATGGTGTAAAGAGAGAGTTTGTTATATCATTCTCAAGTGGATCTTGAAGGTCAAAGATTTATTCAAGATTGATCCAGCCATGCAAGCTCTGTTTCTGACAAGATTTCAAGTTGAAGATCTGATACAGCAATGTTGAAGATTGAAGACTAGAGATTTAGTTAGACTAGATACACTACACGTTAAGGGGGAGTTTGTTAGAGCATATTCCTATGCCACGATGTGTCTCGTGTATTGTATCTATGTAATAAGAGCAACTGTGTGAGTCTTGTTAGACAACTGAGCGTACCACTTGGTCCGCCGGACCAGTTGGTGCAGCGTACCAGTTGGTACGCTGGGTGGTACGCCAGCTAGTCTAAGTTACCTATAAATAGGTAGCATGTGTAGAGAGCATAAGAGCACTGATAGAGAACTTCAAGTGATATTCTACATTTCTGTGTGTGTGTTTCTGTGTGTATGCTCTCAAGGTTTCATCAATACAAATCTCATTTGTTTTTACTTTTGATCTCGTTTCATCTCATTATCACGTGATTAGCAAACGATCCATCGCTCCATGGTTTTACAACTACACCACATAATAAAAAGAAAAGAAAAAGAAAAGAAAAAGAAAAGAAAAAGAAATGAAAAAGAAATAAAAAAAATGAAAAAGAAAAGAAAATGAAAAATAATCACTCAGTTGGTCTTCTTTGCGTGCTTAGCGGCCGACCTGATCACCAACTGATGGTTAATAAAAATAAGTGGTAGTCATAGCCATGGTGCATGGTTCCTCAAGTTGGGGGTTTGTGAATCCTCAATAACTCTGAGGTTGGGTAGGTTTTGCTGTGTACGCTTGGGTGTGGGGACAATTAAACATGACGGTAATATTGTACTATATTAAGCATGACGCATTCGATTGGGATTAAACGGGTTTGAGTTTAAAGCAGACAAACATACCGGTAATTACCTGGACTAGTTGAGTAACTGAAGCTGAAAAGGGTTCCTCAGTCAGATTCATATGGTTTGATCCCTTGTAAACTTTCTCATGTTTGGTTTGGTAAGTATTTGTTTAGTTTATATCTTTCGTGTGTGAGTCGTTAAGTTCTTTTTGGTGTGTTTTCGTCTTGGCCAGGTCGATTTGAGAAGTTAAAATGTGTTTTTCATGGGTTTTAATGCATGACAATATGCCCCCGACAGATCTTGACAAATTTTTAGGGGAAGGAGAGGGGATAATAAGTATTATCTGAAGGGAACTCGAGGATGATACTTATTATCTAATGAAAAGACTTCCATAATACATAGTATCTGAAGGGAACTCGAAGATAATATGTATTATCTCAGAGTAAGTCCTTAGCTGAGGGGAAGTTATCAGCTAAGGGGAAGTCTTTAGAGGTCTTGGGTTCAGGGGAAGTTTTATAGAAAACCCATAATCTATATTAGGGTTTTTGGTTAAAATAATGTTAATTTGAATCAACTGAACAGATGATAATTACCTTCTAACCCAAAGACCAGTCATCAAATGTCTGGTGGAGTATTTTTTTTAAATGTGTGCCAGACAGGTTGATGATAGAAAGATGATGCTGATGCTGCTGCTGCTCAAAGTTAAAGAACCAGCCGGACAAGACTTCCATCTGGAGAAGCAACTATTCAGGGGAAGTTGTTGGTGTCTTTACAAGTTTTCAAAAGCGTCAAAAGAGCTTCAAAGAAGATGTTCACATGTTTAAGGGAAGCTGAAGACTTCAAGTCTCGTTGAAGAAAGTGATGCAGAGAGCAGTCAGAGATCATGAAGATCCAAGTTCAACAATCAAATTCTTCAAAGTTAGGGGCTTTCAAAATTTCAACCCTCTAATTTATGAAGATTCAAGACAGTTACCGAAGATTCAGTAAGAACCTTTTCCTTCAAGAGAAGCAATTCAATGAGAATCCTCCATCTCATTAACTTGTTCATTTCAAGAAGTTCAAGTTGATGCTGATCAAGAGGAAGGCCCAAGTGGCCGTCATGAAACTCACTGAAGATTTCTGCGGAAAGAATCTTCATCAACATCTATGCAAGCCAGTCAAGAAGAAGATTTTCAAAGATCAAAGACATTTAATATCACAAGCCTAGGGGAAGATTGTAGAGGCTAGATTATGAGGCTTGTAATATTAAATATGTTAGGCTGGGCTTAGAGGGTTTCATTAGTTTAGTAGACTAGTTTGGTTATTATATGTAGGCTAGTTTATGATTGGGCTTGAGTTTACTATTGGGTTTATGACTCAAGAGGCCCAATAGTAAAGCCATTGGGATGCCTATATAAACCCCTCTAGACCTCCTCATTGAGGGTGGCTGATTACGACTTTGAGAGGAGCCTCAAGGTGTTTACGATCGTAATCGTAATCAAGAGAGAGAGAGAAGAGCCTTTACGATTTTCTATTTTGTACCAGACAAGTTTTCTTGTGTGCAAAGATCAGGTTTTTATCATTTATATTAATCATTTTCTAGTATTCTTCTCATCTCTCATCTTGAATCAATCAATTACTTGGATTCCGCACTTGTGATTGATAGAATATCGTGAACGGTTGTTGTTTCCGGACCAACAGTTCTTGAGCTTGTTTTATAAAAAATGGGTAATCTGGTTGGAATTAGAGTCTGAATTTTGGTAGGTAATCTTAAAATAATGTGTTTTAATAAAGGTCTAAGTTTATTTCACAATTGGAAAATGTTTGGTAAAGGTTTTGCTAACGGGTCAAAATTAGGGTTTTCGTAATGTTGTTTTGCCCGAATTGAGTAAACGATGTTGAACTAAGCTTTGATATTTTAAAGCATATTATAAAATGTTATAATCCCTAAGTTGGTTTAAATAAAAATGAGTTTTGATAATAAAACGAGAAATACGCAAAATTAGGGTTTCTAAATATAGATAATTAATATAAAATAATCCGGAGGGTATGGGGATTGATTTTGATATGGTAACATGTTTTTATATATAATAAGTATATATGAATTTAAAATGAATAAATAATAAAGTTTTAAAGATACCGAGTTAATCGGATATTTAGAAGTTCGTGCGGACCAGAAGGGTAGGCGCCTGTACCCTAGGGTTTCTGGCAAAGCAGGGTGTCGCATAAATCCCAACTGGGACATGGCATATCTCACTGGGCGATCCTGGGGTGAGCGTTTACTTATAGGAATGCACGTCTTTATATTATCAGTAAAAATGTTATTTTTCCTATAAGGGTATTTTGGTCATTTTAGCCTAAAGAGAGATAAACCTTAATAGTTAGATATTATTAAGATAATAAATGATATCAATAAACATAGGAGTGTTTAAAATACATAACCTTGCGTTAACATCATATGATACACGAATTAGGTTAATTGGAAATCGTTGCGGGAGTTCTGTCCGAATAAACCAGTTAAAGATATATGGTGGGTTTCTACAAGCCCTATTTTATATAGTGAGTTCTATGAGGCCACTATTAAATGTTCTAAATGCTTTTTACGTTTTCGGGCTGGTATACATACAATATTTATGAAAATATATTCAAGATAATTGTGACTTAATATATACGTGTTGTATGATGAAGTTGTTGTTAAATTGCTTATACGTGTTATGCAATTATGTTGATTATAATGTGATGTGTATATACTTGCATGAAATTAGGTGGCCAAGTGACAAGGGAGTTGTTAGTAAACATTTAGTAAATATGTATGATTATATGAGAACAGGTGATGCATTTGCTTATATTAATATGTGGTGGATACGCCGCTGGTACATCCTATATACATACATAATAGTATAAGTTACCCGGTATATTGGAAGTATGGAGGATACGCCGCTGTTACATCTTGTATACATACACATACTGTAAATTAGGGGATGTTCATTTGTTGCAGCATATGAACGCCTTATCACTGTTTCTGGTTATTTAACTAGGGGTAGGTAGTATACATGATCAGAGATTAAGTTATTAAGATGAGAAAGTGACCTAATAGAGTTAAGTATAAAGTTGATGGTTAGAGTTGAGGAATCGCTGTTCCTCTAATGGGGGTGCCCTAGAGAATGTAGTGTCAGGTTTTCTCATAGGAAGAGTCGGTGACCCAGATGATAAGCCTAGGGTCGCTGGTAAGAATGAGGAGTCGCTGCTGCTCCAATGGGGGTGCCTTAGAGTACCGTGTACGGACGATGCTGCTTCTCCAATGGGGGTGCCTAGAGAATGTAGTGGCAGGGCTTCTCATAATAGAAGAGTCGGTTAAATATTGTGACCTAGAAGTTAAGCCTAGGGTCATGGTTAAAGTCGTCGGATAAAAATAGTGACCTAGAAGTTAAGCCTAGGGTCACGGTTAGAAATTGGGATAGATTATCAAAATAATTATGTGTTAGAATTTATATGATATATATATATATATATATATATATATATATATATATATGTTGTGAAAACTAGGTAAACACTTAAACGGTTTTGAACTAAACGGTAGAACTCCCCAGTGTAAGTTGGCTTTTTAATAGTATGTATGCTAGGTTCTGCAGAGACATTTAGAAGTAAAGGCACGGATTTCGTTATTATAATTAGTTGTAGTTATGTAAAAACATCTCTCTTAGTGTAGTACTTGTCTTATATAAATAAAATTTTAAATTTTCCGCTGCTTAATATCTTCTGTTATGCCATGTGTTCATGAGTAAATCCGATACGTGACCCCTCCTGGTGCCAAGTCTGGGAGTGGGCATTACAATAACCCTGGGGTCGTATGACAATTATCTTTAATGTTGATTGAATTCCCAAATTTCTTGGTAGTTGATGTATCTTCCTTTATATTTGTTCAGCTTCTCCACAACTGTTGAAAATATCGTCCCCAAGAAGGCTCGAAACAAACTAGAGTCTATTCATGTTGATGAAAATGTTGCAAATAGCCCCCCCCCCCCCCCATAAGAGGAGTAAGAAAGTTGATGATATGGCTTCCTTAAGGTGGAGGCATGGACCGTGTATAAGGAGTGGTAGGAGAAAGAACATTGGTTTCTTTACTAACACTGTAGATAACCCTTTAATTGTTTATTCAAATGAACAGGTTCCTAAAGTCCGAGAACGTTTCAAACAAGCCAAAAAAATGGTATATTTACATAGCTTTCCTTTCAGTCGTTTACCTATGTTATAGATGCTATATTTGATTCCAATTTTGGTGTGAAATAGGTAAATTGGTTTTAAAGGATGATATTGTTTTTGATCCCTCTCTTGACATTACATTGAAGAACTTTAAAAACAACATTCTAAGTATATTTTATCCTCTTTTTCTTTTTTTTTATACTATTGTTTTATGAATTACATATGTAACAATTTCCTAATTTTCAATCTTAGTTTCCCATTCTCAAGAAGCGGAGTCATCTGCTCCCAAAACAACTAAAGGTAAGAAAAGAAAGTCAATAGAGGCGAATCCTGGTAATCCTACTAGAAAAAGCGAACAACAGTCTATCAAATGGTTTGATATTATCACTAGGTCATCCCCTATTCAAATTTTTCATTGTATCCAAAGTCTGAGATATAACCGAAAGGAAGTTGTGAGGAAGATAGGTTTTGGTCAACTTCTTACATTCATGGTTGATGGTGCTCCGTTTTAGGATTTTAGTGTACGGATTTTACAAATTTTAGTTTAACTTGTTGCACAAGTCATAAGCGGAAGCAATACACTATGCACAAGTCATAAGCAGAAGCAGTACACTAGACCGGTTCTCAACCGATCCCACCAGAGATCCAGATAACCCGTAAAACAAATCTAGTCGTGATGGAACCATTCATGACACAATGGTTCAACAAAACAACCTCGCTAGATGGTTGATCATGATTAGGTTTTCAATTACAATGACTTGTAATCGGAACTAGATAGAAAACAGAAAAGGAATAACTATTATACCGTCTCAAGAGGATCCGAGAACCAAGGCGAGCGACGATGATAGACGGCAACCAGCGGTGGCCCAATGGCGGTGGTGATGGCACCTCGTCGGCTTCAGTTCGACGTAGGGAAGGCAGGTGGCTGCTAGGATGCTGCTCCTTCTCCTTGATTGATCTTCAAGTCCTCTACTTGATCAAAGCCTCCAACAACCTCTAGGGTTTCTAGGTTGTGACCTATTTATAGGATAAACCTAACCTTTTTTCCAAGTGTGGACGTAGTTACAATAACCACCCTTCGAGAATCGAATTTTAACAACCAAATAACTTAGTTCCGAACTTTACCCGTAACGAGCCGTTACGATGTAACGAACCATCACGCCATAACGAGCAGTTCGTATTTAAACAAGTCAACTTTCATATAGGACATCCAGCACATTGGTAATCTTGTTTACTATCTAATTGTGATAGGATAAATAATCATCCTACTTGTACGTTGCCTAAAGTGTAACCCTTTGTAGCGTACCTCGTTAGTAAGATTGAAGTTATCCGACTATCAAACATCTAAACCAACAAACTCCCACTTGGACGAATCGTCGATAAGTTTCTTCAATGTAGACAGCGTTGGACCACTAGCTGCATCTCACTGCCCCTAGCAAGGTATGACGGTCATCATCGTCAACTAGTTCTTTGAGATAATCAACTCTTTGACTTATCTAAAATACTATAGCCTTTGGTAGCAGCATCTATTATTCCTCTGTTTCGAACACTCATTGAACATGAGATATGAATCATAATCATTCTCATATACTGTTCAATAATTTCTAAATTCGTTTTCAATTTGAAAAGGTCAAAACAAATTATCATTAGTTCGAGCACGACCATGGATTTTCTACCAACTCAAATTTAACGTCGGGGCTAGAGTGTTTAACTCTTATTTTACTAACGAAACAGGTTCCCTTTGGCTACAAACAACTCCCACTAAGCATCAGATCACTCCCAAAGTTACCCTTACTACTGCCAGTTACGAACAACATTAGATAAAATCAAAGAATGACTCTCAACAAACAGTCGTTCTGGTTTGCATCTTAGGTCTAGTAATAAACAGATCATACCAATTTCAAAATATCTTATGATTCAGATCCATGAAGATAACTGAAGCGGAATTACGTCCAATATTATTCTACCTATAAAATATTTGTGAATATGATCCTCAACTCCCTTAAGCATTCATCTTATGAACCAATCATGAATTCACAATAGCCTTATACTCAAATTTATTCCAACATATCTGATCAACTATGGACATTTAGAATACTCATGTATTCATGGATACTTAACGTATTAACATTCGAAAACTGGAAAAATAGTTTGTGAAACTTTTAACTATTAAAATTCAACCAAACTCAAAATTTCTGTCTTATATTCGATTGCACCAAAACTACTAATACAAATCAAATCCATGGTCTAGCAAATCTAAGACCTATCTTGTCTGCATGCACCTCATGTTTAACTTGAGGCATAGGCTTAGTAAAAGGATTTTCCAGATTTTGATCAGTATGAATCTTTGCTTATTTTGATGTCACCATGTTCCAGAATCTCACGTATGTTAGAGTATCATTCAGTTTGTCGTGTGAAGTATTAAGTACAAGACAAAGAGACTAGGAATGCTGTTCACAAACTGACCGAAGTGGCAGTTTGTGACCATCCGAAGTGGACATGAAGTTACACTTCGTGTCAGTTCGTGTGACTTTGGATGAGCTCCAGTTCTGTCAGCAAGTGCATAGTATAAATAGTTTCATCTTGTATAGTTTAAGGACTTCTTGTCTAAACTACTGTGTGTAATTCAGTGTGTAAACTCTCTATGGTCTAAACAAAACAAATCTCATGTGTATTTATTTATTGTGTCGTATTTACTAACTCGAATTACATTGATATCTCATTGATCGAGTAGACGATCCCCTCCTCACGAACTTACAAGTGGTATCAGAGCTTTCGGTTCAATCTACTGATCAGATCTTAGATGTTTTTCGGGTTTTTGAGCTAAAAAGTCTCAGTTTTTGAAATTGTTTTGTGTTTTTACTTTGTTTTGATAATTTCAGTTGAGCTTCTCGTGAAAATTTTGCTCCTAAATCATTTCTTTCGAGTATTTTTGATCTATTGCTGCAAATCACGTTCAAAATCCTCAAAAATCATGAAATTTGAGTAAAAAAATGGTCCAGTTCGGTTGAGTTCGGGTGAAGAACATTCTGTATAAAAAATAAACGTTCTGAAGTGTGAGTTTGGTTCAGTTCGGATAAGTTCGTTTAAGTGAAGTGTGAGTTCGGTTCAGTTCGGGTAAATTCAGTCAAGCGAAGTACCAATTCGGATTCCAGTTCGGATTCAGTTTGGTATAGACTTCGTATCTCAGTTCATATTCCAGTTCGGATTCTAGTTCTTGTAACCGAAGTCACAGATTAGATCACTTCAGATCATCGATTCTGTTCAGATCAGTTCGGATAAACAATTTTCAATTCGGATCAGTTTGGGTAAATGGATTTCTAAAGTGTTTAAGATGTCGGATTATCAAGCATTCACTGCAATGCAAACGTCAATGCAAACCACGATGCAAAGTATGCTGAACTATGATAATAAAACAGGAATAAGTCAGAAAGTTCCCAAATTACTCATGTTGGAAGATTATCATAGTTGGGTGAAATGCTTTGAAGTGTATGTGGCCACAAGTAATGTTGATATGTGGTTAATAGTTTACTGATCAATATAAGTATCCCAAGGATATGTATGGAGAGCCTGTTCTTCAAAGAAAATTTGATGCTGAACAAATGAAAGAATATCAAGCTGAGTAAAAGGCTTACGGCACTTTGACGATGGCATTACCTAAGGAGTTGTTACTTCAGTTTTCTGCTTTTGGTACATGAAAAGGTTTATGGGATGCTTTGCAAAAGAGATTTGAAGGTAACGATCAATATAAGAAAAGTCGACAAAAAGTTTTAAAGAAAGAATTTGATAATTTCAAACATTATCAAAATGAATCAATTCCGAATCTGATTGCAAGATTTTCACACCTAATGAGTGAAATGGTGTTGGTTAACATTACAAAGGAAAATGCTGATTTGAAAGAAAAATTGTTGGAGGCATTACCCGAGAAATGGGAAAATTATGTCATGATCATTACCCATGATAAAGAATATCCGGGTGTATCATTCAATGATTTGGTTGAAAGAATACAAGCAAGGGATATGGAATTGACTATGAGCAAATCATTGCCTGCACAAATTCAAAACCATGCTGTATATCATGGAGAAAATGAGTCTACCATTCATGCTGTGAAGTCTAATGTTTTAAATTCCACACCTCCTACAGCATTTGTTTCCGGTAAATCTGATAATTCTCTGTATGTTAAAACAACTGAAGATTATATGGCATTGATGTCTGCTTTAGTCTCGTCATATTTTGGTGTTATTACTGGTTCTGTGAGTAATGCAGAGTTGACAGACTAAAACTATGATTAAATTGATTATGATCATCTTGAAGAGATGGATTTGAATTGGCAGTATGCTATGCTTGTTAGAAGAACCAAGAAATTCTTTCACAGAACTGGGAAGAAGAGGTTAAATCAAGATGGAAAAATTGGGTTAGACAAATCGAAGGTAAAATGTTACATGTGTTCGATGTATGGACATTTTGCTCGTGAATGCCCAAAGTCAACCGATGATAAGCTTAAGTCTGGTCAAGATGCTCATTTGGTTAAGGCCTCAATAAGTCAAGATGACAAAGCTTTTGTTTTTATTGATGAAAGAATGACATAGATATTATGGCATCCGAATTAATTTGCATAGAATGCAGATACTGGTTTTCACATGATTGCGTATCAAAATATTGACATCAATGAGATACTGTCAGGACCAGATTTGAGCAACACGTTCTCATATGATTCATCACACAAGTGCGGAAATTATGTGTGATGGTCGATTCTGGATAAATCTACATCAATGCTCACCCATTGATGATTCCTAAAGCTCAAGAACACACACTAACACCAAGAACACACACACAAATGCTCTCTTGAAGAATAATCCAGGAGTGCTGTCCCTCAATAGGGTTTTTCTCAACTATATATATACTACAAGAGAGCATAGGACAAAAAAAAATGTTATCATTACCTAGAATTCAGCAAAATATTTCATCAGCACAGACAAGTTCGCTAAGCAGTAGACAAGTTCGCTAAGAATAAATAAGTTCGCTAACAAGTCCGCGAAGCATAAACAAGTTCGGTAACAAGTTCGCTAAGCATAAACAAGTTCGCTAACAAGTCCGCTAAGCATTAACAAGTTCGCTAACAAATTCGCCATGTATAGACAAGTCCGTTAACAAGTTCTCTAAGCATTAACAAGTTCGCTAACAAGTCCGCTAAGTATAGACAAGTCCGCTAACAAGTTCGCTAAGAGAAAAACAAGTTCGCTAAGATTAGGAACAAGTCTGCTAAGTAAACAAGTCCGCTAGGAATAAATCAAGTACGCTAAGACAAACATTGAACAAATACGCTAAGTGTTAAACAAGTCCGCTAAGTTCAATTAATCAGAAGTCCGCTAAGAAGAAAAACAAGTACGCTAGATTCATAATCAAAATGTTTCTAAGTACAAATTCAAAGTCAATTACAAAATAAGGTATCAAATCTAGACAGGACATCAAAAAGGTCTTCACCAGCAATACTCAATGGTGAATAGTTTGTGTTGCCAACAAAATAGGTTCCAACAGATACATAATACTGATAATGAAGCTGTTTCTTTGACGGCTCATCATTTAAGTGATAGTATTCTGACTGATTATGAAGCAAGTTTGAAAGCAATAACAATTGAAGCAGTTCAAGCTAATATGGCTGAAAATTCAAAGGAAGAAGAGCTTAAATGTTATAAGTGTACTGGTTTACACAACAAAAATGCAAGTTTAAAAGAAGATCTTAAATTGTTATTTGAATAAATTGTTGTGCTAAAGAAAGAGTTGGAGAATTACCAGGAAAATTATTATTCCTTGAAAACAATTAATGAGCAATTGCTGAAAGAAAAAATTGATTTGTTTGAAGAATGTGAAAAAGCTAAAGCCGAAGCTGAGGAAACTGCTGAACACTTTGAAGCTTTATTCCAGAAAAGTTATCCAGTTCAACAGAAATATGAAAAAGCTAATGCAATTGCTGTTGAAGTTGCTGATAGAATTTTGAGTCTTCAAGAAGAACTATCTACACTTCGAGATGCAAATGTACTTCTCCGAGACAAGAATGAAGTATTGACAAAAGATGTTCATATTTTCAAGAAGAAGTGGGAGAAGGTCACTGAAGAAGTATTGGCAGAAGTGAAATCAGGAAATGACAAACGTATGGATACAGTGATTTAAATGAAGAGTTCATTAAGTTTCAAAAGGATTTGTTTGCTGCTCAATAAAATATTTCTGAATTAAAATTGGACATTTTGGAACTACAGAGACAAGTCAAGAATTGAAATTTATCACCAACATTGTTGAATTTTCTATACAAGAAAGACAAAAGTGATAATAGTGCAAAGGAAGACGATATCCACAAGGTTCCTTCACCAATGGATTTATCTAAATTTTCATCTACATCTATTGATCCTAAAGCTGAATTGCTTGATTATTCTAAGTTTGCTACTCCTGCCAAGAAGAAGAAATCTCAGTTAAAGAAGAAGAAAGAGAAATTTGTGACGGTCCTAAGTTCACATATGATTCATAATTGCTGGAGAAAAGTTGTATTTGACAAAAGTGTGACTGGTAATTCTACTGCTACATCTGAAGTTGAAATTGCCAAGAGTTTGGTAAAAGAGAACAAAATACCAGAGATTAAGGTCACTTTTACTCAATGGGCACATCAAACATGTGCTACTGGTACTTCTCAGTGTGAATCGTCAAAATCTTCTGGTTCTAAGCATATAGGACTAGGATTTGTTTTCAAAGAGAAGCATGTTCAAGCTCCATCATCAAAGAACAAAGAAAATGTTTTGAAAGTCAAGAATCCAAAGAAATCACAATCTCAGAAGAAACAAGATGTTGTTTTCTCTTCCAATCAAAAGAATTCTTATTATTCAGGAAGTTCTTCATCTGATGTCAAAGTTTCTTTACGGAGTCAATCTCCGAGGTATGATGCTTCTGATGATTTCTTTGATCATTTTAGTTATGATAATTCTTCATTTTCTAAAAGTTCAAGGAGCTTTTCCCAAGATTTTAATCTTCGTGAAGGTATTTGCTATGCATGTCGTCGACCTGGACATCTTGCTGCAAATTTTCTGATGCTGCATAAATCCACAAAAATGCCAAATATGTGGATGCAAATGGTAAAATTTTTGATGAACCTAGGTCCCTAAAGTTCAACTCAACTAGTAAGCCGTTTTGGTCCAAACCAAAGACGCTAGTTTAATTTTTTTCAGGTTCTGATTCAAAATTTTCATCATCCATGATATGGAAACCAAAAGTTGTTTCCAAGGCCAAAAAAGACTTTGTGGAAGACACCGGGCGACCCGATGCTGTTGAATTGGGTCGATCCCAACGCAACCTATTTTTTATTTGGTGTCAGCAGGTATTTCAGGAAGACATATCGGTAATTGCAAGATTGCTGGTGGTGGAATATTTGTGTTTAACTTAAAATGAATTTCCTAGTCATTTTCAGATCTTGTGTTTTCCAAATGCTCAAACTGAAACACCCTAGTTTTCAGCAACAGGGTAAAAGCAAGGTCCGAGAATGATTATGAATGCATATGTGTGGAGGTGAAGGGTCGGGAAGTCGTAACGGGTTAAGAAATTAGAAAATGGGAGGTTTTCTATGTTTCTGAGGGGATACGGCCGTATCCAAGTAAGTGGATACGGTCGTATCCAAGTAAGTGGATACGCCCGTATCAAGTGGATAGGATCAAGGCCGACATGCCCCGCGAGCCGCGATATGGCCGTATTGTGTTTTAAGCGATACGCCCCTATTCATCCAGAAGTATAAAAATGCATAATTGACCATGTTTGGTCATAACTCGGGTATTTGTTTTAAGCGATACATCAAGATCATCAAGGGTAAGTGGATTTATGTTTAAATTCATGATTTTGGAAGTTTAGTAGTTTAATCATGAAATATGAGATTTCTGGTCAGTTCAAGGATTGTGGTGATGATCTGTAGATGCTAGGGTGCTTCTGATCATCAAGAGGAAGGCAGATTCAAGGTTAGTTGCAACATGCATGCATAATTTCTATAATTGGAAAGTTTAGGGTTGCATGCATAGATCAAGGGTGATTCTTGTTGTTTCCAGTGGGTTAGATGAGGGGTGATATGTTTAATTTAGTTTGGAATGAATCTCGGTAACAAGAATCGGATAAACGACCACTGGAAATGGCCAAAATTTGAAGATTTGTGTTCTGATGGGATGAATACGCCCGTATGAGGCTAGGGTGGTACGACCGTATTCATAGGGAAAAGATGAATATGCCCGTATTGTGTTATGTTCATACGGTCGTATACATGTGGATGAAACATGCAGTGAGGAATTTCAAAGGCCCGCGATACGACCGTATTGGGTGAAGGTGATACGGCCATATCCAGGGTGACCAGATTGTGAAAGTTGCTTTAGTTGGGGAAATTGAGCTTGTAGGGTCGGGTTCAAATTAGAGGGTCAATCTGTAATCATTGTGGTGCCCTTCAAGGAGTATTAGCAAAGACATTGGGATATCAGGGTGCCCAGTTGATTAGAAAGGGATTAACCGGGTAGTTGCTCAGCTAGCTAAGGTGAGTTCTAAGAGCCCACTTTTTAAATGTTTTCAATGTTTTGGGCTGATATGCATTTGTGTTAGCTTTAAATACCTGAAATGTGTATAGAACTGTGAATACCTGTTTTGAAATTGTTATGGGAGGTTAATGGTAACGGGTATTGCAAGAGGGAAATTCTCATGTAAGAGTTTGGGTTATCACACATCAGTGTGGGGGTCATGGTAAGGAAGTCTAAGTGGGTTTATGTAATAGTTGGTGGTTGCATGTAAATTATGTTGGTTCATGTCGTGGTAAAAACAATGGAGTCGTCCTGCACCGTATTGAGGACAACCCATGTCTAGTTGTATCAAGGGGGTAGTGGATACGCCGCTGGTACATCCTATATATAAACCTCTGAGGTACAATAGGAGATGACGTTGAAGTTTATCCCGTGCAGGTAGAAGTCACGGGCCACGGTGGGACAGAACCAATAGTGTTTATATGCAGGGACTATGTATTGGGTAAACCAGTGAGGGGCTTGGGGATGAGAAGGGTTTTGACTATGGTCTTAACTCAAGGACATTGAACCTAGGGGGAAAGGTTCATTTTCCAGGCAGGGTGAAGATGGGAAAACATTTTGACTGGGAGCCATCTAAGCCTTGGTAGGCGTGATAGAAATAGGATAATGGTCCAAGGGCAAGGCTAAGCTAATCTATTACCTTGTTCTTGGAACGAGCCAGAAAACCTCACTAGGGGGTGTGGCCTTTCTTGGGGAGTGGGGAGGGCACTTTACTAGGGGGTAAAGTGGAACGATCAGAATGTATAGCGAGGACTGCATGTCGTTGTGAACACTCGGAGTTGGTGATGACTGACTCTGTTCAAAGGTGATGACGATTGCTTTAAGTGGTACATAAGCCAGAGTAGGATTATGCTTTAGCAGTAACTTACGAGGACTAAGGGGTACAATGGGGGATTGTGCCCTGGGGTTAAGGTTATAGGGACAAGGGGTGTGATGGGAGATTACACCTGGGGTAATGTTTTGTTGTGAAAGTTGTAAATGTGATTATAAAATGAATGTTTGAATGTTTATTATGTATTAGCCATTATTTATATATATATATCTATTATACTTTAATATATATATATATATATAAGAGAGAGTGTTGAATGTTGAATTTTTAAGAAATGTACAATATGGAAAAGCATGATGTACAAGTGAACAAAGCATCAAACAAGTTTAGTGTTGAAAAATCAATGAACCGGCCGATATTTTATTAATCTAAAACAATCGCGGTTGCTTTATGAAATCCACCATCACGAGAGACGAACCGCTCTCCTCCTCCGCTCTCCTCTAATTGTGGTAAACATGTATGCTCTTCTCCGAGAATCATACTTTTGTAGAGGAGAATCAGAAGAGAAAATAGGCGATCCTCCTTTTATCAAAAGTTCAGAACCGACGATCTCTAATTGTGGTAAACATGTTTCCTCCTTTTATTTGGTACGCGCACTGCTCTCTCTTTCCTGGTCCGATCGGTGAAGAAAACCAAAATCGGGTAGGTGTACACAAATCCGATGGTTCCTCTCATTTGGAACCCTAATCCGATGGTTCCTCGGGCATTGTTTCACACAGATTGCTCTTTAATTTAAATTCTTTTGATGAGGATGGAGCGTAGGTTGAAGTGTATAAAGTCACACCAGATCCATCTCCTTTGGCACATCCATCGCTTTCAATTTCAATCTGATTCCGGTAATTTGATTTGAATTCTTATATTTTTCTGTTTTTGCACAAATTCTCGATTTATCCAAACCATTTAATGTCTGATTTAATGTCTGATTTAATGTCTGATTTATGCTAAAACTTTAAATAAGGTTATTAAAATTTTCATGACATCCCTATTATAGTAGAGCTTTGATCAGGTTTGTTTATAAACATAAGAAATTTACATGGTCATTCTTGGCTCTAATTTACATAGTTATTCTCTTGGTCAAAGTTAATTGACCCCAGGTGTAGGTATGTGCAGGACTTTGACTAATAGAATTTTATGTCATGTTAACATGGGGCCAGGTTTGAGTTTCGACCAATTATTTAGCACATTATTTTCTAGGTATGTGAATTTTATCTAAGAAGCATTTTTGGATGGTAAAAATATATGCTAGCAGAAGTTAGAAACCACAGGTAAGACACATTTTTGGATGGTAAAAATATATGCTAAGTTTCTTTCACCTTTGTGTATGTTATCAAAAGTAGGGAATAGTGGTCAGACTAAAGCCACTAAGGCAAAGCCTCTTAAGAACTGTTCAATTAAAGGAGGTTTGTACTTCATCTCTAGGGCAATCAGTTGGCAAAGCCACTGATTTTAGATTCTTCTACTTATATACCCAATGTTGTGGGGTATTCATTATGTCCTATGTCCTATAGTGGGTCACATTCTTTTACTCAGCCCTGAATGCATTCTTCCATTCTTCAATTGGCAACTTACAGATGCAGATTGCAAATAGATGAGTTACCTGTTCCTGCCCCTGGTAATGGTGCCTTTATTATCCTTTTTATGATGACTTAGGTTAGCGCTCTCATGTTTTACGGTTAACAGGTTTTGGATGCATTAGGGGAGTCAATTTCATGTGCCAACTGCCAGGTATCACTTATGGATGGTTTATGTATATGAGGTGAGTTTTGGTCATGCATATTTAGATCTAACATTACATTTCATGATCAATCTTTTATTCATCTCATTCGG
>JBCNJP010000010.1:62021805-62094157 GCA_039602395.1 Deinandra increscens subsp. villosa | reverse complement strand
ATTATTAGCAAGTGTAGCAGTGCAACCAAAGGTGAGTGTCACTAACCCAAATACCGTGAACCCGGTTGGGTCACACTGAATAACTTAATGAAAAACAATGTTGACAACCTTATGAGAGCTATGCACCTCTCTGATGAACTTGAACTCGGGAGTGCTTGGCACCCACTTGATGAACTTGAACTCGGGAGTGCTTGGCACCCACTTGATGAACTTGAAGTGTTTTATGGGAAGCACTTTGAAATACTAAAACAACTATTTCTAAAACAAAACTGAAAATATTTTTGGGATTCATGAGAACCCGAAGGAAAAACCGTTTTAATATGACTAGTGTAGGTTAAAGTCTAAACCAAATGATATCACATGATTTCTAAGGATGCCTTGAAAACTTAAAAGTCCTCAACTAAATTGTACCATTAATTGTGAAGCGAGGGGATGTTGGGTAGATCTACTGGAGTTTGACAAACTCCGCCCCGTGGCACGGGGAGTGCACGGAGGTACAATATCAGCCTATCTGACCGTGATCCCGAGAGGACACGGGGGAGGCAAAAACCGCGATGACATAGGTCCGCAAAACAGAATGGCACGGCCTCTACAATATTGGTCAGCTTTGGTACAAACTTCCTTAGTGCATGGAAACCGGATTAGCTACCCGCGATATCGGTTGACCGCTTTAACTCTTACTTAACTAGTGCATATTCGGTAATTTAACACTTGGCAATGTTTTGCAAATCTATTACTTACTTATATGTTGATGAATACGATTATGAGACCGGGCCAATGCATGTCATGCCCACCGTGAACTCACCAACCGTTAGGTTGACACTTGTGTGGTTTTCACTTTTGCAGATCGCTGAGGAGTATCCGCCGAAGGTTGGCATGGCACTTGAAGATTTCTTATTTTAAACACAAACTTGGGAATTTAATAACAATTCATGTTTTGTAATTTAAGCACGTGGTTAGTGCTAAGATACTTATGTTTATTTTCCGCTGCGAACTTTAAACTGTTTTATGATGAATGCATGGACTTAACTCTGATTCGTTTAGTATTTGTAACTAATGGTTGTGGTCCTGGTTTGCTCGCACCCCTTAACGGTATAAACTCCGTTAGTGGTTAATTGGGGGTGTGACAACAACTAATTATAATAAGGAAATCCGTGCCTTTACTTCTAAATGTCTCTGCAGAACCTAGCATACATATTATTAAAAAGCCAACTTACACTGGGGAGTTCTACCGTTTAGTTCAAAACCGTTTAAGTGTTTACCTAGTTTTCACAACATATATATATATATATATATATATATATATATATATATATATATATATATCATATAAATTCTAACACATAACTATTATGATAATCTATCCCATTATTCTAACCGTGACCCTAGGCTTAACTTCTAGGTCACTATATTTATCCGACGACTTTAACCATGACCCTAGGCTTAACTTCTAGGTCACAATATTTAACTGACTCTTCTATTATGAGAAGCCCTGCCACTGCATTCTCTAGGCACCCCTATTGGAGAAGCAGTGTCGTCCGTACACGGTACTCTAAGGCACCCCCATTGGAGCAGCAGCGACTCCTCATTCTTACCAGCGACCCTAGGCTTATCATCTGGGTCACCGACTCTTCCTATGAGAAAACCTGACACTACATTCTCTAGGGCACCCCCATTGGAGAAGCAACGTCGTCCGTACATGGTACTCTAGGGCACCCCCATTGGAGTAACAGCGATTCCTCAACTCTAACCATCAACTTTATACTTAACTCTATTAGGTCACTTTCTCATCTTAATGACTTAATCTCTGATCATGTATTCTACCTACCCCTAGTTAAATAACCAGAAATAGTGATAAGGCGTTCATATGCTGCAACAAATGAGCATCCCCTAATTTACCATAGGTGTATGTATACAAGATGTACCAGCGGCGTATCCTCCACACTTCCAATATACCGGGTAACTTATACTATTATGTATGTATATAGGATGTACCAGCGGCGTATCCACCACATATTAATATAAGCAAATGCATCACCTGTTCTCATATAATCATACATATTTACTAAATGTTTACTAACAACTCCCTTGTCACTTGGCCACCTAATTTCATGCAAGTATATACACATAACATTATAATCAACCTATTTTGCATAACACGTATAAGCAATTTACCAACAACTTCATCATACAACACGTATATATTAAGTCACAATTATCTTGAATATATTTTCATAAATATTGTATGTATACCAGCCCGAAAACGTAAAAAGCATTTAATACATTTAATAGTGGCCTCATAGGACTCACTATATAAAATAGGGCTTGTAGAAACCCACCTTATATCTTTAATGGTTTATTCGGACAGAACTCCCGCAACAATTTCCAATTAACCTAATTCGTGTATCGTATGATGTTAACGCAAGGTTATGCATTTTAAACACTCCTATGTTTATTGATATCATTTATTATCTTAATGATATCTAACTATTAAGGTTTATCTCTCTTTAGGCCAAAATGACCAAAATACCCTTATAGGAAAAATAACATTTTTACTGATAATATAAAGATGTGCATTCCTATAAGTAAACGCTCAACCCAGGATCGCCCAGTGAGATAAGCCATGTCCCAGTTGGGATTTATGCGACACCCCGCTTTGCCAGAAACCCCAGGGTACAGGCGCCTACCCTTCTGGTCCGCACGAACTTCTAAATATCCGATTAACTAGGTATCTTTAAAACTTTATTATTTATTCATTTTAAAATCATATATACTTATTATATATAAAAACATGTTACCATATCAAAATCAATCCCCATACCCTCCGGATTATTTTATATTAATTATCTATATTTAGAAACCCTAATTTTGTGTATTTTTCTTTTTATTATCAAAACTCATTTTTATTTAAACCAACTTAGGGATTATAACATTTTATAATATGCTTTAAAATATCAAAGCTTAATTCAACATCGTTTACTCAATTCGGGCAAAACAATATTACGAAAACCCTAATTTTGACCCGTTAGCAAAACCTTTACCAAACATTTTCCAATTGTGAAATCAACTTAGACCTTTATTAAAACACATTATTTTAAGATTACCTGCCAAAATTCAGACCCTAATTCCAACCAGATTACCCATTTTTTATAAAACAAGCTCAAGAACTGTTGGTCCGGAAACAACAACCGTTCACGATATTCCATCAATCACAAGTGCGGAATCCAAGTAATTGATTGATTCAAGATGAGAGATGAGAAGAATACTAGAAAACGATTAATATAAATGATAAAAACCTGATCTTTGCACACAAGAAAACTTGTCGGGTACAAAACAGAAAATCGTAAAGGCTCTTCTCTCTCTCTCTTGATTACGATTACGATCGTAAACACCTTGAGGCTCCTCTCAAAGTCGTAATCAGCCACCCTCAATGAGGAGGTCTAGAGGGGTTTATATAGGCATCCCAATGGGTTTACTATAGGGCCTCTTGAGTCATAAACCCAATAGTAAACTAAAGCCCAATCATAAACTAGCCTACATATAATAACCAAACTAGTCTACTAAACTAATGAAACCCTCTAAGCTCAACCCAACATATTTAATATTACAAGCCTCATAATCTAGCCTCTACAATCTTCCCCTAGGCTTGTGATATTAAATGTCTTTGATCTTTGAAAATCTTCTTCTTGACTGGCTTGCATAGATGTTGATGAAGATTCTTTCCGCAGAAATCTTCAGTGAGTTTCATGACGGGCACTTGGGCCTTCCTCTTGATCAGCATCAGCTTGAACTTCTTGAAATGAACAAGTTAATGAGATGGAGGATTCTCATTGACTTTCTTCTCTTGAAGGAAAAGGTTCTTGTTGAATCTTCGGTAACTGTCTTGAATCTTCATAAATTAGAGGGTTGAAATTTTGAAAGCCCCTAACTTTGAAGAATTTGATTGTTGAACTTGGATCTTCATGATCTCTGACTGCTCTCTGCATCACTTTCTTCAACGAGACTTGAAGTCTTCAGCTTCCCCTAAACATGTGAACATCTTCTTTGAAGCTCTTTTGAGGCTTTCGAAAACTTGTAAAGACACCAACAACTTCCCCTGAACAGTTGCTTTTCCAGATGGAAGTCTTATCCGACTGGTTCTTTAACTTTGAGCAGCAGCAGCATCAGCAGCATCTTTCTATCATCAACCTGTCTGGCACACATTTTAAAAAAATACTCCACCAGACATTTGATGACTGGTCTTTGGGTTAGAAGGTAATTATCATCTGTTCAGTTGATTCAAATTAACATTATTTAACCAAAAACCCTAATATAGATTACGGGTTTTCTATAAAACTTCCCCTGAACCCAAGACCTCTAAAGACTTCCCCTTAGCTGATAACTTCCCCTCAGCTAAGAACTTCCCCTGAGATAATGCATATTATCTTCGAGTTCCCTTTAGATACTATGTACTATGGAAGTCTTTTCATTAGATAATAAGTATCATCCTCGAGTTCCCTTCAGATAATACTTATTATCCCCTCTCCTTCCCCTAAAAATTTGTCAAGATCTGTCGGGGGCATATTGTCATGCATTAAAACCCATGAAAAACACATTTTAACTTCTCAAATCGACCTGGCCAAGACGAAAACACACCAAAAAGAACTTAACGACTCACACACGAAAGATATAAACTAAACAAATACTTACCAAACCAAACATGAGAAAGTTTACAAGGGATCAAACCGTATGAATCTGACTGAGGAACCCTTTTCAGCTTCAGTTACTCAACTAGTCCAGGTGATTGCCGGTATGTTTGTCCGCTTTAAACTCAAACTCGTTTAATCCCAACCGAATGCGTCATGCTTAATATAGTACAATATTACCGTCATGTTTAATTGTCCCCACACCCAAGCGTACACAGCAAAAGCTACCCAACCTCAGAGTTTATTGAGGATTCACAAACCCCCAACTTGAGGAACCATGCACCATGGCTATGACTACCACTTATTTTCATTAACCATCAGTTGGTGATCAGGTCGGCCGCTAAGCACGCAAAGAAGACTAACTGAGTGATTATTTTTCATTTTCTTTTCTTTTTCATTTTTTATTTCTTTTTCATTTCTTTTTCTTTTCTTTTTCTTTTCTTTTTATTATGTGGTGTAGTCATGACAGCAGAGACATGGCGTGTGAGAGAGTGAATACTAGGTAATTACCACTCTCAACCCATTTTTTTCGGGACTCAGTCTTTTAAACCATGCAACCTGGGATGGGAAACTAAACATATATATCTTTTAAGTTCACTGCACTTTCATTGGAGGTCATAAGTTTAGGTCGAGCCTACCGAGCATATCACCGTGGAGCTTGCCTTTCACTTCCGTCCTACGCGTGTCAGCCATCTCCAACCCGGACATTCATTTTACTTCCCCTAAACTTCTCAAAAACAAGACACAAACAATTAAAATTTTGAAAAGCACACTATTTTTGAGGGGTCAACTTTTTTCTTCATCTTTACATTTCTTCCCCTTGCTTTTTGATTTTTAATGTCACAATCTTGTAAACATCATTTTTCAGTTTTTTTTTTTTTTTAACACAAAACACAAAATTTTGAAGATATCTGGCCAAGCTAACTTTCAAAGTATTGATTTGAAAATCTTAGAAAATTGGGTTTCATGATATGCACACTTCATCGCATTTGAAGTCAAACACATAATCAATCAATAGCTTAATTGACACTTTAATGAAATAGGTTTGACTCAAAAGACCCTTTCCTGCCTCATCATTCAAACAAACAAGTTAAGAACAGTACCTTTCATGCTGATTTTAACATTTTACCTCTCAATGAGACATACCTTCCATTTATAGATTACTTGACATGACATGAAGATACGTCTCCTAAATTGTGCCTGGAACAATCACTTATCAACAAACAAATTAGTAATATAAACGTTAGTGATAATACTCCTTGATCGTTCCTGCACAGAGTGAGAGATTACTTAGCTAATAGTACCCAGGCCATTGTTTTTCTGGGTACTCCTGAGGAATCAATGAATGAAATTTCTTTTAAAAACATTCCTTTTGAAAAATCAGGAAGTTGGGATGATTCGGTTGTAGCTGCATTAGCCTTTGGTTTCCAAGTTCCAGGTGATTTAACATTTGTTTTAGTCACATTTGGAGTTGTGACTTTAGGTATTTCAACCTTCTTCGTTTTAGAATCATTTTTCAAAACAGTATTAGTTACCTTGGGAGGGGTAACTGTTGGGCTATATTTAATTAAGGCATGAACATTAGTTATTGGGCTAGTTTATTGTTTTAGGCTTATTAGTTATTGGGCTTATTCTAGTTTATGATTGGGCTTTTTATGTTTACTATTGGGCTAGGTCTTTTGTAAGAGGCACTATATAAGCCTCACTTGTTTATGATTTTGGCCAAGCTTTTCTAATATAATATTCAAGTTTACGATTTCTGCACTCTCATTTGTGTTTACGATCAGCTTCATCAAGTAGGGTTTCTCATTCAAGACTTGATCTTTTCATTAGATCTAGTCTATTTCTTCTACTTGTTTCTTGAATCAATCACATTTGAGGTTTCCGCACTCATTTGTGATTAGATATCGTGTTGTCGGTTTGATCTCGGACCTACAATTGGTATCAGAGCCAAGAATCATTGATTCGAGGCTCACACGATATTGATTCAAGCAGTTTTCTGGGATAAAGTGCTGGTTTTTGAAGATTTGAAGGTGGTTTGGGTGTTTATGAGTGGTCCTGCTGCTGTTCTTGAGGTTTACGACTGCTTTCTGGGTTTGTTTGAAGGTTTACGATTGTGTTTCTTGAAGATCTTCATCGTAATCGAGTTTACGATTTCAAGTTGGCATTTTTATCGTGTTTACGATCCGAGTTTAGGGTTTACGATTGTTCTGAATCGTAATTGGTGTTTACGATTTTGCATTACCGGAATCGCTAGTCGTAATCGTAGTTTACGACTGGTTTAATCGTAATTGGAGTTTACGATCACTTCTAATCGGAAACAGGTGTTTATGACTATCGGAGTCGTAATCAGTTATCGTAATCAAGGTTTACGATATTCTCGATCGTATTTGGTGTTTACGATTTTTGCTTTGATCGTAATCAGTGTTCCCAATCGTAATCTTGTGTTTATGATCGTAATCAGGAGTGTGTCATCGTAATCTCATTTGTTTGGACATTTAGACATTAGTTTTAGGTTCCCTAAGCTTACGAAATGGATTTCGAACCAAGTATGTATCAGAAGTTGGATTTTGAGATTGGATCCATCACTCGCCCACCTAGACTCACCTCGGCGGATAACTTTTTGGAATGGAAATATCGATTTGAAAATCACTTGAAGAGTGTTGACCTAAGACTCTGGAGGGCAGTTATTCATGGACCATTCACACCTACTCACGCAGAAGGAGTTAATGCAGGGAAGGTCAAGACAGAAGATGAGTATGACGATGATGATTGGGAAAGATGCACAAAGCAGAAAGAGAATTTGCCATCATGACTATGGCATTAACACCAGATATTGCTCAAGGTTTCAAACACTGCAAGACCGCTAAGGAACTCTGGAACGCTTTGGTTGTGGCTTATGAAGGAAATCCTGACATAAAGGCAAGCCGCAAGCAAATTCTGAAGCAAAAGTTTAATCTGTTCAACCATGTTCAAGGTGAATCCTTTGAGGCTCAGGTGCAGAGGTTTGTGTCTCTGATGGCTGAAATGTCCAGCTATAATGTTGAACCAGACAAGGAAGACAAGAATCTGAAATTGTTGAATAGTTTGCCCAAATCTTGGAACACCAATATCTCTATCATCAAGGACAACAACAAACTGAGTGAACTATCTCTTGATGAGCTAATCAACAAACTCAAGTCCAAGCTAATTGATGACAAGCAGAGAGTGTTGAACCATATAAGCTCTTTTAGTTTGGCGGGGAAACTAAATCAAGCACTGTTGTCACAAGATGTGGAGGCTAAGCATGAGGTGAAGTCAACTGGAAATGGATGAAGCTCAGTCGCAAAGTCAACTGCTTTTGTGGCTCAACCTCAAGGAAGTTCAAGTGGAAGTGTCAACCCTAATGATACGAATGATCCCAATTTTTCTCTTAGCATGGGTTTTATGAACAGCTACCATGCTCTCATGGCCGGAACTCTTGTGCCTACTGATATGTTGTCTGGTGAGCTAAACTAGATAAATCCTGAAGATGTTGTGATGTTGGATGTCTCATGGCAGATGGCTATGGCAGTCTTCAGAGCAAAGAAGTTCATGGCAAAGACTGGGAGAAACGTCTGGAAAGATCAAGACAAAATAAGGATGGGTTTTAACAAAAGCAAGCTGAGGTGCTACAATTGTGATGAATACGGGCATTTTGCTAGGGAGTGCACTAAGCCTAAGAAAGAGAAGGTTGAAGAGAAGAATGTTGCTGAAGTCAAAGGAAAGGGAGAAGCAAAGGCTCTGGTTGTTCAGGAAGGAGGCGGTTATGATTGGACTCCTCAATTGAAAGAGTTTAGTATGTCTCATGCAATGATTGCTGCCATGGAAAGGGATGAAGATGAAGAGCATGCTTTTGTGGTTACTGATGAAACTCCTGTGGAAGATAAGGAAGCCTTCGTTGCTGAAGCTGAAAACCTCAAGGTATGTTCTGATCCCACTTGTGCTCGTATAATTCCTGGTCTTAGACAAATCTGTAAAAATTACCAAATAGAATTGTTTGAGATCAAGTGTGAAAGGAGTTCATTTAAGGGTAGATGGCAGATAATGAGGAGAAGGTTAAAGCACAAAAGCTAGACATAGTAAAATATCAAAAACTGGCAACTGAGAAAACCCTCATGTATGACAATGCTAAGTTAGAAATAGCTGAGCTTAGGAATCAGGTAGATGAGATCACACATAAGTACAATGAGTTGCAGGTTAAATTTGATATGAATCAAACGAAAAGCAAAAGAATGTTTGAGGCTAGAAAATCTTTGAACTCCTGTATAACTGATGTTAGGATGGGAAAGGACAAGGGTGGAATAGGAATTAGCTTCCCAGACGCAAGTAAGAACAATATTCTTCAAGATAACTCTAGAGATATCATAGGAATCATCTTTGAGGAGGACCAGATAGACAGATCTGAATCGGGAACACATGAGATAGGACCTCCCTTAGATAGTGTTCTGGTAGGAATGACACCCTTGACCCCTCAGGAAATAGAGAATGAGAAACACATGTCTTATGGGTTGGGTAATCAGGATAAAATTGTAACTGACACTTGTGAATCAAGTACTTCCCAGGAGTCATTAAACAATGATGTTGGACCTGCTGATAGTTTTGTTTCATGTGCAGATGAAGTAGGTATTGAAGATATATCTGGGAAGGATGCAGAATGTTTGAGAGTTAAACAGTGTCATGTGTCAAGTAGTGTAGTTTCTGATTTGCCTAAAGATGATGTACTAGCATCAGTGTCTGAATTGAATGAGTCTAGGTCTATGAAATTAGTTGTGTCAAAGTCCTTAAAACATGTTTCAAATTCTAGTAATGAAATTCATGGTTTTAAAATTCGTGTGCCTAACACTAAAGTAGGACGTGAGACCAAACCCAAAGATTTTGTGGCTTATCCTCAGGTTGTGTCTGCTTTTAATAGGACAAACAAATCTAAATCAGAATAATTTTGTCTGATCACACAACCTGAAAGGGATACAAAACATGTGATACACAAGTGGGATGATAAGCCAGAGTGGAAATCATCGTACCCAAGACGTTCATATTTGTGTAGCCATGTAAATGGGCCTAGACCTATGAATTGTTTTCAATGTGGAAAGCCAGGACATTTTGCTGCAAATTGCTTAAATAGACCTTATCAACCATACTGTCCGCAAAACCCACGGACCAGTATGTTGCAGAAAATGATGGCAGGAGAAAACAAAAACCAAAAACAACAAGCTTTGTCTAAGGGGAAGCAGATTTTAGAACCAATGAAGACTGAACAGTCTAAGGTTTTGAACACAAAAGCTCCAATGACAAAGCATGTTGAAGAAAAGTGGAATGTGACTAGACCTCCAAACTCATCTTACAAACCTAAGGGAGTTTATCAAAGAAAAGACAAAATGAAAACAAAACCTTTTGAGAAACAAGTGCCTAAAGTCAACCATGTTGCTAAACCTAAGGGCAAAGCAGTTATTGAAAAACCAAAAGTGGTCACTCAAACAAAACAGATGGTTTATACTAAATTGAAACTTGAGTGGACACCTATTGTTAAGTCAAAAGGTAAAAAGGTCACATCTCCATCAAAGAAACAGTCACCAGCAAAGAACTCTGCTAGCAGTTCTAAACCTCAGAAACAACCTACTTGGAAACCTAAAGTCAATGCTCAAATTTTGAGTGAACCTGAATCTAAAGCAGGAATGTCTTTCAAATTGGTTAACTACATTGACTCCAAAGGAGTGCCCAGATCAGTTATGACCTGGGTACCTGACTCTAACTGATTTCCGATTTTGTAGGGACAGCCAAGTAGATCTATCAACAATCTCTGGTACGTTGATAGCGGTTGCTCCCGACACATGACCGGAGACTTATCCCTATTGGAAGAGGTACAAGACTTCAATGGCGGAGGAGTATCTTTTGCAGGTGGGGTAGGTGGAAGAATCAGTAAGAAAGGGGTTGTGAAGAGTGGAAGCTTGACTTTTTCTGACGTACACTATGTGGAGGAACTGTCTCACAGTTTGCTCAGTGTGTCGCAAATGTGTGATAAAGACTTTTCAGTCCTGTTCATCAAGAAGGAATGCATAATCCTCAAGCCAGGCTTCGAAATTCCAGAGGAGTGCATCTTAATGCGTACTCCAAGAAGAGGAAATTCCTATCAGATGAATTTGGGCAAACCTCCAACTACTGAAGAAGCCTGTCTTATCTCAAAGCAGAATGAGAATTTAGCGTTATTATGGCATCGTCGCCTGGGGCATGCCAATATGAAGAATCTGTCTAAGCTGGCTAAAGGAGAGCACGTTAGAAATTTACCAATCAAAGATTTCTCGTCTGTGGAGAAATGTGTGGCTTGTGCTAAGGGGAAGCAGCACAAGTTGCCACACCGTCCAAAGGTTGTAAACTCTGTCTCTTCTGTTCTTCAACTCTTACATATGGATCTTTTTGGTCCCATGCAGGTACAAAGCATCAGCAAGTTTTCTTATTGTCTCGTAATAGTGGATGACTATTCGCGTTATACTTGGGTCTTCTTTTTATCAAACAAGTACGAAACTCCGACCCTTGTAAAACAGTTCGTCACACTTTTAGAAAACCAGCTGAACAAGAGAGTGAAGGGGATAAGAACTGACAATGGAACAGAATTCAAGAATGCAGAGTTGAACATGTTTTGTGGTGAGAAGGGTATTGAAAGGCAGTTCAGTGCTCCCTATACACCACAACAGAATGGAGTTGCAGAAAGAAGGAATAGGACACTCATTGAGGCAGCGAGAACGATGATGTGTGAAGCAAAACTACCAATCTTCTTTTGGGCAGAAGCGGTGAATACAGCTTGTTATGTGCAAAATAGAGTACTTCTGAACAAGCGACACGAGAAGACTCCATATCAGATTGTTTATGGAGAAAAGCCAAGGGTGGGGTACTTCAAGACCTTCGGATGTCCATGCACGGTGCTAATTCAGTCCGATGTAGGGAAATTCGAAGCCAAAGCTGATGAGTGCTATTTTGTCGGTTACTCAGCAAATAGTGCTTATCGCGTGTACAACAAAACCACCAAATTGATTATTGAGACCTTTGATGTGGATTGGATGGAGGATAATCCAACTGATGCGGGTACTGGACCAGATTGGGTCTTTGACTACGGATCACTGTTTGAAGGTTTCAACTTCTCCAATGTTTTCCACAATCTGGGAGAAGAAGAAGATATTATTGCTCCTAGTTCTGAAGTGAGGCCACATGTGGAAAGAGCATCGGCAGAGACTTCACGAAATTCTAATGCAAATGTTCCAGAATGTTCAGGAACACGCGATGCTCCAGTGGATTCTCAAGGCCCAGGTATGTCTGATAATATTATTAATACTAACCTGCCTGTTACTGCTTCAGTGCCTGATGTCCAAGAGAGTAGAATAAACAGAGATCATCCACTCAGTAACGTGGTTGGGCCAGTGACAGCAGGAGTCACCACCAGAAGCCGCACGGGAAACATTAACTTCTGCATGTTCTCCTGTTTCATTTCCCAGATTGAGCCTCCAAATGTGATGGTTGCTCTCAAAGATCCAAATTGGATGGAGGCCATGCACAATGAATTGAATCAGTTCTCAAAGCTGGGAGTGTGGCGACTTGTGAAGAGGCCAGCTGACAAGAAGGTTATTCCTACAAGGTGGTTATATAAGAACAAAAAGGATGACACCGGAATTATTGTCAGAAACAAGGCGAGATTGATAGTACAAGGGCACAGGCAAGTTCATGGGATTGACTACGATGAGGTATACGCTCCGGTGGCAAGATTGGAAGCAATTCGGATCTTTCTGGCTGTAGCAACGTATCTCAATTTTACAGTACATCAGATGGATGTGAAGACTGCCTTCCTTTACGCAGAGATGAATGAAGAGGTTTATGTAACTCAACCACCAGGGTTCATAGATGAAGAAAATCCTGACCATGTTTATCTGCTAGATAAAGCCTTGTATGGTTTGCATCAAGCTCCGCGCACCTGGTATGAAACTCTGTCCAATCACTTGGTGGAGAATGGATATACAAGAGGAGTGGTTGATCAAACGCTGTTTAGAAAGAGGGTGAAGGAAGACATAATCATGGTGCAAGTTTATGTAGATGACATTATCTACGGATCAACAAACGAGGAATTGTGCACTGAATTTGAAGAGATTATGAGGAAAAAGTTTGAAATGAGTGACCAAGGGGAGATGAGTTTCTTTCTTGCATTACAAGTAAAACAGGATGAATCGGGAATTCTTATTCATCAGGCAAAGTATGTGAATGAGATTCTGGAGAAATTCAAGATGCAGGATTGCAAGCCCATTTCCACTCCCATGGCATCCAGGCCACTTTTGTCAGCTGACCTTAATGGGGAACCAGTGAGTGAATTCCAGTATCGGTCGATGATTGGATCACTTATGTACTTGACAGCCAGCAGGCCAGACATCATGCATGCAGTTTGTGTGTGTGCACGCTATCAGGCTAACCCTAAACTTTCACATTTATCTGCTGTTAAGCGTATCTTTAGGTATCTGAAGGGCAAGCCTAGGCTTGGTCTTTGGTACCCAAAGAACACTGATTTTCAATTATATGCTTTTACTGACAGTGACTATGGAGGTAGTGACCTTGACAGGAAATCTACTACTGGAGGATGTCAGTACCTGGGAGATAGGCTCATCTCATGGCAGAGCAAAAAGCAGCATACCGTATCAAAATCAACTGCCGAAGCTGAGTACGTGGCAGCATCTGCCGGTACTTCACAGGTAGTATGGATCCAAAATCAGCTCACAGATTACGGTATGGAATTCGTTAACACTCCTATCTTTTGTGATAACGCTGCTGCTCTGGAAATTGTAAAAAACCCCGTCCAACATTCCAAAACCAAGCATATAGACATAAAGGTACATTTCATTCGTGATTGCTATGATCGGGAGCTAATTCAGCTTCAAAAGGTAAGCTCCGATCAGAATGTGTCGGACATTTTTACAAAACCCCTTCCTCGTCCAAATTTTGAATCATGTGTTGAAGGCCTAAAGATGATTGCCTTCGAGGAATGATCTGATCAAATTTTGTTTGTAAATTTTTCTTTTCAGAAAACTTTAAAAAAAAAATAGAAAATTTAAAAAAAAAAGTAGTGTTTGTTTTCAAAAGCCTCATAAAAACAGGGGAAGAAATATCATTGTCTCAGAAAATCTAAAAAATATCTGTTTGAGGTTTTTATGATGTCTTTTGTTTGCCTTGAGTTGGTAGGAAGTGATATAAATTTCCAAGACAATCGGAGACTGACACGTGTAAGGCAGAAGTGAAAGACGTATCTAAGATGATGTTTCGGTAAGCTAAATCAAAAACAATGATCATCCATGTAAGTGCAGTAAACTTAACTCTTATATATGTTTAGTTTTCCATCCTAGTTTACATAGTTTAAAAGACTGAGTCCCAGCAAAAATGGGTTGAGAGTGGTATTTACCTAGTATTCACTCTCTCACACGCCATGTTCTGCTGTTATGACAACACCTCACTCAAAAAGAAAAAGAAAAATGAAAAGAAAAAGAAAAATGAAAAGAAAAAGAAAAAAAAAAGAAAAATCAATAAAGTAATTATTTGGTTTGGTATTCTTTGCGTGCTTATACGGCCGACCTGATCACCAACTGATAATTTAGAAAATAAGTGTTTGTCATGACGGTGTTGCACGGTTCCTCAAGTTGGGGGTTTGTGAATCCTCAATAAACTCTGAGGTTGGGTAGGTTTTGCTATGAACAATTGGGTGTGGGGACGGTTAAACATGACGGTAATTATGTACCACAACTTAAGCACTTAAAACTTTTAACTGGATGTGAGTTTATATGGTTTCAAAATTTTTGAGCAAATGTCTAGAGCGTCGAGTAACGGAAGCTGAAAAGGGTTCCTCAGTTAATGATTTGTCTGGTTTGATCCATGAAAAACATCAATCTCAAGGTAAGTATGTTTTTGTCTAGTATTTAGATTATCTTAATTTTGTGCATTTTCAATTTTTTTTTAGTCTTTAAATATTTAAAGTTTTATTTTATGATCAAGATCAGATACTCGGGGCTAAGTCTGAGGGGAAGCTTCGTTAAATTCTCAGTTTCTACCAAAGTTAACATTTTTCTATGAGAATTAACATTGTTTAAGGTTTGGGTGATTTTTAAAACATTTTTGAAGTTTAAGGGGGTCTAATTGAAACTTTTTCAAAATGGGTATAAATACCCATTTACGATTACGATCCCTCACATATTTCTTTCTCCTGTTTACGACTCCTCTTCAAAAACCCTAACCACCGTCGGACATCTCACCGGAAAACCCATCCCATCACCTCCGGCCGTTCACCGAGCAATCCGAGTTCACTATCTCCCTTGAAATCGTTTTCCGACCACAATCGCACCAAAACCCCCTTCATTTCGTCTGAAATCGTGGGTGTATTCTCGGGGTTTGTGAGTTCGAGACCGACATACATTTTCTTGTGATTCTGTGTGAAATCTTTGTGATTAGAAGTCGATTGTTCGTCTACAACTCATAAAAGGTAGTGTTGGTTGTCTTGTTTGCATATTTAAGGTGTTTAACGAGATTACGAAGTTGTTGCAGGTTTGGCTATGGCGGATATGCGTGTTTACGATTATCGTGAAGAAGATGACGACGTTTGGGAGATTACGATCGTCGTTTACGATCGCAGTTTACGATCCATGATTACGATTCACGATTACGATCCTCGTTTACGACGAAGGGGTTTACGATTGGGCTTCGGGTGTTTTTGAAGGTTTACGATTGGACTTTGTGTTTGCGATTGGGCCGCAATTTAACCGATCGTAAACTCGATTTAAATATCGTAAACTCATTTGTTGGATCGTAATCTCTTATAAGGACTTGTACACTTAATTTTTTTTAATCTCTTCAAACGTAAACATGTACAAGTTAAAATTTTATGAATTTTGTTAACGTGTGATTCAAAATCAAATATTTTACTTGAACGTTTAAATTGAGAATTTTCTGAACTTAAAAAAAAGTTAAACGTGATAATCAATTGAACTTCAAGAAATTGTTAACAAACATAATTATGCATTGATGAATGAGTCTGATACATGTGTCTTGTCCTTCTCAGATGGCAGAAGAGATGCTAGACGAAGAGATAAAGTTTGAACAGGATCACTGCATCCCAGCGTATCTTGAAGACCCGCCAGAGAAGCATATGGAACTATTTTATTCTCTGGTGGCTGGGATGAATACTTGCAAAATAAACCATGCCCTGAGAACGAATGTGCTTATTGATGAGATGCTAGTAAGGGAGTTCTGGGGTACTGCAAGAGCAAATGCTGACAAGACAAGTATTACTGCAACTGTTCAGAACAGACAAGTAGTGATTGAGGAAGATGATATCAGAAAAGGGCTGAACATCACTGATAAAGCCTCTGATCCAATCAAGTATCCGAAGGAAGTTGTTCTAGCGGGTGCTCAATCTATGGGGTATGAGGGGAAGTTTCCGCCTATCTTCAAGAAGCTACTGCCTCATTACTGGAGGTGCCTGGCACATTATATGCAGAAGTCATTTCTAGGCAAGAGAACTAGCTTCGATCAGCTGAATCAACTTCATGGAACTGCTTTCATCGCATTGGCCTTAGATTGGGATTTCAACTTCTCGAAGATGATGCTGTTAGACTGGATAGGCAATGCTGATCTGAGTGCCAGAGAACAGTTCCTGATGACACCAAGGTTTGTGCAAATGGTGGTCATGAAGAAATACCCAATGATTGAAGAAAGGATAGAAAAGTTGGACATAAAAGTGATGGATTGTGGGGTTTTTGGTCTTCAAACCCAAGATAGAAAGGGTAAAAACAGCTTTCAAGGAAGACTTGAATGGGTAAAGAGGGGTGCGTTTCCCGAGGTGGCAAGGGATCAAGAGTTTGATGAGGATGAACCTGAAGCTGATGTGCCTAATGTTAATGCATCCATTGCTGAAGAACAAGACATAACAGCAACTCCGGCTGTTAATGTGCAAGAAGAAGATGTAATAATACCCTCCGATGAAGAGAATGTAATGGATGATATACTTGCTGGTCAGGAGATTACTGATGATGATATCTATGGGAATTTGGGGCCCCTTAACCTTAAAAGGTCAAGGGATGACATGATCGGATCATCAGGCAGTGATACAACCCCTCCTGAGCTGAATCTGAATGTTGAGGATGTTCTTGAAGAACCAATTCCTGCACGTGAACCTTCTCCAAGAAAGAGGTCTGATCCAAGGAGCATAAGATTCAAGCTTACAAAGACAAGCTCAAGCTTAATGATAGTACAACCAGCAGGGACCAGTTCTGAGGGTCCCAGTGCTCAAGAAGAAACAGCTGCTGAAAATGTTCAAGATCAACCTGCTCCTGCTCAGACTGAAACTCCACTTCTATCCGAACGTAGCCCAGTTCGGGAAGAAGGACAATTTATAGAGGTTGATCATTCTTTCGCTGTACCAAGCCCAGTGAGAGTGAGCACTGCTCCTGTGATAAGTCAGCCAACAGCTATTCCTAGCTTCAGGCCCTTCCAATCTGCTGAACTTCCGATTGATTTGAGGATAAGCACTGATCCTCATATCAACTTTTTGATCTCTCAGAATAGATTCAGAGAAAATGAGATAAAGGCACTTAAGGATGAGAACAGAAGGATGAGAGAAAAGGAGGTGGCAGATAAAAATAGAATGAAGTGGCTCTATGAGACTTTGATGGACCTTAAGAAGAAGTTTACTGACTTGAAAAGTGTCGTGGAATCAAAATCTTCAGGTGCCCCTGAACAAAGTTCTTCACAGGGTGTGCAAGGTGCAGATGCATTGAATGAAGACGATGGAGATGAAAATATTGAAATGTCTGACTATGCCAGAGGATGGAAGAGTCATCTCTAAAGCTCCTGAAGGTCACGACAACTGGTTCCGAGAATTCTTTCAAGGACCAGCCCCCACTCAGTACTCTCTTGATCTTGGTGAAAGCTCTATAGACAAAAAGGGGAGTTGTGAACCCATCTTGTGCTGGCATTATGACACCGAAAAGAAATTATTTGCTGTGATCCGTGAAGGCTATAGTCCAGTTGAATATTACAGAACTCGTGCACAATTCCATTCTTGGACTGAGCCTGAGATTAGAAATCTGCTTCGAGCTCCCTACATAAACAGATGGAACAGCCCTGACGGAGACCTTATTAGAAACAATTTGCTGAGCCATCAAGAAGATAACTTTGCAAATTTTGAGCTAAAGCAAGTAAGGTGGGTCCAGACTGAAACTGACCCAGTGACTGGAGAGCCAATTGGTGAAGCAAGGAGACCACCTACCAAGCGCACAAGAGTAATCAACATGTTGGATGAGATTGAAGATGGTACCTTGGTCAAAAACTTTGACTGCTGGTGTTATGATCCAACGACACACGAGGTGGTGGTTCTCTGCAAGGGTTTGAGGCAGTTTCGCTTTTACGATCCGGTTGATTTGCTAAGATTTGGAGAAAAGGATATCAAACTGCTCGCCTCACAGCCTATTCTCGGAGATGAAAATGACATGGAAAACGCTGTGAGGGTGGGGATCTTCCATGGCACGGCAAACCGGATTGTGGCGAACAGATGGTGGTCGAACAACGCTCAGAATACATTCAGATTCGATCTGCTGCTGCCGTAAAAGGTCTAATGGTTCATGCCTAGGGGAAGATTGTTGGGCTATATTTAATTAAGGCATGAACATTAGTTATTGGGCTAGTTTATTGTTTTGGGCTTATTAGTTATTGGGCTTATTCTAGTTTACTGATTGGGCTTGTGTTATGTTTACTATTGCGGCTAGGTCTTTTGTAAGAGGCACTATATAAGCCTCACTTGTTTATGATTTTGGCCAAGCTTTTCTAATACAATATTCAAGGGTTTACGATTTCTACACTCTCATTTGTGTTTACGATCAGCTTCATCAAGTAGGGTTATCTCATTCAAGACTTGATCTTTTCATTAGATCTGAGTCTATTTCTTCTACTTGTTTCTTGAATCAATCACATTTGAGGTTTCCGCACTCATTTGTGATTAGATATCGTGTTTTCGGTTTGATCTCGGACCTACAGTAACCTTGGGTTTTTCAGACTTTGTTTGTTCTGAAAATGGTTTCTTCACCTGTTTTTGGAAATTTTTGTAACTTGGAAAGCTGTTGTTTTGATTTATAGATTTTCTTTTAGCTTTGGCAGCACCCCAATGTTGATCAGAAGGTTTAACCTTAGGAGTATCAGTCTTCCTTGCCTTAGGTTTTTCCACCTTCATGGGCTTAGACTTCACAGACTCCTGAGATGAAACCCTTCGAGTTTTCGGATAATAGGGTTCATAGGGGCGATAAAGACAATTTCTAGCAATATGACCAGCGATGCCATAATTAAAACAAGTCTGCTTCTTTAGATAGAAGTCAGACGTGTACCCATTTGTCTTCGGTGGCTGATATGGAGCTGGTTTGCCTTGTGTATGCTTCTTTGGTTTGACTGCAGCTTCAGATTTGACTTTCTGCTGGTTTGTCGAAGCCTGTGTCGAACTTGTCTTTACTGTCTTTGTGCTTCCTTGATTCTTTGACGTTGAAGCACCATTCTTGCAATTACAACGGCAACTGCATGATCCAACTGAAGAAATGGGAGACACGGCTACTCCCTTGAGTTTTTCATTCTTCACTCCAGCTGTTGGTTTCATACTCGGATGCTTGATGGTGATCTTTGGCCTCTTAACTTCAGCTTTATTTATTACTCCATTAGTTATACCCTTGAACTTGGAGGAGAAGGATGGTAAGTCATATCCAACATCTGGTTCTTGGTCAAACATTGATCCAGATGTCATAAAGATCTTCCCCTCAGGCCGTGACGTCAAGATCACCTTTTCCCGTTTCACTTCATCAACAACCTTGAAGTATGGAGTCTCAATTTTAGGATACTGCTCCAGCTTTATCTCAGACACAGGAGCTTTCGCCTCATTCTTAGTCACATCATTAACTCCACTTTTACTTGTACCAGCATCATCATGCTTGGAGCTATGACATCTGTAGAAACACTATACGATCTTACTACTGCATGATTCAGTAATCGGATAGCAACAAGAAGGTAAATAAAGCTTTGCTTTATTGATTCACAAAGAGATTACACAAAGTCTAGAGAGAGAGAGAGTTACACACTCAGTTACACACACTTAAGAGATGTAGAATGACAGAACTAGTTGACTCTCTCTAACACAAACTATTTATAGTAGACACATGCTAGCTGGCGGACCACTAGCGTACCATTTGGTACGCCCGGACCAAATGAACTGCGGAGCATTTGGTCCGGCCACCTCAGCATGAAGCCACTAACTCACACAGACACTCTTGTCTAGATACAATACACGAGACACAACGTTAGCATAGGAATATGCTTCTACAGCATCTGTTATACTCATGGCACTCAGCATCATCTCTTGATACATCCTCTATTCTCCCTTCACCATATGTCATGTTTCCCTGGTTGTCTATTTCCTCTTTAGTCAATGGTGTAGTTCCAATCAAGACACTATCAATAGGAGGAGCAGCTTCTTTATAATCTGAATTGGTTCGTTCAACTTGGTCCTCACTAAGAAGTATTCCTATAATGTCTCTGGGAACTGGTGGAGGAATGATGATGTTCATTGCCAAAGATTTATCAGTTTTCTCTGACCCAAACCCAGATGTGTCTTTCCCAACTTGGCCGGTCACAACAACACGTGAGAATTCCTTTCCAACATTTAGCATTCGCTTATTTCTTTCCTGATTGCAATCATACTTGACCTGTAGCTCATCATATTTTTGCTGCAGTTCATTTAATTTCTGTGTGAGCTCAGATATCTCAATCCTAGCCCGATCATGTAAAATAGTCTTCTCCGTTTCCAGCTTTTGATATTTCTCAATGTCTAGTTTTTGGGCTTTTACTTTCTTTTCACTCTTTTCCCATCTACCCTTGAATTAACTCCTTTCGCATTTTATCTCAAACAGTTCTATCTCATAATTTTTACAAATCTGCCTAAGTCCAGGAATTAAACGAGCACAAGTAGGATTCGGGCATATCTTAGTTTCATCAACTTCAGCTACGAAAGCATCCTTGTTCTCAACCATATTCTTTTTTTCAACCACTGAACTCATTTTCTTTCTTTAGATATGCAGCCTTTGAAGATGAAAATGCTGAGTGTGTGGATCGGTTCAGTTCGACATCAATTACGTATATGAAAACAAGATCAATCGGTGTAAATAAACGACTCAATCTCTCATTAACAACTATCTCAGTTACAAGAGATTCAGAGTACAAAACACACACTAGTTCTCACACATAAGCTCTCTCAAAAACTAGTAAATTACAAGACAAACAACCTATTTATAAGCTGCCAAAACACGTCCTCCGAACCTGGTGTTCGGCCAGAGTTCGGAGCCACCGAACCTTGGGTTCGGCCAAGGTTCGGCCAACACAAAACTAGGTTAAAACATTTGTCTTCAAAAACTCTATCTGATCCAGCCCGTTGCCACATATCATGTACCAACAAACTCCCCCTTGGCAACAGCTGGACCGTTTGTCATCAGCCTTGAACATCAGCAGCAGCCTCATCTCTTTTCCGAATCAGTTCATGATTATTTCCTGCATAAATGTTGAAGGCAAAACAGATCCTTATCACCCTCTGGAACTTCAAAGCTTGTTCCATGTAATCAGGATGATACAGGATCGGATTGTCGTACAGCACTTCAATATCAGCCTTGGACAGATTAATCAGCCACATCGGATCATATATCCGAACAACTCTGTTCTCATTCTCCAGCACAATCACAGCTTCTCCAGTTCTCTCATTATAATACCACCAACGCAGATCTTTGATAAAATCAAGTTCCATTGGCATGAGAGGAATCTTTTTCATCACAGCTGGTTTCTTCTTGAACACCAAAGTAATCAGTTTCTTACCAGTCCTTTCATGGATTCTTGTACGAGATCGACGCCTTTTGGGTTTCTGAGGATTCAAAAACTGAAACCCTTCTCTGCATTCTCTTTCTACTAACTTCTTGAAATGAAATCCCAAATCATCATTCTCATAGTTACAGAATGGCTTCCTAGACAACTCTCGAATATCCCACACTGGAAGACTACTGAAATCTCTGGCACACTTGAAATACTGAATTCCATTTTGGCGTTTAATTCCATAACACCTTAACCTTGAAGAATACATCCAACTGATAATATCACCTGAGACTTGACCCTTGAATTTGAAATCTGGTCTTTGAATAATTGGCTTTGCAGGAGGAACATAGTTGGCATGGAACTTTTTCATGTATTCATCCATAACCCAACGTTGCTTCTGTTCTTTAGACTCCTTAACCGTTGGATCTTCAGGCTTTTCTGATTCTGTCTTTTTCAATCTTTCTTCAGCTTCAGTAACTTTATCTTTAGGAAATACCTCAAAATCATCACCAGACTGATTGTTGTTGACATTTGAATACATTTCAGGATATTCTTCTTCAGTAATGTCTTCAACTTCAATTTCTTCTTCAAAGATCCCTTCAATGTCTTCATCAGACTCTGGATCAGATGATTCATACTTCTTAGGTTCAGCTTCAGAAACTTTTCTCAACTCTTCATCATTCAAATCAAATACCGCTTGAAGCTGTTCAGCTGTTAATTCACCAGCAATCTCTCCGTCTTCTAAATTCTCAATGATATGCTGAAATTCACTCAGACTAGTACCAGCTTGATTGGATGGAATTGACGAAATCGGCATCGCTTCTCTGGAATCTTTCTCCCCCTGGGATATAGATGTCCCAGCACCCGAACTAACATTACCAGTTGGGCCTGATCCTCCACCAACATTCCCTTGATCATCTTGATCAGGATCATCATTCAAAAAATCCATAAAATCTTCACGACATCCAGATCCATCACCAATCTCCCCCTGAGCTTTAAATTTCTCTAGTAAGAACTTTATTTGCTCACTCATGGTAGTAAGCATGGCATTCTGAGTTTCACTTGCTAAACTCAAACGGTGAATTTGTTGATCTTTAATCAAATCTTGTGCCTTCAATTCTTCATTACTGGCCTGTAACTCACCAACTCTAGCCTTTAAGCTATCAATCTGTTGTTGTTGATCATTAAGAGCACTCTGAAGAATACTGGCCTGAGAGAATGACACTGAGCCTTGCTCAAAGTTGAAATTAATATCAGGAGATGCATTTGTAGCAGTGGCTGTTGAGAACACTGGAGTTGTGGGTGTGGAAGCCATAGACTGATGTACAAACTGCGCACCAGTACTTGCTGAAGGTGCTATGCTAACAGTTGTTGATCTGGTAGCATTCATCAATTCTTGCAAGAAAGCAGACTGAACATCAGACACTGAAGTCTGAACAGTCGTTGTAACTTCCGGCAAAGAAACTGTAGGAATTTCAGAAGAAGAAGATACACCTGAACGAGGTTGCAGAATGTACTTCTGAGACTTCCTCCTTTTGCTTTTACCCCCAGCTGAAATTGACTTCACTCTTCTTTTGGAACCAGCAACTGGTTGCTTTCCTTTGCCACGTACAAGATCAGCAGAAGGATCATACTCTTTATCAGATTCAGATGAGGCTACTGTAGCATATACCCGACCCTGATATCGGTCGTTGCTCTTGTTCACACTGAGACGATATGCTAGATGAGCATCACTACCCTTCTTCAATTTCACATACTTTGAATTGATCAAGACATGTACAAACGGATCGTTTGTGTCAGAAATGTCTTCAGAATCAGCCCCCACATTCAGAAAATCATCATCATCTTCAGATTCATCAGATTCATCAATTAAGGTATTCACCGCCGATGTCTCAGTCACACTGACAGTTACAGGAACTTCTTGAGTTGTGACCACCGGTTCAGAAGCAACTGGCTGAGACACAGTTGGTTGAGATACAGCAGGTTGAGATACGGCAGGTTCTGAGACGACTGGAACTTGTCTCTTTGGTCTTTTCACTCTGCCTTGTTGTGGGTTTTGGTTTCGTTCTACAATCCAACTATAATCTAACTCTTCTGAATCACTGTCTTGGCTATGACGAGGAGCACCCTGTGCTGGTGCAACATAATCAGGATTTGCCAAATGACCAATCAGGCGTTTAAATTTCGGCTTCAATTCAGGTGCCATCTTCTGATAAGACGCCAAAGCACCCACACTGGCTTCAGTCATGTGTTTCAAGATCATCTTCTGGTTCTCATTCTTCACCAAATTCGGATACAAATCATTCAAGATCATCTGAATAAACCTTGGATAAATGGCTGCCTTCTTCTGCCTCTGAGTAAGATTATCTCTCATGTAATGAAAGATCATCCCAGAAATGTTGTAAGGACGATTCAGCACCAAGGCATTCAGCAAAGAGATGGTTATCTGAGGGACTTCATCAAATCCAGAAATCCGGTGTCCCAGACACACCAGCAGCACATGCACCAAATATTTGTAAGGCACGCTCAGTGATGATTTGTAAACCCATTCTTTACTTGGATCATCTGAATACCAAATCCGCTTCAGAAACGCAACATTATCTTCATGCGGAAATGTTAACGGTGCATTGATTGTATCAGACTCCAATTTTAAAACCCTTCTAATGTCAGCTTCAGTAAATTCTACAGTCTGATCTTGAACTGTTGCTGAAACTCTGATTGGATCGTCGGTAATCGTTCGTGCAGTGCTCCAGAACTCCAAGATAATATCCCGATACACATCACACGTTGCTGTAATGGCATAATGAATTCTTGAACGTCTAAAAAAATCAAAGATTCCATTGCCTCCAAATTGATCAAGCTTAGATATACCAACACCAAGATGTGCACACACGTTGTGTTTATCACCAACTTTCAAATTCACAGCCATATCTGAAAACACATAACATGAAATGTTCATTAAATGTCATATTATTAACAGATATAATCGTCAATTTCGTCAAAACACCATCATTTGCATAAAACAACAACTTTTTGACACAAAAAATTTCATTTGGCCGAACCCGTCCGAGCCTGCTCCGAATCACTCGTTCGGAGCCTCCGAACCCCAGGTTCGGAGCTCGAACATCTCCGACAATTTTGAATTTGGGAATCAACAATTTCGGCCAAATCAAGTCAAACAAATAACCACCCATGATCGGTTTATAGCGACAAGCACAAAGAAACCAATTTTTCCCATTTAAACACCTGTTTTAAGTGGTTAATTTCAGATCTATCTTGCGTTTTACAGTTGGATTGTTTTTGAACAAATATGACAGATTTTAGTGAACAAAAACCACAAGTAATTACATCCCAGTACTCGGAAACACCATGCCTACCTTAATCTGCACTCAAATCGCTCAAACAAACTAGATTTTTGAAATTGAAAAATTTGGCAGCCGTTCGGTACACGTTCGGAGTAAACAAGAATTTGTGACCTCCGAACTTCAGAATCGGAGTATTTATAGCACACGACGTTCGGACCCTCCGAACTCTCTCTGAACCTCACATTCGGACCAGAGATCTCTCCGAACTTCCTCCGAACATATCGTTCGGACCCCCGAGATCTCACCGAGCTCTGTCCGAACTCCTACCTCGGACCCCCCGAACTTCAACCTTCGGACCTCCGAACGCCACGTTCGGACCTCCGAACTTCAAGTTAGGTCATTTTCAAAACTTTTCAAAATTAAACCTTAATGTTGATGAATCTTCAAATTGAACTCCAAAGTTTTAAAGTTTTAACAATTTGTCACAACCTTGTTCAATTTTATGATGAAATTTCTGAAATCAAGCCTTTTTGGTTGTTTCCGGCATAATTGGTAATCTTTCACCAACAGTTGATCGAAAATAAAACAGAATTAAAATCTTTTTGATTTTTATAAACTTTCAAACATACTGAAAAAAAATTTTTGAATTTTTCTAAGATTATGCTAAAACACACCTAAAATTTTTTTGAATTTTTCAAATATTCAAAGAAACAAAACAAACAGAATTAAAATGAAATAACTAAAACTGATATAACTTAAATATTTTTGTGAGAAAGATCCAGACGCGAGATCATATCGGTCAAATATGTATCAGACACACTTCAATTTCATCTATAATCAGCATGCAAGTCAAGTTGGCAGCAAATACAACTTTTCAGTTTATTTCAGCTTGGGTAGATCAATTTTTATAGCTTTCTGATATGTTAAGATGAGTTAAGCAAGCATTGATAATATGAAAACCCACGCAATCAGAAATATCGGTAATCTGGCTTATTCTTACTATTTTTGTATTTTTCACAGAATTTAATTTTCACAGAGATTTATCGTTCATGGTGTTTCATGCAAAAATAACACAGAACCCTAAACAAACACCAATCAGGTCGGCTGGTAGGCACGCAGAAAAAGTCCGATTGTTTAGGAAAATAAGAAATGAAAAATAAAGCAGAAATTGTATAACCCAACAACAATCAGGTCGGTGCTTCCGCACACGCAGAGAAAGTCCGATGAGTTATACGAAACACCAAAGAAAATAAAGCAGAACGTCAAACGAACAACGATCAGGTCGATCTTTCGATACGCAGAGAAAGTCCGATCGTTTGACAAAATAAAGAAAATCAAACAAGTTTAAATCTTTGCAAAATAAAAACATGCGTACACCAGAAAATCTTTGCAAATTAATCAAGCAATTTCTTTATGTTTATATCATACTAGCATATATCAGATTTACCCTAACGCATTCAACTAACCAAACAAGCACCTACAGCCTTTAATTTTACTTTATCCGTGGTTGATAACACATGCCGATGTATTATCATTTCTCGCTTGGTCAGATCAATTTCTCAATTTTCATTTTTCATTCATTTTTTTTTAATCTTTTTGCATTTTTCTCTTTTTTTTCAAATCTTTTCTGATTTCTCCCCCTAAAAAAAACACAAAGACGCTATATATTTTTTTTTCTTCGGATTTTTATAACAATGGAAAGAAACAAACAAAAGAAAAATAACAAAGAAAATTGATCAACCGTAGTTACTCAACTTGGTAACTTTTGAATGCCGTTAATTTGCAAAAGATAACGGAAACGGGTTTTATCAAAAGCTTTTGTAAAAAGATCCGCTTTTTGAAAATCAGTGTGAATCTTTTGCAAATCAATCAAGTGTTTTTCAAAGCAATCTCGGATGAAATGATAACGGATTTCGATGTGTTTGGTTTTAGAGTGATGAACGGGGTTTTTGGTTATGCAAATCGCAGCCGAATTATCTATGTAAATGGGTGTAGTAAGAAACTTCAAACCGTAATCCCGCATTTGCTGTTGAATCCATAGAACCTGTGAGCAGCAACTAGCAGCCGCTATATATTCAGCTTCAGCCGTGGATGTGGCAACAGAAGTTTGCTTCTTACACTGCCAAGACACCAACCTATCACCAAGAAATTGACATCCAGCCGTGGTTGACTTGAAATTAATCTTACAACCGCCGTAGTCAGAATCTGTATATGCTGATAAGTCGAACTTATCATCATGAGGGTACCAGATCCCGAGATCTGAATTACCCTTCAGATAAGCTAGAATCCGTAACACTGCATTCATATGCGAAACCCGAGGAGCTGCCTGATACCTGGAACACAAACAAACAGCAAACATTATGTCAGGTCGACTCGCTGTCAAATACATCAATGAACCTATTATCGCCTTGTAACGCGTGACATCAACTTTATCACCGTCTTCATCAGGACATAAGCCATGTGACAACTGAATCGGAGTTCCCGGAACGCGAACATCTTCCACTTTGAATCGAGTCAGAACATCTTTCACATACTTTGTTTGATGTATGAAGATACCCTGATCTGATTGTTGAACTTGTAGACCGAGGAAGAACGACATTTCACCCATGGAACTCATTTCAAACTTTGTTTGCATTAACTTCTCGAAATCTCTCGAAAGTTGTTCGTTTGAACATCCAAAAATAATATCATCAACGTAGATCTGTACCAGTAGCAAATCCTCCCCCGTTTTTCGACAGAAAAGAGTAGGATCAACCAACCCGCGCTTGAACCCATTGTCAAGTAAATAAGTAGACAATGTCTCATACCAAGCTCGAGGAGCCTGATGAAGACCGTACAATGCTTTGTCTAACTTATAAACCTTCTCCGGATAATCAGGATCGAAAAATCCCGGAGGTTGTTTGACATACACCTCTTCCTTTACTTTTCCATACAAAAAGGCACTTTTGACATCCATTTGAAACACTTTAAATCCGCGATGTGCAGCAAACGCCAAAAATATTCTGATAGCTTCAATTCTGGCAACAGGTGCATACACTTCGTTAAAATCAATTCCTTCCTCTTGCGAAAAACCTTGAACAACTAACCGAGCTTTATTTCGGACAATGATTCCGCGATCATCCCGTTTACACTTGTAAACCCACCGTGTCCCACACGGTTCTTTACTACCTTCAGGTAAATCTTCTAGATGCCACACACCCAACTTTTTGAATTGTAACAATTCTTCTTGCATGGCTTCAACCCACGAACCGTCTAACAATGCTTCATGAACATTTGCCGGCTCAGTTTGTGAGATAAAGCATGAATGAAATGCTTCGTCCTGAACTCCAGATTCCAAGATTGAAAGCAAAGCACTACTCTCAATTTGATGTCTTGTGCGAACTCCTTCATTTAAAGCACCAATGATGTTATCTTGTGGATGAATGGTGTTTATCCGGAGTGTTTGATTAACAGGAACTACCACCGTTTCAGGCAAATCAGGAACAGGATCTTCCTCAACCACCACAGTATCAGTATCATTAACATCAACATCATTAGAAGTAGATTCAACTGGTGGATCGGGTTGCTGTACAGGAATTTCCACCTGATGTGACACGGCTTCGTGGAATTCACTTTCATCTTCAGAAGACATTTCATCAGCAGCAATAGTCGTATCATTTGATGTCTCAGTCAAATACTCATCAGCGGCAGGCACTATTGGAGTTGGCAGAGTTTGAATGTTTAGAACCGGTGTATCATCTTGCAATTCAATGAAAACTCTTGTAAGTTGTTCATCAGATACATCTGGTATCGATTTAAGATTTTCAAACAAAGTCTGATAATCAAATAACCAATCCGGTCCAACGCCTCTGGGTGGTAAAGTATATGATTGAAAATCAACATGTAAATATTCCCCCACTGTACCGGTCTGCTTATTGAAAACACGTTTCTTCTGATTTGAATAACCAACAAACAGACCCTCAAAGACTTTGTCATCAAACTTTCCTGCAGCAGCCAATACAGTACAAGGACACCCAAACGGCTCCAAATAGTTGAGATTCGGCTTACGGTTCTTCAGAAGCTCATAACATGTCTTTCCAAGCCGCTTCACAGTAAGCACCCGATTCAGCACATAACATGCTGTGTTGACAGCCTCTGTCCAGAATGGTACAGGTAATTGAGCATCAGCCAACATAGTACGCGCTGTTTCGATAATGGTGCGATTCTTTCTTTCTGCCACGCCGTTCTGCTGAGGTGTGTATGGTGTGCTGAATTCATGCACAATTCCTTTTTCCATACAAAAAGTCCTCACGGCTATATTCTTAAACTCCGTGCCATTGTCACTTCGAATTCTCCTCACTTTCAATTTATACAGTGATTCAAGTGTGGTAATCAAATTGAGAAGAATTCTTGATGTTTCATCCTTGGAGACCAGAAAATCAACCCACGAATACCTGGAATATTCATCCGTAACCACCAAACAATACCAATTTCCCGAGATACTTTCACGATTTACAGGACCAAACAAATCCATATGAAGTAACTCTAATGGGACATCTATTGAATGATGTTTCTTTAGAGGATGAGATTTTCTTTTCTGTTTACCCTTCTTGCAACTCACGCATATATCATTAAACACAAACTGTTGCTTCGGAACGCCTTCAACAAGCCCCCTCCGCACTAGTTCGTTCATCTTTCTGTAGTGAATATGACCCATGCGACGATGCCACAAAACAGAATCTCTTTCGGATGCCTTAGACAGGAAACATTGACCTGCGACCGTTGCCTTTGCTGAATTCATGTCAAGCATGTACAAATTTGAAAATCTTGGTGCCCACATCATCACAAACTCTTCAGGAATCTTGAATTCAGGCTTCAGAATTAAGCATTCACTCCCTGTGAAAGCTGTTGTGAATTGCTTATCACAAATCTGGGAGACGCTTAGAAGATTATATTCTAACTCTTGCACATACTCAACGTTGTCAAATGTGACAGCACCATTCGAAAGTTACCAATACCGGTTACCTGACCTCCTTTGTTTCCAACAAACGTTACTTTACCTCCATCGAAGTGTTTAACATCATGCAACAAAGAAATGTCTCCGGTCATGTGCCGAGATGCTCCGCTATCAACAACCCAGATGTTATTCATCAGTTGTCGCGAAGATCCCTGCATAAATTAAACCAAAAGATTAGTTTCGGGACGTACCCAAGCCTGAAGCTTTGGGTCGACCGTCATCTTCAACAAAATCTTTCCCTGCCATGGACTTAGGTTTTTGTCCATCAGTTACATCACCCTTGGAGCTTGAAGCAGAATTTTTCAAAATCGATTTTGTCTTAGAAAATTCTTTTTCCGATTTCTTTTCATCTTTATGAAAATCTGATGATTTTACATTATAATGAATTCTGCCTTGCTCATCCACAAATCTGACCTTTTTCTTAGTATCAGTTTGATAACCTTCAGACATGTCGTCAGACTTTTCTGTGTCAGATTTAGTGGATTTGGGTTTCTTCAACGGATAAGTCCGATATGTATGACCGCGAATTTTACATTTAAAACACTTTCGTTTATCAATAATGACCTTTTCATTCGCGTCATCATCCACCTCGGACTCAACCACCCGTTTTTGAAACTTGGGTTTAACAACCTTCTTTGTAACATAACGATGTCCAAATTCATCGTTACGTCCTGACTCATACCCAGACACATTTCCCGAAAATTCATCATAAAAATGATGATCTCTGAAATTCGGAGATCTATTCCTATACCCACCAAACCGTGAATTATATGCACTTTGACCTTCAAAATCAACCCTTTTTGAAATTCTTCTAGAACCAGACTGATTTGGTCCACAACCAAACTCATCATAAAACCCTTCATCATTAAAGAATTGAGACCTTTTAACAAATGGACCAGTTTTTCTGAAATTTGATTGTTTGTTATCATAAAAAACTTTTGGTGGTGGTGGTGTATGAGCATTTGAAATTCTCTTGTTCTTCACACTATTGACCCACCCAGACTCAGACTCAGATTGAAATGTGTCCATTGCATTAGCACCACTGCTATTTCCCCTCCTAATGGGCACATTTCTCACTCTGGGATCATATGCTGGATCATATTTACATGAAAAAATGTGATCGATTAAATTTGGGTTCACCATATCTAATGGAAAATCTTTGTCACTATAAACTCTATTAGAACCCTTTAACCGATATGTTACCCATGGTTCAGCCTTTGCACAGTCGGTGTCCAAAGTAGAATTGTGAGCCTTGGCATTTGTAGGTTTCAAAATTTTCGGAGAAAAACCTTTTTCAGCAGTTTTAGAGTTAGCCGAGGACTCAAATCCGACTCCACCATACTTAGACTTCTTACCTGTAACAGACTTGCTCCGAGCAATCTGCTTTTGTTCGTATGTACTCAGTTTGGAAAGCTCAGTTTTAATTGTTGAAAAATCATGTTTGGAAATTAAATTTTTATGATCTGGCTTACCAACTTTAGACTGAGTATACACCGAACTTTCAACATCAGTCTCCGACACTAAGTCATCGACTTTGTCAAAATCAGAAACATCATAAAAAAGCTCATCAACTGTTGACTCCAAAATGGACTTTTCAGTTGACACTTTTTCTGAATTGCTGTGTTCAGCTTGATGAACAACATTTGTCGTTTCCTCAGATGAAGGACCCGGTGTGATATTCACCGGAGATGGGACGTTATTAAGCTTGCCAGAAACATCTTCTTTTCCAGATTTATACAAAAAGTTTGTGAAAGAAGATGAAATTTGAACAGAATCTAATTTTTGTTTTAACTCAAAAACCTCGATTTTCAAATCAGCGACAAGTTTGTTACTAGCAGCTAAATCCTTCTGGACAGACACGAGCAATTCGGACTGATTTGTGAAATCAAATTTTTGCAAACGCAATTGCTCATGTACTGACAGCAATTCCTGCGTTGTCCCCTCCCATCTTTCCTTATAAATGTTTTTATCAGCTTTTGCTACTGCCAGAAGATCATTTAATTTTGTCTTCTCATCTAAGAGCACACTCTTAGCAGTAGCAAAATCATCACATGATTTACACATTGAAGGATATGAAGTTACCTTTGAAGAATCGGCCATGAAAGCAACATTTTCAGTAAGATTGCTTCTTTTCAATGAACCAATTTCCTGTTTCAGACTTGAATTTTCATCAGTAATTTTCTGCATATCCCTCTGCAATGCAAGCATCTTATCAGCAATTTCCAGAGCATTCTGTTGTGCTTTTTCATATCTCTCTTTCAGCGGAAGACTCTTCTGATAAAGATTTTCAAAATCATTTGCTGCATCAATGGCTTCGGCTTTTGCTGCATCACATTCTCGAATCAATGCCTCCTTCTCATCAGTCAGAAGTGTAATTTGCTTTTCTAACAAAAGAATTGCATCAGATTCGATCTTGTCAGACACATCAGCCATAAACGCAAACTTTTCTTCATTCACAAACTTATGATCACTTCTACATTGTAAAACTTCATCACCATCAGGCATTCCAACAAAAGATTCCTCAGTTTTCTCATCATGTATTTCTTCTTCATTGTCTGTTGATTCAGTCAGAGTTTCTTCATCCTGCACATGAGTAACAATTAAAGCAGAAGAATCAGCAAATTGATTTCCCCAATTATATGTTTTATCAACTTGAGAAACAAGAGCTTTTGAGGATTCAGATTTGGAACTAGAAGTACTCCCTGAACTCGATGAAGTGTTAGATCCAGAAACATTTGATTTTGGAGTAAATTTCTGATATTCCTGCTTCTTTGGCTGCGGACATTCACGAGCAAAATGTCCAAAATTGGAACAATTGTAGCATCTGACTTTGGATTTATCAAACCCAATCCTGCCACCAGAATTTAAATCCTTTCGTCCAGTTTTCTTCAAAAATCTTTTCACTCGTCTCGCCAACATAGCAAACTGCCAGTTTATATCCATTAACTCCAAATCATCAGGATCCACCTGATCATAGTCTTCTTCAGTCAACTCAGCATTACTAACCTTTCCAGTTATCAAACCATAATATGATGACACTAATGCAGAAACAAGAGCCATGTAATCTTCAGTGGTAGATACCGACATAGCCATCTTTCCCGTGTTCACCAAATTACTTGCTGGAATTGACGTACTACTAATGCCAGGACTATAATTGTAATCAGTACTTTGTGAACCTGATCCAGTCCCCGAATTTGAAACAAATCCTTGTAAATTTCCAGCCACAAATGCTATAGCAGGTGCAGAACTGGTTACCTTAGCTGATTTCCCAGAAATAGTTGTTGCATTTGACCCATAGTATACATCTGGATTCTGAACTGCAGCTGGTGTAGTGTTAACATTTTTCATTTCTAAATCACGAGCTTGCAATTTACCCAAAAGCTTTACAAAAGTCAACTCAGCATAGTCTTTGTCATTCATGATCATCAAAACATACGACTCCCATTTTGATGGCAAACCTTCCAACAATTTTGCCTTCAACTCTTCGTCATCTTTCTTAATTTGGACATTATCCATTTCAGACAGTAAATGACAATATCTCGAAATTAGTTCAGGAACGCCCTCACCCTCAAAATGTTTGAAGTTGTCGAATTCTTTATTAAGCACCTTCTTTTTGCTTTTCTTATACTATTCATTACCCTCACACCTCTCTTTCAGAGTTGTCCATAACTCATGAGAGTGTTTGCAACTTTTGAATTGATGTAATAACTCCTTTGGTAAAGCTTGAGTGATTAAACCGTATGCTTTTTGTTCACGAACAAAATCAGCTTTCTGTGTGAGATCCAAATTTCGCTGCATAATAGGAACATTATTAACGCCAACCGGATACACATAAGGTGTATCCATCGCAATCCATAGATCTGGATCCGTTGTTCCGATATAAGCCTCAAATCGTTTCTTCCAGTTTGCATAATCTTCAAATTTAAGCAACTTTGGAACTTTCTGAGTTGTTCCAATTTCATTGTCATAATTGAGTAAAGTTTACATCTGCGTTTGAATAGCCGCAAACGCGCTATAGTCCGACATGATTGACTTGATTGAAATTGAAACAAATTCTGAATTGTCCGAACTTGGTCCGAACCTACTATACCCACCGAGCTTACCCCGAACTAGGTCCGAACTCAGGAATACAGTCCGAACGTCACCGAACTACCTCCGATCTCTCACCGAAACACGATAACTCCGAAGACCCTCCGATCCTAGTCCGAACTCCTACCGAACGTAAAATTTGGTCCGAATGTTCACCGAAAGATCTCCGAACTTTCACCGAGCTCCTCCGAACCTGGTGTTCGGAGCGGTTATACCGAGCGAACTCCGAACTTGGAGTTCGGAGCGGTTACACCGAACGTGGAGTTCGGCCGAACGCGAGAAATCAAAAATTTTCAGAAAAACTCACAAAACTTGACACCTCTCGATCTGAGAATACTCAAACTAACGAAAACGAGCAAAAACAAGCATTTTGAACGTGAAACATGACATTTTAGCTGAGATTTTTGAGAAACGAAGATGAAACACGAGCTTTGTCACACACGAATTGAATCAAATCGAACTAAACTTGACCAGAAAGCTCTGATACCACTTGAAAACGCTGAGCGTGTGGATCGGTTCAGTTCGACATCAATTACGTATATGAAAACAAGAACAATCGGTGTAAATAAACGACTCAATCTCTCATTAACAACTATCTCAGTTACAAGAGATTCAGAGTACAAAACACACACTAGTTCTCACACATAAGCTCTCTCAAAAACTAGTAAATTACAAGACAAACAACCTATTTATAAGCTGCCAAAACACGTCCTCCGAACCTGGTGTTCGGCCAGAGTTCGGAGCCACCGAACCTTGGGTTCGGCCAAGGTTCGGCCAACACAAAACTAGGTTAAAACATTTGTCTTCAAAAACTCTATCTGATCCAGCCCGTTGCCACATATCATGTACCAACAGAAGATTTTGAAGAATCGGCAAAAACGGCAAAAGTACTATTCAAAGAATAGTGTCAAAAACTTAAAACTGAAAAACGGAGGCCTTCGGAGTGGAATTTGAGGGTCCAAACGAGCTCCCTTGGACATTAGTCGGGGTAATTCTGGGGCTCGGTGTCACAAACGTTGTGTTCAAATTTGAGCCTCTAACTCCAAACGAGTCAAAAGTTATGACCGTTTCCGTGAAAGTGTGAAATAGTGACTTTTTGCCGTAAACCAACCCTGTTTCCGATCGTAATCCCTATTTACGATCGTAATCACCTGTGAATCGTAAACTCCTCTAGTCATAAACACCTTCAGTCGTATACACCTTCAGTCGTAAACTTGATTCCGATAACCCTTAATCGTAAACTCATTTCCGACCCAGGCTGATCGTAAACACGTTTCCGATATGAACGAATCATAAACGCGATTCTGGTTTGAAAATATCGTAAACACCCAAAGTTCCAAACTTTAAGTCGTAAACTCAAAATTTCAGGTCGTAAACACACAAAAATCGTTTCTTGATATCGTAATCACGTTTCCGATGAAGATCTTCAAATGCTGCCAGTCGTAAACACTCAAGAAAACCCAGAAATTTATCGTAAACACTGAAGAACAGCAGCAACCCAGTCGTAAAGCTTCAAACAGCCTTCAAATCTTCAAAAACTCAAATTTTTTCTAGCAAAAACTTGAATCCAATATCGTGAGAACCTCGAAACACTCGTTTCTTGGCTCTAATACCAATTGTTGGTCCGGAAACAACAACCGTTCACGATATTCTATCAATCACGAGTGCGGAATCCAAGTAATTGATTGATTCAAGATGAGAGATGAGAAGAATACTAGAAAACGATTAATATAAATGATAAAAACCTGATCTTTGCACACAAGAAAACTTGTCGGGTACAAAACAGAAAATCGTAAAGGCTCTTCTCTCTCTCTTTTGATTACGATTACGATCGTAAACACCTTGAGGCTCCTCTCAAAGTCGTAATCAGACACCCTCAATGAGGAGGTCTAGAGGGGTTTATATAGGCATCCCAATGGGTTTACTATTGGGCCTCTTGAGTCATAAACCCAATAGTAAACTCAAGCCCAATCATAAACTAGCCTACATGTAATAACCAAACTAGTCTACTAAACTAATGAAACCCTCTAAGCCCAACCCAACATATTTAATATTACAAGCCTCATAATCTAGCCTCTACAAGAACCCTAATTTTAACATTTTTTGTTGATACCTGAAATGTGCGTCGTGTGAAGTATCGAACGAAGACCAAGTTCAAGCCAATATAGGGTTGGCCGAACTAGGTCCGAACCTGAAGTTCGGACCGGCCGAACCTGGGGTTCGGAGGACGTTCGGCCAGTCGGGTATATATAGTAGTTTGGTCTTTGTGTTTAGCAGTTCTGAGCGTGTGAGCGAATCTTAAGTATGTGTTTTTGAGTGTGTTTCTCTGTGTCAATTATCTGTGGTTTACTGGTTGTAATTGTTCTCATTTGATCAATAAAACAATCGGTTATTTACGTTTCGATGTCCGGATAGCTAGATCGAGTAGACGATCCGATGCTCACGCATTTTCAAGTGGTATCAGAGCTTTCTGGTTCACTCTACTGATCTGTGGTTGCTATTCTCGGATTATTGAGCGTTTTTGAAGTTTTCTCAAGCTTCATTACGTGTTTTCTATCATTTCTCACGGGTGTTTTGTGCCAAAACTATTTCTAAATCATTTTCTATCAGTTTTTCTCGTCCACTATATCAAGTTTCATCAAAATCAGTCCGTTTTCACGAGTTTTCGAAAAATGTCTTCGGGGTTCGGAGGTTACTGGGCAAGCTCGGAGTAACCGCTCTGAACTTGAGGTTCGGAGGTGACTCGGAGAGAGTTCGGCGAGAGTTCGGTGGTCTAGGTTCGGTGAGATTTGAGGTACGGAGGTAGATCGGACTTCATAGATTCGGAGCTCGTTCGGTGAAGGCTCGGAGCTAGTTAGGTGAGAGTTCGGAGCTAGTAATTGGTTCGGACTAGGTTCGGAGCAAGTTCGGAGGACAGAATTTTTCAATTTTTCAACGATGTCGGAATTTCAAGCTTTTGCCGCAATGCAAAGCGCAATGCAAACCATGTTAAATTTTGACAACGAAATTGGAACAAGTCAGAAAGTTCTCAAACTGTTGAAATTGGAAGATTATCAGAATTGGAAGAAACGGTTTTCTGCTTATATTAGCACAAATGACATAGATTTATGGATTCCAATTCGAAAATTGTATGAACGACCAACTGAAGATGGAGATTTTAAGGAAGTTCAAGATTTTGATGCTACTGAACGAAAAACTTATGAACTTGAGCAGAAAGTTTATGGTTATCTTACTATGGCTTTACCTACTGAATTGCTTCATCAATTTAGCACATGCAAGAAATCTAAGCAATTGTGGGATGCTTTATCTGCTAGATGCGAAGGAAATGCTGATTATAAGAAAAGTCGAAAGAAAGTTTTGAACAAAGAATTTGATAACTTTCAGAATTATGACAACGAAAACATTACTGCTCTAGTTTCAAGATTTTCACATTTGATTAGTGAATTGAAGGTTGTTGGAATAGAAAAATCTGATGCTGATTTAAAAGAAAAGATTATGGAAGCATTACCTGAAAAGTGGGAAAATTATATTTTGTTACTCACTCATGACAAGGATATTTCACGAGCTTACTGGAAAACTTCACGCTCGAGAAATGGAAATGTTGAACAACAAAAAGTCAACCGTTACCTTGCAACATCCTGAGTTGTATCATGGTGAAAATAGTGCAAGCATGAGTGCAAAGTCTAAACCAAATCAGAATACAGCACCAAGTGTTGCTTTTATCGCTGGAGCTTTAGGAAATTCTGATAATAATTCTTCAAGAGGTTGCAATTTTACAATTCCAAATTTTTCAAGTCAAAATGCCTTTTCAGCGGAATCAACCGATGATTGTGCCAAAATGATTTCTGCGTTGATTTCATCATCCTTTGGATTGATTCTAAAAAATGTTGCTGATGCAAAGCTAACTAGTGAGGATCTTGATGCTCTTGATGATGATCAACTAACCGAATTGGATGTATCTTGGCAATATGCTATGTTGTGTCAAAGATCTAAAAGCTTCTTTAAGAAGCATGGAAGGAATATTTCTGGTGATAAATTGGGTTTTGACAAGTCCAAATTAAAGTGTTATAAATGTTCACAACTTGGACATTTTGCTAAAGATTGTCATCAGGCACATGCAAGTAAGTCTGTTGTTCCTATATCACCAAAGCCTGGTTTTACTCAACCATCTACTAGTAGCACAAGCAAGACTACTGCTTTGATTGCTCAAAATGATGGTGTATATGATTGGGGTCAACAGTTTGGGTATGATTCATCTGCATTGATAGTTACGCATGATCAACAAGAAGATTTTTGTTCAGAAACTAGTTCCGATACTAGTTCAATTCCAAGTTCTTATGAATCTGCTGAAAATTTGGAGAGTTTGATGAAAGAAAATGCTTTGTTGATGAATAAAGTTCAACAATTGACTGAAGAATTTGAGGTGATTAAATCTGAATTGAAGATTTCTAAAGAATGTGAAAAGGTTTTGGTTTTGAAGAATGAGGATTTGACTACTGAAATCAAAATGTTGAATGAAGTTTTAGAAGTATTGAAGCGAGATAAAAAGAATGTTGAAACTTCGAAAGCTGAAACTTGTGAAGAAAAGGGTGAGTTAGTCAAAGAAGTGAAAAAATGGAAGGAAGAGGCAGAAGATGCTGCAAATGATTTTCAGAATTTGTTTGATAAATCCAAGATTAAGCTTGATTTGCTTACTAAGTGTGTTGAAGAATCTGATGCTAAAATCATAGCATATTAAGTTGATATGGAAAAGTTGTTGGATGACAAGCGTGAGTTGGTTAGGGTTCACAAGGTTCAAACTGCAAATCTGGAAATTCAAAAGAGAAATGAGGATAAACTGAAGAAGGAGCTGCATGAAGGACTTGACAATCTTCGCTTGCAAAAATTTGAAACTCACAAAGTTGCCAAGCGATTGATTGCTAAAGAAAAAGAATTTGCAGAGGCTCAACAGCAAATTTCTGATCTCAAAATTCAAGTTCTTGATGCAAAAAGATTGCTCAACAATGTTTCTAATTCTCAAGTTTTCACGAGCTTCTTAGCAAATGATGCAAATTTTGAAAGGATGTTTGATAAAACTGCATCACCCCCTGCTCATATCAAGGAAGCTGTCAAACAAGTGAAGGAACAAATTGCTGATTTTGATTATTCAAAGGTTTCATTTTCTACTTCTGAAGACGCAAAGGTTATAAAGAAGAAGAAAAGCAAGAAAAACAAGAAAAAGGTTTTGAAATCTGAGATTCCTCCAGCACCAAAGTTTGTATCAGGTTCGTCGTCTGCTGATAATGAGAAATCGGCTACATCAAGTGACAAGATTCAGTCTCAACCTGAATTTGATGAGACAATTTTCTATGAACAAAAGAAAATTCCTGATGTGAAAGCCGAATTCACAAGATTAGCCAAGAATGGACATTCTACATCGGAGGTGAAAGGATCTGGCAAGAATGTTGGTCTGGGTTTTCATGAGAAGAAGGATATAGTTGTGGAGGTTCAAGCATCTTCATCCCCAGATTTGAAGAAATTAAAGATGAAACAAGTGAAGAAGGAAGTTTTTCAAGCTGATAAAATTCAACCCGAACGTTTTTACAAACTCAAGGGTTCGGATCAATTATTTTCAGACAAAGAATTTCCACTTCACTGCGTGGATGCTCGGAAAATTTCAGAAGTGTTTGTGAAAGCTGATATTTTGTCTGAAAGTTTTCAATCTCGAAGCCCAACATCTAAATGGGTACATGATCATAGGCATCAGGTATATGATTCTCATTCTGATCATGTTAGAGATATTCATGTGTGTTCTTCGCAGGTACATCAAAGATGGGATAAAACGACAAGAATTTGTTATATTTGCCGTCGCCCAGGGCATATGGCAAAAGATTGTCCCTCACCTGCTGATTCATCACAAAGATTTCATAAGAAATCAGTTTTTGGTAAATCTGCTAACAAAAAGTTCTTTGATGAAAAAGGCAGAGTTTTTGATGAATTTGAACCTACATTCTTTCAAAAACAAAAACGTTTTGTTCCAAAGTTTTCAAAGGATCAAAATGTAGGTTCATCATCACAGTCACCTGTGACTGTTTCATCGAAAACTGAATTACCAAAACAACAACAATGGAAACCTAAGGTGGTTTCAAAGCAAATTCAGGACACTGGTCGACCAGAAGCGATTCGCTTCGGGTCATTTGTGAACTAATCAGGTTGTCCAGTGTGCAGGTACTTCTAGAAGACCTATCGACGATTGAAAAATTGTTGATGGAGGAGTATTCTGTTTAATTTAAATTTATTGATAAATTTTTCTCAAAATCTGAAACATATCCGTGTTGATTGATCAATTTTCTTTGCTTAGAGTCTTATTTTTGTGTAAAATGAAAATCCAAAAATAGAGTTTTCATTTTAAGGGGGAGAATTGTGAGTAAGGGGGAGTAATTGAGAAAATGCATGGTATGGGGAGAAGGTGAATACATGCAAAATATATAATGAAGGAAGGTGAATACTTGCAAAATATAAAATTGTGAGAAATTGATCATTGGGAAATGATGGTACATTGGCATACGTATCTGACTTATGGATAAAGTAGATGAAAGGGCCATAAGATCATTATTTGATGTGCTTGGTAGGCTCGACAAATCAGAAAGTATTCAGATGTGATATACACTAAATACTAATGCTTGACTATGTGGATAACATCTTGATGCATACTTCATGACACAAAAAGAAAAATAAGTGTGAAATTCAAAATGAGAAGTCACTGTGTATACATGTGTTCATTTTGCAAAGATTTAATCTTGTTTGATTTTCTTTATTTTGTCAAACGATCGGACTTTCTCTGCGTATCGAAAGATCGACCTGATCGTTGTTCGTTTGACGTTCTGTTTTATTTTCTTTGGTGTTTCGTATAACTCATCGGACTTTCTCTGCGTGTACGGAAGTACCGACCTGATTGTTGTTGAGTTATACAATTTCAACTTGTTTTATTTTTCTTATTTTGTTAAATCCGAGGCCTTATCTGCGTATCGAAAGATCGACCTTAAGGTAGACGATTTAACGTTCTTATTTCTTTTTGCATGGAACACAGTTGACTGTATCATGAAAAATAGTATGCAGTGTGAAAATTCAAGAATGCAATCACACAAAAGAAAAAGAAAGAAAAACAGAAAATGTCTGAATATGTCTGATAGTGTGGGGTACACTGGTCAAAGCAAATCTAATCAATACCTTAACATATCCAGATGTTATGAGTATGATTCTGTCTGAGCTTAAGATGGACAAATTATACCAGCAATCGACATGACTTATGTGTTTCAATTAATTGAAATTGAAGTGTAGTTCAGTGCGTTATGATCAATATGATCCCATATAGTGATCTTTCTCATACCAAAAATAGTGTTTGATTCTGTATTGCAATTTCATTTCATTTTAGAAAAGATCAAAAAGATTTTAGGTGTGTTTTGATATAAACTTTCAAAAAGCCAAAAAGATTTTGTTTCTGCTTTATTTTCGATCTGATCAACACGTGATATAAAATCAATTTTCAAAATCATATCTTGGAGTCTCGAAGAGACGTTTTGCGCCAAGATTATTTAAGTGTTAATGCAGGATGCTGTTGTGCAAGCTATCACAACTTCAAGTCTTCTGAAGTTGTTGATAAAGACCAGAGATATACTAGATATCATCAAGTATTCAAGATCAAGCTACGATTGAGTTGAGGAGGAGTTTGTTCGCAGATTCATTTCATTGGATAAACGGATTCTTTACTTGAGGGGGAGCTTGATTGATGATACATATTTGATGATGTTGAGAAGAAATGAGAAGAGATACTGCACACGACGAGGGGGAGTTTGTTGATACCTGAAATGTGCGTCGTGTGAAGTATCGAACGAAGACCAAGTTCAAGCCAATATAGGGTTGGCCGAACTAGGTCCGAACCTGAAGTTCGGACCGGCCGAACCTGGGGTTCGGAGGACGTTCGGCCAGTCGGGTATATATAGTAGTTTGGTCTTTGTGTTTAGCAGTTCTGAGCGTGTGAGCGAATCTTAAGTATGTGTTTCTGAGTGTGTTTCTCTGTGTCAATTCTCTGTGGTTTACTGGTTGTAATTGTTCTCGTTTGATCAATAAAACAATCGGTTATTTACGTTTCGATGTCCGGATAGCTAGATCGAGTAGACGATCCGATGCTCACGCATTTTCATTTTTTAGAAATCATACTTAGACATTGAATTAACGAAAAGTGAAGAGGTTATTTTTTAGATCATACCTAATGATGCTCAACTGCAGAAATTCAGCTCTTGAATCCTCCTGGTTTGCTCGCAATTGAACGATGAAGATTCTGGGTGTTCTTAGGGTTTTGGGGAGAGAATCAATGAATTGGTGAGGAATTTGGTGTTGTTTGATCTGTTTTTTATAGGAGGAAAGGGGCGTCTAGGTCATATAACACGTATAGGGTTGACTAATCTATCAAAAACGATATCTGGATATGCCAATCTTGAGGAACAAGCTGAAAATGTGGTCAAAAACGCGACCAAGAAAATTTTATGTTGCAGGTCCATTCCTCGCGTATTGCGCCAACGAGAGGACATGGCTACGCGATACGTGAGTCCTTCCGGCCAGATTTTTGATTTTTTACAAAGTTGGCCCTTGTTTTTTGGTTTGGTGCATTCTAAGCCCCTGTACTTTTATTTTTTTATCATTTTATGTACCAAAACATTATGGAACATATTTCAAATGTTTTCTAGGGCTTTTAAGGCTCGGGATTCGTACGATAATATATATATATATACCTATATATTTTTTTTATTATTTGTTAATTTATGTTTTAGCCCCTCAAACTTTATAAAACTTATTATTTCATGTTATAGATCATATTAAAATATACTTTTATTAACTTCTAACCCTTTGGATACTTATAATGATAATTATAAGCACGTATTTTGCCCGAATATATACGTTTATCAATATTTCACCATGTTATCTTTTAGATACGTATTCACTACGTATTTATCTATTGGGATTATCATCACATTTATTTCACATATAAACACGTATAACACAATCTCTTAAACACGTAATCATATAACCACGTCTTTCTAGTATATATATATATATATATATATATATATATATATATATATATATATATATATATAGTCACGTATTTACCGTTTTATGAAATTTTAGTCTGTTACAGTTATACATCATAAAAATATAAAATAAAATTAAAAAACAAAAGGGAATGGGTTGAAAATAAGTAAATTAAAATTGTGAATGTTACCATATGAAGGATCAACTTTCGAATCGGAAGGGGGAGGTGTGTAAATGGTGAACACGTGGATCACAAATGAAGGAGGTATAACAACTGATGAATCATTTTCCAGCTTTAATCTGTATAATAATGCACAACTATAATAAAGAAAACAAGAAAATTTAACAACTATAAAGACTGAAAAAAGGAATACAAAGGAAATAGCTGGGTAAATAACAATGACAAAAGAAGGTGTAGAGAATGTTATCAAAACTTATAGCGGGTGATCAATTTTTGATGGGCGAGTGATAATTCAAGAACATCAGAGTTGGATGGCTTGGAATAGAGATTTGAAGATAACGGGGATGGCTCCATCAGAAGAGACACACAGAGATGGATATGGAAATGAGGAAGTAAATAGGTATGGGGGAACGAATATAAAGATCAATGAAGACGGTTCGATGATGAAGCTTGCGATGAAGATGATGGTAACAATGGAGGTAGCTGAAGAGAGTGAAGAAGACGAGGGGTTTTATGATTTTTTTTTTTAAATCTGAGGTATATGTAAAAAGTGATTACGCGGGGAAGATGGTGAATGCTTTCCGATGGGATGTTCATGCAGATGTAAGCCTACAATAAAAATATCTAGACTCCAAAATACCTTTTAGGATTAAAACGAAATATAAAATGGTAAATACAAAAAAAAATAAAAAAATATATAGAAAAAACATGGACCATTGGATGATTTGATCTAAGGCTTAAAAAAGTGGTTTGCTGGTTTTTCCAACTCAAACAAGTTTTCACTTTATCCTTCCTTTCTCTCTCTCTCTCTCTCTATATATATATATATATATATGTATATCATTTGAGAACTAATTAGTTTTAAAAACTTTTGAGAACCATTCTAAGCCACTAGTTTATATATATGGAACCCCCCCCCCCCCCCCCACCATGAATTATAGTAGTCCCCACCTGAAATTAGTGGTTGAGATTTTGTTCTCAAAAGTTCTCAAAATAAATAGTTCTCATTTGAACCTAACCCTATATATATATATATATATATATATATATATATATATATATATATATATATATATATATATGGGGAAAGTTATTATTGTACAAAGGACGATTTCCGTGCGAAGGCATCTTAGCCGCGCGTTCGATAGATCTGATGGATAGGACTAAACACAAGCCATGATAATAAAAGGATCCGCGTGTTTTTTCTCCAAAAGTGTATATTAGTATTTTTTTTTTAAGGAATGACGCATAAAAATAACGCATCACACAATTACCATGAAAAAAATCACCTATATCACGCAACAAATGAAAACAAAAAAAACGCAACCATAAAAAAATGTCACGTAACTCTCTAAAGAGGTAACCACGTCACACACACAGAAAAAACGCATCAATTTTAAAGGAGAAAAAAAATCACACACAACCCAAAAAAATCACGCAACTATATAAAAATTAAGGATACCTAAACCCAGTACCCCAAATCATGCACACATAACAAAAAATCATAAAACTAACTAAAAACAAAGCAAAAAGTAAAAACCAGTTCCCAAATCACGCACACACAACAAAAAAAAACACGCAACTATCTAAAAAATCGAAGCAAAAACTAAAACCAGTTCCCAAAAATCACGCACACATAACAACAATCACGTAACTATCTAATAAATACTTCTCTAAGGGCTTCTTTTTTACATATATCGAGGAAAACATAAAAAACCATGTTCCCAAATCACGCACACATAACTAAAAATCATGTAACTATCTAAAAAAAATACTTCTCTAAGGGTTTCTGTAACACCCCAAAATTTCATAACTTGAATTATATGCGTGAGCTATACGTGTTAAGTAGCTAAAACATATATTGATATGGGTTATGGGTTGATAGATGGGTAAAGAATAATGATTTGCAAAATGTTATAGAGACGCGTGATGTATATGATTGATATGATAAATGCATGTGATCTATATGTTAGATAGCTAGACGTGATGAAACGTATGAAAAATGCATGTTTACCCATTAACGATTATTGAATTGATAAAAGGTAGTGTTATATAAACGATACACGTATTGGTTGATAAAATGAAATATATACGTGTTTTATATCCATGATAATTGATATACGTGATGTCATAATGAAATATGTATTTAGAAGTGATTATGATAGAAATAAATGGTAATTGGAAGAAAATACACGTATACGATTGCATTATATTAGATATATGTGTAAGTATATACATATATATATATATATTCTAATGACTTAAATGCATGTGAAATATTCATTTGATGAATATATACGGAGGATTACATGTTAGAATAGTTAAGCATGTGAAAAGTAAATAAGAACGTATCCTTACGTTGAAATGATAGTTAAAAATGAATAAATACATAACGTATACGAGTATTATACATGTTTATATGTATTTGTATGAACCCGAGGCTTAGGAGTTAGTATAAATATATCCTAACATGATTTGGAACATAAAATGATAAGTGTATAAAAGTATGAGGGTCTAAAACGCAAGTTAATGGAAAATAAGTAAAAATATATAAATATATATGCATGTATATAAACGTTATCAAGCGTATCCCGAGCCCTAAAAATATTAGAAATATGTCCCATAATGTTTTGGTACATAAAATGATAAAAGAATAAAAGTTCGGGGGGCTAAAGTGCATTAAATAGAAGTACAAGGGTTAAAAATGAAAAATAAACAAATCTGGTCGAAACTGTGGTGGCTCGCGTATCGCGCAGCCCCACCCTACTTTGTACGCGATACGCGAGGAAGGGACAGCAGCAGCAGCTTTGTTTTGGCTCGAAAATGGCCACGTTTAAGAACTTGCAGAGCAAGATTAGCTCGATTCGTGGCAGAATTCGATGGTTAGTCACTTAGGGACGTGTCAAGGGTCTAGGACACACCATAAACATATAAATAGAGCCTCAGATTCGGATTTAAAACTCACCAATTCACAAATTTATCTCCTAAAAACCCTAAGAAGAACCGAAACCTTCATCAGTCGAATTCGACCAAACCACGAGGAATCAAGAGCCGAATTTCTGCAGTCACTCTTTATATGGTATGATCTAAAATAACCTATCTCAGTTTTTGATAATATTTCCTCTAAGTATGATTTCTAAAAATGTATAAAAATTAGGGTTCTTGAGCTTGTTTTGCCAAAATCGGGTGATCGGGTGGGAATTAGGGTCTGAATTTTTGTAGGTAATCATAAATTAATGTGTTTTAAGAAAGCCCTAAGTTTATTTCACAATTGGAAAAGGTTTGGTAAAGGTTTTGTTAACGGGTCAAAATTAGGGTTTTCGTAACGTTGTTCTGCCCAAATTGAGTAAACGGTTTTGAATTAAGCTTTGAGCTTTTAAAGGATGTTATAAAATGTTATAATGGGTAATACCCTAAGTTGGTTTGAATTAAAAATGAGTTTTTATAATAAAACGAGAAATTCATGAAATTAGGGTTTCTAAATATGATTATTTAATATAAAATAATCCGAAGGGTATGGGGGCTTGAATTTTGGTATGCTAACATGTTTTCATATAATATAAGAATATATGAAAGTAAATTGGTCATATAATCAAGTATTTAAAATACCGAGTTAATCGGATATTAGAGGTTCGCGCGGACCGGAAGGGTAGACACCTGTACACTGGGGTTTCTGGCAAAAGCGGGGGTGTCGCCATCTCATATGGGCAATGGCATCCCAACACTGGGCGATCCCGGAGTGAGTGTCTACTTATAGGAATGCGCGTCCTCATAATTATTAATAAAAAGAAGGTAATATGCCTCCAAGGGCATTTTGGTCATTTTGACCTATAAAAGGAATGAACTTAATAATTTAATATTATTAAGATAATGAATTATTAAAATAAACATCGAAAGTGTTTATTACATTAAAACCTGCGTTAACGCCATACAAAACGCAATTAGGTTTAATCTGAAGAGATAACGGAGGTTCTGTCCGAAAATACTACCTAAGAGAATAATGTGAGTTCTATGAGCCCACTTTTAAATGTTTTAAATGTTTTAATATTTTCGGGCCTAATATACATGCAATGATACATATTCAACTGTTTACTTGAAAAGTATTTGAGATGCCCTTACTTGTTTTGTGTTGATACACATACGTGAAAAAGTTATAATACTTATAACTGTTTTAAAGTTATTATTACCTGTTATTACTTGTTTCGGGAAGGTTATAATGAACGGGTAATAAAGAAGTTAAACTTTTAAAAGTTTCAAAAGAGGAAAATGAGTTTTTGAGGATAAAGGAAATGACCCTTGGGGTTATTTTAAAGAAGTTTTAATCTAAGCACAGATTGTCTGGTAAGAGGGGGGTTGTACAATCCAAGCAGTGGAAATGAAGCCACTGGAGTAACGACGGTTACTCAAGAGGTCGGGAGGCGACGGCCAACCGAAAGGGGCTAAAGTAGTCCCAGAGGATAGACAATGCTTAGTAAAAAGAGGTTTTGCTTATAATATTTCGTATGACTTTATTATACGTAATGATTATTTGCACAGAGGATGGGTCCCGGAGGCCCAAGGTATTTTAGAGTATTAAACGATTTTTAATACTGACGAGTTAAATGTTTTGGTATAATCCTGTTATGCTTTATACCTGTTAAATGTTTATAAAGAAGGGGCCGTTAGGCCCAAATGTTTGAGGTATGTTTTAGAGTATTAAATGATTTTTAATACCGAATGTTTAAATGTTTTGGTATAACTCTGTTATGTTTTATACCTGATAAATAAGGGTCGTTAGGCCCAAATGCTTGAAGTAAACCTTTCAAGGAAAGGTAAAAGTTTTAAATACTTAGAACTCACCAGCGTAAGCTGACCTTTAAAAGCATGTATGTCAGGTATCGGTGATGTTTAAAGTAGCAAGGGAAGGGCTCTAGCAAGGGCAGATTAGATGGGCAAGCTATCAAGAAAGACTCGGTAGTAGACTGGCATAGTAATAGATAAGATCTAGTTATTAGATTATGTTGTTATCTTCCTTACTGTTGTACTTGGCAAATAAATAAATGAAAAGTTTTTAATTTCCGCTGCTTAGTTATCTCTGTTGTACCATGTGTTCATGAGTAAATCCGACACGTGACCCCTCCTGGAGCCAAGACTGGGAGTGGGCGTCACAAGTTGGTATCAGAGCCTTGGTTTAAGAGATTTAGATACTAGCGCGGTATCTAGACTTAAACTAGGACTCTTGGTAGACAAGTAAGGTAAGATAGGGAATATAAATGCCAGTCAGGATAGTTATGCCCATAGGAAAAAAGTGGCACAAGGAACATAGGAGGTAAGACTTAGGGTATGTAAGTGCGGAGAATACCCGATTGCAATTAGCTACTGCAATTTGGTATTACCCAAATGAACATATCTCAAGTTTTAACTGTTATGTGGCCGAGTGCGGGGTAGGTTAATTAACAGTGAGATACGTGGTCAATAACTTGTAAAGAATACCTAGAGAAAGGTAGTTTTAAAGGACCGGGTTTTTAGAATTACCGGTAAAGGAATGAAAGGAAAGGTATGGACATTAAGAATGATTGCGATAAGAGTAACTGGGTTTTGAACGCATCATAATTATATAATTGTATAGCGCTTGCACTTATGTAATTATCATGAATTCAAAATTTGGAGACTTCACGTCACATGAGTTCTGAAGTGTCAGGTTACTTTAATCATAGGATCAGAATATGAATAAAGATCATAGTTATGATAGGAATACGGATAGAACATCCGATACTAAATTCAATGTCAGTGAAAGTGTAAAGACAAGTACCTTCAGCGAAGAAATGAAACCCGCCATATTAGAAATAGTGGTAGAGGTATTGAAGGTTACGTTCCTATCAATTGCTAATCAACTTCCGGAGGCTTTAACAAGAAGAATGTCCAATGAAGCTGCCACGAATGGAGCTTGTTCCGAAGAAACCTCTAGTAGAAATAGATTCTCGATAAATGGAAAACGGAAGCGGTCCGAGGTCTTGAAGACAATAACGGCAGACGACACAAGAAGGCTAAGGGAGCTTCTAGAGAAAGAAAGTCGATAGGTCAGATGTGCGAGAAACGTCATCATAAAGATTGCACGTGGAGATCAAACCATTGTTACAACTATGGTCAGAACGATCACTTCTTCTGCATGTGTGCGGAGCTGAAGAAATGTTTCGAATACGGGATTTTGGGACAAAACGGAGCAACCTATCCAAGGAAGAAAGCTCAGGAACTGTTAAAGATGAAAAGAGGAGTGAAGCCGATAGAGCACTCGAAGCTCTGGAAAATGGAGTCAGTACTCTTAGTATTGCAGGCATAGAACCTGATTTTACATCCAGTGTAGTTTCAGGTATACATGTGTTATCAAGACTCCAAAATTATATTACGTAGGTTATATAATTGCTTAGAACAAGGGAAACCCTTTTAGACTAAAATGGCCTTAGGGAGAAATGTTACGATTACGTAACAAATTCCTGTTAGGTTATTCCCAAATGACCTTAGGTAATTTCGAAAACGTTGAAATGCGAATGAATTAACTCGCGGGATGCTACGCGCAAATCATCTGTAACCGGAGGAACGCTCAACTCCGTATGCAAGGATCACGACGGCTCAGCAGTAAAGATTACTTATGTAATCAAGACGTGGAAATTCATGGGTCAAGAGGTAAGTCATACTTAATGTATGCTATTGACTCGGAGGTGAAAGTAAGAAGCCGAAGAACGTACCAGTAACGCGTCAATTTCCGAACGAAGTATCCAGAAAACAGCTCGTCTAATGAAGTAATGAAGTTCCAAAATCAACTCAACACCCGAAGCAATACTAGAAGAAACGCCAGAAGTGGAAGCACCGTACCAATTATCCTCATTAGAAGCAACAAAGTTTCTTTAGATTAGGTACCTCGCCTTAGGATGCTCCAGCATTTTTCAAGAAGAAAGACGGAAACCAAGATTATGCGTAGGCTGCAAGAAGATAAGGAAGCTGTCAGTAAGAAGCATACATCCTTCACCAAGGATCAGCAACCCATTCAACTAGCTATAAGGAGCAAGACGATTCCCTAAAAGATCAATCTGAGATCGGATTAGCGTCAGCTGAAGGAGTAAGAATGAGGCTATAAGAGGATGGCTTTTCGGAAGCAAAAAGGATCATTATGAGTCCTTAGTAATATTAACTGGAATAACGGACGCCCCTACAACCCAGAAGTTTGGCGACTAAGCATGCAGACAAACGACGTACTAAAGTTCTCAAAAAGCGGAAAAGAATGCTTGAGGCATTGGAAGAAAATGCTAAAGATCAGAAGAAGGCTATATGTAAGAAACGTACAGATTGGCAAAAAGGAAGTTCATATGCTCAACGTAAGAATCACCCTAGTAGGTTCCTTCAAACGATAATACGTCGAAAGTCGCTAAGACTTTCCAAAATTCGTAATTTCATTAGGTTGACTAAGAGGATGTCAAATCCTTTTTGGAATCCTAATCAGTAGCAGGCATGGGAGAAAGTAATGAATGGATTAACTCAGGCATCGGTACAAACATTACCGATTAGGCCTAGTGAAAAAGGAATTTGCAGCCATAGCATTTACATTTAAGAGATGCAAAGCATTAGATGAAGCTGTGGACTAGGATTAGTCCCGTACAGATAAGTATGACAGGCCAATATGGAAAAAGAATAAGTAGCATTCATAAATACGTATCACTTACTAAACAAGTGAGGGACTATCCAGAAGCAAGGTTCACGGATAAAGGTTTAACGTACGCAGAAGGGTAAAGCCAAGTAGTATAAGCTTCGTGATAAATTTCAAACCTTGAGAAATTTTGAAGCATGTTCCGGTGGAGTTCATAATCCAGCTACCCTATATATAGCTAAAGAGTTATGACACCACTTAGTTAATGTGAGGAAAGAGTTCCATTATTCTGAGAAACGTATTTCTCTCAAAACGTCATCTAGATTTTGCGTTAGGAAAATTCTTTCCTAAAAAGAATTAGTATCTTTTATGGAAATACGGTCCACATTTAAAGTGGGACAAAATTCCGTGAATAGAATAGTTAAAGTATTACCCTATAAGTAATAGAAATAAATGATAGATTGTCATAGAAAGTTCGTTGCGATATTAAAATCGTAGCCTAGAAACCAGATGGTTGGTATGAAAAGGATGCATTAGATGCATGAGAAAAAGGTCCCGGATTAATCCTGGGAAGAGATGTGAAAAGGTAAAGGACTCATTGTGAGTTAACACTTTGAGCCGGTTTCGAGGACGAAACCTATTAAAGGGGGGGTAGAGTTATAACAGCCCAAAATTTCATAACTTGAATTATATGCGTGAGCTATACGTGTTAAGTAGCTAAAACATATATTGATATGGGTTATGGGTTGATAGATGGGTAAAGGATAATGATTTGCAAAATGTTATAGAGACGCGTGATGTATATGATTGATATGATAAATGCATGTGATCTATATGTTAGATAGCTAGACGTGATGAAACGTATGAAAAATGCATGTTTACCCATTAACGATTATTGAATTGATAAAAGGTAGTGTTATATAAACGATACACGTATTGGTTGATAAAATGAAATATATACGTGTTTTATATCCATGATAATTGATATACGTGATGTCATAATGAAATATGTATTTAGAAGTGATTATGATAGAAATAGATGGAAATTGGAAGAAAATACACGTATACGATTGCATTATATTAGATATATGTGTAAGTATATACATATATATATATTCTAATGACTTAAATGCATGTGAAATATTCATTTGATGAATATATACGGAGGATTACATGTTAGAATAGTTAAGCATGTGAAAAGTAAATAAGAACGTATCCTTACGTTGAAATGATAGTTAAAAATGAATAAATACATAACGTATACGAGTATATACATGTTTATATGTATTTGTATGAACCCGAGGCTTAGGAGTTAGTATAAATATATCCTAACATGATTTGGAACATAAAATGATAAGTGTATAAAAGTATGAGGGTCTAAAACGCAAGTTAATGGAAAATAAGTAAAAATATATAAATATATATGCATGTATATAAACGTTATCAAGCGTATCCCGAGCCCTAAAAATATTAGAAATATGTCCCATAATGTTTTGGTACATAAAATGATAAAAGAATAAAAGTTCGGGGGGCTAAAGTGCATTAAATAGAAGTACAAGGGTTAAAAATGAAAAATAAACAAATCTGGTCAAAACTGTGGTGGCTCGCGTATCGCGCAGCCCCACCCTACTTTGTACGCGATACGCGAGGAAGGGACAGCAGCAGCAGCTTTGTTTTGGCTCGAAAATGGCCACGTTTAAGAACTTGCAGAGCAAGATTAGCTCAATTCGTGGCAGAATTCGATGGTTAGTCACTTAGGGACGTGTCAAGGGTCTAGGACACACCATAAACATATAAATAGAGCCTCAGATTCGGATTTAAAACTCACCAATTCACAAATTTATCTCCTAAAAACCCTAAGAAGAACCGAAACCTTCATCAGTCGAATTCGACCAAACCACGAGGAATCAAGAGCCAAATTTCTGCAGTCACTCTTTATATGGTATGATCTAAAATAACCTATCTCAGTTTTTGATAAAATTTCCTCTAAGTATGATTTCTAAAAATGTATAAAAATTAGGGTTCTTGAGCTTGTTTTGCCAAAATCGGGTGATCGGGTGGGAATTAGGGTCTGAATTTTTGTAGGTAATCATAAATTAATGTGTTTTAAGAAATCCCTAAGTTTATTTCACAATTGGAAAAGGTTTGGTAAAGGTTTTGTTAACGGGTCAAAATTAGGGTTTTCGTAACGTTGTTCTGCCCAAATTGAGTAAACGGTTTTGAATTAAGCTTTGAGCTTTTAAAGGATGTTATAAAATGTTATAATTGGTAATACCCTAAGTTGGTTTGAATTAAAAATGAGTTTTGATGATAAAACGAGAAATTCATGAAATTAGGGTTTCTAAATATGATTATTTAATATAAAATAATCCGAAGGGTATGGGGGCTTGAATTTTGGTATGCTAACATGTTTTCATATAATATAAGAACATATGAAAGTAAATTGGTCATATAATCAAGTATTTAAAATACCGAGTTAATCGGATATTAGAGGTTCGCGCGGACCGGAAGGGTAGACACCTGTACACTGGGGTTTCTGGCAAAAGCGGGGGTGTCGCCATCCCATCTGGGCAATGGCATCCCAACACTGGGCGATCCCGGAGTGAGTGTCTACTTATAGGAATGCGCGTCCTCATAATTATTAATAAAAAGAAGGTAATATGCCTCCAAGGGCATTTTGGTCATTTTGACCTATAAAAGGAATGAACTTAATAATTTAATATTATTAAGATAATGAATTATTAAAATAAACATCGAAAGTGTTTATTACATTAAAACCTGCGTTAACGCCATACAAAACGCAATTAGGTTTAATCGGAAGAGATAACGGAGGTTCTGTCCGAAAATACTACCTAAGAGAATAAGGTGAGTTCTATGAGCCCACTTTTAAATGTTTTAAATGTTTTAATATTTTCGGGCCTAATATACATGCAATGATACATATTCAACTGTTTACTTGAAAAGTATTTGAGATGCCCTTACTTGTTTTGTGTTGATACACATACGTGAAAAAGTTATAATACTTATAACTGTTTTAAAGTTATTATTACCTGTTATTACTTTTTTCGGGAAGGTTATAATGAACGGGTAATAGAGAAGTTAAACTTTTAAAAGTTTCAAAAGAGGAAAATGAGTTTTTGAGGATAAAGGAAATGATCCTTGGGGTTATTTTAAAGAAGTTTTAATCTAAGCACAGATTGTCTGGTAAGAGGGGGGTTGTACAATCCAAGCAGTGGAAATGAAGCCACTGGAGTAACGACGGTTACTCAAGAGGTCGGGAGGCGACGGCCAACCGAAAGGGGCTAAAGTAGTCCCAGAGGATAGACAATGCTTAGTAAAAAGAGGTTTTGCTTATAATATTTCGTATGACTTTATTATACGTAATGATTATTTGCACAGAGGATGGGTCCCGGAGGCCCAAGGTATTTTAGAGTATTAAACGATTTTTAATACTGACGAGTTAAATGTTTTGGTATAATCCTGTTATGCTTTATACCTGTTAAATGTTTATAAAGAAGGGGCCGTTAGGCCCAAATGTTTGAGGTATGTTTTAGAGTATTAAATGATTTTTAATACCGAATGTTTAAATGTTTTGGTATAACTCTGTTATGTTTTATACCTGATAAATAAGGGTCGTTAGGCCCAAATGCTTGAAGTAAACCTTTCAAGGAAAGGTAAAAGTTTTAAATACTTAGAACTCACCAGCGTAAGCTGACCTTTAAAAGCATGTATGTCAGGTATCGGTGATGTTTAAAGTAGCAAGGGAAGGGCTCTAGCAAGGGCAGATTAGATGGGCAAGCTATCAAGAAAGACTCGGTAGTAGACTGGCATAGTAATAGATAAGATCTAGTTATTAGATTATGTTGTTATCTTCCTTACTGTTGTACTTGGCAAATAAATAAATGAAAAGTTTACAATTTCCGTTGCTTAGTTATCTCTGTTGTACCATGTGTTCATGAGTAAATCCGACACGTGACCCCTCCTGGAGCCAAGACTGGGAGTGGGCGTCACAGTTTCTTTTGTACAAATCTAGACATTAATAAGGGGATAGTTGATGTAACAAAATAACGCAACAAGACAAATAACTTGCAAAGGAAGCTGAATTTTTTAAATTCTCAATTTGTCTTATAAGATCTAAAAATTCTGTAACAACCCGTAAGTTTCCAAGGACTTAAACCGATAAAATATACTTATATGTTAACTGTGTTACATAACTGTTTACTTGCAACGTGCCAATTTTATCATAATTACATCCATTACAATAGGAATATAGCCTTGATATAGCCTTGACTCGTGTTGTAAACAATAATTGAACATGATGACTTCTTTGCACAAAATGGTCGCTGGAACTTTAATAATAATAAAGCGATTAATCGAACTCATTTATCAAATTTACCAAACTACGTGGTAAACGTTGAACATAATCCCATCATCTTGGAATTCATCATTATTATCATTTACCATTTTACGTTCATTTTAAATCAATAAACTTTAATTCACCTTTTATGATTTTTCATCATTTTATGACACACATATTTAACATATGACTTTTGTAAACAACTTCATATTAAGTAACAATGTGTTTAGACAACGACAACAAAACGAGACTTGTGATCCAATCCCTACGTTAAACTCAATTTATTTTACGTCCAAAACGTTTGTTAAACTTTATTAGCGTTCACGACAATTGTATTTTTACATGCATGCAATATATATATACATGCAACGTAATATTTTCATGTTATTAACCCTCGAGTATTTTCATTCTAAACCGAGTCATTGTTTTTATTAGTTTACGTTGTCGTGAAGAAATATTTTAGAAAACCTTCAAACCCGATTTGATTTATTTACCTTCTTTCCCTTTCTCCTAGTCGCGACCCACACACTTTTCTCCTCTCCCTCTCATTTTTCTCCTTGACCCGGTCGGCCACGGGAATCGAACCCGTGACCCTTCCTCTCTTCGGTTCCCAACCGAAAACCAACCACCACCATTCCCCTTTAAATGATCTAGTTAGCCACATGTACTTGTGTTGACTTCTTTTTATGCCATTCAAATCAACCTCCAACATAAATCTTACAACCTACAAGTGTAGGAGGAAGTTGTCTCAAGCCAAGCCAAAACTTTTACCCGTTGGTCCTTAAGTTCCCTCCCAAACACATTCTCCTTCCCTCTCTCTTGTTTGAACCGAAAATCACATACCCACATGCATACAAGTTGAACCAAACATGCAAACCTTCCTTATTTATGTGCTATATTATTTATGTGCTATAGAAATCGGTGGTCACAAGGACCGAACCCGACCCCTCCCTTCCTTCTTTTCGGTCCGCAACCAAGCACACACACACACCAACACTTAACTTTCTATTTACCTTCTCATCTTACTAGATATTTACCTCAAACCAAAGACCCAAACACCTCATTTCTTTCCCTCTCTCTCTTAACCCGTCCCTCTCTCTCTCTCTCGGTTACACTTGGACCGAAACACACACACACACATAACCAAACACTTCCTTTTCTCATTTAACTCCCATTCTTAATCATCTTTTAGAAACCTAGTCTCATTTACAACACAAACACTTGGAGAAATCCTCTCTTACTCTCTCCTCTCTCTCTCTCTCTCTCAACCGTAAGTCCCGTGTCTCTCTCTCTACTCTCACTCTAGATTTTCTACTCAAACACTCATGTTCTTGATGATTCATGATACTAGAAAGCAAGAACACTCAAGAACAACCATCATCATCATCATTTTCGGCCATACTCATCTCCTAACAAGGTTCCATCTTCACTTTTCTAAATAAAATCTTGTTCTAGCAAGAACACTTAGTATACTTTTATAACTAGTTCACTCCATTAGCAAGTCTTGACTCACATTGTTGTCTACACACAATCTTGAACCATAAAAGTCTACTAGTTAGTGATTATCTTTATGTTTCACCATAGATGTTGCTACTAGAAACTCATGATAATATTTACTTGCATTATTATGTTCAAGATTTAGTTTGGTTAGACTTTTACACAAGTATTTGCTTAGTTTGCATTTTTAGACAATAACTTTGTATTTATTATGTATCATGTGTAGATCTTGTAAATTTGGACCCATTGATGCCTATGACACGTTTTTTGCTCAAAATATGATATCTTGGACTTTAGAAAGATTACTAGTGCTTAAACTCACCATAGCAAACTTTTACATACAAAAGTACACTTTAAAAACCCTAGAAAGTTCTTTTCACTATAGATCCGTTTAGACCAGAAAATTTAGACTTTTAAACAGTAGGTTTTGATGGTTTAAATGACTTTAGAACATGGCCAAAAGATCCCTTTATAAATTACTTGAATTTGGGCACAAACCGGGACTAAAACCGACACCCGACGGGCCCGGAAACACCATTTTTGTAAGGAAACCCAAATCTGGTCCAAATGAACTCATAGGGTTATTTTAATGATGAAAACATGTTTACAAATTCTTATGGTGAATTTAGGAACCTAACAGTGTCATTTAACGGGCAAACGGGACCAAAACGGCAAAACCGACACTAAATACACAAAACCGGCAAACTAATGCAAACCGACACTTAAAATAATTATCTACCCATTTTGGATAGAAAATAATCATATTTTATTGAACTTGATTGATTTCTAAATTAAACGGATAAATATCGTGTAATCGGCGGTTACCGCGAAATCGCCCGGTTTTTTACTAACTAGCCAAAATAACCAAATTTTATATGAAAACCCTCCTTTTGACTTAATATTTATTTCTATAAATATTCACTATCTTTAAATATTATTTGGGAATTTTTATATATTTTATTTAATTAGAAATATATATTTTACATTATTTCCAAATAAATGCATAACCGGATACATTCACTTTGACTTTTCCCTAAGGCTACCATGACATCAAGACTTGACCTACCTAATTGGAGTGACATTAACGTCGACCCAATTACTTATTATATTGCATGTCTTATAATTATCTAGGCTTGCATTTCCCGTTGATCATATTTTCGACTACCGTTTCTGAATCATGTGAGTTTTTCACGGCCCCCTTTTCCTTTAACTATTTTATCTTTGGGGGAGAATTCATACATACATTTTTCCATGTTAGCCAATTAGACCTTGTTATCATAACTCTTTCATGTGTTTTTCCATTGTCCATATTTGTTATCTCATGTTCATTCATGCTATAACCCAAACCCCACTATTAACTGAATCCTATTAATTATCATTTGCAAACGGTAACGTTTGAATAGATCTATTGTGTTAACGCCCCTGCTCTGATTGGTAGCTCCAATCGTGACTCCGTCTTTTGTCAAAGAGTACAAATTGTTATGTCATATCTATGCGGTACCAACTGGTCAATAGGTACCAAGAGTGGGTAAACAGTCAGTTTCGGTATTCAGGGTACATGGTAACATTATCAACTAGTCTTATCAATTATTGTCAACTATTAACATGAACTGTTTTTCAATTACTATTTTCATTCAACCTTTAACTGCTAGCACTTTAAACCTGTGGAACTCACCAACAATTATTTGTTGACCGTTTTCTCGTATGAATTCTCAGGTACTTGAACTTAATTGTCGTGCATGCATCGGACCTGCTTGCTTGTTTCTTGCCTTTGCATCTTAGGACTTTTCATTTGTTTCTGGAGTATGGTTTAGCTTTTGGAGATTTTCCTGGCATAACACCTAACGGTGTCATGTCCTAAAAATCTTTTGAAAACTTATGTGTTGTAAACTTAAAACTATTTACTTTTCTCATTACAATTAATCCGCTGCGTAATGATATTGGAAAAACTCCTATTTACTCCAACATTTTAACAATTTCCAAAACGGCTCTAGTTGTTGAACCATCCAGAGCACGTTCGTAACCTTGACTGTGATAACTTTTCGCATCCCGACACAAATCTTACAGAGTGTGAGAACTTCAATGTTTAATTCTGAAATCTTAGTAGTAGCTTCTGCAAGCTTTTTCTCGGAATAGATAAATTCCTCAGTTTTGTTATTTAATTCAACTTTAGTGTTAAGAGTCATAGCATGTTTCTTTTTCAGTTCCGCTTTAACAGCCTCCCACCTTTGTTTGAAAATTTTGGTATTTTCCTCTGCTAACAAGTATTTTTCATGATACTTCACTTTCTCATTAGAAAGTTCTTTCAATTGATTAGCAGTTGAAGCACAATGATCACAAAGTTTTGAATCAACCTGTATATCAGCCATGAATGCTTGATGAGCATCTCTAAGAAAATCATGTCCAGGAAGTTTAGAATTGTCTTCAACTACCAAATTTTTAGGTACAGAACTACACAAAAAGACAGATTCATCAGGAAAATCAGCACTCCAATCATAACCTTCACAAGCTTGAGAAACTAAAGCTTTAGTTTCTGAGCTTGAAGCATTAGCATTTGCATTAGAAGTAGAAGGATTAGGATTACTCCCTGCATTCTTACCAGCATATTTCTGATACAACTTAGAAGTTTCTTGCTTTTTGTTGTTGATGCACTCCTTTGCAAAAATGACCATAATTTTGACAGTTGTAACACTGAAATTTGGCTTTATCAAACCCAAGCTTCCCTTCAGAATTAAAATCTTTCCTTCTTGTTCTTTGCATGAACTTCTTTCCTCTTCGAACCAACATTGCCATAGACTAGTTAATATCCATTAATTCTTAAGCATCAGCATCAATCTGTTCATAATCCTCATAGGTCAACTCAGCACTTGTCAACTTCCACGCAATCACACCATCATACGAAGACACCATAGCAGAAAACAATGCCATAAAGTCATTTGTTATTTTTGCAGAAAAAAGGACTCTGATTTGAAACAAATGCAAATTGGTTTGAATGAACTGGATATGTAACTGCAGCATTTTGAGTATAAGTTCCCATGGATGGTCTAGATACATTTGAATACCCAGTTGAAGAATTTTTCACATACAAAGTAGTAGGAGCTGGATTTGAACTTTTTGCCACCTTAGCATGTATGGTTGAAGCATTTTCCCCAAAATAAATATCCGGGTTTTGTACTTGTGCTAGTAAAGTCTTAATCCTCATCATGTCTAGTTCTCTTGCTAACAGATTCCTTGTCAATTCATCATAAGATACATCATCAAATCCCTTGTCATTAGTTAACAGCAAGATATAACCTTCCCACTTAGCAGGTAAAGCATCTAATAGTTTTTCCTTCAACTCATTGTCTTCTTTCTTTACTCCAACAATCTCAAGCTCGCTTACCAAATGTGAAAGCCTTGAAATCAAATCATTGATAGTCTCATTTGGAACGTGACAAAAATTGTCATATTCTCTCACTAAGACTTTCTTCTTACTCTTTTTACATTGAGCATTGCCTTCACACCTGTTACACAAAGCTTCCCACAAGGCTTTAGAAGTCGTATGCATTTTGAATTGATGAAGAATGTCTTTGGCAATGCCATGGATAATGTAGCATACGCATTTCTTTCTAATTTGAAAGCCTATTTCTCCTCTTCATTCATTTTACTATACGTCTTGTCTTCACCATTGATCTTTGGAATGACATATCCATCTAACATTGGTCCCTAAACACTTACATCGGTCACCCCAATGTACGATTCATATCGTGTTTTCCAATTGTGAAAATCTTTAAATTTCATCAACTTGGGAACCTTGCTCGTGGTTCCAATTTCGTTATCGTAATTTAGCAAAGCTTGAACAAATGTTGACATAGTAGTGAACGCTTAAAACGGATCCATGACGAAAGTTGTTAAAACTGGCTTAGTGTAACAAAGTGTCGACCTCCATACTAGTCAATTGATCTTCGTACCAACAGCTTTAACCGGACCAATGGCGTACCAGTAAATTTACACGTACCAACAAACGGACCAGACCACTCAACGTACCAAGGAATTTAACGTACCAACTTGGTATGGCGTAACCGCTTGTGTACCAACCAGTAACTGTCGCATACCACCGATGAAGATTGCCTTGCATACTAAGACTCAGTGTACCAGAAGAACTATGAAGATTGCCTTGCGTACCAAGATATTCAACCGGCGTACCAGAATATTCAACCGATGTACCAGCAGCGTACCATGATGAAATCGACTGATTTTTCAGATTTTGGACTTTTTGAACTGGATTTTGACACAGGAATCAACTAACACACTCTAGGAACATTTTGGAACCATTTTTTATATCAGAAACACTTGGAATTGAGAAGATATGAAGAAAAATGATCCAAAAAACTACTTTCTCTCACTAGAAAACACAAAACGACCAAATCATAGCAGTAGAGCAACTTAGAATGCTCTAATACCACTTAAAAAGACAGAGCCAATCTTACTACTGCATGATTCAATCGATATGGTAAACATGAAGGTATATAATGCTTTCTTTGATTGATTCAATAGGAAAAGTACAGAGAAAAAACTAGAGAGAGAAACAACAGGGATTTCACACACTCAGACTATATGTTCTCACTCTTTTACTATGATCAAACACTTAAACCTATTTATAGTTAAGCTGGCCAGTGTATAAATTAACTCAACATACCAGTTGGTACGGTGCGGCATACCAACTGGTCCGGCCCATTATACGCTGGATCCAGAATATAAAAGATTACAATACGAACAATGATGTGTCGTAAACACATCCTATATTTCCCGTGTATTTTGTATATAAATTCAATCGAGTTTGAGTCATTTTTATTTAGTTTTTATCTATTTTGTAGTTTTTAAGTTTTAATGTGCTAATGAGTCATTTTTGTACAATTTAGTGTGAGTTTGTGTCTTTTAGTTTTAATTGTGTTTATTAGGTCAAATGTGCTTTAAAAGTTTTTCAATTATAATTATTTGTAGGTTGATATAATTTCCTAATGGGATGGTATGCCATTTTATAAAAGTTCAAGGGCTAAAAAGATTAATTATGAAGTTCGAGGGGTGGCGTGTCAATTATAAAAGAAGGAGGACCGGCGTAGAATTATATTATAGATGAGGGGCTGAATTGAAAGTTTGTATAAAATTCATATCATGCGATGCATGATTCTGGATCAAATTTGATTCGAAGAAAGTGGAACCGACTATTTTGTCGGCTATCAATTGCAAACGGGACGCTTGCGGGACTTAATTAAACTAGTGATACGCTAGTTTTGACAGAAACCGCAACCCTATTTCTCCACGTATTTAAATCGCATGTGGAACCATTCGAGGGTTAATTAATTACAGCCGACTACAATTTGGCACCATACAATTCTAATTCACAGCAGATCACGAAGAACCTACGGACGAATTTCGAAGCAAGAGAAAGAGACTTGAAGTTTTGGGAGGATCGAAGATCAAGCATTCGACCTTGGTTGCGTGTCAGGTTTTCATTCTTTTCTTGATTCTTGTCAAATAATTAACTTAGACATCATGTTTTCTTGTCAAGTTCTAGACTTTTTCTGTGATCTTGATATTAACATGTTTCTAGGCTAAGCAATTAGTGTCGCCTAGGCCGTATGATGACTTTTTAATATTAATTGCTTTATTCGGTTTATGACAATTTTGTGATGGATTTTGACTCTCTTTAAATTCCATTGATTTTCTGTAGTTGATGCATATGTGTGCTTAATTTAGGGTTTTAATTGTTACTCAATGCTTGCTTGATCTGCGGATGTCTTTCGGTTTGGGTTGGGTAATTAATTCGTGACTTTGTGTTTGCAAATTAATATGGTTAGTTGACTCTAATTGACCATAGAATTGAATATAAATTGTTTCCTTGAATTTTGTGTGCTGCTCTCTAAATAAGCTTAAAAGGATGATAGTTGTCGGGTAGTTGGGTTGGTCAATGAACTAGGGTAACATTATCTCAAAATGAAGTGTCCTAGGAACTTGATTAGCTTGTTATTCCGTGTTAATTATAGAAATCAGTGGTAGCTCCTTCTAGCCTAAGGTGCCTTAGATTGTTTCGAGGGTAATTAGGTTCAGTTGAAGTGGGAAGGACTTAAAAGGGGAACCACTTGTCCGGGCGTTAGAGTAATCAAATAGGAAGAACTCAAAAGGTGAACTAATCAAACCAGTAAGCGTATTCTAGTCTTTAGGTATTCTATCATTAACATCCGGAGAGTGATTCGCGGGCTCGTAGAGTTTCTATAGGTTGTGTATTAAGATCCCGGTTCCATCAAAATTGTCGAAGCCGAGCGAGGTCGTTAATGCTAATTAGGATTCTAGGTCTAGGTGGTACCTTTCTCATTCTGAATTTTCCTAAGTTCTCTGAGTCGGTTATTAGTTAGATAGCCAACTTAGTTAATTTAATTATCTAATTATTTTTAAAATCAAATTCTCAAATTTCCATTCTTAGGTATAGGTTGTGTCTTGTCTAGAATAGTGTCTCTAGGGTTCGATAATCCCGGTCTTCCTTAGCTTTACTATAATCCGATAGGTACACTTGCCTTTAGGGTTCGGTTAGTTTTAGGATTTTTGGTAAAATTTAGGTGTGTTTAGGTCTAGGTTAGGTCTAGGTTTTAATTAGTATTTTTAGCGTAGTTCCAAACACATCAAGTTTTTGGAATGCTCATAAGTTCCACATTCCATCTAATTCTATCATTCTTTGGACATCTTTGTATCTAATTTAAGGGGGTGGAGAAAATCTAAAAGCTAAATCTTTATTAACCTTTACTTGTACTGAATATGATTTGGGATTAGGTTGAACTTGATTTTTCTAGAGTGGGACACATAGGCAGACTGAACTATATTTGGTAAATTATAAACACCTTGGGAGCTTAAAAGATGGTGGTTGGGTTAATCGGATCGAAATATCGATAATTGCTACCGGGATGTAAGTATGCTAATTGAAAAAATAAATTAATGAGAAATAATAAATTAGAGGTTGAGTCACTGGTTACGATTCCATTGCGGTATTTTTCGAGGACGAAAAAAGACTAAGTGTGGGGATGTTTGATGTGTCGTAAACACATCCTATATTTCCCGTGTATTTTGTATATAAATTCAGTCGAGTTTGAGTCATTTTTATTTAGTTTTTATCTATTTTATAGTTTTTAAGTTTTAATGTGCTAATGAGTCATTTTTGTATAATTTAGTGTGAGTTTGAGTCTTTTATTTTTAATTGTGTTTATTAGGTCAAATGTGCTTTAAACGTTTTTCAATTATAATTGTTTGTAGGTTGATATAATTGCCTAATGGGATGGTATGCCATTTTATAAAAGTTCAAGGGCTAAAAAGATTAATTATGAAGTTCGAGGGGTGGCGTGTCAATTATAAAAGAAGGAGGACCGGCGTAGAATTATATTAAAGATGAGGGGCTGAATTGAAAGTTTGTATAAAATTCATATCATGCGATGCATGATTCTGGATCAAATTTAATTCGAAGAAAGTGGAACCGACTATTTTGTCGGCTATCAATTGCAAACGAGACGCTTGCGGGAGTTTATTAAACTAGCGATACGCTAGTTTTGACAAAAACCGCAGCCCTATATCTCCACGTATTTAAATCTCATGTGGAACCATTCGAGGGTTAATTAATTCCAGCCGACTACAATTTGGCACCATACAATTCTAATTCACAGCAGATCACGAAGAACTTACCCCAATAAGTGTTGGATATGGACGGAAGCTTGGCACAACTGGGGGCTGACTTGTGTCAGTTGAAATATTTATCCTCACCGGGCTTGGCTCCACAAAAGTACTTTCAACATCAAGAAATTGCCTTTCCTCATGAACTGGGCTTTGTTCATTCAGAATAGGACTTTTAGTCTGCATTGGTGTTGGTTCTTGAACACTAGCTTGGGCATCAGCTTGAGTTGAGCTTTCAACATTTGTCGGTTCAGTCACATTCACAATTCTGAACATTTGCACCTCTGGGTTCAATCACCATCACCCCTAAGTTTGTCTTCTGAAACTTAAACCTGATAGTTCTAGGATCAGCTCTCTTTCTTGGTGAGGGTACACGCATAGGAATAGGTTCTACAAGTACATCATCCACTGTAAAATGAGCATCCAACTCCTGTGGAATTGAGCCACTGCTAGAAGAGGAATTCAAGTCATCCCTCGTTCTCTTGTGACTAATGGCCCCTAGATCCCCATAGATATCGTCATTCAGATTCTCATGTTTAGGGAAAATGTCATCCATCACATTTTCTTCATCAGAAGGTATATTCTCTGTTTCTCCCTGAACATTCACAGGTACAGTTGCTACCACATCATGGTCTTCAGCAACAGACACATTAACAGGATGAACTTCCGGCTCAAATCTTCTTCTTGTTCTTGCTCCCTTGCAACTTCAGGGAAGGCACCTCTTTTAGACCATTCAAGTCTTCCTTGAAACATATTCTTTCCTCTTCTATCTTGGGTTTGCAAACCAAACACTCCACTATCCATGAATTTGATGTCCAGATTCTCAATCCTTTCTTGAATCATTGAATACTTCTTCATAACCACCATATGCACGAACCTTGGAGTCATAAGAAATTGTTCTCTGGCACTTAAATCAGCATTGTCAATCCAATCCATCAGCATCATCTTTGAAAAATTAAAATCCCAGTCCAGGGCCAATGCAACAAACGTTGTTCCATGCACCTTGTTTAGCTGATCAAAGCTTGTTCTCTTGCCCAAGAAGGATTTCTGCATGTAGTGTGCCAGACATCTCTAGTAGTGTGGCAATAACATTTTGAACATCGGAGGGAATTTGCCTTCATACCCCCAAAGACTTTGCACCTTCTAATACTATGGTCTTTGAATACTCTATTGTGTCTTCAGCTTTGTCATTAATATTCAATCCTTGACGAATGTCTTCTTCAGTAATCTCAATCTGGCGGTTCTGAACGGTTGCAGTGATCCTTGTTTTATCTGCATTTGCCCTTGCAGTTCCCCATAATTCTCTGACGAGTTGTTCATCGATCAGCACACTTGTCCTGAGAGCATGATTGATTTTGCATACGTTCAGTCCAGCTATTAATGAGCAGAATAACTGCATGTGTCTCTCAGGAGGGTCGTCAAGATAAGCAGGTATCCAGTGATCCCTCTCAAAGTGAATCTCTTCGTCAAGCATATCTTCTGCCATCTGAGAAAACGAGACAAATGCATCAGGTTGAAACTCAACAAAGAGCAATTGTGTTTGTTAACAACATATTGAAGTTCAATTGATTATCACAATATTTCGTTTTAAAAAAAAATTAATTTAAACTTTCAAGGTAAGAATTTGATTTTGAAACACGATTTCAGTTTGATGAGATTTTAAAAACATTTTTAGTTTATTTAATTGTTTACGATTTTATATCACATTTTAACTGTGTTTACGATCAACTATTCAGGTTTACGATCCAGTAATTGGGTTCACGATCGGGACAAAACTGGTCCAATCGTAATCATGAAGTCCAATCGTAATCAATGTCGAAAACACACGGAATCATGAACGCCGATCGTAAACATCGGGATCGTAAACACCATCGGAAACTCCGATCGGAAACTCGAAACGTCGTCTTCAACCTCTCGATGATCGTAAACGCAGGAATCCGCCATTGTTGTACCGGTAACATCTCGTAAACACTTCAAAACTCATCATATATGCAAGATAAACATCTAACACTACCTTTATCGTTTAGCAATCACACCGACGGCTTCTAAATACGAGAAATCCCCTCGAAATACAGTTAAAGATGATGATGATCACCGAGGGAGCATAAAACACAAAAAGCTGTGAATAAACCGACGAGATGACAAGAAAGCAGTCGATTAAAGTGGGTTTTCTGGTCGGAAAAAGAGGGCGAAGGTAGTGGTGTGCCCTGTTCACTCAGAAGATTGCCGGAGATGCTCGTAATCGTTTTTCCGGCGAGAGGAGGCGGCGGTTAGGGTTTCTATGGCTGGGATCGGAAACGCAGAGAGAGGGGAGAGAGATCGTAAATGTGGATCGGAAATGAGGGGTTGTGGGGTTTTGTTGATAAAAAAATTCAAATATGCCCCTCAAGAATTTCAAAACATATAAAAACTCTCAAACCTCTATTTAAGTGATAAAACACTAAGAAATGTTGATTTTGAAAAGTTGACAATTGCAAAACTTCCCTTCAGACTCATACCCCGAGTATCTGATCATGATCATAAAAGAAATTTAAATTTAAATATTCACAGACCTAAAAAAACATGAATATAAAAAGCATAAATTTAAGATAACCTAAAACCGAGATCAAAATATACTTGCCTTGAAGCTGATGCTTTTCATGGATCAAACCAGACTTATCTTTGACTGAGGAACCCTTTTCAGCTTCTGTTACTTGACGCTCTAGACAATTGCCAGAATTTTATACCACACAAACTCACATCAAGTTATTTTGAAGTGCTTAATTATGGTACAATATTACCGTCATGTTTAATCGTCCCCACACCCAATTGTTCATAGCAAAACCTACCCAACCTCAGAGTTTATTGAGGATTCACAAACCCCCAACTTGAGGATCCATGCAACACGGTCATGACAAACACTTATTTCTTTAATTATCAGTTGGTGATCAGGTCGGCCGCATAAGCACGCAGAGAAGACCAAACAAAATAATTATTTTATTATTATTATTATTTTTTTCATCTTTCTTTTTGTTTTTCATTTTTCTTTTCTGAGGTGTTGTCATAACAGCAGAACATAGCGTGTGAGAGAGTGAATACTAGGTATAATTACCACTCTCAACCCGTTTTTGCTGGGACTCAGTTTTTTAAACCATGTAAACTAGGACGGGAAACTAAACATATATAGAAGTTAAGTTTACTGCACTTACATTGATGATCATAGTTTTGGGTTGAGCTTACCGACAAATCATCCTTGAGCAATCTTTCACTTCAGCCTTACACGTGTCAGTCTCCGATTGTCTTGGACATTTATATCATTTCCTACCAGCTCAAGACAAACAAAAGACTTCATAAAAACCTTAAACAGATTTTTCAGATTTTCTGAAACAATGACATTTCTTCCCCTGTTTTTATGAGGCTTTTGAAACAAAAAACACCAAATTTTTTTTATGAAAAACAACTATGTACAAACAGTTCTGATCAGATCATTCCTCGAAGGCAATCATCCTTAGGCCTTTAACACACATTTCAAAATTTGGACGAGGAAGGGATTTTGTGAAAAGGTCAGAAACATTTTGATCTGAGCTTACCTTTTCCAACTGAATCAACTTCCTATCATAGCAATCACGAATGAAATGTACCTTGATATCTATATGCTTTGTTTTGGAATGTTGAACATGATTTTTAACAATTTGCAGAGCAGCAGCATTATCACAAAAGATTGGAGTATTAATAAATTACATACCATAGTCTGTGAGCTGCATTCTGAATCCATACTACCTATGAGCATCAGCTGATGCTGTCACATATTCAGCTTCTGCAGTTGACTTGGAAACGGTATGCTGCTTCTTGCTCTGCCAAGAGATGAGTCTGTCTCCCAAGTACTGACACCCTCCAGTTGTAGATTTCCTGCCAAGGTCACTACCTCCATAATCACTGTCAGTAAACGCAAACAATTGAAAATCAGTATTCTTAGGATACCAAAGTCCAAGCCGAGGATTGTCCTTCAGATATCTAAAAATACGTTTAATAGCAACTAAATGAGAGAGTTTATGATTAGCCTGATAGCGTGCGCACACACACACACTACATGCATGATATCGGGCCTGCTGGCTGTTAAATACATGAGTGATCCGATCATCGAACGATACATGAATTCACTCACTGATTCTCCATCTGCATCTGCTGTTAGTAGAGGTCTCGATGCCATGGGAGTGGAGATGGGTTTGGAGTCCTGCATCTTGTACTTTTCTAGAATCTCATTCACATATTTTGCTTGATGAATGAGAATTACAGTTTCATCTTGTTTTACTTGTAATGCCAGGAAAAAGTTCATCTCCCCTTGATTACTCATCCCAAACTTCTTCCTCATGATATCCTCAAACTCGGTGCATAAATCTTCATTTGTAGATCCGTAAATGATGTAATCCACATACACTTGCACCATGATGATATCATCATTCACCTTTTTTCTAAACAAAGTTTGATCAACCACTCCCCTGATGTAACCATTCTCCACCAAATGTTTTGATAGAGTCTCATACCACGTGCGTGGAGCTTGATGCAAACCATATAGGGCTTTATCCAGTAGATATACATGATCTAGATGTTCCTCATCCACAAACCCTGGCGGCTGAGCCACATAAACTTCTTCATTCATTTTAGCATAAAGGAAGGCTGTCTTCACATCCATCTGATGCACTGTGAAGTTGAGATATGTTGCTACAGCAAGAAATATTCGAATTGCTTCCAATCTCGCCACTGGTGCATACACCTCATCATAATCCACCCCGTAAACCTGTCTATGACCTTGAATAATCAGCATGGCTTTATTCCTCACAATTACACCCATATCATCTTTCTTGTTCTTATACAACCATCTTGTGGGTATAACCTTTTTATCTTCTAGTCTTTCCACTAGACGCCACACTCCCAATTTTGAGAATTGATTCAGTTCAATGTGCATAGCCTCCATCCAACTCGAATCTTTAAGTGCTACCATCACATTTGGAGGCTCTATTTGGGAGATAAAACATGAGTACATGCAGTGGTTGATGTCACCCGTGCGGCTTCTAGTGGTGACCCCTGCTGACACTGGTCCAACCACATTGCTGAGAGGATGATCTCTGTTGATTCTTGTCGTTTAAACATCTTACTGAAATAGAAACAAGCAGGTTAGTATCATTAACATTATTGTTCATACCTTGGATTTCTGACTCCTTCTGATCATCATGAGTTCTTAAAGATTCTGGAACATTCATAACATCATCCTTAGGAGCTGCTGCTGATACACTGTCTCTAACATTTTCAACAGATCGTCTTACTTCAGGAGCTGGAACAATGATGTCTTCTTCTTCTTCCAGACCAGGAAACATGATTGAGTAGTTGAAACCTTCAAACAATTATCCATAATCAAAAATCCAGTCTAGTCCAGTTCCTGCATTAGATGGACTGTCTTCCAACCAGTCAACGTTGAATGCCTCATTTATCATTTTGGTGGTTTTGTGTCACACCCCGGTCAACGGTTTCGGGTGTGAGCGAGAATGGAATCATAGTCGAGGATACATAGAACACTTCTAATAATTTAAAAACTTCATAAAACATTAATACTATTTCATTGCAGCGGAAAAGGTGGTGGAAACATTAATGTCTTACATATTTTGAAAACATAATTCTTAAACGATTATTAAAAGCATAAAATGGTTAAGCTGGATAGTCGGGACTATGACTCCAAGGACAGGTCCGATAGCGTTTGTAAGCCCCATTTGCATGTCTTCAGAAAGTCTTGTCAATTACCTAAGAAATCATGAATATAAAACGGGTCAACATAAAGTTGGTGAGGTTCACAGGTTTAGGACTCGATAGTTAAACAGTTGTAAAACAGTCGTAGAACAGTTTCGGTATACTTAAATATTATCAGGGTTTATTGTTGTGGTTGTATGATCTCACCTGAACCTTGATTTCAAATACTAACGGTTTACCCACCCGGCATCTCTTGCCCAGAGATGTTAAACAGTGCAGAATAACTGACGTGTACCCCCAGACAATCCGGAGTCAGAACTGGAGCTACCAGTTAGGGTAGGGTTGTCAACCCAAATAGATCTACTCACTAGCTATCGTTTCGTACAGAACTAATTGAAATCAATTAATGATGGGATTTTCGGTTGTACAAACGTTTATAACGATAATGTACCAAGTTGGGCAATCAGTAAGAGAACAAGTAGTCATACGGCTAACAAGTAAACCATAATATTAAGTAAAAAGCATTTAATCAGTTTTCATGATTTCTCCCCCAAGTATAAAACAGTTAAAAGGAAAAAGGGGCCGTGAAACTCACAGATTCAGCAGATAATCGGAAAGTAAGCAGTGAAGGACGGTAGCACGTAACGCCCTAAATAATTAAATAACATATGCATAAGGTCTATGATCATTTGAGTAACATAAGTCACCCAAGTGATACCGGTCAAGTCTTGACGTTTTAAGTCCGTTTGTATTATTGAAAACTCGTTAACTTGTATTTATTTATTAAATACATTTATGGTTATTTATATTTATGTCCAATAAATATAAATAAATAATCATCTTTCAATAATTAAATCAAGTCTTGAACATTGAGTAAAAAAAAATAATAATGTTTATTATTATTTTCACAAGTTCGAATAATTATTTTAATTAAATAATTACTTGTTCGATTTGTTAATCTTGCAATTTATAATTATCTCAATAATTATGATTAACAATTCTTTAGTGAATAAAACAAAGTTTAAGTTTCCTTGCAAATAATTATTTGTCAAAATAATTATCAATGTTTGTTTTATTTATAAAACATAAATCTTTAGGAAAAACATTTAAAGTTTTAAACGTTTAATCATTTTCAAAGGTAAGTTAATATTTCAAGTTCATGAAATATTTTAATAGAAAACGTTGATAAAAATGTTTTTGGCGACGCTTGGATTTATAACGTTTGATTTATAAAACTTGACTTTTATTTAAAAATCTCCGACGAACGTTAGTCCGTCTTTGTTTACTTTGTGTTTATCAAAGGAGTATTAAAAGTCCTTGTACATATTTTAATCCAATGATTTGTCTTGGTTTATTTTTATAAAAATCTTTTATGAAAACATTTATTTTCAAATGTAATCTTTTTATAAAAATGTCCATTTCTAGCAAGTTTCAAGAAAGGTTAAAACTTGTAATAAATCCAAGTATTTATGTCAAATTAATCATTTGACATAAATATTATCCTTATCAAATCTAGCATTTATTTTTATTCTTTTTGTCCAATCATTAAATCATTTGTCATAAATTCATTTCTTACTAAATCTAGTAAGAACATATATTCTTTTTGTCCATTTTTATAAATCATTAGTTACTTTAGTGATTTAAGTTTATTTCTAAAGTCCATGATTCTTAGCTTATATATTTGTTTATTATAATTTCATGTAATAAGTTAACATAATATAACATGGTTTATATTGTTAGTTAACATTTTCAATAAATAACATGAATTAATAAATAATCAACCAACATATATGTGTTGGGACCAAATATATATTTAAATGCAATCTACTAACATAATAATGTTAGGACATGAAACATAATTAAATCTACTAACACATTACATGTGTTAGGACCAAAAGCAAATAATAACAAGTAATATTATTTAGTCTTTCTTTTTAACTCAAGGTTATGTAAATTTGCATATGAGTGATCATGATGATCTTAGGTGCACTTGAATACTTTCCATAGATTTCTTCAAGTGTTTCACCCCATTCTCTTGGCTACTTTAAGTTCCTAGAACACCATGAGAATGTTTAAAGATCATAAGAAGAATGGAGGTTTAAGAAGAGAGATTTTTGATGATCAACTCAATATGCAAGTATTTAATTTACACTTTATTAATATGAAGAGGCTTGGGTTTGCAAACAACCAACTTGAAATCCATGGATTTC
>JBCNJP010000010.1:61983637-62021305 GCA_039602395.1 Deinandra increscens subsp. villosa | reverse complement strand
GACAATATAACACTTCGTGTAAGTTCGTAACGTGTTTTAAGTTCATGAAATGAGTTAATAGCTCGGATCGGTTTGATAAAATATAAAATGTTAAATTTTATATTTATTTTCTTATTATTGAAATTCCACCGTTAATATACGAAAGACGTATTATTCTACGTACGTATATATATATATATATATATATATATATATATATATATATATATATATATTTAGTTTAATGTGGAATCGAAGTCGGTTAAACATTTAACTATCACAGTTAATCACGTATTAAAGCAGTAAATCACATAATTATCACGTAATTAAAAAGTCAACAAAAGTCAACGGAGAGAGGTTTGACCTGATTTGGACGGGTTGTCACATTTTGTTGTAGACTCGATAAGCACTATTTGCAGAATATCCGACAAAGTAGCATTCATCAGCCTTTGCTTCGAACTTCCCCACATCAGACTGAATTAGGACTGTGCAAGGACACCCGAAGGTCTTAAAGTACCCCACCCTTGGTTTTTCTCCATAAATAATCTGATAAGGCGTCTTCTCATGCCGCTTGTTCAATAGTACCCGATTCTGCACATAACAAGCGGTGTTGACTGCTTCAGCCCAAAAGAAAATTGGTAATCTCGCTTCACACAACATCGTTCTGGCAGCTTCAATGAGTGTTTTGTTTCTTCTTTCAGCAACACCATTCTGTTGAGGTGTGTATGGTGCACTGTACTGCCTTTCTATACCTTTCTCTCCACAGAACATATTCAATTCACCATTTTTAAACTCTGTTCCGTTGTCTGATCTTATTGCCTTCACTTTCTTACTCATCTGATTCTCTATGAGAGTAACGAACTGTTTCACCAGTTCTGGAGTTTCATACTTGTTTGACAAAAAGAACACCCAAGTAAACCGAGAGAAGTCATCCACTATCACCAGACAATTCGTCATTTTAGATCGATGTGGTAACTTGTGCTGCTTCCCCTTAGCACATGCAACACACTTCTCAATTGATGTGAAGTCCTTGATCGTGAGATTTCAAACATGCTCTCCCTTTGCCAGCTTGTTCAGATTCTTCATGTTAGCATGTCCCAAACGACGATGTCATAAAAAAGCCAGATTTTCATTTTGGTTTGAAATAAGACAGGCTACGTTAGATGGCGGAGGATTACCCATGTTGAGCAGATAAGAATTTGCTCTTCTTGGTGTACGCATCAAGATACACTCCTCAGGATGAAGGAGCGCATGATGAAGGCTGATCAGGGTGATGATCAGCGCAAGATTAACACACGACCTAATTACCATAAATCTACCTTGCTAAGCTAGACTCCACATATTTATAGGTGACCTTGCCCAACGTACCAGCATACCCAACGTACCATTTGGTATGCTGCTAGCGTACCAATTGGTATGCTGCATGGTACGTTGGCAACCTAGCCTAATTCACAATCTAGACTATTACATAATTCGCACAGTAACGACCACACCCGGAACATGCTCTAACAAGGGAGTTGGTGGTATAATAGGTACATGTGTATAACATAGTTTTTAGGTATACTTTAAGTGTTTCGTCGTTACATATATATATTTTTTCCAATTTTTCTTTACGTGACGTTATAGCAATGCAACTGTTTTATTTCACTACAGCAACATACGGTTAGTGAAATCTAGTTAAAGCATATTAGATAGTTTAAAGTTAATTTTTTTAAACGACCAACAAACAAAATCTTGACTCAAAAAGAGACCCTACTGGATAAACGGAGCTTCTACGTGAGCCGAGTCAACAACAGTTAGAGTGGCAAACCTAGGATTTGTTTTGATGGGGTTCAAAAATTTTCGTCCTTCGATCGTCCACCCCTATATACAATCTTTTTTAGACCGGTTCGATTTGGGTCGGGTCGGGTCATGTTACATTATAAAAAAATCAACTTAAAATATAAAAATGCATAACAAAAGTGATATCATACGTCATCCGGTCACCGCCTCGCCGGTCTTCGCCGCCTCACCGGATCTAGAGTCGATCGCTACTCTCTCCGTGACCTTCATAGCTCGCTGCTCTTCTATGTGATTCAGTGATTGTCGTGCGCACCTACGGAACAAATGACCTTCCATATTTATGAGGATTTTTTTAAGTTTTAAGTATATTATAATTAATTGGGTATGGATAATTGGGTTTAGATAATTTGTTTAAAACCATAAATATTGTTGTGTTAATTAATTGGGTATTAGTTTTAAGTATATTATAATTAATTGGTATGGGTATTAGTTTTATAAGCTGTGTTTGGCGCACTAGCTGAAAAGCTGATAAACTGCTAGCTGATAAAAAATAACGTTTGATAAAAATTAACTGAAAAACGTAAAATGACATAAAAGTACATGTATATAAATAAATTCAAATTTAAAAACAAAAATATTAATAATTTTTGTTTAAAAGGGGTATTATTGGGTTAATTAATTGGGTATTAGTTTTAAGTATATTATAATTATTGGGTATGGGTATTAGTGTTGAAATCTTGAATCATATTTTTAAAACTACAAATTAGTTTTTTTTTTAAAGTTAAGGGTCGGTGTAAATATTTAATACGGTTCAATCACCAAATTTCTTAGGGTTCGTTGAGAAAAAGAAAAAAAAATACTACACCGTCACAAAATTTCATGGGTGTCGGATGAACCTGTAGACATAAACCTAGGTCCGCCACTAAGCAGTTAAGTCCAATGTTTTAAAAACCGGTTTTTTAGTTGAACCGGAAAACTTTCCGGGGCCGGTTCGACCGGTCGGACCGGTTAGACCGGCCGGTTGAACCGGTTAGGGGATTTATATATATATTTTTATAAAAATGTTAATAAATTTGTACACCACAACGAAAATAGTTAAAATACAATGATAATCCACTAAAAAATAATACCAAATTGGTATTTCATAATAATATATAAGTTTTAAACTTTAAAAAATAATAAAAAAATAACAATAAATTTTAAAAAAATAATTTTTTTTTTAAAACTGTCAGAAAACCGGTTGAACCGGACCGGTTGAACCGGAAAAAACCGGAAAACCGCCCGGTTCAAAACGGTCCGGTTATGTCTAAAAAACCGGGGATTAAAAAACTGGTATGATAACCGGTTGGCGGTTGAACCGGTTGAACCGGTTTTTAAAACATTGGTTAAGTCCATTTCAAAAAATCTCACATCCGCAAATGAGCCGAAGATGCCTTGAGTCTTTTCTTACCATCCGGCCAAAAATAACCGATGGTTAAGTCTAAAATAGTGTTCAACGAAACTCCATTGTTGACCCAACTTTCTCTATATCTCTTCGTGCGGAAACGAACGCGAGGGGCTGTGCCATTCTCGAATCAACTCAAAAACTCCATTGTTTACCCGTCTCTATGCTCGGCTACTCCTAACTAAAACCTGATTATCGGGTAAGTATCACACACATGACCTAATTATCGTCTTTATAAACTTATACGTCCTTGAATTTATTCCAGATGCCACTGCAACTCAAATTGGTCATTGAATCGAGTTTTGGTCTTTTCATAATTTCAGAGCGGTTATAAAATTTAACTTCTCAAACTAACGGCAAACTTGGTTCAATTTTTTCGATCCGGTAGAGGATCCTTGAGTAACTAACTTGGCAGCCAAGTTACTTCACAACTTTCTCTGCAATTGATCTGTTTTTTTTTGGCCTCTTCTGGTGTATGATATGAAATTATTGCCTAGAAACACGCAGATCTCCTTGAATCAATACATTAGGTCAGTTTTTGATCTACTCCAATACCAGTTAGGTGCTGTTTCGTATATGTACTTAGTTTCCCAGTAAAGAAGGCTAACACAGTTCTTGCAACAGCAAGGTAGAGCATCTTAGGTACCATCTTTCTGTAAATTTGAGATTGGAGTTTGTAGTTAGGGGTCCATACGAGTGACCACTTGTTGGAAAACTTACAAATCGAATCAAATAAACCATATTCATTACGGTTCGGTTCCAGTTCAAAACCAAATAAACCATATTCAAACCGTATAAACCGTATTCAACGGAATAACATATTTTGCAAACTTTAAACATACAACCAAAACAAATATGACATGAAGTGAACAAAAACAAATATGAAGTTTCTTTTTGCATACATACGACATACAACCAAAATACCGATAGTTTAAACAAAAAAAAACTACAAACTTTTCATGCAAAATAGAACTTCCAACACATGAAGTGAACAAAAACAAATATGAAGTTTTTTTGCCAATTGCCATGCAACATTGTCGTATAACTCTTCAATAAATCTCGACCGTTATCCTTCTCATGTCTACAAGAAACAAAAATAATTAAATAAAAAGATTAGGTGTTAAACTATATAATATAATAATAAAATATGTTGCTAAAAATAAAAATAAAAATATTTAAATGACCTTCTTTCAGTTTATCAAAGTTTTTAACGTTTTCTTCTACATTGCAATTAACACTATTTGAACAAATTCAATCTTGACAACAAATCAAAGCTTCAGCAGTTTTAGGGGTTAAAGAACTCCTAAATGAGTCAAGCACTCTACCTCCTGTGCTAAATGTAGACTCGGAAGCTACTGTTGAAATAGGAATGACTAATATATCACGAGCAAGAAAAGACAATACAGGAAAATTATATATATATATATATTATATGTATATATATAAAATTTATTTGGTTTAAATGGATAACCAAATAACCCAAATAAACCGAATAAAAACAAAATCCAAAACCATAACCAAACCGTAAACCGAATTCACAATTCGGATACGGTTTGAAACCGTATCGTAAACCGAATTCACAATTCGGATCGGTTTATTTGGATACGGATACGGTTCGGTTTTTTTGGTTTTTTCGGATTTCGGTTATTTCTGCACACCCCTACTTTTTTGTCATACATTAACTAATTAACTATAGTTTTCATACGCATATTTTGCTAGAGGCAGTACCCTTTATAAACTCAGTTACCTAAGTCCCTTATTTTTGAATTTTCAACTGGTATTATATCACTGGGATACACTGATAGAAACTAAGAATCACAAGTAAGTAGTCAAATGATTTTATTGATAAGAGAAGGGACTGATCTCCGGATACAATGAAACCAAAACATAAATTATCAAGAGATGATTCAATCAGCAAAAATAAATAAGTATTTAAAGATCAAAAGAGATCCTTTACTCTTTTATTTCTCAACCCCTAGCCTATCAACCTAGGTTTGTTCTAGACCCATTCATTGTTGATAACTAGACCAAATAAAGGATCCATTACTCCATCAGGAGGGATCTGAATCAGCAGTGGCCCAGGACTTGGGGTCGTATCAATAATACTTCTACTTCTACCCCAAAGAAATGACTTGTCCTCAAGTCGAATGGGAGCAGGGCAAACGAAGTTCTGACCGGTGCTAATGAGCCAACACTGTGCTGAGGACTGCTGGAAAGTAGCATGATTGTGTGTCCCTGTTGTTGCCCTGCATAACTTGTGTGTCTTGCCCTCAACTTGGATAATAAAAAAACATCTCGTCCCAATTCGCTTGGATCGTGTTCAGGAAGGACAACCATCTAATACTAAGCACCACATCTGCACCACCAAGTGAAAAGGGATACAAATCTTGTGTTATTTTGAAGTTTGATAGTTGTAGTGAGACATCCCTGCAAACCCGATTGCAGCAAATGATATCCCCATTCCCAATCTGCATTCCAACCGAATTGATGGATTGATACAATCAAAGGGAATCGGAAATGAAGTTATGAGTGGACCCACTACCTACCTATGTTGGTAAATCGCTCTTGTCATTTATTAGTATTATTATTATGTTAACGGGTCAAACATATTATTTATGGGTCGGTGGCCATGGTCATTAGGTTGTATGTAATACGAGAGCCCAACCCGTCCAAACGATGTTGTAGTTAAAGTGGGTCATTAGTTTCTGTTAGGGGCTGTTAGAACCGTTAGTCGGTTATGATAGGAAGTTATTTTCTAATAGAGTTAGTAGTTCCGTTAAGTCGGTGTCATATAAATAGGGGGGTTGGACTTGTAAATCAATACGTTCAATCAATTTCAGTTTTCCTATTTTCTCTCTGATTTCATACGCACACAACAGTACTTATTTTCATTCCACACACAATATTCGATCATGCTTTCTAAACTGAAGGAGCGCATGAAGATTGAAGATCATGATCCATTGAGGGCTGATCATTCTGATCAGCGACATACCTGTGATCGAAGGCAGAATATCAGTGGTATCAGAGCATAGTTACACAATTCGCCTACCCCCCTACGAATTACGATCTGGTTCGTCCGTACCCAAATGCGGTACTTTTGCGTACCGGGATCGTTCGGGATCGCGATTTCAATTCAATAATCAACGATTTCACATATAATTGGGAACGTACCTGATTTAATTTGGATCGCGATCTGAATTGATTTGGTTCGCGATCTGAAGGAGACGCAGTCGCAGATGCGACCAATTTTGGAACAGCGTTCCCTGTTTACATGGAAGTTTAATCGACTCCTATTTCCCTCCAATTAGAGATAGCGATGCTTATTTGGGGCACGCATTTTGTTTGAACTTGTTTTGGTACTGCTATTTAAGTTCTATTATATTTTGATTGTTTGGAATCTAGTAGCTTTGGATGTTCATAGAATCGTAGAACTTTGGATGTTCTCATTTTGTTTACATGGAAGTTTAATCGACTCCTATTTCCCTCCAATTAGAGATAGCGATGCTTATTTGGGGCACGCATTTTGTTTGAACTTGTATTGGTACTGCTATTTAAGTTCTATCATATTTTGATTGTTTGGAATCCAGTAGCTTTGGATGTTCATAGAATCGTAGAACTGTGGATGTTCTCATTTTGTTTGAACTTTGAACATTATTAAGTGTGTTTAGGACCTTTAGGTCTGATCCATTATTATAGTTTTTGGTACTGCAGTTTGATCCATTATTACAGTAGCTTTATGAATATTCAAGTTTTGGAATTTGGTTTGTATTTTTATGAATATTCACATTTTGGAATATGGTTTGGATAATATAGTAGCATTATGAGTAGCTTTATGATGTTTATTCATGTTTCCTTAGCTTAGATTTCGTAGTTGGTAGTTTGGTACTATTTAAATTCTTATGGCTGCAATTGTACCATATTATCTGGTACATCGTATTATATTATTTGGTACATCGTACCGGAGCGTACCGAAATGAACCTACCCCCTACGTACCGAATTTTAGAGACCTAGCGAATTGCGTACCCGTATTACGTACCCGTACCGAAGCGTACCGCGAACCAGGTGACTATGTATCAGAGCAAGGGGCGATCCAGGGAGGGCAGATAGGGCAATGTTTTAGCGTTCAAAAACGTTTTCCTGTGGGGAGACAAACCAGTCTCCATCATCATCATCATAGGTTGCAGAAGGGAGGAATGCGAGTCCTTAAGAGAAACAGGGTTCGAAGGGTTATAACCACGGGGGCCAGACGGGCCAGACCAGTGCGAGAGGCAAAGGAGAGGCAAAGGGGTGACTGTGGGTCTTTCGAAATTAAATCTGCAAAGCGGAGTTGCGGATAAGGGAAAATCGGTGATGGTGGATGAGGGACAGAGTGGAACCAATGCCAGACGGGCAAGGGGTTCGAGAAAGAAGGTTAAAATATAAAAAAAAAAACGGTTAAAATAATCAATTTATTATGGTTGACAAATTGTTGATTAGTTTTTTTTAGAATAATCAAATTATTGAGTAAATTAATTAAATTCACATCAAGTTTGTCAATTTTTTTTAAATGGAAAGTTAGTTTTACAAATTTGGTAACTATACTTAATTGATAATTTAATAAATTGATTACTTGAATGTGGTTTTGACATTTGGCAATTCTGATGTGGACCTCCTAGAAATGAGACATGTGTCATCCATTTTATTACTTTATTAGGATTAAAGATATATATATATATATATATAGGGTTAGGTTCAAATGAGAACTTTTTCTTTTGAGAACTTTTGAGAACCATTCTGAGCCACTAATTTTCAGGGGGGAGCATTCAAATTCATGGGGGGGATTTCCATATATATAAACTAGTGGCTTAGAATGGTTCTCAAAAGTTCTCAAACCAAATTGGTTCTCAAATGATCCTCTCCCTATATATGTATAGAGTTAGGTTCAAATGAGAACTTTTTATTTTGAGAACTTTTGAGAACTAAATCTCAACCACAAATTTCAGGGGGGGACCACTGCAATTCATGGGAGGGGGATACATGTAATAAACTTGTGGCTCAAATTATTTCTTTTTAGTTCTCAAATCCAATTGGTTCTCAAATGATCCTCTCCCTATATATATATATATATATATATATATATATATATATAGGGTTAGGTTCAAATGAGAACTTTTTATTTTGAGTACTTTTGAGAACTAAATCTCAACCACAAATTTCAGGGGGGGGGGGGGACCACTACAATTCATGGGAGGGTAGATACATGTAAATAAACTTGTGGCTCAAATTAGTTCTTTTTAGTTCTCAAATCAAATTGGTTCTCAAATGATCCTCTCCCGAGAACCAATTTGATTTGAGAACTAAAAAGAACTAATTTGAGCCACAAGTTATTTACATGTATCTACCCTCCCATGAATTGTAGTGGTCCCCTGTCACACCCCGCCCGCACGCTTGCCACCTGTCAGGCACGGGGAGGTGTTGTGAAAAACAGGCTGTCAATATCAGATACACGCGGAAGCAACAGATAATATATATTAAACAATCAATAACTTATTTACAGACAGCCTGATACTTTTATATCACTTGATGATAATAATAATAAGTTTGTTTCTAGTATCTAAACAGAATACTAGGTCACTGGGCCCGAAGGTTCTTGATATCATACTGATCGTATGCTTGACTCTTTGAAGGATCACCTGTCTGAAGGATCCTACTGATTTCCTGCAAAAATTTATAAATAAACTGTATCAACAACATGACGTTGTTGGTGAGCCGTACCCTAGCCTGTGAATAAACTGATGTACTGCGTTACTAATCCCGATGTCTTCCTACATGAATTGACTAGACACTACCAATAAGATGTATACATATTATGGAGTACAACACATGCACCAAATGTATCTAGTATTTACACAATTCATGCAATAAGTAGGTTTGGCAACTAGTAAAGCACGTATCTGTTGCACCTCAATATTTAATTGAGAGTGTCATAAAGTGTTGCACCTCAATATTAAATTGAGCGTGTCATAAAGTGTTTCACCTCAATACTAGATTGAGCGTGTCATAGAGTGTTTCACCTCAATATTAAATTGAGCGTGTCATAAAGTATTTCCTGGTAGGGATGATTACGGAACTCACCTGGTTTATTTGGCAACTTTAGCTGTGGTGATCTACTTTGGTGGTCGTACTAGTTCTGATATAGTCAACCTAATCCAATACAATAACAAGACTATTTATCATAATAATATCTTGCTTTAATTGTAATTTTGGTTTTATATTTTGTAAACTCAATGCTTGTTATGGTACTTTCCTATTTGTACATATATATATCAATTGTCATCTTGGTTCACAAAATGTCCTAACCTCAAATTTTATTGAGCTTGAATATTCTGTATTTAAACTGTTGCATAATGTAATACTAATATTGCAGAATGCAATACTAATATTGCATAATGCAATACTAAGTATTCTGACATTCGTGATCCGCGAATAGTGTTTAATCAGATTCTGGTAAAGAGTGTGTGTCATTTACCGCTTATAAGTTTTATCAAACTCGAATGTTTTTGTTTTTGGTATCGTTGCATAATGCAACACTAAATATCTATCTTTATTTAAACTTTGGAACTTCAAGTAATTTTATCTCGTTTATATTTTTACAAAAACTAAAGCATAAATTTTTGTATTAAACCGGTAATAACTAGTTTAGTTTTTGTGGGAAAGTTTGTAAATAAAGACGAGTGTTCTTGTTTCATAATGTTTTGCGGTTCATACAACATTTTAATTTTCATAACAGTTTTCGCGGGTCACGATACTCGCGTACAGGTATCACAATAATTATGAGATATAAGGACACGGTATACCTTCCGGTCGGTACGAGACTCGAACCCGGTTAGCCTTAAAATGCTAATCATCTCTGAATTTGACGTATAGATAGTCCATTCCATGTAGAATTTCGCCCCGGTTAATAATCCGTGCTCGGTTATCAGATTTGACTTTGTTTGACCATATAAAAACGTTGACCAGAATTGACGGGGTTTGACCCGGTTGACTTTTGTTGACCGATCATCCCAAATGGTTCAAATCAGCCCCAAATCACCTCTGTAACCCTCTATGCTTGGTTCTCAATCAAACAAAAACACCCATCATGGCTGGCCAGCGGTGGAAACCGCCACAATCCGGGTTCCGGTTCACTAAACCCACCGTATCACTTATCCGAGCAAATATAAAGCATCCAAACACTTTCAAACATACAAACCGGTCGCTAGCTTTCTTATACAAACAAAATGGAACCAAAATAAGCAACCACCACCACCACCGCATTCTGCCCGGCGGCCGGAGGCCATGGCCGCCGCCGGTTGGCCACCCAATATAGTGAACCGCCACCACAATCATTCTAACCTAAGGAATCCCCTCAAATCTGTGACAAATAATCGAGGTAGAAACATGTAGGTTACGATCGGGGCTTAGAATCATGAAGAAACAAGATAAGTATTGAAGAAAAAACCCCTAAATCGAACCACGTTTACCTTAGATCGAGCGAATCTGCGACTAAGATGGGTTCCCAGGGATGATTCGCCTTTGACCGGAGCTTCGAGAGGCACAGCCGCCGCCGCTGGCTACCGCCGCGGCAGCCGGAATCGCGGCTGCGCCGCTGCTGCTTCTGCTGCGCTGAGTTATACACGGACAGGAGAGAGAGATTCGGACAGGGGAGAGAGAGAGGAGAAGGCTGGATGGAGGTCGCTGCCGTGAGCCGCCGCTGGGACGCCGGCCGAGGGAGCTCGCCGGATTTTGATCGGACAAGAGGGGGAGCGGCTCTTCTTTCTTTCTTTCTGCTTTCTCACAATTTCAGCCTCACACACAAGTGTGTGTGTGGTGTAGTGTAAACAAAAGGGAAGTACTTTGTGTACTTAACCTAAGAAGTGTAGTACAATTTTATTTAAATATACGGGTATTATACCGCGATCTACGAGCCGTTAAACTGTCAAACATCTCGTAAATCATCCGTAATAATTCCATGACGACAGTAATCCTTATTAAACACTCAGAAAAATATTTATAACTCTACAGATTCATAAGAATCATCTCAAACGGTTAAACAATCAATATTGGTTAATATCATGTAGCCGTACGGTTTACCAATTTTACTATTTCTCGCCACCAATTCCCATGGTTATCATTTCTAATAGTCTTTGTGATGAATATTAACCTCCGCGTTAACATGGCCATTGTCATCACTCGTCAAATTATCAATTTCATGAATATGTCCGGTTATCTGATACGATAACTTATTTAATAAAGATTTTTGCCGGTTCCATACGAATCCAGCCTTTATCTTTCTGCAACGTCTTAAGTTATTTAATTATTAGTTAGAGCCCTTCTAACAATCATTATTTAGGAAGATTGGGCTTTTGTTGGGCCACGAATTCCTTAATGGGCCTGTTGGGCCTAACTGGGCTTACCGAATCCAATTTATAATCGCAAAAAATTTCCCTCTGATTTTAGCGGAATTTACAAGGTGTTACATCCCCCCCCTGAAATTTGTGGTTGAGATTTAGTTCTCAAAAGTTCTCAAAATAAAAAGTTCTCATTTGAACCTAACCCTATATATATATATATATATAGGGTTAGGTTCAAATGAGAACTTTTTCTTTTGAGAACTAAATCTCAACCATAAATTTCAGGGGGGGGGGGGGGGGTGGGGCCACTACAATTCATGGGAGGGGGATACATATAAATAAACTTGTGCCTCAAATTAGTTCTTTTTAGTTCTCAAATCAAATTGGTTCTCAAATGATCCTCTCCCTATATATATATATATATATATATATATATATAGGGAGAGGATCATTTGAGAACCAATTGGGTTTGAAAACTTTTAAGAACCATTCTGAGCCACAAGTTATATATAAGGAAATCCCCCCCATGAATTTGAATGCTTTCCCCCTGAAAATTAGTGGCTCAGAATGGTTCTCAAAAGTTCTCACAGAAAAAAGTTCTCATTTGAACCTAACCCTATGTATATATATATATTGCCATTTCGTGAAAGTTGAGTCAAGTCCGTTAGTGGGTTGTTAATTCTTGTAGGGGGCTAAGTGTCAATTCTAGATAAGTCGGGGTGTCATTTGTATTGTGTATATAAACAGTGTCTTGTAACGAACTGGATATGCTTTTCTGCTAATCAATAAACCGACTTTCCCTCTCTTTTTGGATCGAATCTCTCGATCGTTAGCTCCATCTCGAAATCGTTTTTTACAATTTGATTTCCGATAGCTAACAGTAGCTCAACCATTGTTGATCTTGAGCTGATTTCCTCAATTCGTAACATTGGTATTAGAGCCAGTGATCCTCGGCTCTTCAATTTCGTGAGTTTGTAAAGCAACAATGACGAGAAGGCAACCAATCGATTCGGACGGAGATACCAGCAATCCGGATGGTGATTCTATACTCAGCGATCGCGTTGAGGCGCATGCGAAGACTTTAGAGACAATTCAACAATTTATGACGACGATGACGTATCAGATGTCCCAATTGGCGGCAACGACAGCAGCGGCCGGTAATCGGATTAATCGCAACAACGGTGGTGAAGGTGAATCAGGTTACAATTTTGCAACGCGTTTAACAAAGATTGATTTCCCCAAATTTGGAGGTGATGAACTTGATGATTGGCTGTTCAAGGTGGATCAGTTCTTTCTGCTCGATAAAGTGACTGATGAAACAAAGGTACGATTAGCTTCAATTCATTTTGAAAAGAAGGCATTGCAGTGGTTCCAATCATTTGTTAAGCAAAGGGCAGATTAGGCTTTGACGTGGAATGAATTGCTGGAAGCTTTGAAACTAAGATTTGGGAAAATATATGATGATCCTATGACCGATTTGAAGAATCTTAAGCAATTGGGATCCGTAAAGACTATCATGACTCTTTCGATGCTGTGTTGAGCAGGTTGAAGTTACCAACAGAATATGCTTTGAGTTGTTTCTTGGCGGGCTTAGAAGAAGGAATTCAGTTACAAGTACGAATGTTCCATCCAAAGACTATTCAAGAAGCCTGTGCATTAGCTAAATTGCAAAAGGCTGCCATGCAGATGACTAAAACAAGGTATAAACTTCCTATTCTACCTAGCCCTGTCCCTATTAATAGTAAAGCTGTGGTGTCTTACAATAAACCAATGGGGAAAGAAACTAAGAAGTTTTCTAGTGTTAAAAAGACTTTGACTTAGCAAGAATTAGATGATAAGAGGTCTAAGGGCTTGTGTTACTTCTGTGATGAAAAATATAGCAGGGACCATATTTGTAAGGGTAAAAAGCCACAGCTTTATCATATTGAAGTAGCGTATATGGAAGAAGAAGTTGATAATACCATGGAAATACAAACTGATAATCTCGAATGTGCCCAAATTTTCGTCAATGCCATGGAGGGCAATGACATTTATCAGTCTATGAGGGTAACGGGTCACTGTGGGAAAATGGAAATTCAAATTTTAATGGATACGGGTAGCTCTCATAATTTTTTGGATATTGGGTTAGCCAAACAATTGGGGTGCAGGTTTGTTAAAAAATCAGCTATGTTGGTCAGGGTTGCAAATGGTAATGCCCTAGTATGTGACCAGATGGTAGAAAATTTCCAATGGAAGATGCATGCCTTTACCTTTAGAAGTGATGTTTTTGTAATGCCATTAGGGGGATGTGATATGGTTTTGGGGGTGTAGTGCTTTACAACATTTGGAGCTATTAAGCTAAATTACAAAGATGAAACTATTGAATTCAAGCTTAAAGGCCAGAAAGTAGTTTTGAGGGGAAAGTAGTTTTGAGGGGTCAACAAAACAGGCCTTAGGGGTGTTGGGGAAAAATGAGCTTAAAAAAGTTCAACAGCAGAAGGGTGAGATGTCTTTGATACAAGTCATGGCAGTTAAGGGAACTCCTACCAATAGTTCAGTAATGTTGCAAGATGTTCATCATACTAATGACCAAACAGTAGAATTGAATGAAGTGTTGGAAGAATTTAAAGATGTTTTTGCTGATCTGAATTCACTACCACCCTCAAGGGATTCTTTGATCGTAGAATTCCATTTAAACAGGCAACTGAGGGTATAAATTTGAGGCCTTATAGATACCCTGGGTTACAAAAGGATGTTATTAAGAAAATGACCAATGAATTGATGGAACAAGGGGTAATCAGGTACAGCAACAGTGCCTTTGCTTCTCCTGTGGTGCTGGTAAAGAAGAAAGATGGGAGTTGGAGAATGTGCACTGATTACAGGAAATACAGGAAATTATTGAATCAGGCCACCATTCCTCATAGGTTTCCTATTCCGTTAGTAGAAGAGTTGCTTGATGAGCTATGTGGCACCCTTTATTTTTCTAAGTTGGACCTTAAATCTGGTTACCACCGAATCAGAATGGATCTAAAGGATATACATAAGACTGCTTTTAAAACTCATTGTGGCCATTATGAGTTTTTGGTGATGCCCTTTGGGTTGACCAATGCTCCCTCTACTTTTCAAGGCCTCTTGAATCATGTTTTCAGGGAGCAATTGAGGAAATTTGTTCTAATTTTCTTTGATGATATTCTGATTTACAGCCCATCTTGGACAGATCATTTGCGACATTTGAAGGTGGTGTTTCAACTGTTAAGACAAAATAAGTTGGTTGTTAAGAAAAGTAAGTGTGACTTTGCTGCCCAAGAATTGGAATATTCTGGTCATCTAATTAGTATTAAAGGAGTGTCTACTGATCCTAACAAAGTAAAAGCAATACAAGATTGACCAAAATTTTACTAATATCAAGGCATTGAGAGCCTGAGAGGTTTTTTGGGTCTCACAGGTTACTACAGGAGGTTTATGCAGAATAATGGGAAATTAGCAAGACCATTAACTGATTTAACAAAAAAAGATGCCTTTATATGGTTTGCAGATGCTGAGTCAACTTTGCTTTAAAGGCTGCTATGGTCAATCCACCTATGTTAGCCCTTCCTAATTTCCAAGAGCAATTTGAAATAGAAATTGCATCTGGGTTTGGAATTGGGGCTGTTCTAATGCAGAAAGGACACCCTATAGCTTTCATTAGCAAGGCCTTATTTGCTAAGAATTTGTTATTGTCTACATATGAGAGGGAGATGTTGGCTATCATGCATGCAGTTAAAAAATGGCAGCATTATTTAGTGAACAACCACTTCATCATCAGAACAGATCAACAAAGCCTAAAATACATGATGGATAGCCGAATTTCAACTCCATTTCCACAGAAGTGGATAGCTAAATTGATGGGCTATAGCTTGGAAATTGTATACAAGCAAGGGTCTATGAACAAGGTTGCTGATGCACTCTCAAGGGTCACTCATGGTGAGATTTTGCAGACTTTAACTTCATCAATACATTCAGACTTTAGACTTCTATTTTCTTATCATCATCCCATTCTAATCTTGTCACAGGACAGTGTGTACTCAAGGGCACTGCACTGGAGGTCTCTCTTTCAGTTGTATCAAACAACATTCTGATTCTCATCATGAGATTTTGCTCCTGTGCACACAAACACTTGATATCATCAACAAAGTTTCTAACATCACCAAGCTCTAACTCTGATAAGCTCTTCATTGCTTTATCAGCAGTCATCTTTAGTTCCTCATTTTTGCTTGTGGTGAATAGATTTTTTATTTATTTATTTATTTATTTTTTTTTACCATAGCAGCCTCTAACTCTGATAAGCTCTTCATTGCTTTGTGGTGAATAGATACTTGTCTGATTTTTCATCAAACATCCAGGGAAGAATTCTTCTTCCACCTCAGTGCATAGTTTCAAATTCTGTTTCTTCAGAAGACTCAGAACTTGAACTTGAAGACACTACCTGGGCTCTTTTTCTTTTAGCCAGTGATTTCTTTCTCCCAGATGTTCTTGCAGAGTTGCAGGTGCATCAGTTGGTTTGGTTGAAGTTTCAGTGGGTGATTGAGGTATTGTTGGAGGTGGTTTGATGATTTTTGTGGGTGAGTGAGTTGATTTTTGGATTGAAGGTGAAGGTGTAGCTTTTGATTTAGACCTAGGTTCTATAGGGGTGATTGGGGTAAAGTTGTCAGCTCTGAACTTTGCTGGTATTGGTTTGACAATTTTGGGCTTTCTGGTGACTGGCCTTTTGGGAGGTGGTCTGCTGGCCCTTGGTGGGTTTCTTTTGAGTGGGGTAGTGGAAATTTGAGTGGTAGGAGGTGGAGTAGAAGATACATTCCCTAAAAGGGAGTCAATCAAAGTAAGAGGTTTAACAGGTTTAGGAGGAAGGGAAAATGTACCTGAGAATGCACCTGGAGGCCTTGGAACTCCAGTTCTTTGAGCAATGATGGTTTGTTCTCTTCTTATCACATCATATTTGCTTCTCAATGTATCCAACGAAGAGGGATTGATGCTTTTCTTGACCTCCCCTAGAAACTCAATAAAGTATCTTTTAAGAGCCTTGGTTTCTTCAATTTTTGTGAGAGGTATCTTAATCAACTTCTGAGTTTCCTCTCTCTTTGCTTTCTCATGCTTTTCATCATCTTTCAATGCCTTGAGGAGTTTGACACATTTTCTTCCTGTACTATCAGGGATATCAGATCACATAGATCTTTTGCAGAAGTTGAGTTTTCTGACTTGATCCATCCTTTTTCCAACACTATTTCCCTGAATCTCTTCAGCAGTTCCCAATTATCATCATCCTGAGCAAGTCTTATCTTTTCTTTTTCTTGCTTAAGTGATTTGTTAGCATCTTTAGTCATCCTTTCTTGCCTTTTGCTCTTTGTGTGGTCAAGTCTTTGCATCTTTTCATTTATTGACCTTTCTTTGGCTTCTTTTATCAGATTGAGTAATTATTTATTACCCTGATACAGATCCATTTCTTCTTGAAGCATAAGAGCAACAGCCATGTCATTATCCAACTGTTCTTGTTCCAACTTCTCTTACATGTGTGCTGCAAGGGCAGAGTTGATCATGTTCACATCTTCATTGGGCAGAGTGGTTTCATCCCCAGTTATCAGCTTTTTCACAGGTTCAGGGCTTTGTCTTTTTCTTGAGTCAATACCTTGGTAGGCATCTTCACTCCTTGCCTATATCTTCTTTTCATTTCTTTGATGTCATGTAACTGAAGTGCATGATCCATCATTCTCTTTTTGTATTCCCTATCCAGGGCCTTATCCTTTTCTCTTCTCCCATCAGCATCTTCTCCATACTTATCAAGAATGGGTATGCAGACTGTGCTTGAGAAATCTACTTTGTTTTCAGCAGTTTCCACATGCTTGTACTCAGTTTGCACTTGATGACCATTTCCAGTTGTGCAACCACATCTAAGTCCATTAACTCTTTCCCTTTGTCTTGGGTGAAAGTCATCAGAGGAAACATCACCCTCAATTGAGGTAGGAGGAAATGTCACAACTTCGTCGCTTGTGGTGGCATTTACAAGATTTACCTTGAGTTCTCCTATCATCGCCTCTTTAGGAACTTCCCTTATTGGAGTTGTCAAATTTGGTCTTGGTTTGTAGTTTGCCATAATTTCTTCAGTTCTGTTTACTAGGACATTTAATCCTTTCTAGAAGGTCAGATCACTTGTAGTCAAGTGGTTGAGTATTTACTATCTAGTTGTAACAGTAGTTTCAGATCCTATATATATTGTGTATATGCAATCTAAACAAGAAAGTGAATATAACAACAAGTTTATTCTCTCCATCAGTCTGATTACAGTTTACAGTTACCATTTGAATCACTAAGCTATAGTGTTTTTTTTAATCAATATCAGTTATCGTTAACTTTTTATTGTTTTCATTTAAATGAAATAAAAACAAGGTAAGTAAACACTCTTGAGGATAAGAGTACAAGGATTGGATCATTTCCTTGCTGAGTGATAGGAAATGGTTGCTCAGCTTCATTAACTAATGATAAAATAAAAGTAAACAATAATTGGGAAGGTTACATTGAATCTTGTGGAACCTTTTGAGGTGTGGGAATAATGCTGAATTTGTAACTAAAACCATTGTTGTAAAACTCATCCGAGGCGACCGAGTACTCCCTGCGTACGTCTAGTACTACCCGAGTACCCCCCCCCCCCCCCCCCAATATTCCCCGACTTGGGCGAGTACTCACAACTCCCCAGTCGACCGACTTGGGAACGCCTAGTGACTTTTGCAACCATGACTAAAACAACATGCCTCAGATATTTTTTCTTAACAGAAGTTGAATATAGAAGACAAATTGTTTGCATATGAGCAGAACATGGAAGCAATAGGCGAAGTTAACAAAAAGACAAACAAAAAATAATCACTTAAAAGTGAAAGTGGATCAAATATGACAGTGTAAACAAATTATTGAAATGTTTCTGGTGCACCTGTGGGACTGACACATCTTTTTCATATACTGTACATTTGTAGTATTCCTTATCACTAATCAGTAAATTCTATTTGTCCTGTGATGTTTTTAAACAGTTCGATTTGGGTGCTTTTGGTATATTTGGGCTCCTTTTTGTATTCTGATAAGTCAAGATTATCAGCATGACATCTAGGCGGAACATTAATTATACTCGTCTTGCTAATGAGGACAACGACTATATAGGCAATGAAGGAAGATACGACCCAAGGTTTGATTACTCACCAGCCAGCATGGATGAAATTCCGTGGAAGTCCATTGGGCTTGCACTTTTTCTTCTTGTTCTTGGTTGTGGGCTCCTCATTCTCTCATTCTTAGTCTTCACGGGTCACATGGGTGGAGATAGGTCACAAGCATATGGGCTGTTAGGGCTCGGAGTTCTCAGCTTCCTTCCAGGTACATTTTAATGATATTACTTCTATTCTTCGGTGATTTAGGGGTTTGGAAGGGATTATCTGATTGTTGTGTTTTCATGTTGTGGGTAATGAGTTTCTATATAATGACATTGATTCTGCTTGTCTGATTATTTTTTTATTTTTTATTTATTATTTTTTTTTTTATAATACTAAATTTCATTAATAAAAATAACATACACGATTTAAGTCAACACACAAGGAAGACGGGCAACAAGCTGCTTGTTGGATTCTCAGTGTTTGGTTATAGTGAAACTGATTTTACTCGTCTGATTGTTGTGTTTTCAAGTCATAGATAATAAATTTCTAGGTTTGTGCACAGTGAAACTGTTTTTGATTGTCCGTTTTCGGGTCGTAAATAATACTGCTACTGATTTTGATATTGTATTTCAAATTGTACATAATGAGTTTCTAGCTTTTGAAGACAGTGAAACTGACTTTGGTACATCTGATTATTGTGTTTTGAAGTTGTAGTAAATAGTGAGCTTCCAGTGTTTGGGTATACTGAAACTGATTTGGTTAGGTGATTATGGTGTTTTTAAGTCGTAGATATTGAATTTCTTATTTCTAGTGTTTGGGTACAGTGAGTGATTTTGATTATCTAATTATTGGGTTTCTTTCCAAGTAAGATGACGAGTTCTAATGTTTGGGTATAGTTAAGGCGATTTTGCTTATCTGATTATTTAGGGGTATAAATCAAAATTTGAGATTAGGTGTAGCAAAACTGATTGATTAAAGAAAAACTAAAAGTCTTTTTTGTATAATTTATTGTGGACACAACTTGGTTTTTATTAAAGTTTTGTCAATTGAGAGTTTTATAAGACCGCGTAGATTAACAGGCGGCCGCGTTCCCTACTATTACAAAAAGGAAGTTCTCCTTCTCTACTCGTGCAAGTTATTTTTGAAATCACTATTTTTACAAAAAGTTGTGCTGTTATTTGAATATTTTGACTCATTCCGATGAAGATATGGTCACTTTGTTTCATTTCAATTGACTAGGGCTAGGCATTGTATGATTTTCTCTTTGTTTTTTACATAACTTATTTAATAAATCAAGTCGTCAAGAGTACAATGTACAAGTATAGCATCGATGTTATAATATGACCTTAATTTGAGGCGTTTGTTACTTTCTAATGATTTTTCATTTTGTCAGGCTTCTATGAGACTCGGATCGCGTATTATTCATGGAGGGGTGCACAAGGCTATCGCTATGCAGCCATCCCTGGTTATTAAGAGCTTGCTATTCCTTCTTTCTGGTCTGTTTGGATGTATATTCAGTATGTGACATACCTTCATGTTATGTAGATTGATATTGAATTCTTAACAAATCTGTGTTGTGGAAATTAACATTTTTTTCAAGAATTTAGATTTTCCAGTTATCTGTTTTAGAAATGAAGAATATATACTTTTGAGTTTTGAGTGTTGTTTGTTGAAATGTTAATATCAAAGTCGTGAGAGAAGGTAACGCTTTCCGCTTTTAGTATGAATTCTCAGTGATGTGACAAAAAACATGAAAAGAAAGAATTGGTCCGTAAATGTATATCATTATATTATTATATGTTATATCTTTTTTTTTCTCATATAAATATTAGATATCTTAAAGTTTTTTGTTACGATCTTTATATGGTGTGGGACTGTTATTGTATATATATCTTAATTAAACACAAGCATCACAGTAGAACTTAGTAACTAATGCTTAACTAGGCCGAATACGTCCACGACCTTTGGTTGATCACCGAACCCGTCCATATGTGTTATGTGTTTATTTATTTATTGTCATTATGTGCAATGTGATTTAAACGCATGATTTAGTACTATTAATAGCATGACAAATTGTGAATCCTTGATTTTGTGATAAATTGTCCACTTTTGGTTTCCAGCGAAACTACCGGGCGAAACTGTAGATTCGCTCGGTAGCCGGCTAAACTGTTTGACTTACATGTGTTCAGAGCCAGTTTCGCTTGGCCAACGAAACTGCCAGCGAAACTAGCCCCTGATATATATATTTTATAAAACCCTAGTTACTTCCCATTTGCATCATTTCACACAAAACACACACCACTCTCCATCTGCTCTCTCGAGATTTCTGGCCATCCGAGAAAACCACCAAGGAACCATCATCTCATCTCATCCATTCGGACCCTAGATCGAATCGTGAGTCCCAAAACTATTCTTCATGCATTTTCTATGTGTTTTACCTTAAAGCATGCTTAGATCTTCATGGAATCACTTGATCTTTTGATATGATGCTTAGGAATGCTAGATCTATCATAAAGTCTGTAACTTTACGTGTAAAAGCATGCCATAATGAAGATTTATGCTAGTTAGGTCATTTTAGGTTTAAAATGTGTTTTTGGTGATTCGATGATGAAAATCCATGATTAAGGTGTTGAAACTGCCTCTGTGATGTTGGTAAATGTTTATGCATGCTAGATATTGAATTACATGATGTATGGAAGCTGTTAGATTGATTTTTGGTCTTAAAAACGAGTTTTTCGCGACCAGCGAAACTGTGTGTTCTCTGGGCGAAATTATGTAGCGAAATTGTTTGAAAATGCATCCAGCGATACTATGTAGCGAAACTATAGTGTCGCCCGCGAAACTAAGTAGACCTGCTCGAACGAAACTACCGAGCGAACCAACCTGAACGAAAGTTCAAACCAGTTTCGAGCGAATCTAAGCTAGCGAAACTGTGTCATCAGTTTCGAGCGAAACTAGCTAGCGAAACTGTGTCATCGGGTACTCCCTAGCGAAAGTGCTGCCCGTGCACACAGCGAAACTGTGTAGCGACACTGTTTAGCGAAACTAAGCCTAGACCAAAACCCAAACTTGTGCAACTTATTTGAATGATTATGCCATGACTTACATGATTATGCAATAATAAGACGTGCTTTGATTTCTGAGTTATGTGAACCCTCGTTTATGATCAACCATCGGTGTCGTGTGTCGGTATGTCGTGTCATAGTTCCAACGTGCTATGTTATGGGCCATAGTGACGTTAAGCTAAAGATTAGACACAAAACTAATACTTAAGACCTAAACGTGTTCATAGGTCTTCGTTAAGCAAACAATACTTGGATTACTTAGCAAGTGTAGCAGTGCAACCAAAGGTGAGTGTCACTAACCCATTTACCGTGAACCCGTTTGGGTCACACTGAATAACTTAATGAAAAACAATGCTGACAACCTTATGAGTGCTATGCACCTCTCTGATGAACTTGAAAACTTAGGAGTGCTCGGCACCCACTTGATGAACTTGAAGTGTTTTATGGGAGACACTTGTGGAATACTTAAACAACTGTTCCTAAAACAAAACTGAAAATGTTTTCGGGATTCATGAGAACCCAAAGTAAACCGTTTTAATATGGCTAGTGTAGGTTAAAGTCTAACCACATGATATCACATGATTTCTAAGGATTGCCTTATAACTGAAAAAGTCCTCAACTTAATTGTGCCATTAATTGTAAAGCGAGGGGATGTTGGGTAGATCTACTGGAGTTTGACAAACTCCGCCTCGTGACACGGGAAGTGCACGGAGGTACAATATCAGCCTATCTGACCGTGATCCCGAGAGGACACGGGGGAGGCAAAGCCGCGATGACGTAGGTCCGCAAAACAAAATAGATGATGGCGCTGCCACTACGAAAACTATCAGTCAGCTTTGGTACAAACTTCCTTAGTGCATGGAACAACGGATTAGCTACCCGCGATATCGGTTGAGCACTTTAACTATACAAAACTAGTACATACCCGATAACGTATGTTACGGACATTACTTTTACTAAACCACAATACTGTGATTATGGATATCACTAAGCATTGCTTTTCACAAATAAATATTTCATAAGTATATGTTGACACGATTATGATTATGAGACCGGGCCACTGCATGACAAGCCCACCGTGAACTCACCAACCGTTAGGTTGACACTTGCGTGGTTTAAACTTTTGCAGATCGCTGAGGAGTATCCGGAGCGGGTTGGCATGGCACGTGAAGACAATTTTTAATTCTATTTAGATTTAATTGGGAATTTAAAACACTGATTTGTAAAGCACGTGGTTAGTGCTAAGATGATATTTTCCGCTGCGTATTTTGAAGAATTTAATTTATGATTTACATTTGGACTAACTCTGATTCGTTTAGTATTTGTAACTAATGGTTGTGGTCCTGGTTTGCTCGCACCCCTTAACGGTATAAACTCCAATTTCGCAGCTGAAGCACTGCGAGGGGTGGATGGTAACTCCGAAATTAAGTCCGACGGACTCAGATATTACAACGACAGAATTTGGGTTCCTTTACTTGGAAATCTCCGTGAGCTCGTGATGGACGAGGCTCACAAATCAAGGTATTCGGTGCACCCTGGATCGGACAAAATGTACCAAGATTTGAAGAACTTGTATTGGTGGCCGAATATGAAAGCCGACATTGCGCGATATGTGGCTAAGTGTTTAACATGCTCAAGAGTTAAGATCGAGTACCAAAAGCCTTCTGGGCTATTGCAGCAACCAAAAATCCCGGAATGGAAATGGGAGGATATCTCCATGGATTTCGTAACAGGACTACCTCATCGATCGAATCGACCGGATGCGATTTGGGTTATCATTGATCGACTAACCAAATCTGCACACTTTATTCCAATGAGGGAAAATGACAATATGGATAAGTTAACAAAGCTGTACATTGACCGAATTGTGGCACTTCATGGGGTGCCTAAGACCATTATCTCTGACAGAGATCCTCGATTTACTTCCCGACTGTGGCAATCTATGCAAGAAGCACTGGGAACCAGACTGGATATGAGTACAGCTTATCACCCGCAGACCGATGGTCAGACGGAACGAACTATTCAGACTTTGGAAGACATGCTCCGAGCTTGCGTTCTCGACTTCGGTAAAGACTGGGAGGCTCACCTTCCGTTGGTGGAGTTCTCCTACAACAACAGTTATCATACGAGCATTGGTGCAGCACCTTTTGAAGCTCTTTATGGCAGAAAATGTAGATCGCCCGTGTGTTGGGCCGAAACGGGTGAGAAAGGACTCACCGGACCGGAACTCATTCATGATACAACTGAACGAATTATTCAAATCAGAAAGCGGATAGCCGCAGCACGTGACAGGCAAAAGAGCTATGCCGACAAACGCCGTAAACCTTTGAAGTTCGAGGTAGGCGACAAGGTACTATTGAAGGTATCTCCCTGGAAAGGAGTGATACGCTTCGGAAAGCGTGGAAAGCTGAATCCTCGCTATATCGGTCCATTTGAAATCATTGGGGAAGTAGGCCCGGTGGCCTACCGATTACAACTCCCTGCAGAACTCGATGGAGTTCACAACGTGTTTCACGTTTCTAACCTGAAGAAATGTCTGGCTGAAGACACCGAAATAATTCCTTTGGAGGAATTGGAAATTGACGAACATTTGAGATTTATCGAGCAACCGGTAGAAATCATGGGACGCGAGGAGAAAGCCCTCAAACGTAGCAAGATTCCGATCGTCAAGGTTCGATGGAACTCAAAGCGTGGACCTGAATATACATGGGAACGAGAGGATCAGATGAAGAAGAAGTATCCTCACTTGTTCGGGCAAACGTCCACGGAAACTCAAGGTATGATTTAATTTTGGGGACCAAAATTCCTTTAACAGGAGGAGGATGTGGCGACCCTAAAACTTTTGCTTTCTTTCCCCAGCAACTACAGCAACAACGACAGCCGAGGCTGCGAACGCTACAACGCAAGAATAATTTTCGGGACGAAAATTCCACTTACAAGGGGATGATGTGACATCCGGGAATTCCAAGGTTAACTTCCGTTAGACAATCTCCGTTAGTTACGTTATAAGTGTTAACTTAGTAACTAATGCTTAACTAGGCCGAATACGTCCACGACCTTTGGTTGATCACCGAACCCGTCCATATGTGTTATGTGTTTATTTATTTATTGTCATTATGTGCAATGTGATTTAAACGCATGATTTAGTACTATTAATAGCATGACAAATTGTGAATCCTTGATTTTGTGATAAATTGGCCACTTTTGGTTTCCAGCGAAACTACCGGGCGAAACTGTAGATTCGCTCGGTAGCCGGCTAAACTGTTTGACTTACATGTGTTCAGAGCCAGTTTCGCTTGGCCAGCGAAACTGCCAGCGAAACTAGCCCCTGATATATATATTTTATAAAACCCTAGTTACTTCCCATTTGCATCATTTCACACAAAACACACACCACTCTCCATCTGCTCTCTCGAGATTTCTGGCCATCCGAGAAAACCACCAAGAAACCATCATCTCATCTCATCCATTCGGACCCTAGATCGAATCGTGAGTCCCAAAACTATTCTTCATGCATTTTCTATGTGTTTTACCTTAAAGCATGCTTAGATCTTCATGGAATCACTTGATCTTTTGATATGATGCTTAGGAATGCTAGATCTATCATAAAGTCTGTAACTTTACGTGTAAAAGCATGCCATAATGAAGATTTATGCTAGTTAGGTCATTTTAGGTTTAAAATGTGTTTTTGGTGATTCGATGATGAAAATCCATGATTAAGGTGTTGAAACTGCCTCTGTGATGTTGGTAAATGTTTATGCATGCTAGATATTGAATTACATGATGTATGGAAGCTGTTAGATTGATTTTTGGTCTTAAAAACGAGTTTTTCGCGACCAGCGAAACTGTGTGTTCTCTGGGCGAAATTATGTAGCGAAATTGTTTGAAAATGCATCCAGCGATACTATGTAGCGAAACTATAGTGTCGCCCGCGAAACTAAGTAGACCTGCTCGAACGAAACTACCGAGCGAACCAACCTGAACGAAAGTTCAAACCAGTTTCGAGCGAATCTATGCTAGCGAAACTGTGTCAGCAGTTTCGAGCGAAACTAGCTAGCGAAACTGTGTCATCGGGTACTCCCTAGCGAAAGTGCTGCCCGTGCACACAGCGAAACTGTGTAGCGACACTGTTTAGCGAAACTAAGCCTAGACCAAAACCCAAACTTGTGCAACTTACTTGAATGTTATGCCATGACTTACATGATTGTGCAATAATGAAACATGCCTTGATTTCTGAGTTATGTGAACCCTCGTTTATGATCAACCATCGGTGTCGTGTGTCGGTATGTCGTGTCATAGTTCCAACGTGCTATGTTATGGGCCATAGTGACGTTAAGTTAAAGATTAGACACAAAACTAATACTTAAGACCTAAACGTGTTCTTAGGTCTTCGTTAAGCAAACAATACTTGGATTACTTAGCAAGTGTAGCAGTGCAACCAAAGGTGAGTGTCACTAACCCATTTACCGTGAACCCGTTTGGGTCACACTGAATAACTTAATGAAAAACAATGCTGACAACCTTATGAGTGCTATGCACCTCTCTGATGAACTTGAAAACTTAGGAGTGCTTGGCACCCACTTGATGAACTTGAAGTGTTTTATGGGAGACACTTGTGAAATACTTAAACAACTATTTCTAAAACGAAACTGAAAATGTTTTCGGGATTCATGAGAACCCAAAGTAAACCGTTTTAATATGGCTAGTGTAGGTTAAAGTCTAACCACATGATATCACATGATTTCTAAGGATTGCCTTATAACTGAAAAAGTCCTCAACTTAATTGTGCCATTAATTGTAAAGCGAGGGGATGTTGGGTAGATCTACTGGAGTCTGACAAACTCCGCCTCGTGACACGGGAAGTGCACGGAGGTACAATATCAGCCTATCTGACCGTGATCCCGAGAGGACACGGGGGAGGCAAAGCCGCGATGACGTAGGTCCGCAAAACAAAATAGATGATGGCGCTGCCACTACGAAAACTATCAGTCAGCTTTGGTACAAACTTCCTTAGTGCATGGAACAACGGATTAGCTACCCGCGATATCGGTTGAGCACTTTAACTATACAAAACTAGTACATACCCGATAACGTATGTTACGGACATTACTTTTACTAAACCACAATACTATGATTATGGATATCACTAAGCATTGCTTTTCACAAATAAATATTTCATAAGTATATGTTGACACGATTATGATTATGAGACCGGGCCACTGCATGACAAGCCCACCGTGAACTCACCAACCGTTAGGTTGACACTTGCGTGGTTTAAACTTTTGCAGATCGCTGAGGAGTATCCGGAGCGGGTTGGCATGGCACATGAAGACAATTTTACTTTTGTTCAAACTTAATTGGGAATTTAAAACAATGAATTTGTAAAGCACGTGGTTAGTGCTAAGATAATATTTTTCCGCTGCGTATTTTGAGACTTTAATTTATGATATATATTTGGACTAACTCTGATTCGTTTAGTATTTGTAACGTACCAAAAGCCTTCTGGGCTATTGCAGCAACCAAAAATCCCAGAATGGAAATGGGAGGATATCTCCATGGATTTCGTAACAGGATTACCTCATCGATCGAATCGACCGGATGCGATTTGGGTTATCATTGATCGACTAACCAAATCTGCACACTTTATTCCAATGAGGGAAAGTGACAATATGGATAAGTTAACAAAGCTGTACATTGACCGAATTGTGGCACGTCATGGAGTGCCTAAGACCATTATCTCTGACCGAGATCCTCAATTTACTTCCCGACTGTGGCAATCTATGCAAGAAGCACTAGGAACCAGACTGGATATGAGTACAGCTTATCACCCGCAGACCGATGGTCAGACGGAACGAACTATTCAGACGTTGGAAGACATGCTCCGAGCTTGCGTTCTCGACTTCGGTAAAGACTGGGAGGCTCACCTTCCGTTGGTGGAGTTCTCCTACAACAACAGTTATCATACGAGCATTGGTGCAGCACCTTTTGAAGCTCTTTATGGCAGAAAATGTAGATCGCCCGTGTGTTGGGCCGAAACGGGTGAGAAAGGACTTACCGGACCGGAACTCATTCATGATACAACTGAACGAATTATTCAAATCAGAAAGCGGATAGCCGCAGCACGTGACAGGCAAAAGAGCTATGCCGACAAACGCCGTAAACCTTTGAAGTTCGAGGTAGGCGACAAGGTACTATTGAAGGTATCTCCCTGGAAAGGAGTGATACGTTTCGGAAAGCGTGGAAAGCTGAATCCTCGCTATATCGGTCCATTTGAAATCATTGGGGAAGTAGGCCCGGTGGCCTACCAGATTACAACTCCCTGCAGAACTCGATGGAGTTCACAACGTGTTTCACGTTTCTAACCTAAAGAAATGTCTGGCTGAAGACACCGAAATAATTCCTTTGGAGGAATTGGAAATTGACGAACATTTGAGATTTATCGAGCAACCGGTAGAAATCATGGGACGCGAGGAGAAAGCCCTCAAACGTAGCAAGCACAGTAGAACTTTTCTTAACTACCATAACCAATTGGTAGCCGAAGTAACTACTAGACGATTGAGTATCACCAATGAAACATTACCGAGGGCGGCTGAAGTAATCACCATGACAAAAAAAAAAAAAAAAAAAAAATACTTACTTTAAAAAAAAATGATATAAACACGAACGAGTCACCAACAACATCTTGTTTTCTCAACGAGTTAGTTTCCGCCGGTGACTTTGATGGTAATATTTGAGATAGGGTTCTCACCCAGACTTTTCAAAGGGTTGTCGGTTCATAGAGTTGTGACAGAACCTTTTGTGCCAATATATACATAGTAGTAACATGTGCTTTCTATTGGTGTCAACCTTTCTCCTTTTCTTGTCTACATATAAATTGAGAAAAAAAATGAACGACGAAACATTTCTTGCAAGTTAGTTTTCACATGCATATGTTAGTTTCACATGAATGTTTGATCAAGGCACCCAAGAGTTTATGTTTAAAGGCATCCAAGCTCGAGAAAACTTACCAAGATAGATAAAAATCGAAAGACCAGAGTTTACTCTCAGAGCTGTATTAATGGAGATAAAATGTTTTGTTGCCACTTAGGTTGTAGCCTAGTGGTAAGGGGCAAAGCTCCTTTGGGGAAAGACCAAGGTTCAAACCTTGGCATGGTGAAAATGTGGAGAAAAAAATTAGCCGTTCAAAAAAAAAAAATTTTGTGTCAGTTTACTGTTTTCGATATATATAAAAGTTTCATATAATACCCCTCTATTTGAAGTATAGTTATAAAATAAACCTTGATGTTTAATATATATCTTAAAGAACCCTAAAGAACATACTATATTTTTATATTAGAGAAGTAACTACATAAAATATTAGATTTTAATTATAAATAACTAAAATAACATATCCTAATTGGAGCAAATTAAATTGAATAGAGACTAATTTATTTTGTTATTGAATTAGTCAACTTTTTTTTTTCTGACTACTAAATTACTACATCTGTATTTTGTAGATCTGAAACTCACAATTTTTTAGTTAGGTAATTACCATTTTACCATCAAACTGTTTATTCGAATACTCAACTTATTTATAATATTTATCATTGTTTATTATTTTTTCTATACACGTATGAGTTCAATCTAAAGATATATCAATTTTGTTATATAATTAAATGAATAATGAATAGTTTTATGATATCGTTAAGTAGATAAGTACAAAATGTTTTTCTTTAACCCATTTTGACCTGATTTTTTTTTATCTAACCCGTTTAACCCGACTTGATCTTTGGCATCACGTGTTTCGCCCCCACTCACGAAAAACTCTGGATCCGCCACTGGCTATGCTAGTGTGGGGATCTCTTGATACACGAGCTAGAAAATACACATGGTACATAATGGGTCATATGGATTACATTATTATGGTGGAAATATAATATAGTAAGCATGAATCAGTGGTGACCCTGCTGATGCATGTAGATCACCTCTATTAAAAATCTTTGTAGAAATTAATGCTACATACAATTGATTTGAGTGGTGCATAGCCATCTAGTTACATTACCATAAATACTGATGTCAAACAGACAGTTGACATATTTTTGCACATTCTAGCATTTTCAGCCCTTGGATCTTGCCAATATTTAATCCTAGCCATTCTAAATAGGAGGTCTTAAAACTGAATTTTCAGTTGAATTAGCTACATGACATCAGCTTTATTTTTCTTAAATTAATTCAACCAGCTAGCTGATCATGTCAATATATTATTTTCATAACCTAAATTTATCTAACTTGTGGGGGGTGGGTCTTCACCAAAGGTCCGCGTTGAGCCCCTTTCTCTTTATTATTGTTATGGACAAGTTGTCCAAGTCGATCCATGATGCTGTTTCGTGGTGCATGCTTTTCGCTGATGATATTGTGGTTGTCGCGGAATGTAAACAGAGCCTTAACAGAAAGCTTGAGGAGTGGAGAGTCGCTTCAGAGTCTAATGGTCTTAGGATTAGCCGTTCTAAGACTGTGTATTTGCATTGTGACTTCAGCGGTGAAATCGACGTTGAGGATGTCCAGATTACAATTGATGGTTAGGTGGTTCCCCATGTAACCAAGTTTAAGTATTTAGGTTCGTTTGTACAAAACGACGAGGACATGGACTGTGATGTGGCTCACCACATACGCGCGGGATGGTGTAGATGGCGAGCGACCACAAGTGTTTTGTGCGACAAGAGGTTCCCTTTTAAATTAAAGGGAAAATTCTGTAAGGTTGTCATCAGATCGGCAATGCTTTATGATTTCGAGTGTTGGGCCATCAAGAAGACTCAGGTGCGCAAGTTGGAGGTCGCAGAGATGAGGATGTTAAGGTGGATGAGTGTGCATACGCTGCTGGACAAAATTAGAAATGAAGTTTTTCGAGAAAATGTTGCGGTTGCGTGTATCTCAGAAAAGATACGTGAGGGAAGATTGAGATTGTTTAGGCACGTGTAAAGGAGGCAGTTGATGGAAGCGGTTAGAGATATTGATTCCATCTCTGTTGAGGGGCGTAGAGGGAGAGACATACCAAAACTAAAATGAGGCGAGCACATTAGACATGATTTGTTAGACTTGCACATCTCTGAGGATATGTTCAAAGATAAAACGTCGTGGAGGCGTAGAATTAAGGCTAAGGATGTTTAGAGGAGTGTGGGTAGTTGGGGGTGGGGCCGAGGTAAGACTAAAGTGAAGGTCTAGTTGTTTGTATTTTATGTCATATATATATTTTTTTTGTTATTACTATTATTATTTATTTAATATTATTAATATTAGTTTATTTTATTATTTATTTATCATTATTATTATTATTCAACTTTTATTTTATTTTATTTATTTATTAATTCTTAATTTATTATTATTTTATTTTACTATTTATTTTTTATATATGTGTATTTTTTTCTTTCTTTTATTGTTATTTTTTTTTTGTTTCTTTTTTTTTTCTTTCTCTCTTGTGATTCGGAGCTGTGGTTCTCTATGGAATCAACCTCTTTATCTTTTACAGTGGAGGTAACGTTACCTACATCTAACCCCTCACATACCCTACTAATAGTACATTCTGTACTTTTAGTGAGATTTTACTATGTATGTTGTTGTAAATTTATTCAACTTTTGAAACATGTGATTCCTCTTTTTCATTTTCATTTAATACAAATTTAGATTAGCATATTTCTTTTAAACTATTTTCGTGACATATGATTAATCTAATAAATAACCAAAACCTATATTAAACTATTACATCAAAAACCTATATTAAACTATTATATAAAATAACCCATACTAAACCATCACAAAAAATTTATATTAAACTATTACATACAAAAATCTTTATAAAACTATTATATAAAATAGGACATAAATAAGACATTGCATTTGCTGCATTGAAATATGAATTAGATTAAATATAATGAAATTAGTACACTAAAGGATGTGATAAAAAGAAATTTATATTGTTTTAAATGTCTCATGTAACACCCACCCTTAGACTTGGCGCTAGGAGGGGTCACGCATCGAATTTACTCATAAACATATGATACAACATAGATAACTAAAGCAGCGAAAATTTAAACTTTATTTATATAGCCAAGTACTAACAATAAGATGAAAATTTTACAATGTCAAGATGTAACTAGAGATAACTATAACTATGATAATACTATGTCAGCTTGCCAAACAAGCCCTCCTGAGAGCTATGCCCACTCAACTTGTTCACGCACAAGCCTTTCCCTTGATACTCGGATCCTCAACATCACTTGATATGTATACTTCAAAAAGTCATCTTACGCTGGTGAGTTCTAAGTTCTATAAACATTACCTCGTTCTGAATCTTATTAAAAAACACTCGGGCCTACAAGACCCCTTTAACAAATATTCAGTAAGTATAAAGCATAACAGATTTATATAAAACATAATATTCAGTTATAACAAGGCAACCTCTATGTTAAGAAATGTCTATTGAGTCACGTTAACTCTTAAATGATCATCGCCATTTGATAACTAAAGCGGGCGTCACCCCGACAATCTTCATTAGCAGTCCGATTGTTACACCCCCCACTGATTTGAGTACATAGTACTCCTTCCCCATCGAAATAGGTTGACAATATAACTTAATATTACAAAGTTATCACTTCAAAAGTCCATTTTCGAACATACTTTAACTCTGTTTTATCTACAGGTTAATTAACCTAGAATAGAACATTTGTATAATGGACCCTCTTGTCCAAAGTCTCTTTGTTAAGAATTTAATGACTAAACATCATCAACCCCCCCCACCCCCGAGTCCCTTGCCTGTTTATAGAATAAGTATCTGATAACACATTGTAATTGGTCTCGTTAAACCACAGTGGTTAGTGATCTTTACTTGCATGAGATTAATTCTTGTATCATTTTTTATTGTGCTTCGGGTGTTTATATATAGGATGTACGAGCGTCGTATCCACCACATTTTAGTACAACCAGATATTAACTATTACCAGGCCGGTGCAAGATAAAGCCCCGTAATCACAACAAGGCTAATAATATTACATTTATCCAATACTTATTCACACAAACAAGCTTAGGTCAAAACTTCTGTCTTTCCTTTTTCCCCAAACTGTTTGAAAGATTTATCATTATATTACCCGTTTATTATAGCCTTCCTGAAATAGTTCAATACAAGTAATTATAAATCAAAACATATATTGACAATAAAGTGCTTCACGTATGTATATCAGCCTGAAAACAGTTAAAATCATGTAAAAGTTGGCTCATAGAACCCTCCTTAGCTTAGCGAAGCAAATACTTGGGTTAATCCTTTGCTAAACTGTGACACCCGTCACTTTAATTTTAGATTAGAAATGATAATTTAGGATTTATATGGATTTATTTGGAATTAATTATGATTATGTGAATTAATTGAGTATTATAATATCAGACAGAATATCGTAGTTTGAACCGGCTAACGAAACGAATGAAATGATTCGTTTGGTTTTAGATTATGAATGTATATGAATTAAAGCCTTTAGGAAAGGTTATACATTCGGTTGGTGATAAATTAGAGAAAATTACGCAATAATGAATTCGAATCGTATAAGAACGTCACTACTTTTGGTCTCCGACCAAGTACGACGAAACTGAAAAATAGTTATACGGTTCTGAGCGTAATTTAAAATTATGAATTTTGATATAATTATTCGAATTTATTGAACTCGGAAAAATATCCGTAAAACGCGATATACACTGTGTGTAGCTAGAGATTTATAAAAATTAAAAGAGATTTGTGTGTGTGCATGTATGTGTCGTATATATATATATATATATATATATATATATATATATATATATATATATATATATATATATAGAGGATGGAGTGTAAAAATAAATCACATTAATGTGATGTTGTATGCATCTAATGATAATTTGATAAGTTATCATTACTAGATTTTATAAAAATCTCTACACACATCACCTAAACAAGTTTTATTTTAAATTTTTTTTTTACTCTCCTCCCTCTCCCTCTTATTTACGGCCCCCTCCCCCTCTCTCCCTCTCATTCTCACTTGATCTCTCTCTCTCTAAAAACACACATACACTCCTTTGAATCTTCAAACATTCATCCAACCTCAGGAACATTCAAGAACATCTTCAAATCTTCATCCTTCAAAATCAAGAACACTTACTCTTTCTCTAGCTTCAAAGTAAGCAAACATCATCTCATCTTCTTCTACATATCAAAACCCACTTCCAAATCCAAGAACCAACATCAAGTTTGATAAGTTATGGTGGATTTGGAAGGATCAAGCTTCAAAACACAAGAGTAGATGAAAAACTACACCCACACACACATAAAAATCGTGATGTGTGTGTGTGTTAGTGTGTGTTTTTGTGTGTTAAGCTTAGTATATGGGTTTGATCATCTTAAAACCTCCATGCATGTTGAATCTAGGTCATAAAACTTGAGTTTTATGAAAGATTAAATGAATACTTAAGATAAAACACAAAGTTTTTGAAGGAAATCACCAACTAGTGAGTTAGATGATACATGCATGAAGAAAAAAACCTATGATTTTATGTAATTTTATGTGATTTCATGTATTTAAGATTATGTTATGTTATGCATTTGATCTTGGAATATTAATAAAGTTATAAATCTACATGAAATAAGGGTAAGAAACCCTTGGATTTTTATTAAAAATCCGAATATATATATATATATATATATATATATATATATGTATACTTGAATTTGTAACAAAAATGTAAAATAAAAACAAGATCTAGTGTCACAATTGTAGTAAATCCGCTTCATGGCCGTCAATGACGCTACACGGTCGGTAACGATTGTCACTAAGATAAACCCCGTGACTATTTCTCATGGTAATTCCGCCTATAATGGTCGGTTATGAGGAAACACGAGTGGTACACTAAAAATATGTAATACTTAGAAAAATACAAGAATAAATATGTGAGTATTATATAAAATGGATAATAAATATAAAAATTGAAATATGGTCAGAATATTTATGTTGAAAAAAAAGACCAAATCTAAGTAATAAAAACATGGAGTGAAAGACTAGAGATAAAGTAATGATTAGAAGAAGACTTTTAAAGCTTTAAATGCATTAAATGTGTGAAAAATGTGAAAATAGGTCAAAAATCCGAAAAATCTGGTTTGGTCAGTAGAAGAACATTATTTATCAGTAGATATGAGTTATAAAATTTTTCTAGAATTTTTTGGAATTTATTTAATAATTAAAATGGAATTTATATGCTTAAAAATAGCTAAAAATGCTTAAAAAATAGAATAAATTGGAGAAATAATATAGAAAAATTTGTGAACTTATTTTAGACAGTAAGTAACAAAAATAAGTGAAAATAATTGAAAACTTAGGTGAAAATGGCACCTGAACCCTTAAAACGATGAAAATAATGCAATAAAACGTGTAAAATTAGTAAAATAAAGCATAAATTAGGAAAAATAAATAAGGTCAGTAGCTAAATGAATTGGAACTAATTATTAATGTCAATAAAATATATGAAAATGATACAAAAACTGAAACCTAAAGTATTGGAAGGAATATGAACGAAAACGATTACCGAAAAGACGTGGAAAAGAGGAATTTGGCCTAAATATAAGAAAAATTGAAAAATAATGTATTAATGATTTAAAACAATATAAAATAAGTATAATCACTTATATTTAGCCTTAGAATAAAATTTCATTAAACAAAAGTTAGATTATCCTTCGTAATTGTTGAATTAATCGAATAAGGGCAAAATCGTCATTTTGCTCGAGTAATTGAAAAATAGAGAAGTTGTCACATTAGTTAAATAGAAATGCCTAAACTAATTTGATATTAATGGAAATAGGATCAAGGCAATTGAAATTTCACACAATTAGAGACACAAATCGCACAAGAAAGCAAAGGTGAGTTTACTAACTTAAAGCCCCAATTTTGAATTGATGCATTTTGTTAAATGTTTTGGGCTTAATATTGGAATATGTATTTTGGAAATGAATGACTGATTGAGAATATTATGGGTACGAAGTTATTCGTGAGTGTCGGCGCACCGCTCATAACAAGATGAGCTAGGCCTACATTTGGAATTTGGATAATTTAGAACAATGCCTTCTAGATCATTAAAGTAGCGTGAGATGTATTAGTAGATTCTACTGGGGTTGACCACCCGCTCTCACTGATCAGTCGCTCTGGTCGTGAAACATGGTGAGAAATACGATCAAACATGGGTCTAGTTTTGATTTAGAGCTTGCGTATAATTTGTACATCGTAAACCTAGCTAGTTTACGAAACCATTATATATTCTCCATTTGGATTCACTCTTTGATTCATGAATGGAATGAAAGGGATTAAAGGATAAAGTGGAAACGAAAGATTTTTGTTAGTGAACTCACCAACCTCGTGTTGACTTGTGGTTTAATCTATTTTTCAGGTAACTAATGGGGTTTGTGGAGATATGGATTTGGTGGTATGAAGACGACTACGTGACGTGCTATCGCATCTATCTTATGTTTTAGTTTGTGGTGGAATGTAATAGGGACCTACCTATGGGATGATAGTTCATCCCTAATCTTTTGTAAAAACACCCTAAGGGATAGTTAGGCTATCCCAATTTTGTAAATGATGGTGTTATAATATAAATTACGTTCCGCTTAACACGGCTAAAACTATGGGTATAATTAATTTACTACCACGTAAGACTTCCGCTATACAATTAAAATTTTTGGGATGTTACAGTAAAAGTGGTCTCAGAGCCTCAGGTTATAGGGAACCCAAAAATATTTTTATAAACTTTAAACTATAACCTAAGGAATAAGAAGTAAGATAAAGGGTAGCACGTGCAACGAATGTACACCAATCCAAATCGCCAAACGCCCTACGGTAAAGTTATTATTTATTTTAATCATTTGTTTAATTATTGCTAATTATGTGATTACTTATTTAATTTCAGATGTCGCCTTCTCGAAGAGCTATTTTCGTGGTTGACAGTGACTCTGAGGGCGTGCCTCAGAATGCTGTTATTGAACCGAAGCAGCCAGTATCACCATGCTTCGACTCGTTTGGAATCGAAATAGATTCGAAATGGGCTTATTCTGGAAACGGATGGCTCGACGAATCTGAAAGTGAACCAGACGAGGAAACGGATGAAGCAGAGGAGGATATGACAAAAAGGTGGGAGGCGCTGCCATCTTTACCTGAGTTACCTTCATGGAAAGAGAAGGGTTACCCCTTCAGACATATTCACGCCGTAGTAAGGGGAAGTTAACTCGGGAAGAGAAAGGGAAGGCTCCAATGGTTGAAGAATCCCAACCTTTAGCAACGGTTCAGGGAAGCGAAAATACTCCTCGCAGTTTGACTGATCGCCGAATCGAGCAAATCAATGAAGAACTCATTGGTTTAAAAAGGAAGGTTAATTGAGCGATTGGACAACTGCTACTCATTGAAGAGATATGCCTCTTGGACAAGGGATCCTTGGACCAGATGCATTATCGGATCAATGATCTCGAGGAGAGTGGCAAGAAGTTGAAGGAGGCGATGGGTCTCCTGTAGTTGTGATTGGTTGTTATGTTGAATTTGGTTTGTTTAAGACAATTTGAATCTATGTTTGTTTGAAGTATTTGGATGTGGATGTGATTCCACATAAGACAATTTGGTTTTATTAATGAATGATTGGTAGTATTTTTAATCTCCCCTTAGTTACTATATATGTGTATGCGTTTCCTTATTTCCGCCATAAGCGACCATTTGATCTAAATTGTTATCATTAAAATGATAGATAACAAATGGCAACTGAAGCTGATCTAGGTGCGCATGATTTAGAAGCCGGATTCCCAACGACTCAAGAGGAACTGACAAGGATCATTTCCCAAAGAGTA
>JBCNJP010000010.1:61963157-61983137 GCA_039602395.1 Deinandra increscens subsp. villosa | reverse complement strand
TATCAAGCCCTAATTCAACCATGTTTGCCCAATTTTGACAAAACATGATTACAAAAACCCTAATTTTGACCCGTTTCATAATCTCATATCAAAACTTTAGGAATTATAAAATTAACATAGGGATTTCTTAAAACATGATATTTTAAGATATGCACAAAAAGTCAAACCCTAACTCCAACCCAGTTACTCAATTTATGCAATTCTTATTCAAGAATCCCTAGCTTTTTGATCTTTTCTAGATACCTATCCAAACGAACATATGAACCAAAATTGATAGAAGGCACTATTGTAGAACTTACCTAAGGATGTATAACTGCTGAATTTGAGCTCTTAATTCCATACGAGCAAATCTAATTTTGGAGAAGAAGGTTGCAGGTCGTTTTAGGGTTTTTAGGAAGATGATGAGTGAAATTGCAAGTTTTAGAGGCTTGATTAAGGGTCTATTTATACTCTTCTGTTGCGCCTATAGTCCATAACACGTATAAAAGTGACTAAGCACTTGAAATCGATACAAAGATGCAAAACTTGGACGCAAAGCGCTTATGACTAAGCTGCTGTCACCGTCTCTGCCTTCTCCGCGGACCGTAGGTTTTCCTTGGTCATGACTCGCGGTCCGCGAGCCTATCTTAGCCCCTAAAATTTCACTTTTAGTCATTCTGCTTCGGTGTAGCAGATCCTAACCCCCTAGACTAATATGCTTTTATCATTTTATGTCCAATAATGTGCCATGGTTTATTTTTGTTAATTTCTATCCCCCGGGAGACGTATTAAGAGAATTATAAGTAAGTATATAACATTATGTAACCGTTTTATAAACGTATTTAAGACGTATTTATTCACATACTATCATATAATAGCATGAATATCACATTAATGAATTAAAACACGTAGCTACAATATTCGGTATATATAAATACGTTATTAACTAGACGTATATATCAGGGTGTTACAACTCTCTCCCCCTTAAACAAGTTTCATCCTCGAAACTTGCTCAACTTGAAAATAGCTCAGGATGAGACTCTTTCATTTCATCTTCTCTTTCCTATGTTGACTCGGAACCTTTCCTGTGCATCCACTGCACTCTAACTATAGGAATCGTCTTATTTCGAAGCTTCCTTTCACCACGATCTAGAAGCGTAACTGGATTTTCTAGATATGAAAATTGATGTTACTTTTGTTTCATCTAAGGGTACTATTCTGGACTTGTTTGCCACACATTTTCTCAAGCGCGACACATAGAATGTCGGGTGAATCTGATTCTTTGCTGCCTAGTTCTCGTTGGCCGACTTCATCCGAACACACTAGAGTTCTACATTTTCTATCGTACAACATCTCGTAAGGTGGCATGCCTATACTGGAATGATAACTGTTGTTGTAGGAGAACTCTACCAATGGTAGGCGATTATCCCAACTTCCTCCAAAGTCGATAATACAAGCATACAACACATCCTACAGAGTCTAAATTGTTTTTTTCGCTCTGCACGTCGGTCTGAGGATGATATGTCATGCTAATATGTAAACTTGATCCCATATTCTCGTGGAATTTCTTCCAGATGCGCGAAGTGAACCGGTGTCCCTATCTGAGATGATAGACACCGGAACTCCGTATCGTGCAACAATTTCCTTGATGAACAAATAAGCTAACATCTCATAAGAATGCATTTCACGAATAGGCAAAAAGTGAGCACTCTTTGTTAACCGATCTACTATCACCCAGATGACATCATAACCTTTAGCTATACGCGGTTATGAAGTCCATTGTGATATGTTCCCACTTCCACTCAGGAACTACCAAGGGTTGAAGCTTCCTTAAGGCATTTGATGCTCAACCTTAACCTTCGCGCAAGTCAAGCACCGATTCACATACTACATGACGTTGAATTTATACCCGCCCACAAATAGTCCCTCTTTAGGTCTTGGTACATCTTGGTTGAACAAGTATGAATTGAATAACGTGACTTGTGTGCCTTATCCAATACTCTATCGCGAATCCCACATTCAACCAAACCTGATCTTTACACCGAACTCGTTCTCTTCCAAGCTTCCAGTTTGGCCTATCATTCTCTCTTTCTTGACATTCTCATCCTTGAGGGCCTTATACCGGTCTTTACAAGGTTGGATGATAAAATCAAGAGTAATAATCAATTTATGTGACCTCACCCGAATAGGAGGGTGCTCATATTTTGATCCTGTAAAACACGTAACGGATCTTGCTAGTGCATGATTATCATCAGAATTATAACACACGAGGTAAATAATAGATCTTCGATTGATTGCAAGCTCAGTTATATAGAGAGAGATTACAGACAGTAAACACACTTGAAAACACACAGTTAAACTCACAACTCTCAACCACTGACTCTCTCTAACTGAACTAAAACTATTTATACAAACTCTGTCCAGCGGACCAACTAACCAGCGTACCATCTGGTCCGGCGTACCATCTGGTCCGCCTCTGGCCCGCTGAGACCAGAATACACAAAACTCTCTATTACATAAACAGACCTAGCACTAGACAACAAAACTTGTTCTAACAAACTCCCCCTTGTCTTGTGCTAGTCTTCAGAAGCTTCTGTCTACGTCTTCTTCCAATGCTGAGTTCAGTTGTTCCCAGCATGGATACCAAAAGCAAAACAAACTCTGATCACTCTTTGAAATTGCAAAGCTTGTTCAGCATGCTCAATCTTGTATAGAATCTTGCTGTGATAGAGTTTGTCTATATCACCTTCAGACAAGTTGATTAACCACATTGGATCATACAATCTGATTACCTTGTTATCCTCTTTAACCACTACCACTGCTTCTCCAGTTTCTTCATCGTAGTACTACCATCTCAAAGTCTTGATACAGTCTTGCTCAAGCTTTTTCAAAGGAATTTTCTTCAATTGAATCGGCTTCTTATACTTTAAGATCACAACCGGTTTTCCAGTAATCGGATGAATATCGGTTGGATGATTAACATACCTAGGCCTTTGTGGAGTTAAAAACCTGAACTTGCCTTGACATTCTTTTATCAGCTTGTTCTTGAAAATCTCAGCCAACAAATTATTTTCATGATTCAAGAACGGCCTTCTTGACAAGTCTCTCACATTACAAACTGGTAAAGTATTGAATCTTGTAGCCTGCTTCAAATACATCACCCAAACTCCTTTTTAATTGCATAACACTTTAGTTCCGATTCATACATCCAACTGATAATTCTACCAGTAGCTTCACCACCTTTTCTGTCGAAATATTTCTTTTGATCGACAATCTTGGTCGGTTTTACTGCTGGCAGCTTCTTGGCTCTTTGTTCTTTCAACCAAGCATCAAATATCATTTTCTTCTCTTCTTCTTCTGATAATTTTTCAGACTCATTTGACTCTGGTTGATCAGTTTCTGTCTCTTTCTTCTTCAACTCCTCCTCTACTTTATCTTCATCATCATTACCAAAGAAATTGAATCCTCCAGACTGATCATCAGAAAAAAATTTCCATAAACCTTAGGATCATCTGGATATTCTTCGGCTGTCATATCTTCTACTTCTACATGCTCTTCTTCAAAATCCATCTTCTCATCATAATCTTCCTCTTCATAAGAATCAGCAAAAGGAACTTTATCTACATCATCCACATTTAATGCAAAAATAGCCGCCAGTTGCTCTTTTGAATACGGATTTATAAATTCTCTTTCTTTCAGTTCAATTATAGAGATTGGAGTTACATCATACATTTCTTTCTCTGAAAACTCCCCTTGAGCAGTAGCAGGTGGTTCAGTAGCAGCAGACGAAGTTCCCGCTACACCAGCACTAGAACCATTACCACCAACTCCTCCTTCAGGATCTGGATCCTCATTCAAATATTTCATTACATCATCATCATCTTTACAACTTTCCTCGGGATCAGGTCTTCTCTCCCCCTGAGCAGGTAAAGCTTTGAGCACCAGATATAACTGCTCACCGAGAGTAATAGAAAGTTGTTGCAATTTAGCAATCTCACGATACTTTTCTTTATCCCGAGACTGTAATTTGGCAATTTCACGATCCTTTTCCTGATCTCTTGAAACCAATTCCTTTACTAAATTCTTCGGACCCCTAATCTCAGCATGTTGCAGGCGATTAGTGGATTCTAACTCATCGAGTCGTGTTTGATGTAATGCTAGTTTCAGATCAGTAGAAGAGATGGTAGATGTTGTAGAAGCAACTGTAGTGGATGCAGATGCAGTAGTGGAAGCAGAAGCATAACTTGAAGGTTTTCTGATAATCAACTTTTGTACTGGTGGAATACTGGAACTTTGAACATTAGCAGTTTTGGTGATTGGCTGTTCTAGTAGAGAAGACTGAGTAGAGACTTTCTGCTTCTTACTTGGTGGAGTAAAACCTGACTTCCTGGCATCAGCAAGAAACGAACCTTGTTTCACTGGAACATTTGGCCGAGCCATATGTTTAACACGCTTGCCAGTGCCCACCATAGGAGCTTTGCCTTTATCCACAATCTTTGTCTTTGTAGCAGGCTCCTCCATAGCAGGAGAATAAGAAGGATCATCATCTTTATCTTCGACCTGTTTGGTTCTAGTCTCATACATTGAAGTATCCATATTTTGAGACTTCAAGTATTCGATATGTTGCTTAGAACCTTTCTTCACTGCAATTTCTCTGGTATTATGTAAGATTGTGACATAATTACCAGAGTCTGAATCAATAGCAGACGATTTTTCACTAACATCACTATCAGAAACATACTATCAGAAACATCAGCAGCATCATTCATTTCTTTATCCTTAGTAGTTACAGCTTCAGGTTCATCGACATTCTCTTGAATAACTTGCTCTGGTTGTTGTTGTTGTTGCACAGGTGCCTGATCTTGTATTATCGGTTATTGTTGATTTGGTACTTGATTTGCTTGAGCATCATGCTCTTCTTCTTCATCCTCTTCAATCTCAATCGGAAAACCGTTGTCATCATACATCAATTCGTCATCTGAACTATCTGAATGTCTTGCTGCACCATTAGCAGGAGCTACATAGTTAGGATAAGAAAGGTGACCAATTAACTTCTTCACCGGTGGAGGAATATTGTTTCCTTTTCGCTTTTGATAACCGGAATTTTGCCAACTGCAACTTGATTCATACGCTTCATAATTAAAATTGCAGCCGGATTCTTCGGAAGATTTGGATGAAGTTCATCTAAGATCATTTGTAAAAACCGCGGATATATCAGACTTTTTACTTGTTTTGTCAATATGTTCTCCTTCATGTAACTGAAAATCCATCCAGAAAAATTGAACTGCCGATTCATTACCAACGCAGCAAAGAATGATAAAACTTTCAAATCAACCTCCTCTTGACCTCTTGTTCGATTTCCAAAACACTTGATAATTACGTGCATCAAGTACTTGTACGGAGGACTCAAATTGGCTTTGAGATACCATGGAACATATAACTGTCCATCATACTTTATCCTTCGCAACAAGGCTACTAAGTCTGCTTCGTCAAATTCTGTTGGAAAATCGGCTTGATCGTTCAATCTCAAAAACCCTCCGAACATCATCTTCAGAAATAATAACATCTGTTTGAAGAATTCTAGCACGGATAACCGAAGGAACTACTGAACAGTCTACTTGAGCCGTGTTCCAAAACATCATCAGTAAATCCTTGTAAGGTGTACATATGTGCGTAGCAGCATAACAAATCCTTGATCTTCTCATGAAATCGAAGATACCCAGAAAATGAGGTTTCCAACGTGCTGAAGCATCTAAAAAAGCACACACATTATGTTCTCCGTTTGATTTGAAATCTGCCATATCTGAAACAATCACCAACACAAACTATCATTAGAATCATCAGATATAATCAACATTACTAACGAACAACTCTAATTTCACTTGAAACGCTCAAACGATCAACTTTAATTAAAATATTTGATCTGCAGACCATTCGCGGACCAAAATTGGTCACGCGGACCATCTGATCCGGCGGACCAGAACATTGACCGCGTATCAGATTTGGTCAAACGGACCAACTGTGGACCAGTTCATCGATTGTTCAAATCTGGTCCGCCGCGGACCATATGGTCCGGCGGACGAACAGTTAACCGAAGAGTCATTGAAAGTGACTGGAAACGGATCGGTTTGGACGAATTGATCGAATACAAAACGTAATCAAGTGAGAATCAATACACAAAACGTAAATAAAACTCAATCTCTTATTGATAGAGAATCAGAGTTACAGAGAATTAAACAGAGAGAACTCACAGACAAGTTCGCTCAAACTCTCTCAGAAACTTACAAATTACAAAGACACAAACATATATATAGACCTACGGACGTCCGAACTCCATAGCTTGTCCGAACCTCAGGTTCGACCAAGGCTCGGCCAAGGTTCGGCAGGAGTTCGGCCGACAGACCTAAACCAAAACTTTGTGTCTTCGTTCAATCCAGCTCATTGCCATTTCGTGTATCAACAAACTCCCCCTTGGCAACAGCTGGACCGTTCTTCATCAGCCTCGAGCATCTGTAGTAGCCTCATCACCTTTCCAAACCAAATCATGGTTGTTTCCAGCAAAGATGTTGAACACAAAGCAAACCCTTATCACCCTCTGGAACTTCAGCGCTTGATCCATAAAATCAGGATGATACAGGATAGGATTATGATACAACTCATCAATATCAGCCTTCGACAAGTTGATCAGCCACATTGGATCGTAGATCTTCACAACCCGATTCTCTTCCTTCAAAACAATAACTGCTTCACCCGTCTTTTCATTATAATACCACCACCTCAGATCTTTGATAAAGTCTTGTTGCATCTTCATCAGTGGTATCTTTTTCATAACATCAGGCTTCTTCGGAAAAACCAGAATTATCAGCTTCTTACCAGTCAATGCATGAACTCTTGTTGTTGATCGACGTCATTTTGGTCTTTGCGGATCCAGAAACTGAAATCCTTATCGACATTCTTTCTCGAGAACCTTCTTAAAATGCATACCTAACGCATCATTGCCATAACAACAAAAAGGTTTCCTCGTCAGTTCACGAACATCCCAAACCGGTAGACTACTGAAATCCTTGGCTCGCTTGAAGTACTGGATCCCGTTTTCACGTTTAATTCCATAGCATCCCAAACTTGAAGCATACATCCAGCTGATAATTTCTCCTGACACCCGACCCTTAAACTTGAAAGACGATCTTTGCTTAACTGGTTTCGGAGGCGAAACATAGTTTGCATGAAACGCTTTCATAAATTCTTTAAACGCCTGATTCTGTTTCTGAACCTGTGCCTCTTTAACCACCGGGTCTTCAAGTTTCTCAGCTTCTCTCTTTTTCAAAACCTCTTCAACTTCAGCATCTTTCTCTTTAGGAAACACTTCAAACTCATCACCAGCTTGGTTGTTATTGAAGTTGGAGTACAGATCTGGATACTCTTCCTCTGGAATATCCTCCACTTCAACTTCTTCTTCAAATATACCATCAACGTCTTCATCAGACTTTGGTTCTGGTTCGTTGTATTTCTCTGGTTCTTTCTCAGCTGTCTTTCTAAGCTCTTCTTCATTTAATTCAAACACTCGCTTTAATTCCTCCACCGTCAACTCACCAACAAATTCCCCCTCTTCAAGTGTCTGTAGCATTTCAGCAAATTCATTCAGACTTTTTGCTGCTTGACTAGATGGAATCACCGAGATTGGCACTGCTTCTCTTGAATCGTTCTCCCCCTGGGATGATGATGCACCAGCACCCGAACCCGTAGTTCCAGATGGGCCTGGACCGCCACCAACATTCCCTTGGTCATCTTGGTCAGGATCATCGTTCAAGAAACGCATTGGGTCTTCATTACACCCAGAACCATCTCCTAACTCCCCCTGGGCTTTAAATTTCTCCATTAAGAACTTTAATTGCTCATTCATCTCAAGAAGCATTTTTGACTGATTCTGACTAACCTGCTTCAATCTTAAAATCTCCAAATGGAATTAGTTTTGAAATTGCACACTGAGAGTTGATTCTAGACTTGATTGCGACCATGTATATGTATTTAAAACAAATTAACACCAACAAAAACCCATTTAACTCCTTGTACACGATTTTTGCGAAAAGCCCGAGATTTAAAACTAAAAAATAAACCAAACGATAGCATCAAATCGCAAATGAAGACCATCAATAAATGCGGAATTGAAGCACGTACCTATTGTTAGAGCATTTTGTGTTGTCTAGTGCTAGGTCTTGATAGTTTGAATATGTAAATTTATATGTTTGTGTTTTATAGATCCAGCGGATCAGTGGCGGATCAGGTGGTACGCCGGACCACCTGATACGCTAGTAAGTTGGTCCGCTGGCCAGTTGCTGCGATTTACAGTTCGGTTTTGGGTTTTAGAGAGAAAAACTTCGGTTTTGGTAAGATTTTGATCAATTCTTCTCAGTTCTTCGTCAATTCAGTATGTTTTCTTCATTCAGATTGCTTCTAGTTCATTTTCGCTGAGTTGTACATCGAATTCAAGCATTAAAAGTCAGAAATTATGAAAATTATGCATTTTGGTTCTGATCCGCTGGTGATCCGCTGGTGATCCGCCGGTTGAAGTTTCTGATCCGCTAGAGCAAATTCATAGATTCAGTGATCCGCTGAATTTGATCCGCCAAGCAATCTTCAAACACTGATCCGTGGCAGTTATTGTTTGATACGCGGCAGTTCCAGCGTATCAGAGTAGCAGCGTATCAGATTAGCAGCGTATCAGATTAAGCAGCGTATCAGTTAGCAGCGTATCAGTTTGATCCGCGGGTTGTTTTTGATCCGGGAGAAGAATATTGTTCCGCAGGTTAATTTTTGATCCGGGGAATTTGTTTTTCTGATCCGTTCACCTAAAATTTGATCCGGAGGTCTAGTTTTGATCCGGGGTTCGATATTCTGATCCGCTGACTACAGAATTGAGGTTTTGTTAATCATGGATCCGTTTCAGGCTTTTGCTGATATGTCTACGACTGTTCAAGCGTTGTTGAACTACGATAATGAAATAGGAACTACGAATAAAGTTCCTAAACTGATGAGATTTGAAGATTTTCATAATTGGAAAACTCGGTATGAGTCGTATATCGGTGTGACCGATGTTAGTGTTTGGACTCCTATGCTTGATGGGTATGAGATTCCAAAATTCACAACTGGGGAGTTTATTGGTCAAGAGAAGCCGTTCAACAAGATGAACGATGCGGAGAAAGAGGCATTCAAACTTGAAAGAAAAGCATATTCCAATTTATCAATGGCTTTACTTAAGGATATTTTGCATCAATTTAAAATGCATACAACATCTAAGAAATTGTGGGATGCCTTATGTCATCGATGTGAAGGTAATGCACAATACAAGAAGAGCAAGAAGAAAGTGTTGTTGCGATATGATAATTTTGCTCATGTTCCAAATGAAACCATTAATGATCTCATTTCAAGGTTGTCTCATTTGGTCAGTGAACTTGATATTGTTGGAGTAAAAATTGAAGCTGGAGAATTGAAAGAAAAGCTATTAGATGCTTTGCCCGAGAAATGGGAAGGTTACATTTTGTTGCTGACTCATGATAAAAGCTTTGATGATCTCACCTATGATGAACTTACAAGGAATTTACTAGAAAGGGAACTGGATATGATGCGTGTGAAAACTTTACCATCTCAAGTTCAGAATCCCGATGTCTACTTTGGTGAAAATGCTTCTACCATGCATGCTAAAGCAAAGACTAGCACAAGACAAGGGGGAGTTTGTTAGAGCATTTTGTGTTGTTTAGTGCTAGGTCTTGATAGTTTGAATATGTAAATTTATATGTTTGTGTTTTATAGATCCAGCGGATCAGTGGCGGATCAGGTGGTACGCCGGACCACCTGATACGCTAGTAAGTTGGTCCGCTGGCCAGTCTCTATATATAGGTTTCAGTTTGATTCAGAGAGTGTGAGTGAGGTCTGAGCTTTCTTAAGTGTGTGTTTTACATAGTGTAACCTGAATACTCTCTGTACTCTCTGTTTACAAGCTGTGATCAATATAAAGAAGATTATTTACCTTGTGTGTCTGAATCCGAATGTAATAATGCACTAGCAAGATCGATTACGTGTTTTACACCTATAGCAACAAGAATCACACGCAACATTTCGTTAACCAGAGAGAAATAAAAGAAAAACTAGATAATTGAGTGTTAGGGTTTTTCAGAGTGAAAAAGGAAGTGGTCCGCGGGTTATGAAAACCCCGGATCACATTTGTCTATTTATACCCAATGTGGTCCGCCGAGCATACCATATGGTCTGCCGGACCACATTAAAGACCATTTTACCCTTTAACTTTCAATTCTCACATTTTGCACCCGAAACTTCACCATTTTCAAGTTTTAAAACATGATGAGCTGATTTTAGCATCGATTGTGGTTCTTTCATCAATAAATTGCCATATCTGAATTCAGTCGATCGAAAATAAAGCAGAATGAAAATATTTTTGACTTTTATCAAATTTATATCAAAACACACCCAAAATCTTTTTGATTTTCTGAACTTATGCTAAAACTCACCAAAAATCTTTTTGAAAATTTCTGAAATAACAGCAATATAGAAACAAGAAATATAAATGCGATAAGTTAAGTTTTTGTGAGAAAGATCACAACATGAGATCATATCAGTGAAATGTACTTAACACATTTCAATTTTAATCTATTCAGAATGCAAGTCAAGCAGTTCACGAATACAACATTTTCATGTTTATTTCAGTCAAATCAAATCAATGTTTACCGCTTTCTGATATGAATTAGGTATATTTCTCATGCATAGAAATCATGGTACCCACAAATTCAAGCAATTTGTGAATATGATTTATTCTATTTTTTCTATTTTTCTTTTTTCTTATATTCATTCATGAATATTTACAGATTTAAGTCGTTCGTAGTGTTTCATGCAAAAAGAAAGCAGAACCCTAAACAAACAACAATCGGGTCGATCATTCAATACGCAGAGAAAGTCCGATTGTTTAGTAAAATAAGAAAGTAAAACAAGTTGAAATTGTATAACTCAACAACAATCAGGTCGGTACTTCCGTACACGCAGAGAAAGTCCGATGAGTTATACGAAACACCAAGAAAAATAAAGCAGAACGTCAAACGAACAACGATCAGGTCGATCTTTCGATACGCAGAGAAAGTCCGATCGTTTGACAAAATAAAGAAAATCAAATAAGTTTAAATCTTTCAAAAGAACGCATGCATACACTAGAAAACTTATTTATTCTGTTTTTGCATTTTCCACCTTTTATCAAGATCACTTAATCACAAGAATTATGTTACACCAAAGATTTCAAGCAAGCATTATCTTTATATCATACTAGCAAGTATCAGATATTGATCAACACATTCAATGAAACATACAAGAACCTACAGCCTTTCAATCTAGTTTATACATGGTCAGTAACATTCACTGATGTACCATCATTTCTCACAAGGTTGGATCACATTTCTCAATTTTGTATTTTTCAAATTTGTTTTAAGTTTTTGTATTTTCCAAATTTTTTTTATGCTTTTTCATGTTCCAATACAGAAAAACACACACTATTTTTGTATTTTTCATATAAATCTCCCCCTAAAAAGTAGAAAAATAAAGAAAAAGAGTAACAACTAAAAAATGATCAACTGAGTTAGACGACATCCAACTTTGTAATCCCATTAATATGCAACAAAAATTTAAAACGAGTTTTTTCAAAATCTTTGGTAAACAAATCAGCTCGTTGAAAATCTGTATGAATTTTCTGCAAATCAATTAATTTCTTTTCATAGCAATCCTGGATAAAATGATATCTGATATCAATATGCTTAGTTTTGGAATGCTGAACAGGATTTTTCGTGATAGAAATAACAGCTGAGTCATCAATGAAAATTGGGGTAGTTAGAAAATTCAAACCGTAGTCGCGTAGCTGCTGTTGTATCCACAAGACTTGAGAACAACAACTAGAAGAAGCCACATATTCTGCCTCTGCAGTAGATGTTGCAACCGAGGTTTGCTTTTTGCATTGCCAAGAGACTAATCTCTCCCCCAAAAACTGACATCCGGCGGTAGTTGATTTAAAATTGATCTTGCACCCACCATAATCCGAGTCAGGATATGCTGATAACTCAAACTTATTATCATTAGGATACCAGATACCAAGATCCGGAGTACCCTTCAAATAAGCAAAAATCCGTTTTACTGCTAGCATATGCGAAGCTTTCGGGGTAGCCTGATACCTAGCACACAAACAGACTGCAAACATTATATCAGGACGAGATGCGGTTAAATACATAAGAGAACCAATCATAGCCCTAAACAATGTCGGATCAACAGATGCACCAGATTCATCTGGTTCGATACCATGTGAAACTTGAATTAGAGTACTAGGAATCCGAACATCGCCAACCTTGAATCTAGTCAACACGTCAGACACATACTTTGATTGATGCAAAAATATGCCTTTAGCCGACTGTTTAACTTGCAGACCCAAAAAGAAACCCATCTCTCCCATTGAGCTCATTTCAAACTTAGTTTGCATAACCCGCTCAAACTCTTTGCATAAACTGTCTTTTGTGCTACTGAAAATAATATCATCAACATAAACCTGAACCAACAACAAATCTTTCCCGAACTTCTTTGAAAATAGTGAACAATCCACCGTGCCACGCTGAAAACCATTGTCGAGCAAGTGAGTTGAAAGAGTCTCATACCCAAGCCCTGGGAGCCTGATGAAGACCATATAAAGCTTTGTCGAGCTTGTACACTTTGTTAGGAAATTCTGGATCATAAAAACCAGGTGGCTGCTTCACATAAACTTCTTCACGAATCTTCCCATTCAGAAACGCACTCTTGACATCCATTTGATACACCTTAAATCCGTGATGTGCCGCGAAAGCAAGAAATATTCCGATAGCTTCAATTCGTGCGACAGGAGCATAAACTTCATTGAAGTCAATGCCTTCTATTTGGGGAAAACCTTGAACCACCAATCGTGCCTTGTTTCTGACAATGACACCGTGATCGTCTTTCTTACATTTAAAGACCCACTTTGTGCCACACGGTTCCTTAGAGTTCTTGGGTAAATCAACGTGATGCCAAACGCCCAATTTTGTAAATTGCTGCAACTCTTCTTGCATTGCTTCTACCCAAGAAGCATCCTCCAATACTTTATCAACATTAGAAGGTTCCACCCGAGATAGAAAACAGGAGTGAAAAACTTCATTCTGAACCCCAGATTCTCTGATTTCAGCAATCAAAGCATCAACATTTTTTGCCAATTGATGTCGTGTACGAACTCCCGAAGACGGATCTCCAATAATGTTTTCTTGAGGATGAATAGTGTGAATCCTAAGAATTGTTGAATCAGAAACTGCCTGATTATATGCCAAATTGTTTAACGTTGCCTCTGCCACTTCTGAATTTGATAAATCACCAAACGGTAATGAATTTGGTACAGAAGAACTTGTACTTGGCAAATGAATTTGATCATCTACAGGTGTTTATTCAGCTTCATGAAAAGTACTTTCATCATCATCAGAAGAACTCATTGTTTCTAAACTAGAAGCACTCTGACTAGACGAAGCAATAGCAGTTGAAGTACTTGGAAACTTAGGAATCCATGATCCTGGTCCAGGAGTTTTTAGTCAGTGTAGCAAAGCAGCTAACACATCAGGATCCTCCTCTTCATCAGAACCAGGTGGTGTAGCCGTGAACGAATCAATTAAAGATTTGTAATCATAAGATTGAGCATCAGCCGATTTGGGTTGTAGAAAAGTATGTTTCTGACAGTCCACATTTACATGATTCTCAATAGTCTTGGAAGAAGGAAAATAAACACGCTTCATCGGATGATGATAACCAACAAAAATACCCTGAACAGCTTTTGAAGCAAACTTCCCACCTTCCTTGAGAACCGTGCAAAGACACCCAAACGGTTCAAAGAAATTCAAATTAGGCTTTCGACCTTTAAGTAATTCATAACTGGTTTTATTGAATCTCTTCACAATTAGAACATGATTGAGCACATAACATGCAGTATGAACAGCTTCAGACCAAAACTTTATTGGTATATGAGCATCAGCCAACAATGTTCGAGCCGTCTCAATCAAAGTTATATTCTTTCGTTCAGCTACTCCATTTTGTTGCGGAGTATACGGCGCACTGGATTCATGTATGATTCCAAGTGAATCACAAAATGCTGCCATTTTAGCATTCTTAAATTCAGTACCATTATCAGTACGAATGCGACAGACTTTGTGTTTGTACACTGATGGAAACTTCGATAACAACTTCTGAATTTGATCTGGAGTTTCATCTTTTGAAGCTAGAGACACCACCCATGAAAATCGAGAAAAATCATCCGTAATAACCAAACAATAATAACTTCCCTCAATGCTACGGACATTCACAGGACCAAAAAGATCCATTTGAAGAAGCTCTAAAGGAGTCACAATTGAGTTCAAACGTTTAGATGGATGGGACTTTTTCTTTTGCTTACCTTTCTTACAAGAGACACATACATCATGTATAGAAAATTTATTCTTTGAAACGCCTTCAACCAGATTATGATTTACCAAATAATTCATTTTCCGGTCATTGATGTGTCCCATACAACGATGCCACATGATGGATTCTTTTTCTGTAGCCTTAGAAATAAAGCATGTAGCAGAATCCGCATATGAAGTCTGATTCATGTTCAACACATATAAGTCACGAAATCGAGGAGCTCGCACAACAATCCAATCATCAGGAATTTGGATTCCAGGTTTCAGAATTAAGCATCCTGAACTCGTGAAAGGAGCAGTGTACTGCTTATGACAAATTTGAGAAACGCTCAGCATGTGTTGCAACTCTTGTACAAATTAGACTTTGTCAAATGTAATCTTCTCGTTACCCATTTTGCCCTCACCGGTAATCTTACCACCTTTATCGCCAGCGAAAGTAACATTTCCTCCTTGAATAGGTTTAACATCTGATAGCAAGGAAATATTACCCGTCATGTGCCTGGATGCTCCACTATTAACTACCCAGAAGTTGTTGACAGCTCGCTTGCGAGCACCCTGCACATTTCAGCAAATAATTAGTGAGTATCTGGACCCAAGCTTTCAGCTTTGGGTCGACCGGTGTCTTCAGAAAAGTCCTCAGTGGCTTTTGAAGTCAATTTAGGCAGCCAATTTTGCCTTAACCCAGAAGTAGATGAATCTGTGGTAACATCACTTGAAGATGAACATCCAAATGATTGTTGAGTTTTTAAAAAATTTTCTCGTTTGAAAAATTGTTTTGTGACCACTTTTTCATCTACCTGTTTTGGCTTAGAAACATTTTCAGATTTTTCAAAACTAATAGCGGAAGCTCTTTTCTCAGCCAAAACCGGACATCTTTTTCTTAGATGACCCTTTTGATGACAATGATAACACCTCCTACGATCAACAAAAACTGCAGGAAAATTACCTCCTGATTCAGTTGAGGTGTTACCATCAGTCATTTGTTTAACCACTTGACTTGGTTTCTTAGCCCTAAATCTCCGAGATTTATGCTTTGGAAGTGGTTTAAACAATGGACCAATATAACCAAATTGATTATAAAATCCATACTCATCAACTCCACAGTTTTCAGAATATCTTTTGGATTCGACACAGTTGCTTTTGTTTTTTCCAAACAATCCAAAATTTTGTTCATAATGACCAAAGTCATCATAAAAATCATAATCCTCACAAAAACCGTACAATTCATAGTCTAAACTATTTGTTTTAGTAGAAAATTGACCATCAGAATTATAAAAATTCTTAGGTGAATACTTTGAAGTTTTTGACTTTGATGAAAATTTATGAGCTTTTGGAGTGTGAGTCTGTTGAAAATAGAGTGTCCTGACCCGACGAATTAACGAACCCGACCGATATTGACCCGTAAGAGTTACACCCGGGTCAACGGACTATTAAATCTAATTAATTGTTAATTAGAAATAAACGAACTAAATGGGGAATTAAATAAATACTAATTATTTATTTAATTAAAACGACAAAATATATCGGTTCAAAATTACTTGATAATTAAAAGACGGACCGATCAGTTGTTACCGGATTAACAGACTGATCGGTTGGTGGACTAAAGGAGAATCGCGACCGGGCCCAGCTCACAGGCCCCGGTCCGCGATTTAATAATAAAAGAAGGAGGGAGGAGGAGGATTGAAACACAAGTCACAAAACCCTAATCCCCTCCCTCCCTCTCTCTGCGCCATGCCCCAGCCGAAGCCGGCTCCGCCGCCGCCGCGCCGACCGCCGATCGCCGCCACCTCCTCCACCGTGATCTCCTCGTGATCTCCGATGGATCCCCGTCTTGCCAGTATCTGTGTCCGACTCGAGAGCGAAGCCGTCGTAGCCCGAGCCGAAGCCGCAGCCCGAGCCGCCGTCGCGGCCCAAGCCGCCGCCGCTGCCTCTCACGCGCCGCCGCGCGACCACCGACCGGTGGTCCTCGCGCTGCCGGTGCAGCCGAGACCACCGCGTCCGATCCCGTCATCGTGGCCCGCGCCCTTGTACCCGCCGGCCGCCGCCACCGTGTCACCTCCGATCACCGGCGATTCGATCGTCGTGGGATCCGTTCCGGTGGCCATCCCGACGGAGAAGATTTTGTCACCACCACCGGTGGTATCCCTACCACCACCGCCGCCACTACCGCCGCCGCCGCCTATGGCCGCCGCCGCCGATGCCGCCGTCGACGATTTATCTCGAAGGTTCGAGTCAGGCGTCACAGTTCGTCCTAGCGCGAGCCCGTTGAATCCGTGTGTCTTGAGCGGTTGCTCGGATCCCGCCAAGGTATATCTAATTCATTAGATATTTAATATTAATTATTTATTTATTTATTTAAATAAATATATTATACTGTGTTTGTCGTGTCGGTGATTGATCCTGTTACAGTTGCGTCCGCGTTTTGATTCGTTTCCGCTGCCAAATTAATTTAGAATTAATTTAATTATTAAATCGGTTTTAATAAAATTAAAATCGGTAACCCGGATCCCACTGTAAAACCAAACAGTGGTATCAAAGCCATTATCACCGCGCGCAAACCAGAACCGGTCCTTTCGTAACCGGTAGTTCGCAATTTCGACTTAAATCCAAATTGCGAATTAGAATTCTGTATATATTTTATTGTGTGTTACGGCCGACCCCTCTATATTATGTATTCATGTATGAATGTGTTTGGCGTGTTTTGTCTTTCTCTGTTTGGCCCAATTGGTTGTATTTCGTCTTGGTTTATTGGACCCGGATTTTGGGTTTCAAAGTTGTACAAATTTAGAGCTAGTTTACTAGAAGTAGTTTTAGTAATTGTAAATTTGTATGTAACCAAATGTCGAAGACTGGACACACGCCAGAGGGATGTCGAAGCGAGTGGGAGCTGAACAGGATTCCAGATCGCACAGAGTTGCCATCTCGATCGTTCACTATTTTATTTAATTTAATTTATTTTGAATTTGTCCCTTATGATCTCGCTTGTATGGCTCGAGCGAGATCAAGACCTTATGCCGTTTAACACACAATATGCTATTCGCGATAACTTAGTAATTTAATTAGGTTAAATTAATTTACTAGTCCCGAGTGGTGATAGGGTTTTATCGTTCGTGTCTGACGGTAATTAAATATTAAAAGTAATTAATATCCCTATTTGGTAATTCATAAAACTGATAGTTCGTGCCATCCTATCTCAAGTCGAACTTAGAACGTATTTACCGGAGCATCAGTGTTGGATTATTTCAACACCGCACTTGGTGCCGAGGGTACCTTCTAAGGTGAGGACATTGGAGTATTTCAACACCGTGTCATCACAATTGACCATTTAGGATTACTATCGCTTTAGACGTACATGTTCGTGGTGTTGGAGTATTTCAACACCGCGCCACGGATGTGTATTGCTAGAGTGGGCACGGATGAGGCTAAACGTATCGCAAAATACAATTGTATGTATATAGCAGCCTCATACCGAGAATTGTGAATTGAGTCTCACAGTTGACAACCGTTGTCAGTTTGTTTACACGGCCTTGCTCCTGAGGCTCATTTGGCGGTCTCAAGTAATGTCGTCTAAACGAATTCTCATTTTCTCAAAAATAAACTTTACCAACTTATTTTTAAAGAAAAATAAACATCGAAAATACCGATTAAATTTACTTTGCTTGTTTTCAGAAGGCTAAAGAAAACTCACCTCCATTAAGTTCAATGGTACAACTCGACCCCTTCACTGATACTGGCTTTCTCGCATGGCAGACAACCCTGAGAAACCTTTTAAGGCTCTTCGGGAAACTCTATGTCATTGACCGACCGATCGCGAGTATTCCATCTTACTTGCTAAATGAGAACTCGCGGTCTGAGCTCCAAAAGCACACTGACGATGATAAGGACGTCACTGACCTGATGTTATCTAGCATGACTTAGGATTATCGGTACAATTTCATGGGGATGTCTGCTTATGACATCATTCGTAAACTCAAGGATTTATTTGAATTGAGTCAGAGGACTGAGCGAGCTGATGCACTTTCACAATTTGTGAACTGCACCATGGCTAACGACTCCTCTCCATACGATCATGTCATGCTGATGAAAGCGTATCGCGACAGGCTGATTGACCTTGTGTGACACCCAGAAAATTCAGGTGAAATTTTTCTAGACAAACACGAACATGAATAATTATTTATATCAAACATGCATGCATTCATACATACATCTAATAGGATTGTTAGATGTGTTATCGAGTCCACGAACGATCACACACGAGTTGAGTCGGTCCTGAACGTTGGTGACTAGCTAATAGAACATTACTCAAATGTACGAAAAACTTTACAACTTGTTTGGTGTACCTTATTTTTTTTATGTTTGAACTTGGGGGACTATTTGTGACTTAGCTAGACCTTTTAGGGGCTTTCTTGTCATTCCATAAAACTTGTCGATGGATCAGCCACGTAATGACATCCACGATTTATGCAACTTATCCCAAAACATCACGTTATAATCCCCCTCGTTCCCCTCTTATTCGGCTATCCTCCACAATATTCCGATCGATCTCTCCCTCTTTTGCTCTCTCCCTTGACGTACACAGCAACTATTGCTGTTCTACACAGTCGTGAAGGTTGCCAAAGGCTGCTGTCCGGCCTCTTCAGACCGCCACAAACTACCGAAACGAGCACGGTTCGAGCGAGCGAAGGTAAACCGTCTAATCCCCCTCGATGCTTCTTCTGTTTTTACGAAAACTCAAATAGTTTTAACTAGAAATCTGTATACTCATTCATGCTACTGCGATATATGCATTATGTGCTATTTGAATTAAGATTCAATGATGTATGAAGTTCATGTGCTAACCGGATAAACTTACTCGTTCGAAAACCCGATCTCGCACGGTGTTTATGTATCACACGTTTTTTTACAAGTGCTGGAGGTTAATCTTAGTCTCCCACGGACGTGGGGTATTGCTTTTGGTTAATGGGATGGGTAGGTTTAAGTGTTAGGTCACCATGAATGAACCTGTCGATCAGTGGTTATGCATGGGAAAGGAGATGGGCAAACATAATTAGTTTAATAAAATGAGATCTGGGTAAATAACAAAAATCGAATTGCGGCCTGGTGGTTTGGGTGTTCGCTGGTGACTGGAGGGTCGAGAGTTCAAACCCTGCGCGCTGCAACATTTATTCTTTCTTTTTGTTCCTGTTTGATTAGTAGGAAGATGACAACAGATTACAGTTTAAATAAATTGGGAACTGGATCAAGTCATCAAATTGAAAACTGGCCTGTTGGTAGTATGCTTGTGTGGGGACTGGTGGGTCGCAGGTTTCTCACCTAGCGCCCAGCAGTCTTCTTTCTTTTTGTCCCTGAATTATTTTGGTCTTTTCAATCATCCCATGAAGTGATACAATTTATGTATTACTTGGTGTTAGTGATTACTATATTATATATCTTTATAAAAGGTATTACTTTTGAAGCAAGGCATGACACACAAAATATATAACTACGCTTTTTGATTCTTATAACTTGCCTA
>JBCNJP010000010.1:61911657-61962657 GCA_039602395.1 Deinandra increscens subsp. villosa | reverse complement strand
TCAGTATTTGGATGTATGAACACCAACAGTTATCTATATTATTCTTATTCCATCTGTTTTATGCAATAATGAATTACATAACTGTGTTCAATATTTGTACGTTTAATCCTTGGACAATAAGTTCTTGTCCTAAATGTCCGTAGTCGATTAGTTAGTGGGAGCTATACTAAAGAAAGACTATTGTGACTAGTTGAACTTTAAAGTGGTTTAACGTTCAATCTCACAGACCTCATTGGTGAATGACGTTGGACGTAACTCGCATCATGCAACGCAAACATGGAAGTCTTGCTTGCTTGATTAATGCATGCTCTAATGTATCCTTAGACCTGAGACGCATATTCGAACTCCTTTCTACTAAAGAACATTCTTTGATTGTAGCCTAACGTTGTCGCGTAACTGCCAGCCATAACGGCTACTTTTGGGAATGGCTTTGAAGTTTAGTGGGAGCTGTATGCCTCAATAAGGGATTCTGTACTCTTGCTTCGGCAACGGTTAGACATAAAGGCGCCCGTTGGTTCCAAGTGATAAGTGTGAGGCCTCACCCAAACTTACTGTGTGTTTGTTGGATCACTTCGAATTATATCGAGAACGAAAATCGATGAATAAAATATGGGAGTCCATGTCCCATAATTCATCAATGTCTTATACAGAAAGGAACATATGACAATGAATGCACAAGTCATGAGTCTGCTTGATGGTCAATCAGATATACTTTGGCTGACGACTTAAAGTGTCAATATTAGTTGGTGTAGCCATGCATAGCTAGAGTGCCTCTAACTGCGCTCGTTAAACTGTCGCGTTCAGTCCAAGTGGGAGACTGTTGGAAATAGAGTGTCATGACCCGACGAATTAACGAACCCGACCGATATTGACCTGTAAGAGTTACACCCGGGTCAACGGACTATTAAATCTAATTAATTGTTAATTAGAAATAAACGAACTAAATGGTGAATTAAATAAATACTAATTATTTATTTAATTAAAACGACAAAATATATCGGTTCAAAATTACTTGGTAATTAAAAGACGGACCGATCAGTTGTTACCGGATTAACAGACTGATCGGTTGGTGGACTAAAGGAGAATCGTGACCGGCCCCAGCTCACAGGCCCTGGTCCGCGATTTAATAATAAAAGAAGGAGGGAGGAGGAGAATTGAAACACAAGTCACAAAACCCTAATCCCCTCCCTCCCTCTCTCTGCGCCGTGCCCCAGCCGAAGCCGGCTCCGCCGCCGCCGCGCCGACCGCCGATCGCCGCGACCTCCTCCACCGTGATCTCCTCGTGATCTCCGATGGATCCCCGTCTTGCCAGTATCTGTGCCCGACTCGAGAGCGAAGCCGTCGCAGCCCGAGCCCAAGCCGAAACCGCAGCCCGAGCCACCGCCGCGGCCGCTGCCTCTCACGCGCCGTCGCGCGACCACCGCCCGGTGGTCCTCGCGCTGCCGGCGCAGCCGAGACCACCACGTCCGGTCCCGTCGTCGTGGCCCGCGCCCTTGTACCCGCCGGCCGCCGCCACCGTGTCACCTCCGATCACCGGCGATTCGATCGTCGTGGGATCCGTTCCGGTGGCCATCCCGACGGAGAAGATTTTATCACCACCACCGGTGGTATCCCTACCACCACCGCCGCCACTACCGCCGCCGCCGCCTATGGTCGCCGCCGCCGATGCTGCCGTCGACGATTTGTCTCGAAGGTTCGAGTCAGACGTCACAGTTCGTCGTAGCGCGAGCCCGTTGAATCCGGGTGTCTCGAACGGTTGCTCGGATCCCGCCAAGGTATATCTAATTCATTAGATATTTAATATTAATTATTTATATATTTATTTAAATAAATATATTATACTGTGTTTGTCGTGTCGGTGATTGATCCTGTTACAGTTGCGTCCGCGTTTTGATTCGTTTCCGCTGCCAAATTAATTTAGAAGTAATTTAATTATTAAATCGGTTTTAATAAAATTAAAATCGGTAACCCGGATCCCACTGTAAAACCCAACAGAGTCTTGACAGAATTCTGATCATCTGAACCAGTTCTAAGTTTCAACAAAGAACCATTTTTCACATGTTCATGATCAGACACACATTTTTCTTCTGAATCAGCATAAAATACTTTGGAAACTTATGTTGGATCAACACAACATAATGGAAATGCTTCATCCAAAAATATGGTATCACTACCTTTCAGACAATACATTTTCACTTTCTTAGAAGATTCACCAACTTCAGTTTTACCTTTCTGTTTGTCATCAGAATTCCCAAACTCGACATTTTTCTTGTCTTTCTGTTGAACTTTCTGAGGTTTCTTTTGATTGACCTTAGAAACTTCATCAGGGTGTCCAAACCCGATGCCAGTAAACTTCGCTGATTTCGGTGGAGGTACCGGAATTGAATTCACATCCGGTTTGGTTGTGTTACTTACAATTACTGACTCACGTTCGAAAAACAAATCACGACCTTTTGTAAACTTTGTCATTTCAAATTCTTTCATTGTTTTTTTAGTTTCAATGATTTTCTGAGCAGCCTCTAAAGGTGTAAGTTTTACATTCACCAAAACACCAGATTCAGATTGTTTGAGAACCTCTTTGTCAGTTTTGGACATAAGTTTGACAGGCTTTCTCTTATGAGTCCCCTTGGATTTATCAGATGAACCCTCAGCAAACATAGAATAATCAAACACAATAGCTGGTTTGATCTCAGATTCAGTTGGTCCTTTACCATGAACAATCGGTGGAGGAACTGAAGTACACCCTGATTCTTTGAGCACTTCTTTTAAATTTTCATCCTTGCAAAGGAAACTTGCAAAAGAAGATGAATTCTTGAAATTTTCTAATTGTCTTTGAAGTTCCAATATTTCAATGTTTAATTCAGAAATTTTAGCATTAGCTTCTGCAAGCTTTTTCTCACAGAAAATATAATCTTCAGTTTTATTATTTAACTCAATTTTTGTGCTCAGAATCACGACATGCTCACTTTTTAGTTCAGCTTTAACAGCCTCCCACCTTTGTTTGTAAATGGTGACATTTTTTTCTGCTAACATGTATTTATCATAATACATAACTTTCTCAGCAGAAAGTACTTTTATTTGATTAGCAGTTGTCATGCAAAATCACAGATATTAGAGTTAACCTGAATATCAGCCATAAAGGCTTGATGACCCTCAACAAAGAAATCTTCTCCCGGAAGATCAGGATCATCTTCAGCAGCTATATTTTTCTCTTCAGTGCATAGGAATGCAGACTCATCAGGACAATCTGCAGCCCAGTCATACCCTTCACCAGTTTGAGAGACCAAAGCTTTAGATTCTGAGTTTAATTCACTAGCAGTTGAATTTGAACTTGATGGATTAACATTGCTTCCCGATGCTTTGTTACTTTGAGCAACATATTTCTGATATAACTTCAAAGTCTCTTGTTTCTTTACCGAGTTACACTCTTTTGCAAAGTGACCATAATTTTGACAATTGTAACATCTAACCTTGGATTTATCAAATCCAAGTTTACCTTCGGGATTGAGATCTTTTCTGCCTGTTCTTTTCATAAACTTCTTACCTCTTCTGACAATCATAGCCATAGACCAATTGATATTCATCAATTCTAAGTCATCCGGGTCTATTTGTTCATAATCTTCATCGGTTAATTCAGCACTAGTCAATTTTCCTGCTATTACTCCATCATATGACGAAATCATCGCTGAAAATAGTGCCATAAAATCATTTGTTGTTTTAGCTGAAAAAACACTTTGATTTGATGTTGGAATAGAGGATGATTGACTCGAATAAACTGGATATGTCACCGCAGATTTTTGAGTAATAGTTTCACTTGAAGAACCCCGAGACATATTTGCTTGGCCACTTGAAGTATTTTCAACATAAAATGCAGTTGTCGGTGGATTTGAATTAGCTTTTGCTTTTGCATGCATAGTAGATGCATTCTCACCAAAATATACACCTGGATTTTGAACTTGAGCTGGTTGAGTTTTAACTCGTTTCATATCTAATTCCCGAGCCAGCAAGTTTCTTGTAAGATCATCATAGGTAATGTCATCAAAACCCTTGTCATGTGTCATTAGCAAAATATAACCTTCCCATGATGCAGGTAAAGCATCTAATAACTTTTCCTTCAGTTCACCTGCTTCTTTACTCACCTCAACTATGTCAAGTTCACTTACCAAATGTGATAATCGTGAAACCAGATCATTAATAGTTTCATTTGGAACATGACAAAAATTATCAAATTCCTTCAACAGCACGTTTTTCTTACTTTTCTTATATTGTGCATTGCCTTCACATCTGTGACACAACGCATCCGATAAAGCCTTTGAAGTTGAATGCATTTTGAATTGATGCAAAATATCTTTTGGTAAAGCCATTGATAAATTTGAATAAGCTTTCTTTTCCAACTTAAAGGATTCTTTTTCAGCATCATTCATTTTGTTGTACGGCTTTACTTGACCAGCCAATTCACCAGTTTGAAACTTTGGAACTTCATAACCATCCAACATTGGTGTCCATACCGTAACATCCGTCACACCAATGTATGATTCGTAACGAGTTTTACAATTATGAAAATTTTTAAATCTCATCTATTTCGGAACTTTGTTTGTAGTTCCTATCTCGTTATCATAATTCAGTATAGCTTGAACAGTTGAAGACATTGTTGCAAAAGCCTGGAACGAATCCATGATTTTTTATTCAAAACTGATCAAGCGGACCAAATTTGAGTCATCGGACCAAAATGCTATCACCGGACCAAAATCGATCTCCGGACCAACTGGTACGCTGAAGTAAAAACTCGCGGACCAAATCTGGTACGCTGAAACCGCCACGGACCAACCTATGAAGATTGCCTGCCGGACCACAATCGACGGACCACTTTTTCCTATGAAGATACACGTGCAGACCAGTTGTTCTTGATCCGTACCACCACCGGACCAATAGCGGACCAATGTAATCTCGAATAATTTTCACTGTTTTCGGTTGTTTTAGCTTGTAATCAATGCAGAACTCAACCAAAATGATCCAGGAGCATTTTGAACGTAAAAACCATACTGAATTGACGTGAAAATGAGATGAATTGATGAAATTCTTACCACAAACGTTGTTTCTCTCTCTAAAACCCAAAAACCGATCTGTAAATCACAGCAATCGAGCAAACCTGCTCTGATACCACTTGTAAAACACGTAACGGATCTTGCTAGTGCATGATTATCATCGGAATTGTAACACACGAGGTAAATAATAGATATTCGATTGATTGCAAGCTCAGTTATACAGAGAGAGATTACAGAGAGTAAACACACTTGAAAACACATAGTTAAACTCACAACTCTCAACCACTGACTCTCTCTAACTGAGCTAAAACTATTTATACAAACTCTGTCCAGCGGACCAACTAACCAGCGTACCAGATGGTCCTGCATACCATCTGGTCCGCTGAGACCAGAATACACAAAACTCTCTATTACATAAACAGATCTAGCACTAGACAACAAAACTTGTTCTAACAGATCCTTCAGTTCAAAGAAATATTACAGGCTCTTATCATCAGTGTAGATAGTACATTTCACTTCGTACAAGTAATGCCTCCAGATTTTGAGTGCAAACACCACGGCTGCCAACTCTAGATCATGAGTCGGATAGTTAGCCTCATGGGGTTTTAGCTGTCGTGATGCGTAGGCAATTACCTTGTCCCGATGCATCAACACACAACCCAATCCCTGGTAAGAAGCATCAGAGTACACTACCAAATCATCAGGCCCATCCGACAAGGACAACATCGGTGCCTGAGTTAATCTGGTTCTTAATTTCTCGAACGCACTCTGCTAACCCGGATCCTAAATGAACTTAATATATTTCTTGACAACTTGTTCAGTGGCGTTGCGATCTTCGAGATGTCTTGAATGAACCTACGGTAATAACCTGCTAGACCCAAGAAGCTATGAATCTCTGAGGGAGTCTTCGGTGACTTCCAACACATCACCCATCTCTATCTTAGAGTGATCTAAATGAATACCATATGCATTTATAACATGACCAAGAAATTGCACTTCCCTTAACCAAAATACGCATTTTGAAAATTTGGCATACAACTTCTCACTCCTCAAAGTTTCTAATACTTCTTTCAAATGCATGGCGTGGTCAGTCTCGCTCCTAGAGTAGATTAAAATGTCGTCTATGAACACGATCACGAATCGGTTAAACATGGGTTGACATACTCTATTCATGAGGTCCATTATGCAGGTGCATTAGTTAACCCGAAGGACATCCCCAGGAACTCACAATGACCATAACGCATCTGGAAAGCTTTCTTCTAGATATCCGCGTCTCTAACCTTCAACTGATGATAACCTGACTGCAGACCGATCATGGAAAACCAACTCGCACGTTATAGCTGGTTGAGTAAATCATCGATCCTCAGTAAAGGATATTTATTCTTCAGCGTCAATTTATTCAGCTCTCTGTAGTCAATACACATTCTTAAGCTTCCGTCTTTCTTCTTCAAGAAAAGCACCAGAGCACTCTAAGGTGAGATGCTCAGCCTTATGAATCCTTTGTCCAGAAACTCTTGCAGTTGTGACATTAATTCTTTCATCTCTGATGGAGCTAATCGATAAGGTGTCTTTGCTACGGGTTTGGCTCCCAACACCAAATCGATTCCAAACTTTATTTCTCGTTCAGGAGGAATGCTCGACATGTCTTCTGGAAATACGTCTGGAAACTGGCATACTATCGGCACGTCCTTCAGCTCCTTCGGCTTTACATTTGAGTTAATAGCATATTCCAAGTACGACTTACACCCTTGATTCATAAACTTCTACGCTTTGATCATGGAAATAATCTTACTGAAGAGCTATCACGATTCTCGTATATGGATATGACTTCCCCAGTTGGCGCCCGAAGTTCAACCTTCTTTTGACTACAGATAATTTGAGCGTCACATTTCTCTAGCCAATCCATGCCCAATGCAATATCAAAGCCACCTAAAGTCATTGGGAATAACCTAACATGCAGTTTGTGTCCTTCTAATTCTATCAGGGAATCTTCTATAATATATGTAATTATAATACTTTTTCCTACGTGAGTTCCAACTTCAAAAGGTTTCTCAGTCCTGAAAGTTAGTCTATCAAGCGATATACAGAACCCGAGCGATACAAAGCTCCTACTAGCACCGGAATCAAATAACACAGAAGTAGGCACATTATTGACAAGGAATGTACCTGGAACTACGTCATGTGTTATTTTAGCCTCGACGACCGTTAGAGTATAAGCCATACCCGTGGCCTTCGGGGCTTCAATCGCCTTCAACAGTTTTGGATTCTTTACGTACTTTGGACAGTTGGTTCTGAAGTGTCTTGACTCCCCACATTTGAAGCATTTCCTACACTGTGGATAACTACCAAAAAATGAGCTTCTTTACCACAGTTATAGCAACTGGTCGATCCTGATTTGCAATCCCAGAATGAATCTTTCCACACTTGCGGCACTGAGACATGTCGACTTTTGCATCATTCTTAAACTTCATACGATGATCCCTGCCACCCTTCTTTGAACTCTCTCCCATCTCAGACCACTTTCTTTTTAATTCTCCTGGTCTACCTTCTTCACCGTATTCTTCTTCGTAGAGCATGGCGCTAAGAACAATTGCCTCCTACTACATTATGGGACCATGAGGCCACACTATCTTTCGCACATCTGCCGAAAGAGCCTGCACATATATTTTCACCTTCTCTTCCTCTGGTGTCACCAGCCTAGGCACCAACCTTGACATCTCGTCGAACCTGCTGGTGAACTCCTGATGGGTGGTGTGCATGTGGTGTATATAATCTTATGCATTATTTTGTGACACTTTTTTAGCATTGAACCTTTAAATTTATAAACTTGATTTACTTAGACCACTACTACTTCACCACATTCACGGGCAAGTGCACCCATCGTGGAGCAGTATCATAGTGGTAAGTTGAATCGGGGTCGATCAAAGACACAATTGTTACTTCACCGTTATTGACGTCTAACCTGAGCATTCTTCAAGTGAAGAGTTAGTAAATATGTTAGAGCATGATTTTGTTCGTCGTGTGACGTATCAAGTACAAGAAAAAAGTTACAAGATTGCTTGTGTCCGAACTACATCGAACTGCCAGTTCAGGTGCACATGAACTGACCCTAAGTGGCAATTCGTGTGAGATCGTGTTTAGACAAGTTTGAGCAAGTATAAATAGAAAATCTTGTATAGAGTTTAGAAGTTATTGCTGGATTTACTCTGTGATCTGAGTGTGTACTTCTTTATGGTTTAGTAATACAAATCTCATAGTATTTACTCTTTGTGTCTTCATTTCATACTCGAATTACACGTTTAATCACATCGAGTAGAAGATCCACAGCTCACGAACTTACAAGTGGTATCAGAGCTTTCGGTTCAATCTACTGATCAAATCTCAAATGTTTTTTGAGTTTAGTTCAAAAGTGGGGGTTTTTGAAAATTTCGTGCATTTTTACTTCCGTTTGATCATCTATGCTGTGTTTTTAGTGAAAAATTCAATCCCATATTATTCCTTTTGAGTATATCTGATTGACTGCTGCAAATCTCGTTCAAAAACACTCAAATAGTGAAATTTGATTCGAAATGGTCCAGTTCGGGTGAAGAACTGTCTGTCTGAAAGATAACCGCTCCAAAGTGCGAGTTCGGGTGAGTTCGGTCATTTTTGGTCAAGCGAAGTGCGAGTTCAGGTGAGTTCAGTCTAGCAAAGTGTTGGTTCGGATTCAGTTTGGTTGATCTCAGTTCGGGTGAGTTCGTGTACCCGAAGTCACAGTTCGGTTCAATTGTTTTAGTTTGGAACCAGTTCGGATCACCTCAGATCATTTCAGTTCGTACTCGGTTCGGACCAGTTCGGGTTATCCATTTTCAGTTCGGTTCAGATCGGGTAATCAGTTTTTAAGAGTTGTGAAGATGTTGATTTTCAAGCTTTCGCCGCAATGCAAACATCGATTCAAACGACAATGCAAAGTATTATGAACTATGATAATGAAATAGGAACAAGTCAAAAAGTTCCCAAATTACTCAAGTTAGAAGATTATCATAGTTGGGTGAAACATTTTGAAGCATACGTGGACACAAATGATGTTGATATGTGGTTATCATTTATTGATCAATATAAGTATCCCAAGGATATGTATGGAGAGCCAGTTCTTCAAAGAAAATATGATGCTAAACAAACGAAAGCATATCATGCTGAAAAGAAGGCTTATGGTACTTTGACAATGGCATTACCTAAAGAGTTGTTACATCATTTTTCTACTTATGGTACATCGAAAGGTTTATGGGATGCTTTGCAGAAGAGATGTGAAGGTAATGATCAATATAAGAAAAGCCGACATAAAGTTTTGAAGAAGGAATTTGATAGTTTGAAACATTATCAGAATGAATCAATTCTGAATTTGATTGCGAAATTAACACATTTGTTGAGTGAAATGGTTTTGGTGAGTATTACAAAAGAATATGGTGATTTGAAAGAAAAATTATTGGAGGCAGTACCGGAAAAATGGGAAAACTATGTTATGATGATTACTCATGATAAAGAGTATTGGGTTTATCTTTCAATGATTTGGTTCAAAGAATACAAGCAAGGGATATGAAGTTGACTATGAATAAGTCATTTCCTACACAAATTCAAAATCCTACTGTTTATCATGGAGAAAATGATTCTAATCTTCATGCTGTGAAGTCAAATATTTTAAATTCAACACCTCCTACAGCATTTGTTGTCGGAAAAGCTGATAATTCTGGTTATTCTTCTGGCTGTACTGTTTCAGTTCCAAGTTCATCAACAGAAAATGCCTTATCTGTTAAAACAACTGAAGATTACATGGCATTGATGTCTGCATTAGTCTCATCATATTTTGGTGTTATTACTGGTTCAGTAAGTAATGCAGAATTGACCGAGGAAGACTATGATCAAATTGATTATGATCATCTAGAGGAGATGGATTTGAATTGGCAGTATGCTATGCTGGTTAGAAGAACCAAGAAATTCTTAAACAGAACCAGGAAGAAGAGACTGAATCAAGATGGTAAAATTGGATTAGATAAGTCTAAACTAAAATCCTATAAGTGTTCACTTTATGGACATTTTGCTTGTGAATGTCCAAAATCTGCTGCTACTAAGCTTAAGTCTGTTCAACATGCTCACTTGGTTAAAGCTTCAACAAATAAAGATCAAAAAGCTTTTGTTTCTATTGATGAAAGATTGGCAGAAATAGTTTGGCATCTGAATGAATATGCTTGGAATGCAGATTCTGAGTTTAAAAGGAATGCGTATCAAAATATTGACATCAATAAGATATATGTAAGAGCATTATATGTTTGTTTTGTGAAGTATAAGAACATGTGTGTGAAGTACCAAGTACATGACAAAAGCTACAAAAGAGACTGTGTCCGAAGTGACCCGAAGTACCAGTTCGGGTGCACACGAACTGACTTGAACTACCAGTTTGGGTGACAGCGTGTTCGGGCACTACTATAAATAGCTTAGTCGTGTATAGGATTATAACTTCTTGGTCATTGTCATCTACGTTTTCTGTGTGTACTCTGAACGTTAATCAATACAAATTCACTTTGTATTTACATCTTTGTGTCTCGTTTCTACACTCGAATTACTCGTTTTGATCATTGATTGAGTAGACGATCCAGCTCACGAACTTACAAGTGGTATCAGAGCTTTCGGTTCTATCTTCTAATCAGATCGTTTCAGTTTTTTGGGTTTTTGAGTCAAAAAGTGGGGGTTTTAAAAAATTAGCTTGTTCTTGCTTCCATTTTGATCATCTCTGATGTGTTTTTAGTGAAAAATCCAATCCTAAATCATTCCTTTTGAGTATATCTGTTTGACTGCGCAAATCTCATTCTAAAACACTCAAAATCATGAAAATTGAGTCGAATATGTTTCAGTTCGGTTTAGTTCGGCTGAAGAACTGTCTGTCTGAAAAATAACCTCTCCGAAGTGCGAGTTCGGGTGAGTTCGGTCAATCTTGGTCAAGCGAAGTGTGAGTTCGGCTGAGTTCGTGTGTGTTTGGTCTAGCGAATGTTCAGTTCGGATTCAGTTTGGTTGATTCCAGTTCGGTGGAGTTCGTGTACCCGAAGTCCCAGTTCGGTTGAATTGCTTCAGTTCGAAACTAGTTCGGATCACCTCAGTTCATCTTAGTTTGGTTTTGGTTTGGCGCAGTTCGGATCATCAATTTTGAGTTCGGTTGAGTTCGGGTAAATAGTAATCAAGATGTCGGATTTTTAAGCTTTCATAGCATTACAAACGTCAATGCAAACAACGATGCAAAGTTTACTAAATTATGATAATGAAATCAGAACAAGTTAGAAAGTTCCCAAATTACTTCGATTGGAAGATTATCATAGTTGGGTTAAACGATTTGAGGCATATATCAAAACGAATGATGTGGATATTTGGTTGTCATATACTGATCAATATGTGTTTCCCAACAAATGGAAATGGAAGACCAGTGTTACAGAAAAGTTTGTCTTCTAAACAAAAGAAAGCATATCAAGCTAAACAAAAAGCTTTTGGAACTTTGACGATGGCATTACCCAAGGAGTTATTACATCAGTTTTCTGCTTACGATACAGCGAAAGATTTATGGGATGCATTGCAGAATAAATGTGAGGGTAATGATCAATACAAGAAAAGTCGTCAGGAGGTTTTGAAGAAGGAATTTGATAATTTCAAGCATTACTAAAACGAGACCATTCAAAATTTGATTACAAGGTTTTATCATTTGATAAGTGAAATGGTCTTGGTAAATGTCAAAAAGAAGATTCTGATTTGAAGGAAAAGTTGTTTGAGGCATTACCGGAGAAATGGGAGAATTATGTTATGATGATTACACATGATAAAGAATATCCGGCTTTGTCATACAATTATTTGCTTGAAAGTATACAAGCTAGAGATATGGAATTGACGATGAACAAGTTTTTGCCTGTTCAAATTCAAAATCCTGCTGTATATTATGGTGAGAATGATTCTACCACTCATGCTGTGAAGTCTAATTTTTGAATTCTACACCTCCTACAACATTTGTTTCCGATAAATCTAATAATTCTAGTTATTCGTCTGGCTATACTGTTTTGATTCCAAGTTCATTTTCAAACAATGCCTTATCTGTCAAAACAACTAAAGATTATATGGCATTGATGTCTGCATTGGTTTCATCATATTTTGGAGTGATTACTGGTTCGCTGAGCAATGCTAAATTACTGAAGAAGACTATGATCAAATTGATTATGATCATCTGGAAGAGATGGATTTGAATTGGTAGTATGCTATGTTGGTTAGAAGAACCAAGAAATTTTTTAACAGAACCGGAAAGAAGTGGTTGAATCAAGATGGCAAGATTGGTTTGGATAAATCAAAGGTCAAGTGTTACAAGTGTTCACTTTATGGACATTTTGCTCGTGAATGTCCAACATCTTCTGATAATAAGCTGAAATCTGGTTAACATGCTCATTTGGTTAAAGCTTCAACAAATAAAGATCAGAAAGCTTTTGTTTCTATGGATGAAAGATTGGCAGAAATATTTTGGCATCCAAATGAATATGCTTAGAATGCAAATTCTGAGTTTAAAAGGAATACATATCAAAATATTAATATCAATGAAATACATGATATTGATAATGAAGCTATTGCTTTGACGGCTCGTCATTTAGGTGATATTATTTTGACTGATTCTGATATGAGTCCAAAAGCAACAACATTTAAAAAAAATCAAGAAAATATGGCTGAATAATCAAAAGAAGAAGATCTCAAGTGTTATATGTGTGCTGGTTTGAACAACAAGAATTCTATTTTGGAAAAAGATCTCAAGTTGTTGACTGATGAGTTTGTTGTGTTGAAGCAAGACTTGGAAAGTTTTCAAGAAAAATATTATTCTTTGAATTCTAGTCATGAGAAGTTGATGAAAGAAAAAGTTGCTTTATTTGAAGAATTTCAGAAAGGCAAAGCTGAAGCTACAAAAGCTGCTGAAGACTTTGAGGCTTTATTTGAGAAAACTTATCCACTTCAACAAATATATGAAAGAGTCAATGCTATTACGGTTGAAGCTGCTGATAAAATCATTTTTCTTCAAAATGAAGTTGAAAAGTTAAGAGTTCATAAGGTTATTTTTCATGAAAAGAATGAAGTTCTGACAAAAGACATCGATATTTTCTAAAAGAAACGGGAAAATGTTCGAGAAGAGGTATTTGGAGAATGTGAAATCAGGAAACGGAAAATGTAAGAGTACAATGATTTAAATGATGAACTCATTCAATCTCAAAAAGATCTGTTTGCTGCTCATTAGAAAATTGCTGAATTGAAGCTGAAGATTCTAGATTTACAAAGGCAAATCAAGAACTGCAATCTATTACCAACTTTGATGAATTTTTTGTATAACAAGGATAGAAGTGTTGATAGTGTTAAGGAAGTTGATATTTCACAAGGTTCCTACACCTGTGGATTTATCATAATTTTCCTCTGCTTTTCCTGATCCAAAGGCTGGATTGCAAGATTATTCTAAGTTTGCTACTCCTGCAAAGAAGTAGAAATCCAAGTCAGAAAAGAAGAAAGAAAAGATTGGTAAAGCTCCAAAGTCTACTTATGATTCATCTTTGCTGGCAAATGAAGTGGTGTTTGATAAGAGTTTGACTGATAACTCTATTGCTCCTTCGTCTGAAGTTGAAACTGCAAGAATTTGGTAAAATCAAACTAAATACCAGAGATCAAGGTCACTTTCACTCAACGAGCACATCAAACAAGTGCGTGCTGCTGGTATTTTTCAAGCTAATTCGTCCAAATCTTCTAGTTCTAAGCGCAAAGGACAAGGATCTTCTAGTTCTATGTTCAAGATTCAAAGAAGAAAGAAAATGTTCTGAAAGTCAAGAATTAAAAGAAAACACAACCTCCGAAGAAGCAATCTGCTGCTTTTTATTCCAAGATTTTTTATTATTCTGGAGGTTCATCATCGGATTACAAAGTATCGTCGTAGTGTAAATATCCGATGTATGATTCTTCTGATGATTTCTTTGATGCTTTTGTTTCAAATCATTCATCATTTTCTAAAACTTCAAGAAAATTTTCAAATGAGTCTAAACTGCGTGAAAGAGTTTGTTATGCATGTCGTCGACCTGGACATATGGCTGCAAATTCTACGACGACTGCATATATCCATAACAATGCTAAATATGTCGATAATCATGGTCAAATTTTTTGATAAACCTTAGTCCACAAAGGTTAAATTAAGCAGTAAGCCGTTTTGGTCCCGAAAGAAGACGCCGGTTGATTCTATTTCAGGATCGGATTAAAAAATTTCATCTGTCATGATATGGAAACCGAAAGTAGTTTCCACGGCCAATAAGGACTTTATGGAAGACACCGGGCGACCCGACGCTATTGAATCGGGTCGATCCTAGAGCAACTAATGTTTTATTTGGTGTTAGCAGGATTTTAGGAAGACCTATCGGTAATTGAAGAAATTGTTGATGGTGGAATATATGTTTTAACTTATAATGAATTTCCAAATTATTTTCCAAATCCCGTGATTTCAAAATGCTAAAATGCAAGTGTGGGTTGATCATTTTTTCTTTGTTTTTCACTCTGTCCCAGTTTGAGGGGGAGTCTGTCTTTTTGAAAATACAAAAATAGTGTGTTTTTTTTCAAATAGTAAAAATGAAAATCTAAAAAATAGAGTGGGAGAAAATTTAAAAAGACAAAAACATTGAAAATGAGAAATTGTATAAAAAATGATTGGGAAATGATGGTACATTGGCTAATGTTGTGTGACTCATGGATAAACTAGATGAAAAAGCCATAAGACCATTGATCGATGTGCTAGGTAGGCTCGGCAAATCAAAAAGTGTACAAATGTGATATACGCTAAATCTGATGCTTGACCGAGTGGACAACATCTTGATGCGTATTTAAGGATATATCAAGAAAAAGATATGTGAAAAGAAAATGAGAAGTCACTGTGTATACTTGTGTTCATTTTGCAAAGATTTAAACTTGTTTGATTTTCTTTATTTTCTTAAACGATCGGACTTTCTTTGCATATCAAAAGATCGACCTGATTGTTGTTCATTTGAGGTTCTGCTTTATCTTCTTGTTGTTTCGTATAATTCATCGGATTTTCTCTATGTGTCCACAAGATTGACCTGACTGTTGTTGAATTATAAAAAATTTCAACTTGTTTTATTTTCTTATATTGTTAAATCCGAGGCCTTATCTGCGTATCGAAAGATCGACCTTTAGGTAGACGATTTAACGTTCTTATTTCTTATTTCATGGAACATAGTTGACTATATCATGAATTCAATCACCATGTGTTAAATCACAAGTGAAATCACAATATGTGATAAGCAAAACATATCTGAGTATATCTGATAGTGTGGGGTACACTGGTCAATGCAAATCTAATAAATACCTTAACATATCCAGATGTTGTGAGTATGGTTATGCCTGAGTTTAAATTTGGACAAATTATATCTGCAATCGACATGGCTTATATGCTACAGTAATCGAAATTGAAGTGTAGGTCAGCACATTATGACCAATATGATCCCAAGTTGTGATCTTTCTCACAAATGACAAAAAATAGTGTCTGATTCTGTATTGCGTTTACTTATCATATAAGAAAATATCAAAAATATTTTAGGCGTGTTTTGATATAAAGTTTCTAAAAATCAAAAAGATTTTATTTTTAATCTTTTTTCGATTGATCAACACGTGGTACGGATTCAAATTTTAAAATCAAAATATCTTGGAGTTTCGAAGAGACGTTTTGCGCCAAGATTATTTATGTTGGCAGGTGCTTAGTGGATAAAGAACATCACAACTTCAAGTCTTCTGAAGCTGTAGATAAATAGATTACACGTGTTATAATGTCAAGCATTCAAGATCAGACTATCCGTCACATTGAGGGAGAGTTTGATTGAAAATTATGACGCCCACTCCAAGACTTGGCTCTAGAAGGGGTCACGCATCGGATTTACTCATGAACACAAGGTAATAACAGAGATAACTACACAATGGAAATTTTAAAGTTTTATTTATTTGCCAAGTACTACAAAGTAAGAGATAATTTATATAAGGAGATACTAACTATTGCTACATTTTATTGCTATAACTATGCCAGCTTACCAAAACCCTCCTTCCGTCTGATAGCTTGCCCGTCTAATCCTTTTTCACCAGGGCCTTCTCATAACTAGTCGAAGCCTTACTCTAACCTAACATACATACATTTTGGAAAAGGACAGCTTACGCTGGTGAGTTCTATAAAACTTTACCTCGACGTGAGGTTTAAAACCTTTAGACCTGCAAGATCCCTTTTTACAAAAACTTATTAAGTATAATACATAACAGAATTATACAAACCAAAATAGTCATTTATAACTAGGCATAGTTATCAATAGAAGGTATCTACCCCACTATACTAACCTTTCGATTGCTTCTCGGTCTATATCTTTACTTCCATATGCTATTTTAATAATAGAGACTAAGCTATATTCTCCCTACTAACTTCCATCCGCCGTTATATCAGCAGAGACCTATCTTCCATCCGCTATTTTATAAGCAGAGATCTATCTTCCATCCACTATAAGCAGAGATCTACCTTCTATCCGCTATAAGCAGAGATCTACCTTTCTATAATAATTCCAACTCCCCTAGTACTACTACCCGCTCCTAGTTATATTCTCAAGTGACTTAGGGTTATTAGTAAACAACGATAAGGTCTTCATATACTGTAACAAGTGGACATCCCCTAATTTACCATTGGTGTATGTATACAGGATGTACCAACGGCGTATCCTCCACACTTCTGATATACCGCGTAACAAATTTTTTTTACGTATATATATAGGAAGTACCAGCAGCGTATCCACCACATAATAATAAAGCGAATGCATCACCTGTTCTCATATAATCATACATATTCACTATAATGTTTACTTATAATTCCTTTATCACTTGACTATTTAAGTTCAAAGCAAGCATGGCACATATCATATCATAGTCATCATAATTGCGTAGTAACACGCATAATCTATTCAAAACAACTTCTATAACATATCATATATGTATTAGCCAAAAAGCCTTTTAACCAATATCAATTTAAGACATTCCACGTATATGCATTTTAATGCATTTCCATAATAGTTCACGTACATATAGGGTGAGGTTCATTGTAGACCCCATAAAAATCGTAGACCCTATAGACCCCTTTTCTAACCATCCGATCTTTAGTCTTGAGTTTTTGAGGAGGAGGGTATGATCGTCATAAAGTGTTTGTTATATCACGTCTTCTATTTGCTTTGAAAAAGATTATCGGAGAACGAAATCACCCTAATAAAAGCCAAAACCACCGGAGAACCACCACATCATGGATTCAGATCAAGACGCATCTTCAGAAATGCATATAGTTCAGGATTCGATGGTGAGAAAAGGTAATCAAAATTATTTAGATTTCTTAAACCATAATTAAAACTGACTACACTGAGAAATAGCAGACAAACTCACGAATTCCATGGTGATTTCGAATGAATATTCAAGCAAGTTCAATTTTGTTCATATATATTCAACTAAAAAATTCTAAACTACCTAGGTTTTCTGTACTTTCCAGTTTAACGATGATGAGAAAATTCATAATTATGAGTTTAATGAAGTTGTAGACTATAACAAGTCAACTTGAATTAAAACTCATATTAAACTCATGTTAAAACTCAGTTATTTAAAACAATTTCAGTGAGTTTTAATTTGACCTAAAACTCTAGCTTTGGTTTAAATTGATGAGTTTTAATCACTGTGAGTTTTAATCAGTGTGAGTTTAATATTTGAAACAAGTAAATTAAACTATTTATGTTGAGTTAAAACTCATATTAAAACCCAGTTACTTAAAGCAATTTAGTGAGTTTTAATATAAAGTTTTAATGCTTGATTATGAACTAAAACTCTTTGGTAATAGTTTATGAAGTTGCCTAAGATTAAAATCAGTTATATAAATTTACTTTTGGAAACTTAAATACTGTGTTTTGGAATAGAAGTTTTAGAATGTTGCGGAATATTTCTTCTCTTTTGATTGAACTAACAGTGAGTTTTAATATTGACAATGTTCTTCTCTTTTGATTGAACTCAGAGTCACTTTTAATATTAGTGTTGTGACATATCCCACTCGAACATAAATATTATGCTTAGTCATCTTTATAAATGAGTGTGTTTATACAACTGTTTGGTTGGATGCTTAGTCAACTATAATATCTATCCACCGTAAACATCATGTATGAACTCAAACTTTGGTATACTAAAAAATTTTTTTAACACAGACGAACAGATTTGGAAGCATATATATCAGATCATGCAACAGGTTTGTAATATAAAACTCAGATTAGTGACTTTAGGCATATGAACACTCAAAAAATTACATATGAACACTCGTATGAGTTTTATAAAATAACACTCTTTGAGTTTTATGAACTCCATTTCAATACAATCAGTTCATAAGAACACTCTTTGGTTTAAATTTTTATCACTTTAGGCATACATATATTTTTCATATTAACACTCATAACTGAGTTTCATTTGAGTTTTAATACATTTAGCGAATGTTTCATCTGTTGGTTCCATGGTTAGTACGTTGAGTTTTATATATGTTTCATATGAAACTTGTTTGTTTTCTAGAAAGTGATTCTATCTAATCATGTTTGTAGGAACTAGAAGGAGGGTGATAATTACTTTAAACACATTTTTTAAGTCCCCAAATGAAGTAAAAAATTCAAATAGATTGTGATGATGAAGAAGTACAAGGTTTGTGCTGCTTAAATTTTTAGTAAAAAATATTAAATAGATTATGATTCCCGGTGTTCAAATCATGTATGACAGAACAAAAAAACTAAAAATTTATACTTCAAAACTCATTTGGAGTCTTATAAACTCATTGTTGAGTTTAAAACTCACTACAAATTATAAAACTCACTGTTGAGTTTAAATTTCACTCCTCAGTTTTTAAACTCACTACTCAGTTTTAAAACTCACTGTTAACTCACTGCTAACTCACTACTCAGTGTAAAACTCGCTACTCAATATAAAACTCACAGCTGAGTTTAAAACTAAGTTTTGAGTCAGTCACTATTGAGTTTTAAATTTATATATCAACTGAGAGTTCATAGATGCATTTTAAATTTACAAATCGTTGTAGACGGTGAATTCAAGTTAAAATTCACTGAAATTTTGATTCAAACTAAAACTCACTGCAAATTATAAAACTCACTGTTAAATTTGAAACTCACTATTATGTTTAAAACTCAACAGTTAATAAAACTCACTATTTAAACAACTACATTAACCAATTTTTTTTGTATAAAACTGACTGCAAATAATAAAACTCACTGCTCAGTTTTAAAACTCACTGTTGAGTTTGAAACTCACTATTATGTTTAAAACTCAACACTTAATAAAACTCACTATTTAAACAACTACATTAACCAATTTTTTTTTTATAAAACTCATTTTTTAAAACTGATTGCAAATAATAAAACTCACTGCTCAGTATAAAACTCACTGTTGAGTTTAAGACTCATTGCTTAGTTCAAAACTCACTGCTGAGTCAGTCACTATTGGGTTTTAAATTTATATATCAACTCAGTGTTCATAGATGCATTTTAAATTTAAAACTCGTTGCAAACAGTGAATTCAAATTAAAACTCACTAAAAAGTTGATTCTAATTAAAACTCAATGCAAATTATAAAACTCACCATTGAGTTTAAAACTGAAAGTTTAAAACGCATTGTTGAGTTTAAAACAAAATTAAAACTCACCGACCAAATTTAGAACACAATTAAACCGCCTCTATAGTTATATTATTTAAAACTCAATTATAAAACTCACTGATTTATACTTCTATTATTCATGTTAAAACAAATATAAAACTCACCGACCAAAGTTAGAACTCAATTAATACTCACTAGTTATATTGTTTAAAACACAACTAAAACTCACTGATCAAGTTTGGAACTCAATTATAACTCACTAGTTATATTTTCTAATACACAATTAAAACTCACCAACCAAATATTGAAATCAATTAAAACTCACTAGTTATATTGTTTAAAACTCAATTTAGAAAACACACTGTTGTATTTAAAACTCACTACAGATTATAAAACTCACTTTCTATTAAAACTCACTATTGAATAATAAAACTCACTGTTTTTAAAATTTTTAAAACCTGAGGTTTTATAAAACTCATTGTTTAATTTAAAACTCATCGAAAATTATAAAACTCATTATTTGAGTATTAAAACTCACTACAAATGTATATCTAAGTTTGAGTTCTAAAACTCATTATTGAATTATAAAACTCACCACAGATTATAAAACTCACTTTTTATTAGAACTCACTATTGAATTATAAAACTCATTGTTTTTAAAACCTGACGTTCTATAAAACTCATTGTTTAATTTAAAACTCATTGAAAATTATAAAACTCATAATTTGGGTATTAAAACACACTACAAATGTATATCAAAGTTTGAGTTATAAAACTCACTATTGAATTATAAAACTCACCGTTGAATTATAAAACTCACTACAGATTATAAAACTCACTTTTTTATTAAAACTCACTATTGAATTATAAAAAAACCCTGATATTCTATAAAACTCATTGTTTAATTTAAAACACATCGAAAATTATAAAACTCATTATTTGATTATTAAAACTCAATACAAACGTATATCTAAGTTTGAGTTATAAACCCACTATTGAATTATAGAACTCACTGTTGAATTATAAAACTCACTACAGATTATAAAACTCACTTTTTATTAAAACTCACTATTGAAAATCATAAAACTCATTATTTGAGTATTAAAACTCACTACAAACGTATATCTAAGTTTGAGTTATATAACTCACTATTGAATAAAAAAACTCTTTGTTGTGTTTAAAACTCACTGTTTTTTTTAAATCGATGTTCTATAAAACTCACTTTTTTGTAAAACTCATTGTAAATTATAAAACTCACTATTGAATTATAAAACTCATTGTTTTTATAAACCGTTGTAATATAAAACTCACAGAAAATTAATTTAGCAAATTTTCATATGTATCAATAACAATCATTCTATCAAGAGACAATTCTCACCTAATGAAACCTCCTTAATTAAAGATTTCACAAAAAAAACCAAACAATAAATTAAATAACCTAAACATAAAAAATGAAAACAGAGGTCAATAAAAAGATTTTTAACGACCTAAAATTAATTTATTAAAAAAAATCTTGGAGAAAATTTATGTTGAAAAAAGTTCTAAGGTTCTGACATGCCATTTTTCTTATTGACCAAGCTTTATTACTAAACGACAAAACATAATAAATTGACCATCTTCTTCCCCTGTTTCAATTTCACTTTTTCCCTTCAGAAAAATATTCCCGGTGAAATCTGTTTCACCTTTCTCCGTTCACATCAACACATCAACTGCTCATCGGCTAGCAATTTCGAGGGCCAAAGAACAATGGTTCATCGTATAACACACATCCATGTAAAGAAACTTCTCCGGACGGAGGGTCAACAGACCCCCCGGACCCTCCTGTGGTTCCGCCGGTTAGCATAAAGCTCATTTGTTTCGAACTTAAATCATTGTTCGACAACAGAGATCTTCGAATGAACATACTTTTTTCGTTGAGCTCGTTGCGGTGACAGTAGTTTTTCGGTGTCTATTGGGTGTGCTCGGTGCGATGGTAGTTCTCCGATAGGTGTTGGGTGTGATCTGTTCTCCGGTGGATGTTGGGTAATGTGCCGCCGGGAATTTGTTTCAGTGTACAGAGAAGAGAAGGGACTATAGGGCTATAGGGCTATAGAGAAGTAATGTGATGATCCGTTAAAAAAAGGGTGTTGCTAGGGACACCCAAAAAATTGCTAGGGACACCACCCTTAATGGCCCATTAAGGCCATAATGCCCCATTTGTATAAATCTAAATGCTCCATTATGCCCTTAATGCCCAGTTAAGTCGTGACACCTCATTTAACACAATTTCATAGGGATTGGCGCCAATGATTGGAGATAGATATAACATAAATGCCCAGTTAAGCCCTAAATGGGGCATTAAGAATCCCAGAAATTTTTTAACTTACATTTGACCCTCTTTTGCTTCAAACTTGTATTTTTTTAAAAGTTATAAGTAACATTTTATAAAGGTTTCTAACTTACATTTGACCTTCTTTTCCTTTTAATAACTTACAAATATTAAAACGTTAATTTTTTATATTCGCAACTAAAAGTTTTTTGAAAATTAATCATGATAAATAATAATAATAATAATAACAATAATAATAATAATAACAACAATAATAATAATAATAATAATAATAATAATAATAATAATAATTTTAAAATAATAAAACGTTAAAGTCTATAAGTTGTGTCGTCAAAGTATAAAACTATAAAAAAAATATACTAAAAAAATGAAAGTAGAAAATATTATACGTACATATATATACATATATAGATACACATATTCACTCCATTCAAATACAACTAGTTATGCGTATCTCCCTTAATACACTGAATTTGGAACTTACAATAATAATTATTATTATTTATTATTATTATTATTATTATTATTTATTATTATTATTATTATTATTATTATTATTATTATTATTATTATAATTATTGTTATTATTAATCTTATTATTATTATTACTTATTTATTATTATTATTATCATTATAAAACTTATTATTATTATTATTTAACTTATTATTATTATTATTATTATTAAACTTATTATTATTAAACTTATTATTATTATTATTATTATTATAAAACTTATTATTATTAAACCTATTATTATTTATTAATATTATTATTATTATTATTAAACTCATTATTTATTACTAATATTATTATTACAAAACTTATTATTATTATTAAAATTATTATTATAATTATTATTAAACTTATTATTATGATTACTATTACTTATTATTATTAAACTTTCTATAATAATTACTATTAGTACTATTATTATTAAACTTATTATTATTTTTTATTGTTATTATTATTTATTATTATTAAACTTACTTTTATTATTATAAAACATATTATTATTATTATTATTATTATTTTATTATTATTATTATTATTGTTATTATTATTATTATTATTATTATTATTATTATTATTATTATTAAACGTAATTCCCCATTAAGGCCTTAACTCTTCACTAAGGGCCTTAACTTCCCACTAGTGGGCCATAACTTCCTAGTAATGGGGTTAGCTTAATTGCCCATTAAGGCCTTAATGGCCCATTATGTTTCTAAACGCCCCACTAAAAACCCAAATGTGGCATTACTGAGGAGCATAATGCTGCTTTATGCTCTTAATTGGCCACTAAGGTTGACAATAATGCTTCATTAAGGCCTTAATCCTGCATTAAGATTTTTACATTTTCAACATTTTATATCATTTAGATGTATCATATATAAACTCAGATACATGTTAGTATACGTACACACACATATATATATGTACACATATTCATATAAAAATAATTATACATACATATATATACATATATAGATTATTATTATTAAACTTATTATTATTATTATAAAACTTATTATTGTTATTATTATTAAACTTATAATAAGTTTAATAATAATAATACTAATAATAAAAAGTTTAATAATAATAGTAATAATAATAATAAATAATAGTTATAAGTTTCAAATTCAGTGTATTGGGCGAGATACACAGAACTAGTTGCATTTGCATGAAGTTAACATGTGTACCTATATATGTATGTATAATTATTTTTGATATGAACATGTGTACCTATATGTGTGTGTGTACGTATACTAACATGTATATGAGTTTATATATGTTTATATACATCTAAATACTATAAAACGTTAAAAATGTAAAAACCTTAAGGCAGGGTTAAGGCCTTAATGCAGCATTACTGTCAAACGTAATGACCCATTAAGCCCTTAATGCATCATTATGTTCCACTGTAATGCCAGATTTAGATTTTTAATGGGGCATTTAGAAACTTAATGGCCCACTAAGGCCTTAATGAGGCATTTAGCTTTTTAATGGACATTTATTATTATTATTATTATTATTATTATTATTATTATTATTATTATTATTATTATTATTATAATTATAATTATTATTATTAGTAAACTTATTATTTTTATTATTTATTATTATTATTAATCTTATTATTATTATTAATCTTATTATTATTATTATAAAACTTATTATTGCTATTATTATTAAACTTATAATAAATTTAATAATAATAATGCTAATAATAAAAAGTTTAATAATAATAGTAATAATAATAATAAATAATAGTTATAAGTTTCAAATTCAGTGTATTGTGCGAGATACACAGAACTAGTTGCATTTGCATGAAGTTAACATGTGTACCTATATGTGTATATATATGTATATATAATTATTTTTGACATGAACATATGTACCTATATATGTGTGTGTACATATACTAACATGTATATGAGTTTATATATGTTTATATACATCTAAATACTATAAAACGTTAAAAAAAATATAAAACCTTAAGGCAGGGTTAAGGCCTTAATGCAGCATTACTGTCAAACTTAATGGCCCATTAAGCCCTTAATGCATCATTATGTTCCACTGTAATGCCTAGCTTTTTAATGGGGCATTTAGAAACTTAACGGCCCACTAAGGCCTTAATGGGGCATTTAGCTTTTTAATGGGCATTTATTATAATTATAATTATAATTATTATCATTATTATTATTATTTTTATTATTATTATTATTATTATTATTATTATTATTATTATTATTATTAAACATATTATAAGACCTTAATGCCTCATTAAGGTCTTAATGTCCCATTAATGTCACATCCACTTTATTCCCTGTCTGTTGTCAAGTCAATACCTTAATGATTGGAGAGAAGAAACTTTAAGTTTAATGCCCCATTAAGCCCTTAATGGGGCATTAAGCCTCAATAATTGACACTGGGGATCTGTGCAAATGATTGGAGGGAATAAAGTTTAAGTTTAATGCCCCATTAAGCCCTTAATGGGGCATTAAGCCCGGTGTCTCTAGCAAAAATTGAGGTGTCTAAAGAAAGGGGCTAAAAAAAAGGTGAAAAGATATGATTATCCTTGCACGTGATTTTCATTAAACTCTCATTAACATGAGCAAACCAATCACAACCGTGAGATTAAACTAATCTAATGGTGACTAGAGGGGTCTACGGGGTCTACACTTTTTAAGGGGTCTACAATGAACCTTTGACTGTATATATATATATATATATATATATATATATATATATATCAACCCAACAACAATTCAACAGTTTAATATATCCACTTAACAACTTGCACTTTAGCAGTTTGGTATATATTCACTCAAAGGCAATTTAATAGTATAATACTCTAATAGTTCAAATAGGCAACATTTCAATTATAAATCATTTGAATGCATTTTATAACATTTGTATGTATATCAGCCCGAAAACATTTAAAATATTTAAGAGTGGGCTCATAAAACTCACCTTATCTCTTTAACCGGTTTATTTGGACAGAACTCCCGCTACGATTCCTGATTAAACCTAATTTGCGTATCGTATGGCGTTAACACAATGTTTTATACAATAAACACTTCCTATGTTTATTTTATTATCTTATTATCTTAATAATATTCAATTATTAATTGTATTCCTTTTAAAGGTCAAAATGACCAAAATGCCCTTTAGGCAGTTATCCTTTTCTTTTAACGATAATACGAAGAAGCACATTACTATAAGTAAACGCTCACCACAGGATCGCCCAGTGAGGTATGCTAGGTCCTAGTTGGGATTTATGCGACACCCCCGCTTTGCCAGAAACCCCAGAGTACATGCGCTATCTCAAGATATATCAAGAAAAAGATAAGTGAAAAGAAAATGAGAAGTCACTGTGCATACATGTGTTCATTTTGCAAAGATTTAAACTTGTTTGATTATCTTTATTTTCACAAACGATCGGATTTTCTTTGCGTCTCAGAAGATCGACCTGATTGTTGTTCGTTTGAGGTTCTTCTTTATTTTATTTGGTGTTTCCTATAATTCATCGGACTTTCTCTGCGTGTCCACAAGACCGACCTGATTGTTGTTGAACTATACAATTTCAACTTGTTTTATTTTCTTATTTTGTTAAATTTGAGGCCTTATCTACGTGTTGAAAGATCGACCTTAAGGTAGACGATTTAACGTTCTTATTTCTTTTTGCATGAAACACAGTTGACTATTTCATGAATTCAATCACTATGTGTTAACTCACCAGTGAAATCACAAAATGTGATAATAAAAGCGTATCTGAGTATGTCTGATTGTGTTGGGTACACTGGTCAATGTAAATTTAATCAATACCTTAACATATCCAGATGTTATGAGTATGATTATGCCAGAGTTTAAAGTTGGACAAATTATATCTACAATCGACATAGCTTATGTGTTACAGTAATTGAAATTATAGTGTAGTTCAGCATGTTATGACCAATATGATCCAAGTCGTGATCTTTCTCACAAAAGACAAAAATAGTGTCTATTCTTCTGTATTGCATTTACTTTTTATATATATAAAAAATTTGTGTGTTCTGATATAAAGTTTGAAAAATCAAACAGATTTTGTTTCTAATTTGTTTTCGGTTGGTCAACACAGGATATGAATCCAGTTTCAAAATCAATATATCTTAGAGTCTTTAAAAGACGTTTTGCGCAAAGATTATTTATGTTGACATGTACTTGGTGGAAAAGAAAAATATCGCAACTTCAAGTCTTTTGAAGCTGTTGATAAAGAGAATACACATGCTACAACGTCAAGTATTTAAGATCAGACTAACCGTCAAATTTAGTTTGATCGAAGATACGACTTTATGTGAAGAATAGTTATGGCATAGATCCTGCACATGTCGAGGGGGAGTTTGTTAGAGAATGATTCTGTTCGTCATGTGAAGTATCAAGTACAAGACAAAAGTTACAAGATTGCTTGTGTCCGAACTGACCCGAACTGTCAATTCGGGTGCACACGAACTGACCCAAAGTGGCAGTTCGTGTGAGATCGTGTTTGGACAAGTTTGAGCAAGTATAAATAGAACATCTTTGTGACATCCGAGAATTTCAAGGTTTACTTCCGTTAGACAATCTCCGTTAGTTACGTTATAAGTGTTAACTTAGTAACTAATGCTTAACTAGGCCGAATACGTCCACGACCTTTGGTTGATCACCAAATCCGTCCATATGTGTTATGTGTTCATTTACTTATAGTTATTATGTGCAATGTGATTTAAATACATGATTTAGCATTGTGAATAGCATGACAACCCATGAACTGTACTTATCTTGCTTAAAATGTATACTGGTCACTTTTGGGTTTCCAGCGAAACTACTGGGCGAAACTATAGTGTCGCCCGGCTAGTCTACCCTCTGACTACCAGAGCCAGTTTCGCTTGGCCAGCGAAACTGTCAGCGAAACTAGGCTCTGATATATAATATCTTAATAAACCCTAGTTTCACCATTTGCCTCCTTTACACAAAAACACACACACACTCCATCTTTCTCCTGGAAATCTGGTCAGTCGAGATTCACACCGAGCTATCGAGATCTCAACCCCGAACCATCATCCATCAAGCTTGGAGATCGAACCGTGAGTCCCAAAACCACCATTTTTATGTTTTCTATGTGTTTTCTTAAAAAGCATGCTTAGATCTTTATAGAATCACTTGATCTTCTGATATGTTGTTTAGGAATGATAGATCTACAATAAAGTCAGTAACTTTACGTGTGAAATCCATCCATGATGAAGATTTATGCTAGATTAGGTCATTTTAGGTTAAAATGTGTTTTTGGTGATTTGATGATGAAAATGCATGTTTAAGGTGTTAAAGCTTACTGATTTATGTTGGTAAATGATTATGTATGCTAGATAATGAATTACATGTGATATGGAAGCTGTTAGATTGATTTTTAGGCTGATTTATGTGTTTTTCGCGACCAACGACACTGTGTGTTCTCTGGGCGAAACTGTCCAGCGAAATTATGTATATATTCATCTAGCGATACTGCCTAGCGAAACTATAATGTCGCCCGCGAAACTAAGTCGACCTGTCCGGACGAAACTACCGAGCGAAATACCCTGAACGAAAGTTCAAACCAGTTTCGAGCGAATCTAAGCTGGCGAAACTGTGTCAACAGTTTCGAGCGAAACTAGCTTAGCGAAACTGTGTCATCGGGTATTCCCTAGCGAAAGTGCCGCCCGTGCACATAGCGAAACTGTGCAGCGACACTAGGCTAGCGAAACTGTGACCTGACCAAAATCCAAACTTGTGCAATTTACTTGAATGCTATGCCATGACTTACATGATTTTGCTATGATGATACATGCTATGATTTCTGATGTATGTGAACCCTTGTTTATGATCAACCATCGGTGCCGTGTGTCGTTATGTCGTGTCATAGTTCCAACGTGCTATGTTATGGGCCATAGTGACGTCAAGATTAGACACAAAACTAATACTTAAGACCTAAACGTGTTCATAGGTCTCCATTAAGCAATACTTGGATTAAATATCAGTGTAGCCGAGCAACCTAAGGTGAGTTTCACTAACCCTTTAATTGTGAGCCCGTTTGGGACACAACGAATGAACTTAACGAAAAACAACGCTAACATTTTGAGGTATTACCGAATGGGATACCTGTTATGGAAGTTGGAGTGTTTTATGGGGAGCACTTGCAACTGTCCATCCTTGGGGTTTCAATTGAAATCCGGAAACGACCATTTTGATACTTAAACTATTTCAAATGAAATCCAGAATAAACATTTTTAATATGACTAGTGTAGGTTAAAGTCTAAACCAAATGATATCACATGATTTCTAAGGATGCCTTAAAAACTTAAAAGTCCTCAATTTAGTACTGTTGATCTGAGAAGCGAGGGGATGTTGGGTAGATCTACTGAGGGTTTGACAAACCCTGCTCTGCGGTACACAAATGTGTAACCAACCGGTTGGAGGCCGAACGGAGTTCAATGTCAGGCTATGTTTAGTTATGGGCCTCCCAAATGGGACACAACTGGAGGCACCAACCATCGGCTATTGCCGAACTCTGTTACGTCAGCTTTCAGCCCTAGTACGATTCCTTAGTGCATGGAAACCGGATTAGCTACCCGCGATATCGGTTGACCACTTTAATCCTTTACTTAGCTAGTGCATATTCGAAAATTCAACTCTTGGCAATTGCCTTGCAAAACTATTACTTATGTATATGTTGATACATACGATTATGAGACCGGGCCAATGCATGTCATGCCCACCGTGAACTCACCAGCCGTTAGGTTGACACTTGTGTGGTTTTCACTTTTGCAGATCGCTGAGGAGTATCCGCCGAAGGTTGGCATGGCACTTGAAGATCTCTTATTTTAAGACTCTAACTTGGGAACTTAATAATAATTCATGTTTTGTAATTTAAGCACGTGGTTAGTGCTAAGAAACTTATGTTTATTTTCCGCTGCGTACTGTTAAACTGTTTCGATTTTTAATGTTTGGACTTTACTCTGATTTGTTTAGTATTTGTAACTAATGGTTGTGGTCCTGGTTTGCTCGCACCCCTTAACGGTATAAACTCCGTTAGTGGTTAATTGGGGGTGTGACAATCTTGTATAGAGTTTAGAAGTTTTTGCTAGATTTACTATGTGAACTGAGTGTGTACTTCCATGTGGTTTAGTAATACAAATCTCATTGTATTTATTCTTTGTACCTTCATTTTCATACTCGAATTACACGTTTAATCATTGACCGAGTAGACGATCCACAGCTCATGAACTTACAAAGTATATATAAAAGAGAAATAATATGTATATATATATATATATATATATATATATATATATATATAAAAAATATAGAAGGTGTGTCTTGGTCAACTCGGTTGAAGATAATATCATTTGGGCAAACCATAAATTATACTCTTCTCGTAAGATTATTCACCAACAGGCAACTAGACCGCCTCTCAGCCTCAAATCTTGTATCATGATGTTGTAGGGATATGATCACGTAAAAATAAACGTATGTCCGGAAAGTATTTAAGCCTACGGGGTCACACGTCTCGACACTAATGTATTTGTATTAATTAATCAGTTAATTAATATTTATCACGAATATTTAACGAGGAGTCGATAAAATTAACAGTTAATTGTTAACAGGGTGTTAGTTGTTATAAAAGAGAGTTGTAATTGGATTACAATTAGGAAAGGCTTTGGGAGTGGGCTTTAGGGCCAAAATCGTGTAAGCCTCCCCATCCCAAACCCTAACTTGTTTTTCAAGTTCCTAAAACCTATAAATAGACCCTCTTGGTTTAAGGTTTAGGTAGTTGCATTATACCTGATAAGTGCAAACCCTAATTCTCTCTCTTTCTCTCTCTAAATTTCGGCAAAGGAAACCAAATCCAAGGGATTCGATTTTCTTGTGGTTCGACCAAGCTTTCATCAAGAGAGGAGTGCGTGATCAAGTACTAGCATAGGTACATCGGTGTGTCGTGTGTGTGATCGTAGAGGGATTTACTTCAAATCCTAGAGGATCTTCTCTTGCTGAGCTAAAAAGGTACACATTATCTATCCAGTTAGTTAAATTAATTCATAGGATAATATCCGCTGCGTACTCGTGTTTAAATCGATAATTAGTTATATAACCCAACAGTGGTATCACGAGCCACCTATGATTTTAATTAATTACCGGGAACAAAAACTTGGAAGGGGGGTAACCAAATTCGATTAGAAACAAGTTTTCTAACCAAGATTCTAGCTTTTCGATCCACATAAAATTGTCTTTTACAATTGGAAAATCGGTTTCGCAAATTGGTAAAAAACGTAAACCCTAATTCTGATCGTAAACTGTTTACGACCCCCCGTCAGTTTCCGATCGGGAACCCTAGTTTCTGATCGTAAACCCTAATTCCAATCGAAAACCCTATCGTAAATCGTAAACTCAAGGTCGCCGGAATCAAAAACTGTGATCCCGATCGGAAACCCTAATTCCGATCGAAATCTATATATTGGATCGAAAACCTCTAGCTGAATTGGAAACCCTAATTTTAGGTCCAAAAATTCGATTCTTGTGATCTAAAATTAAGAACCCAAGTTTTTGTTATTTGATAATTGTTTAAACAACATGTTGTACCTTTTTTTTAAATGTTAAAAAGAAGTAAAAACCATGAAGTTTCATGCAAATCGTTCATGGTTATTACTTACATCAAAGAGAATTAAAATTAAAATTATGTTAGATAATTAGAAACCCTAAGATTATGTGATTATTTGTGATAATTGTGACATAATAAAAGGTTTTATTGCAAATATATTTTATGAAAATCGAAATTTGCTAATGAACTATTGAAATATGATTTTGTTTATAAAAATAAAATTTGTGTCCTAAAACTCAAAAGAAACACCGGCTCACCCATTTGAACACACTGTAAGAGAGGTATAAGTCGGGTCGCCATGCTTCCCTAAATTGGATAGGTTTTTAATTGCAAAAGTGCAAACTTCACCCCTACGCTTCTTTGTGTGTTGCAAATGGAGCTACCGAGCTCTTTTGATTTGGAAGACAAACTAAGAATTTTTATAAACACATTATTTGATGAAGATGTGCATGAATCTTCACACATAACATTTTTGATCACACATCAAAATTGTTTTGACCCAAACCAAACTTAAGTCTTTTCCATCCACCTTGAAAAGGACACTTGTGGATGTCATCTTACTCATTGGTACACAATGGTAAAATGGCATTTGCATGACAAATTCCCACTCATTGGTACACAATGGTGGACAATTTGTGCATTCTTAGTTGGATGACTTAAAACGAGCTAGGCGGTGAGACCCTTGGCCCGTGGCAAAATATGGGATGAAACATGACTACAAATTACTTGGTGCAAGATTCACAAGTTTTATTTGTAGGTCCCATAAAATCTAGGAATTGTACTTGGAGTGCAATTATTGATCGTCACTTACCTTTTGAGTGCATCATTTCTAGCAGATCAACTAATGAAATGATGGCATGTTAATTAGATCATAGCCTTAATAAGCTTAATTGTTTACAAGTGTTTAAACATTGGGTAAATTAAATTTATTAAGGAAAAGATTATCGAAAATACTGATTTTTTAACTTAATCTGTTTTGTAGATGGCAACAAACCCTCCTCAAAACAATGTTGGTCATGCTTTTCGTCAAATGTTTGAAAGAGAAAAGCGGAATGGATCTATCTTCAATGACTCGTATCGTCAACTGAGGATCATCCTTAGAGTTGAACGGAGGACCGATGTCCTTGAAAATCATTGGCCGACCGAGCCAGCTGCTACTGCTACTGATCAAGAGAAAGCGTTCTACAATGCAGAGTATAGCAGATACGATGAGGTTGTTTGCATGATGATCTCAAGTATGACTCCCGATCTTCAGAAGCAATACGAATTTCATACACCTTGTGATATGATCAAAGAGCTAAAGAAGATGTATGAGAAACAAGCTGGTGTTGAATTGTTCGACCTAGTTGTGGAACTCCACGACTTGAAGCTTGAAACTGGTAAATCGGTCAGTAGTCATGTGCTCAAGATGAAGAGCTACTTTGACAAATTAGAATCGCTCAATTATGGGTATAATCAGGCTGTGTAGTTGGCATGATCCTCAAATCTTTTACGAAGGATTATGAGGGTTTTGTGCGCAACTACAACATGCATAGTATGACTAAAACTATACATGAGCTTCATGCTATGCCTGTGCCTGATGCCAACCCAGCCCGAAAGCACAATGGAAGACATGCCCCTTGCGTCTGAATCAATCCTGCACCACATGCCCTGTGCCGACAGAGACACGTCCCGTGCTCCTGATGCTCGAAGATTTGAAGATCACCGGCCTCTCTCAGCACGCCCCGTGCCGCTAAAGACACGCCCTGTACCCACTATTTCACACGACACGTGTCTAGTTTAGCATGGGCCGTGCCATTCAAAATTTGCCTATAAAAGGGGAAACCGACTTCACTTCCAAACTGTTTTCATTAGTTATACCATCTTTTCGGTTTTGAGCCATTTGTTTTAGTGTTCTCAAGTCTACTCGTTAAAGCTTGTAAGAACCTCAGCTTATGGTGATAATTAACTGTTATTTGTCTATTAATCTTTCATTATCCAGTAAGCAAATCTTAAGAATAACACTTGATAGCCTCAATCTTTCAAGTGTTAGTCAAGTTCTTACACTCATTTGGGAATAAACGAATCTTTGGTGGGTTGGTAAACTGTTTCTGTAAACTTGCTTTAAGGTGATGTAATTACTTTATAAAAACTCTTATTATTGAAAGTTTATTACTGATTTTCTGAACCAAACGTGCTCTACATATCATAGATCATTTGGGGAATCGAAATCCCAAAGGCCGGACATGTGACACCCTGTCGGGGGACGATGCATGATCCGAAAGTTGACTCCCGTCCCATGCTACATGATACATTCGAGGTCCTTATGTTTATGTAAGCAAACTCGGCTGACCACGAAATTGCGAGCTTAAAGTATTTGGTTAGGAATGGGGGATGGTAATATTTTGTCGCTTCACGGAAGCCGAGATGGTACGCATTTGTGAACTTAGCTCTGGTTACGCCGGATGTGCATGCACGAGAGCGGTGCATGGAAGAAACGGTCCTTAGTCCCTTAAATAGATAATTTTTATAATAAAATAATTCGGCACACAGGGTTGTTCCCCTACTGGTTCATGACTGCATGTTGAGTATGGTAATTCAGCCGATTTGAGGGACCCCGTAACTAAGAGGCATTTGTTTCACTATATTTGTTTGCTAACAGCACATTTCCCTGGGGTTCGTACTCCTCGTAGACGATCACCCGAGAGAGTAGTGATGCTTGATTTGAGGCTGAGAGGCGGTCTTGCTGCCTGTTGGTGAATAATCTTACGGGAAGGGTATAATTTACGGGTTACCAACATCACCACTGATAAGTCTCCCAAATGATATTATCTGCGACCGAGTTGACCAAGACACAACTTTTTAGTTTAGTTTAATTTTAGTTAATTTATTTTACATATTTTTACTAACATTTTCACTTGAAGATTGACCAGGTTAAACGTTAGCAACAGTGAAGTGTCAAGAGCCCTCATTTTTGTTTGTGTCTTTGAACGATCCCGATTCAACTTACCACTACTATACTGTCCACGATGGGTGCACTTGCCCATGAATGTGGTGAAATAGTAGTAGTTTAAGTAGATCGAGTTTATAATTTTAAAAGCTTAACTGCTAAAAAGGTGTCACAAATAACGAAACATTTTATGACTCACCTCAGACACGTCAAGCTTTTTGGCGCCATGGCCGGGGACACAAAACGAGGATTTTGAGAAAAATTTGAGTTGACGGCCTAATATATATATATATATATATATATATATATATATATATAGGGTTAGGTTCAAATGAGAACTTTTTCTTTTGAGAACTTTTGAGAACCATTCTGAGCCACTAATTTTCAGGGGGGAAGCATTCAAATTCATGGGGGGAATTTCTTTATATATAATTTGTGGCTCAGAATGGTTCTCAAAAGTTCTCAAACCCAATTTGTTCTCAAATGATCCTCTCCCTTGTGTTAGAGCATATTCCTATGCTACCTTGTGTCTCGTGTATTGTATCTAGATCAGAGCATGTCTATGTGAGTCTTAGGGTCCACGTACCAAGGTCTATACCAGTTGGTACGGAGCCAACATACCAATGGTACGTTGGTTGGTCCGCTGCACATAATGGTTACTATAAATAGTTTGTGTTAGAGAGAGTTAGCAATCTCTTAACTGTGTGTATTTGAGTGTGTTCTCGATCTCTCTCAAGAATCCTTGTAATCATATTTGTGAATCAATAAAGCAAAGCTTTATTTACATCCGTGTTAATCGTTATATCCAAATCATGCAGTAGTAAGGCCCTTCTAGGTACTTACAAGTGGTATCAGAGCAATCAAGGTTGCTCTACTGCTGTGATTTGGTCTAATTTGAGATTCCTACTGAGAGAAAGTTGGGTTCTGATCATTTTTCTCAAAATTTTTCCAATTCTGAGTGTTTCTGAGGTAAAAAAATGATTCCTAAAGCATCCTAATGTGTTTTCATGCCTTACTGTTGCAGTTTCCAGCTCAAAAATCACAAAAGTCCGTCGATTTCAGTTTGGTACGCTGTTGGTACGCCCGATGAAGATGATGTGTCACACCCCCAAAATACCACTAACGGAGTTTATACCGTTAAGGGGCGTGACTAGACCAGGATCCACAACCATAGTTACAAATACTAAACGAATCAGGGTTAGTTCAAACACAAGAAAGAAATCAAAGTCTTTAATTACATACGCAGCGGAAAATTAATTGTCTTTAGCACTAACCACGTGCCTTACATAAATGTTGTTTTAAATTCCCAAAATAGTTCAATTAAAATAAAGGTCTTCACGTGCCATGCCAACCCGCTCCGGATACTCCTTAGCGATCTGCAAAAGTTTAAACCACGCAAGTGTCAACCTAACGGTTGGTGAGTTCACAGTGGGCTTGTCATGCATTGGCCCGGTCTCATAATCATTATTCGTATCAAAATGTACTTACAACATATTCATTTGTGAAAAGCAATGCTCGTATTTAATTCTCAGTTTATAAATGGTTTGTCCGTGACCACGTCATCGGGTATGTACTAGTTCCGTAAAGTTAAAGGACTCAACCGATATCGCGGGTAGCTAATCCGTTGTTCCATGCTCTAAGGAAGTTTGTACCAAAGCTGACTTATTTTGTGGGGGCCGAGCCATCCCGTACAGTGCGGACCAAGTCATCGCGGTTTCTGCCTCCCCCGTGTCCTCTCGGGACCACGGTCAAATAGGCTGATATTGTACCTCCGTGCACTCCCCGTGCCACGGGGCGGAGTTTGTCAAACTCCAGTAGATCTACCCAACATCCCCTCGCTTTTCAATTAATGGCACAATTAAGTTGAGGACTTTTAAGTTATAAGGCATCCTTAGAAAACATGTGATATCATATGGTTTAGACTTTAACCTACACTAGCCATATTAAAATGTTTTCAGTTTTGTTTCAAAAGCAGTTTGATCAGAATTCACAAGTGTTCCCATAAAACACTTCGGTTCATCAAGTGGGTGCCGAGCATCCCGTGTTCTCAAGTTTATCAGTGAGGTGCCTAGCACTCTCGAGTTTGTCAGCATTGTTTTTCGTTAAGTTATTCTGTGTGGCCCATCGGACTCACGGTAAGCGGGTTAGTGACACTCACCTTTGGTTGCACTGCTACACTTCAAGTAATCCAAATATTGTTTGCTTAACGAAGACCTAGAACACGTTTAGATCTTAAGTATTAGTTTCGTGTCTAATCTTTACTTAACGTCACTATGGCCCATAACATAGCACGTTGCAACTATGACTCGACATACCGACACACGACACCAATGGTTGATCATAAACAAGGGTTTATATAAATCAGATATCAGACATGTTTCATCATGGCATAATCATGTAAGTCATGGCATAACACTTAAGCAAATTTCACAAGTTTGGTTTTTAGGTCAAGTCTTAGTTTCGCTAGCATAGTTTCGCTAGGCAGTTTCGCTAGGTGCACGGGCAGCATTTTCGCTAGGCAATGCCCGGTAACACAGTTTCGCTAGGCTAGTTTCGCCCGAAACTGCTGACGCAGTTTCGCTAGCCTAGTTTCGCAGGGAAACTGGTTTGAACTTTCGTTCAGGTATTTCGCTCGATAGTTTCGCTTGAGCAGGTCTGGTCAGGTTACCCGGCGACACTATAGTTTCGCTGGTCAGTGTCGCTGGAAGGAGATATAATTTCGCTACTTAGTTTCGCCCAGAGAACACACAGTTTCGCTGGTCGCGAAAAACATACGGATTTGCCTAAAAATCAACCTAACAGCTTCTGATCATACATGCAATTCATTATCTAGCATCCCTAGACATTTACCAACATAAATCAAGCAGCTTTAACAAGTTTAACATGCATTTTGATCATCAAATCTCTAAAATAGGTTCAAAACCCTAAAATGAACTAATTTGCACAAATCTCTAATATGGATGGATTTCACACGTAAAGTTATCAACTTTATTACAGATCTAGCATCCTAAAGCATATATACAGAAGATCAAGCAATATCATGAAGGTTTGGTCATGCTTTTTAAGAAAAACACATATAAAACACATAATGGAGGTTTTTGGGACTCACGGTTCAATCTCCTAGCTTGGTAGATGATGGTTTGAGGCTGAGATCTCGACAACTCGGTGTGAACCTCGACTGACCAGAATCTCCAGGAGAAAAGAGTGTGTGTGTGTTTGTTGTGATATGAGGCAAATGAGGCTACTAGGGTTTATTAAGTTTATTTATATCAGGGGCTAGTTTCGCTGGCAGTTTCGCTGGCTGGCGAAACTGGCTCTGATCTCGGACACATTGATCAGTCTAGCCTGCTACCGGGCGAATCTGTAATTTCGCTCGGTAGTTTCGCTGACTACCAAATTTAGGCAATTTTCACAGAATCAAGTATTTACAATTAATCATGCTATTTACAATAATAAGTCATGTATTTGAATTACATTGCACATAAAGACAATCAATGATGAACACATAACACATATGGACGGTTCGGTGATCAACCAAAGGTCGTGGACGTATTCGGCCTAGTTATGCATTAGTTACTAAGTTAACACTTATAACGTAACTAACGGGTTTGTCTAACGGAAGTTAACCTTGAAATTCTCGGGTGTCACATCATTCCCCTGAAATTGGAATTTTCGTCCCGAAAATTATTCTTGTGTCGTAGCGTTCGCAGCATCAGCTGTCGTCGTTGCTATCGTCGCTGGGGAAAGAAAGCAAAAAGTTTTAGGGTTGTCACATCCTCCTCCCGTTAAGGAATTTTGGTCCCCAAAATTAAATCATACCATGAGTTTCCGTGGATGTTTGCTCGAACAAGTGAGGGTACTTTTTCTTCATCTGATCCTCACGTTCCCAAGTATATTCAGGTCCACGTCTTGAGTTCCATCGCACCTTGACGATCGGAATCTTGCTACGTTTGAGGGCCTTCTCCTCGCGTCCCATGATTTCTACTGGCTGCTCGATGAATCTCAGATGTTCATCGATTTCCAATTCCTCCAGAGGGATTATTTCGATGTCTTCAGCTAGACATTTCTTTAGGTTGGAAACGTGAAACACGTTATGAACTCCATCGAGTTCAGCAGGGAGTTGCAATCGATAGGCCACCGGGCCTACTTCCCCAATTATTTCAAACGGACCGATGTAGCGAGGATTTAACTTTCCACGCTTCCCGAAGCGTATCACTCCCTTCCAGGGAGATACCTTCAGCAATACTTTGTCACCCACCTCAAACTTTAGAGGTTTCCGGCGTTTGTCGGCATAACTCTTTTGTCGATCACGCGCTGCAGCCAGCCGTTGTCTGATTTGAATAATCCGTTCGGTCATATCGTGGATAACTTCTGGTCCAGTGAGCCCTTTCTCACCCGTTTCAGCCCAACACACGGGCGATCTACATTTTCGGCCATACAGTGCTTCAAAAGGTGCAGCACCTATACTTGAATGATAACTATTGTTGTAAGAGAACTCCACCAGTGGAAGGTGAGTCTCCCAATCTTTTCCAAAGTCGAGAACACAAGCTCGGAGCATATCTTCTAAGGTTTGAATTGTTCGCTCCGACTGACCATCTGTTTGTGGGTGGTAGGCTGTACTCATGTCTAATCGGGTTCCCAATGCTTCCTGCATCGATTGCCATAACCGGGAAGTAAATCGAGGATCTCGATCAGAAATGATAGTCTTAGGCACACCGTGAAGCTTCACAATTTTGTCGATGTACAGCTTCGTCAGTTTATCCATATTATCACTTTCCTTCATCGGAATGAAATGTGCAGATTTGGTTAGTCGATCGATGATGACCCAAATCGCATCCGGTTGATTTGATCGATGAGGTAGTCCTGTTACAAAATCCATGGAGATGTCCTCCCATTTCCATTCTGGGATCTTGGGTTGTTGCAGTAAACCAGAAGGCTTTTGGTATTCAATCTTGACTCTTGAGCAGGTTAAGCATTTAGCCACATATCGAGCAATGTCGGCTTTCATATTCGGCCACCAATAAAGATTCTTCAAGTCCTGATACATTTTATCCGATCCTGGGTGTACCGAGTATCTTGACTTGTGAGCCTCGTCCATCACGAGCTCACGGAGATTTCCAAACAAAGGAATCCAGATTCTGTCATTATAATACGTGAGTCCCTCAGACTTAACTTCAGAATGGCCATCTATACCACGCAGTGCTTCAGCTGCGAAGTTTTCGGCTTTTAAAGCTTCTCGTTGGCAGTCACGGATCCGATCCGGTAATCCTGAATGTATTGTAAGTTGAAGCGCTCGTACCCGACGAGGCTTTTCATACTCTTTCCGACTTAAAGCATCAGCCACAACGTTGGCTTTTCCAGGATGATACTTAATCGCCAAATCATAATCGTTCAGTAATTCAACCCACCTTCTTTGTCGCATGTTGAGATCCTTCTGATCAAAGATGTGTTGTAAACTTTTATGATCGGTGAATATTGTGCACTTTGTTCCATATAGGTAATGTCTCCAAATCTTAAGTGCATGAACAACGGCTCCCATTTCCAAATCATGCGTTGTATAGTTCTTTTCTGTATCCTTTAGTTGCCTGGACCCATAGGCAATCACTTTATCTCGTTGCATCAACACGCAACCGAGTCCTTGAATCGATGCATCGCAGTAAACCACAAAGTCGTCAACTCCATCGGGTAACGCAAGAATTGGAGCCGAACATAACATATCTTTGAGCGTTTGGAACGCGCGCTCTTCCTTCTCACCCCATCTGTATTGCACTCCTTTGTGCGTTAAGGCCGTTAAGGGTTGAGCCAGTTGAGAGAAACCCTTAATAAACCTTCGATAATATCCGGCAAGTCCTAAAAATTGTCGGATCTCTGTTGGCGCTCTTGGGGTAGACCAGTTCTTTATCGCTTCCACTTTGGCTGGATCTACATGGATTCCTTCCTCATTAATAATGTGCCCAAGAAACTGGACTTCGCGGATCCAGAAGTCGCACTTCGAAAACTTAGCATAAAGCTGTTCCTTGCGGAGCAATTTCAATATAAGTCGCAGATGCTCCTCGTGTTCTTCCTTTGACTTGGAGTAGATCAAAATATCGTCGATGAAGACTATTACAAACTTATCGAGGTACGGCTTGCACACTCGATTCATCAGATCCATAAATACGGCAGGTGCATTGGTTAGCCCAAACGGCATAACCAGGAACTCGTAGTGACCATACCGAGTTCTGAAAGCAGTCTTAGGAACATCCTCTTCACGAACACGAAGTTGGTGATAACCAGACCGTAGATCAATCTTTGAAAAGTAGCTTGAACCCTGTAGTTGGTCGAAGAGATCGTCGATGCGAGGAAGTGGATACCGATTCTTGATCGTAACTTTGTTAAGCTCTCGGTAGTCAATGCACATGCGGAACGTTCCATCCTTCTTCTTAACAAACAGTACCGGAGCTCCCCATGGTGACGAACTTGGACGAATAAACCCCTTGTCGAGTAGCTCTTGCAGTTGCGCGGAGAGTTCATTGAGTTCGCTTACGGCCAAACGATACGGAGCGCGTGCAATTGGAGCGGCACCTGGAGTCAAATCAATCCCAAACTCAACTTGTCGAAATGGAGGCAAACCAGGCAGATCTTCAGGAAATACGTCTTGAAAGTCGCGAACTATCGAGTAATCATCAATTCTGCGCTCGGGATGCGTCGTGTCAGTGACGTTTGCAAGAATCGCGAAGTGACCCTTGCGGAGGCATTTCTGAGCTTTAAGGAATGAAATAATGCCGGTGACTGTACCACCTTTCTCACCTTGAACCGTTAACACTTTGCCGTCTTCGAGTGGAATACGAACCACTTTTTCCTTACATAAAATTTCAGCTCGGTTTTCGGATAACCAATCCATTCCTACTATGACGTCGAAACTACCAATCGGGAAAGGCATAAGGTCAATTCCTAGGGTATGGCCAGCTAGTTCTAGCTTACAATCCTTAACTATCCGGGTCGTATCATGAAGTTTACCATTAGCTAGCTCTACCACATATTTAGCATCTAAGTCGATCGATTTAGCGTTAATCAATTTAGCAAATTTAGTGGAAATAAAACTTTTCTCAGCACCAGAATCAAATAAAACAGTAGCAAAGAAACCGTTCAAAATAAATTTACCATTTATCACATTGGCGTCATTGCGAGCTTCACCCTGGCCCATGACGAAAGCTCGACCTCTACCATTTCCACCATTTGCGTTTCCACCATTGCCATTGCCATTCCCATTACCATTTCCTCCACCGTTACCATTCCCACCGTTATTCCCCTGATTGCCATTACCTTGTCTTCTTAACTGAGGGCAGTCTCTTTTAATGTGGCCTTGAGCACCACACTCAAAGCAGCCACGGGCTCCCCCATTGTTGTTGTTCTGGTTCTGACCGTTGTTGTTCCCATTACCCCGATTGTTCCCATAGTTGTTGTTGTTCCTTCTGGGGCGGTTTTGCTGCTCGGGTAAAGTCGCCCAACAGTCTTTTGCTTCATGGCCTCCCTTGCCACACCTTTCACAGTTCTGATTCTTCCTACAAACTCCCGCATGATGCTTCCCACATCTATTGCACAAGGGCAGGTTACCCCTGTAGTTGTTCTGACCATTGCCACCCTGGCGGTAGTTGCTACTGTTGTTCCCCGATCTCTTGCTTTGACCTTGGGAGTTATAGGACCTCCCAGTGCTGTTTCCAACACTCTGAACATTCATAGAGTTTTCAGGAGCTTCATCATCAGCTTTTCTCTTGCCACTAAGGGCAGTCTTCTCGGTGGCTTTTGCAGGTAGCGCACCTTTCTCGACCTCTTGATCAGTGAGTTTGTGAGCCAAACGAATGGCTTGCTGTACGTTTATGGGGTTGCTGGCAGTTACCAGTCCCTTGATTTGAGGCGCGAGGCCTTCCAGGTAACGCTCGACGCGTTTGAATTCAGCATCAACCATTGAGGGGCACAAAACCTCATATTCGTGATATCGTGCAGTGTATTGCTCAACCTCAGACCCAGACATTTTCAAATTCAGGAATTCACCCTCAAGCTTCTTAACTTGGTCACGTGGACAGTATTCTTCCATGATCAGCTCCTTAAATGCTGCCCACTGCATGTTGTCAGCCGCTTCTAGCCCAACCATTTGAATTTCAGCGTTCCACCAGGAGAGTGCGGCTCCTTCGAAGGTACCAGTAGCAAACTTCACCTTGTTTTCAGCTGGGCAGTTACATATGGAGAAAACCTTTTCGGACTTCTCAATCCACCTAAGGAGTCCTACAGCTCCTTCTTCGCCGGAAAATGTCATCGGCTTACAGTCCATGAAGGACTTGAACGTGCAGTGGTGTTGGTTTCCTGATGCATAAATAGTTCGGATTTTAAAATTAAACAGGTCATGATATAATTGCTTTGTGCCTTAACCGGCATAATAGTTACCCTGTGCGGCATATGCAGCTTGGACGGCTGCCACCGCGGCTTGCACATGTTCAGCAATCATCGCTTGTAGCTGTGCAGGCGTCATGTTTATACCACCTCTTCCGTTTCCTCTTCCAGACATCTTGCTGAACAGTTTAAAGTAGCCAGTGTTCAGACACAGTTATATTTTTATACATATCCCATAATATGTATATTAGCCAGTTCCCGTTATCCCGCTATTAGTCCAGAAAAATTTTCGTGCAAATCGAGGCGTCGTCGAAGAACGTCGTATATGCTATCGTCGAAGGTCGGCTTCCCATAAAGTCACCGTCGGCGTAGTCGTCGTAGTAGAAATCAGGACGTAGCGTGTAGCATCGTTTCGTTGTTGCTTTCCCCGGCATAGTGCGCGCATTAGCGTTCGCGTTTCGTATTCGTGTGTGAAAATTTCCTAAGGTCTTTCCGTTAGACTACTTAGACACGGTCTATATATATACTTATATATATATATATACATATATCTGTACGTACTAAGCTTTTACTTACACAGCAGAGCGAGTATCCCAGGTTGGCACGTAAAAATGTTTGTCTTTGGGAATTTGTTTGTTCGTTTTGTAACCAAGGTTTTCAAGTTGCAGTTTCCAAATCGTTTTCAAAATGATTCCAGTTCTCTGCAACTTATGGCTCTGATACCAATCTGTCACACCCCCAAAATACCACTAACGGAGTTTATACCGTTAAGGGGCGTGACTAGACCAGGATCCACAACCATAGTTACAAATACTAAACGAATCAGGGTTAGTTCAAACACAAGAAAGAAATCAAAGTCTTTAATTACATACGCAGCGGAAAATTAATTGTCTTTAGCACTAACCACGTGCCTTACATAAATGTTGTTTTAAATTCCCAAAATAGTTCAATTAAAATAAAGGTCTTCACGTGCCATGCCAACCCGCTCCGGATACTCCTTAGCGATCTGCAAAAGTTTAAACCACGCAAGTGTCAACCTAACGGTTGGTGAGTTCACAGTGGGCTTGTCATGCATTGGCCCGGTCTCATAATCATTATTCGTATCAAAATGTACTTACAACATATTCATTTGTGAAAAGCAATGCTCGTATTTAATTCTCAGTTTATAAATGGTTTGTCCGTGACCACGTCATCGGGTATGTACTAGTTCCGTAAAGTTAAAGGACTCAACCGATATCGCGGGTAGCTAATCCGTTGTTCCATGCTCTAAGGAAGTTTGTACCAAAGCTGACTTATTTTGTGGGGGCCGAGCCATCCCGTACAGTGCGGACCAAGTCATCGCGGTTTCTGCCTCCCCCGTGTCCTCTCGGGACCACGGTCAAATAGGCTGATATTGTACCTCCGTGCACTCCCCGTGCCACGGGGCGGAGTTTGTCAAACTCCAGTAGATCTACCCAACATCCCCTCGCTTTTCAATTAATGGCACAATTTAGTTGAGGACTTTTAAGTTATAAGGCATCCTTAGAAAACATGTGATATCATATGGTTTAGACTTTAACCTACACTAGCCATATTAAAATGTTTTCAGTTTTGTTTCAAAAGCAGTTTGATCAGAATTCACAAGTGTTCCCATAAAACACTTCGGTTCATCAAGTGGGTGCCGAGCATCCCGTGTTCTCAAGTTTATCAGTGAGGTGCCTAGCACTCTCGAGTTTGTCAGCATTGTTTTTCGTTAAGTTATTCTGTGTGGCCCATCGGACTCACGGTAAGCGGGTTAGTGACACTCACCTTTGGTTGCACTGCTACACTTCAAGTAATCCAAATATTGTTTGCTTAACGAAGACCTAGAACACGTTTAGGTCTTAAGTATTAGTTTCGTGTCTAATCTTTACTTAACGTCACTATGGCCCATAACATAGCACGTTGCAACTATGACTCGACATACCGACACACGACACCAATGGTTGATCATAAACAAGGGTTTATATAAATCAGATATCAGACATGTTTCATCATGGCATAATCATGTAAGTCATGGCATAACACTTAAGCAAATTTCACAAGTTTGGTTTTTAGGTCAAGTCTTAGTTTCGCTAGCATAGTTTCGCTAGGCAGTTTCGCTAGGTGCACGGGCAGCATTTTCGCTAGGCAATGCCCGGTAACACAGTTTCGCTAGGCTAGTTTCGCCCGAAACTGCTGACGCAGTTTCGCTAGCCTAGTTTCGCAGGGAAACTGGTTTGAACTTTCGTTCAGGTATTTCGCTCGATAGTTTCGCTTGAGCAGGTCTGGTCAGGTTACCCGGCGACACTATAGTTTCGCTGGTCAGTGTCGCTGGAAGGAGATATAATTTCGCTACTTAGTTTCGCCCAGAGAACACACAGTTTCGCTGGTCGCGAAAAACATACGGATTTGCCTAAAAATCAACCTAACAGCTTCTGATCATACATGCAATTCATTATCTAGCATCCCTAGGCATTTACCAACATAAATCAAGCAGCTTTAACAAGTTTAACATGCATTTTGATCATCAAATCTCTAAAATAGGTTCAAAACCCTAAAATGAACTAATTTGCACAAATCTCTAATATGGATGGATTTCACACGTAAAGTTATCAACTTTATTACAGATCTAGCATCCTAAAGCATATATACAGAAGATCAAGCAATATCATGAAGGTTTGGTCATGCTTTTTAAGAAAAACACATATAAAACACATAATGGAGGTTTTTGGGACTCACGGTTCAATCTCCTAGCTTGGTAGATGATGGTTTGAGGCTGAGATCTCGACAACTCGGTGTGAACCTCGACTGACCAGAATCTCCAGGAGAAAAGAGTGTGTGTGTGTTTGTTGTGATATGAGGCAAATGAGGCTACTAGGGTTTATTAAGTTTATTTATATCAGGGGCTAGTTTCGCTGGCAGTTTCGCTGGCTGGCAAAACTGGCTCTGATCTCGGACACATTGATCAGTCTAGCCTGCTACCGGGCGAATCTGTAATTTCGCTCGGTAGTTTCGCTGACTACCAAATTTAGGCAATTTTCACAGAATCAAGTATTTACAATTAATCATGCTATTTACAATAATAAGTCATGTATTTAAATTACATTGCACATAAAGACAATCAATGATGAACACATAACACATATGGACGGTTCGGTGATCAACCAAAGGTCGTGGACGTATTCGGCCTAGTTATGCATTAGTTACTAAGTTAACACTTATAACGTAACTAACGGGTTTGTCTAACGGAAGTTAACCTTGAAATTCTCGGGTGTCACATGATGGTACGCCGGATGATCCACTGGTACGCAATGAAATCTTCATAGGTTTTTTCGTACGCTGCTCGTTGGTACGGAATAAAATCTTCATCGTTGGTACGCGACGGTTATCCTTTGGTACGCAGGCAGTTACGCCATACTAAGTTCGTACGCTGCTTGATTTGGTACGCTGATTTTTCTGGTTCGTTTCTTGGTACGTTGGTGGTACGTTGACCTTTGTTGGTACGAAAGTCGACATTTTGGTACGTTGAGGGTGGTTTTGGTACATTGACAGAATAGTAGTGTTCACTAAAACTGACGTAACTTGAGAACTGTTAAGAGTTATGGGAGCTAATATTAGACAAAACGACCATCTCGATGAGATCTACACTTTTACTAGCGTAATGGCTAGTACCCTCCGGTTTGACCCCCAAAATCCGCTTCTAATACCTTCGTTTTTGAGTTTAAAGTTTTGACTTTGAATTTTGAAGTTCAAGATGAGTGATTTTCAAGCAGTTTCAGCTGCTCAAACATCGATGCAACTCATGATGAACTATGATAATGAGAAAGGAACAACTCAAAGTTCCTAAGTTGCTACAATTGGAAGATTACCACAATTGGAGGAGTCGGTTTGAATCTTACATCTTTTCTCAAGATGTTGATTGTTGGATTCCGCTTGAAAAGGAATATGAGTATCCAATGCTTAGTGACAACATGCCAAATATGGTTGGTAGTTTTGATGCGGAAGAACAAAAATTGTTTGCAAAAGAGAAGAAAACATATAGTTATCTTACAATGGCATTACCAAAAGATCTAATGCATCAATTTAAGAATTATTCAACGGCTAAAGCATTGTGGGATGCTATTGCAGAAAGGTGTGAAGGTAATGAGCAATATAGGATGACTCGAATGAAAATGTTAAAGAAAGAATTTGATAACTTTGGACATTGTGATAATGAAAAGGTGGATGATTTGATTGCAAGGTGTTGATACCTGAGAAGTGCGTCGTGTGAAGTATTCAACCAAGGTTCAAGACCCGAGTTCAAGGCAAGGTTCACTGCTTGCCGAACCTGGTCCGAACCAGGAGTTCAGACCTGTCGAACCTGGAGTTCAGACGGGGTTCGGCCAGCAGCTATATATAGTGAGCTTGTTCAATGTTTTGGGATAAGTGTTTGGAGAGCATATCTTAAGTGTGTGTTTACTGAGGTGTTCTCTGTGTCAAGGTTTTCTGAGTGTTACCGATTGTAATTGTTCTTTGATCAATAAAAAAATTGGTTAATTACTTGTTTCGTATTCCGAATAGCTAAATTGAGTAGACGATCCAATGCTCACGACTTTTCAAGTGGTATCAGAGCTTTCTGGTTCATTCTACTAATCTGTGGTCATTATTTTCGGAGTTTTTGAAACGAAATGAGTAGTTTTTGGTGATTTTGGAGTGTTTTTATAAAATTTTGGTCACTTCGATTGAGTCTTTTGTGAAAATTTTGCTCCTAAATCATTCCTCTTCATTTTTTCTGATCTACTGCTGCAAATCTCATCAAAATGAGTCCAAAATCGAGCGTTTTGAGGAAAACATGTTTAGGTTCGGACCTTACTGTTCACGTTCGGACTAACCGCACCGAATTTCTAGTTCGGACGTAGTTCGGCCAGGGTTCGGTCACCTTTCGGTCAAAGTTCCGAACTGTTTTTGTTCGGTGGAGGTTCGTGAGAGGTTCGGACTGTGTTCGATTAGATCTGTGTTCGGAGAAGGTTCGGTACGAATTGGGTTCGGGTTCGGACAAGAGTTCGGTGCTAGTTCGAAGCTCGGATTACTCTTTAAGGTTCGGTAAGAGTTTGGAACAAGTTCGGACAAGGTGTTGAAGTTCGGATAGAGTTCGGACGATCAGAATCTTAAATTTTTAACGATGTCGGAATTTCAAGCTTTTGCCGCTATGCAAAACGCAATGCAGACCATGATGAACTTTGATAACGAAATTGGAACAAGTCAGAAAGTTCCCACGTTGTTGAAGTTAGAAGATTATCAGAAATGGAAGCAACGATTTTCTGCTTACATAAGCACGAATGATATCGCTTTGTGGATTCCAATCAAGAAGCTTTATCAACATCCGACTGATTTAGGAGATTTCAAGGAAGTTCATACTTTCGACATTGCTGAAAGGAAATCATATGAGCTTGAACATAAAGCTTTCGGTTATCTTATGATGGCATTACCCACTCAGTTGCTACATCAATTTAGTACTTGCAAGAAGTCTAAGCAATTGTGGGATGCTTTATCAGCAAGATGTGAAGGGAATGATGATTACAAGAAGAGTCGGAAGAAAGTGTTGAATAAAAAATTTGATAATTTTCAACATTATGACAATGAGAACATTACTGTTCTTGTTTCAAGGTTTTCACATCTGATTAGTGAATTAAAGGTGGTTGGAAATGAGAAAACTGATGCTGATTTAAAGGAAAAGATTATGGAAGCTTTGCCTGAAAAGTGGGAGAATTATGTTTTGTTGCTCACTCATGATAAAGAATACTCTACTTTGACATTTCACGAGCTTACTGGAAAACTTCATGCTCGGGAAATAGAAATGTTAAATTCAAAGGAATCAACAACTATTTTACAAAATCCTGAGTTGTATCATGGGGAGAATACTGCTAGCATGAATGCTAAAGCAAAGCCAAATCTGAGTTTTGCACCAAGTGTTGCTTTTATGGCTGGAGCTTCTAGCAATTCTGATTCTTCAAAAGGTTGCACTTTTACAATTCCTGATTCGTCACGTCAAAGTGCGTTTTTTGTTCAATCGGTGGATGAATGTGCCAAATTGATTGCTGCTCTCATTTCTTCGTCTTTTGGAATGATTATAAATGATGTTGGGAAGGCACACTTAATTAAAGAAGATTTGAATGAGCTTGATGATGATCAATTGATCAATGAGTTAGATATGGCATGGCAACTTGCTATGTTAACTCAAAGGTCACAACGATTTTATAAGAAAACTGGAAAACAAGCGTTTAGTGGTATATTGGGTTTTGATAAATCAAATATCAAGTGCTACAAGTGGTCGAAGCTTGGACATTTTGCTATAGAATATCAACAAGCTCATGGAAGCAAACCCGGTTTTACGCAACCATCATCCAGTAATTCAACCAAGACAACAACTTTAATAGTTCAAGATGATGGTGTATATGATTGGGGTAAACATTTTGATTCATCTGCTTTAATAGTCACTCATGATCAACAAGAAGATTCGTGTTCAGATACAAGTTCAGCACCAAGTTCTTATGAATCGACTGAAAATTTGGAAAGTTTGTTGAAAGGGAATGCTTCGTTATTGAATAAAATTCAAGAGCTTTCTGAGGAATTCAAGTTGGTGAAAGAAGATTTGGAGGTGTCTAGGGAACATGAGAAGGAATTAATTTTGAAGAATGACTATTTGCTCACAGAGGTCAAGTTGTTTAATGACGCTTTAGAAATAACAAAACAAGATAAAAAGAATATTGAAGCAAAAAATGTAAAGATGTGTGAAGAAAAGCATGAGTTGATGAATGAAGTCAAGAAATGGAAGGATGAAGCTGAAGATGCAGCAAATGATTTTCAGAATCTTTTTGATAAGTCAAAGGTCAAGCTTGATTTGCTAACAAAGGATGCTGAAGAATCTGCTGCTAAGATTGCAAGTTATCAAGCTGTGATGGAAAAATATTTAGATGAGAAGCGGGAGTTGGTTAGTGTGAATAAAGTCCAGACAGCGAATTTGGAAATTCAAAAGCGCAATGAAGATAAATTGAAGAAAGAATTGTTTGAGGGAATGGAAAATTTACGCATGCAAAAATTTGAGACGCATAAGGTTGCAAAGCGTTTGATTGCTACTAAGAAGGAATTGGCTGATGCTCAAAAGCAAATTTCAGATTTAAAGATTCAGGTGATTGATGCAAATCGCTAGATTAACAATGTCTCTAATTCTCAAGTGTTCACAAGTTTTTTGGCTAAAGATGAAAATTTTGAAAAGATGTTTGATAAGACAGCTTCACCCCCTGCTCACATCAAAGAAGCTTTCAAAGAAGTTAAGGAAAAGGTTCAAGAGGTTGATTACTCAAAGTTTTCACCATCTAATTCTGAGGAAGAGAAGGTTGTGAAAAAGAAGAAAAATAAGAAGACTAATAAATATAAGGGCAAGAAATCTGAGATTCCTCCGGCTCCAAAGTTTGTTTCTGGTTCTTTGTCTGCTGATAATGAAAAATCGGCTACTTCAGGTGACAAGATTCATTCTCAATCAGACTTTAATGAGACGATCTTCTTTGAACAGAAAAATCTTAAAGATATCAAAGTTGAGTTTTCAAAGTTGGCTAAGGATAGACACCAAAATGTACATTCTAAGGAAAACGTTTTTGGAAAACATGTTGGTTTGCGTTTTAAAGCACAAACTGACAAAGCTGAGGAGGTTCCAACATCATCATCCGAAGATTTGAAGAAACTCAAGATGAAACAGGTGAAGAAGGAAGTTTTTAAAGCTAAGAAGGTTCAACCTGAGCGTTTTTACAAACTCAAGGGTTCGGACCAGATTTTCTCCGACAAAGAGTTTCCACTTCATTGTGTTGATGCTCGGAAGATCTCCGAAGTGTTTGTGAAAAAGGAGGTTTCAAGAACCTTGAAGAATCACAATGCCAAATGTTCTTTTGACGGTTCTTATTCTCGAAACCCAACATCTAAATGGGTTCATGATCACCGTCGACAGGTGTGTGATTCTTTGTAGGCACCTAAAAGGTGGGACAAATCTGAACGTGTATGTTATGTTTGCCGCCAAAAAGGACATATGGCAAAAGATTGTCCACTTCCTGCTGAATAAAATCAAAGGTTTAAACAGAAACCAGTTTTTGGTAAATCTACAAACCAAAGTACTTCAATGAACAAGGCAGAGTTTTTAATGAATGTGAACCTACATACTTTTTAAAACAAAAACGTTTTGTTCCTAAGATTCAAAAGGTACAAAATGTAGGTTCTTCATCACAGTCACCTGTGATTGTTTCATTAAAAACCGAATTACCGAAACCACAACCATGGAAACCCAAGGTGATTTCTAAGCAAAACCAGGACACTGGTCGACCAGAAGCAATCCGCTTCGGGTCTTTTATGAACTAATTAGTTTGACAAGTGTGCAGGTACTTCTAGAAGACATGTCGACGATTGTAA